>CM042697.1:330831461-331431461 GCA_023614405.1 Avena insularis
GATCTTCATACCCTTGAAGATTCAGACAACGGAACGCTCGCTTAACGTGGGTGATGTAGTCGTACTCGCTTCTCCTCCTCGCGATCCGATCCGATCTAGCACCACAAGTGGTGGTGCCTCCGTGAGATGCACACGTGCAGCACCTCGACGTCTCCTCCTTCCTTGGTCCAGCAAGTATGGTGGAGAGATGGGTTGTATCTACAACGCGACGGGCGCTGCAATTGGTGGAGAATTCTGCAGCAGGCTTCGCCACAAGCCAGGGAGAGAGGAGGGGCAGGCGGCTAGGGTTGGAGGAAGCTGGGGGTTGGTGCGCCCCAGCCCTCTATATATAGAGGGGTGGCGCAGCCCAGCCCTCCCAAGCCAAGGCCATGCCCCAAGGAGGAAGAGTGGGGCAAGGAAACCCCCTTCTAGAAGCTCTATCTAGAGTTTAAACCTCTTGTCGGCTGGGCCCTATGGGGCCTTGTGCCCTGGCCCAATGCGCCAGGGCACTCCCTCATAGGCCCATGCCCCTCCCGAAGGTGTGGCCACGTTGGTCTCCTTCCGTAAGGTTCTAGAAGCTTCCGACAATACCGATTAACCGGAACAATTCAACTCCAAAACTGCACCGCCTTATATGAACCTTATTCTCCGACCACTCGAACCTCTCGTGATGTCCCGGATCCCATCCGAGACCAACAAAACTCATAAACCAATTATCCAATCTATCCTAGCCGAGACACGTTATGTGTGACCTCGGTTCGAGAATATGCATATGATCTTCTATCAATAATCAACAGTGGGGTCTGGAAACCCATATTGACTCCCACACATTCATCGATGATCATATCGGATGAACCACGATGCCAGGATTCAATCAATCCCATATATATATTCCCTTCGTCTCGCGATATTTTACTTGCCCGAGATTCGATCGCTTGCATCCATACCTAGTTCAATCTCGTTCACAGCAAGTACTTTACTCGTTCTGTAATACGATATCACTTTGTGATTAAATCCTTAACCACATGCTTGCAAGCGGTGTTGATATCGATTACCGAGTGGGCCCGAAGTATATCTCTTCGACTTGGGAGGGACAAATCCCATCTCGATACATATAACCCAACAGATACTTTCCGATCACCTGAGAGACACCTTTATGATCACCCTCTCATAGGATGACGTTTGATGACCTCAAAGCTTTCTTACGATACTAGGGAGTTGCATTATCTCATGGTCTAAGGAATACAATATTTGACATAAGAAAAGCAAAAAGACGAACACGATGACACGATCTAATTGCTTCGCTTAGTTTGGTCCTCCATCATATCATTCTCCCAATGATATGATCTCATTATCAATTGACAACTCATGTCTATGGTTAGGAAACCTTAACCATCATTGATCAATGAGCTAGTCCATAGAGGCGTACTAGGGACACGGTGTTGTTCACAAACCACACAAGTATTAAAGTTTCCGCTTAATACAATTCTAGCATGGAATATAAACATTATCATGAACAAGAATTATAATAATAACATCTTTATTATTGCCTCTAGGGCATACTTCCAACATACCCCGCCGCCATGGTTGGTTCATGGATAGAAGCGCCAACGCATGAGTGCAAGGACCTACCGCAACCTCTTCAAGAAGTAGATAGAAGTCCACCAATTAGTCTTCGTTAGGTAATATCGTTAGGACTAGTCTCGATCGTTGTAAAACTTAATTACTGTTAGTTTAAGAGTATTTAGTTGCTTATTTGTGTACTCCAATATCCCAGGATTATTTGTGCGAATTTTATGGAAGAGATATGGCAAGTTTGGTCAATATCTAAGTTATTCCTGTTGCAGTTTTCTGCGGATACAGCAGTAATGTACGATTTTTCATATTTTACTGGTATCTGGGAAAAATCGGAAAAAAACAGGGCTGGTTCGAAACTCTCTGTACTGTATGCACAAAAATCAGAAAAAATTCCTGACGAGTTTAAGTCAGGTAGAAAAATTCGTGAACACTGCTGGACTATTCTGGCAGATTGCTGTTTTTAATGCTTTGTTGATCTATTGTGTAGTTAACCATTGTCAACTCTTCCGAAAACTATTTCAGTAGATATGTACTACTAGGATAACCCCTGGGATGTTGCTGGATCACTTGTTTGTTGATGTGTTGCTTGCTTGAGATTGTCTGCAATTGTTTTGTTGTTGTTTGATCATAATGCATGGGTAGAATCCTATTTTCGTAGTTGATTCTTTCTAAGCTTACCTGTGCTGAACCGCAGATACCTCCCCGCCATCAACCCACTGAGTTGGAGTAGCTCATGGCAGCTCAGGCACAGCTGACCCAAGTTATGACCCAGTTCATGGAAGCTCAGAACAACAACAACAATGGGAACAACCAGCCTTAGGGAGATGCTCTCACCAGGTTTTTGAGGCTAAGGCCAGCTAAGTTCTCTACTGCAACGGAGCCGATGGTTGCTCTCGACTGGTTGGATTCAGACAACAAGGATCTGGTAACTGTTGGGTGCACTGATGCTGAGAAGGTGAGGTTTGCCGCTCACCTACCGGAGGGACCAGCCGCTTCTTGGTGGGACACTTTTCAGATCACCCACCCGCTGGACACTGTGACTTGGGCAATGTTTGAGGAAGGTTTCAAGACCAACCACGTGTCTTCAGGAGTTCTGAGCCTAAAGAGGAAGGAGTTTCGCAACGTGCGCCAAACCAACCGCACTGTGGCTGAGTATATTGAGGAGTTCAATAACCTGTCTCGTTATGTACCTGAGGATGTTGACACTGATGCCAAAAGGTGGGAGAGATTCCTGGATGGCCTCAGTGATGAGCTTTCAGTGCAGCTGCTGGTGGTTTATTGCCCCACTTTCCAGGAGCTTATGGACAAGGCCAGGATCCTGGAAGGGAAGCACAAGCAGGTGGAAAACCGCAAGAGGAAGAGCAGCAATCACCACTCTGGTTCTCACCACAAGTCTCGCACTTCTTATGATGGATACTCCAAGCATGGAGGGAGTGACCATGGAAGCCATGACCGCCACAACCATGGATGCGATGGACATCGCCATGATAGCCACAAGAGCAACCGCCACAACCACAAGGGAGGACACACTCACCACTCTGGAGGACACAGTGGACATGACCGCAACCGTGATCGTAGCTTTGTGAAGAAGGATCTGAGTGAGGTGACATGCTTCAAGTGTGGCCAGAAGGGACATTATGCGGACAACTTTTCGGAGAAGAAGGTGCTGAAGCCAACCAACAACCAGAAGGCCACAGTGAACCACATGAATGTGGAGGAGATCCCAGATGAGCCTGACCTTGTGATTGGTAAGTTTCCAATCAACACTCACCCTGCAGTTATACTTTTTGATACTGGTGCATCGCATTCATTCATATCAAGGGAATTTGTGGATAAGTATAAGTTACCTACGAAGTCTATGAAAGAGTCTATTAGAGTGAGTTCACCTGGAGGGGATATGATAGCTAGCGCGGGATGCCGCGACTTAACTGTGAGGATTGGAGCACACAATTTTATTGCACATCTGGTAGTTTTGGAATCACAAGGTTTAGATGTTATTCTGGGTATGGATTGGATGTCTATGCATGGGGGACACATAGGTTGTGCACAGCGAGCTGTTTCACTCAAAGCCCCGGATGGTAAGAGAATTAGGTTCAAGTCGGCTGTGCGACCGGGAAGGTGTAAGCTGAATTCTCTTAAGGGGGTTAGCATGGATACTGTGCCTGTGATTAAGGATTACCCCGATGTGTTTAAGAGTCGCTGTGGATGCCACCTGACAGGGAAGTGGAGTTTCTCATCGATCTGATGCTGGGAACAGGACCTATAGCAAAGAGACCATACAAGATGGATGTGGATGAACTGAAGGAACTAAAGAAACAGCTAAAGGAGCAGTTGGACAAGGGGTTCATTCATCCTAGTTCGTCGTCATGGGGTGCACCTGTTCTGTTTGTGGAGAAGAAAGACAGGAGCAAGAGATTAGTGGTGGACTATCGCTCGCTGAATGAAGTGACCACTAAGAACAAATACCCCCTGCCAAACATAAATGATTTGTTTGATCAACTGGAAGGAGCAAAGGTGTTTAGAAAAATTGATCTGCGATCGGGTTACTTCCAATTGAAGATCCGGGAGGAGGACATACCAAAAACCGCTTTCACTACTAGGTATGGTTTATATGAGTATACAGTTATGTCTTTTGGACTAACGAATGCCCCGGCATATTTCATGACCATGATGAACAAGGTATTCATGGAGTACTTAGACAAGTTCGTGGTGGTGTTTATTGATGACATACTGATATATTCCAAGGATGATGCTGAGCATGAGAAACATCTGCGACTGATTATGGAGAAGCTGAGGGAACACAAGCTGTATGCCAAATTCAGCAAGTGTGAATTCTGGCTTAACACTGTTGGATTTCTTGGACACGTTTTGTCAGGAGAAGGAGTCGCTGTTGATCCAAGCAAAGTGACTGCAGTGACTGAGTGGGAAGCGCCCAAGAATGTGGGTGAGATTCGTAGCTTTTTGGGACTTGCTGGATATTACAGGAGGTTCATTGAAAACTTCTCCAAGATTGCTAAGCCGATGACCGAACTTCTGAAGAAGGAGAGGAAGTTTGAATGGACGGATGCGTGTGAAGCCAGCTTTCAGAACTCAAGGCCGACTAGTGACCGCACTGCCTGTGTTTACCAGATCTTTAGAAGGATTTCCAAGTGTACTGTGATGCTTCTCGGCAGGGACTTGGGAGTGTGCTGATGCAAGATGGGAGAGTGGTGTCATATGCCTCGCGGCAACTTAAACACCATGAGAGGAATTATCCCACACACGACTTGGAGTTAGCGTCAGTGGTTCATGCGCTCAAGGTATGGAGGCACTACTTGATGGGGAAACACTGTGATGTGTACACCGACCACAAGAGCCTGAAGTACATATTTACGTATGAACTGAACATGAGGCAAAGGAGATGGTTGGAACTTATCAAGGATTATGATATGAATCTGCAATACCACCCAGGAAAAGCTAATGTAGTAGCAGATGCTCTGAGCCGGAAGGTCTATGCCAATGGATTAACAATTGGGGAATTGCCCGAGGATTTGTGCAAGCAATTCAAGGACCTTAGACTAGAGGTAGTGTCTGAAGGATATTTGGCAGCAATAGAAGTCCAACCGACGCTACAGGACAGAATCAGGAAGGCTCAAGTGGGAGACAAAGAGATTGATGAAGTAAAGGAAAATATGAAGGAGGATCGAGCAAAAGAATTCCGCGAGGATGAGCAAGGAACCTTGTGGTATGGAGATCGTTTGTGCGTTCCCAACGATCTGGAGATAAGGAATTGATTCTGCAGGAAGCTCATGACTCGCCGTATTTCATACATCCGGGCAATATGAAGATGTATATGGACCTAAAGGACAGATTCTGGTGGAACAACATGAAGGGAGACATCGCTGAGCATATTGCCCTATGTGATGTATGTAGCCGAGTGAAGGCGGAACACCAGAAGCCAGCAGGACTGCTACAACCATTGCCCGTGCCGGATTGGAAGTGGGATAGAGTGGGAATGGATTTTATCACAGGATTGCCCAGGACCAGGTCAGGATATGACTCCATTTGGGTGGTGGTCGACCATTTGACCAAGGTATCCCACTTTATACTGGTGAAGACGACCTATACGAGTGCAAAGTTGGCCAAGATTTATATGGACAGGATTGTGTGCCTACATGGAGTTCCTAAGAGTATTGTATCTGATAGAGGCACCCAATTTACCTCACACTTTTGGCGCCAGCTGCACGAGTCATTGGGGACTAGATTGGAGTTTAGCACAGCGTTTCACCCCTGCATCGATGGATGATCGAGAGGGTAAATCAGATTCTGGAAGATATGCTGAGAGCTTGCGCTTTGGCTCATGGTTCTAGTTGGGATGAGAATTTGCCGTATGCTGAGTTTTCCTACAACAACAGCTATCAAACCAGCATCAAGACGTCACCGTTCGATGTGCTATATGGGAAACGGTGCCAGACACCACTGCTATGTGATGGAGTAGGAGAACGTCAGCTATTTGGACCTGATTTGATCAAGGACGCTGAGGAGAAGGTCGCCTTGATTAGGGATAGGCTGAAGGTAGCACAATCAAGGTAGAAGAGCTACGCTGACGCCAAGCGCAAGGAAGTGGTGTATGAGATAGGTGATAGAGCATACCTCAGAGTGTCGCCACTTCGTGGAATCAAGAGATTTGGAATCAAGGGTAAGCTGGCACCTCGGTTTATTGGACCATATCGGATCTTAGCACGCAAAGGAGAAGTTGCTTATTAGTTGGAGTTGCCAGAGGCTCTGTCCGCTCTCCACAATGTGTTCCATGTGTCCCAGCTGAAGAAGTGCCATCCGGAAATGGTGGATACATCGTTGAGAGACACTGTGCCACTAGAGGAGGTTCAACTTGAGAATGACTTGACCTATGAGGAGAAGCCGGTCAAGATTCTGGAGACAGCGGAGAGGATTACCCGTACCAAGACGATCAGGTTTTGCAAAGTGCAATGGATCCACCACACCGAAGAGGAAGCCACTTAGGAGCGTGAGGATGACATCCGAAAGGACTACCCACACCTATTTGCTAGCCGCGCCGAATCTCGGGGACGAGATTCATCTTAAGGGGGTTAGTCTTGTCACATCCCAACATTCCCAAATACTAGATTTGGTACTACACTGCATCCTGATCATCATTCACTTGCATTGACTTTCTGCATTCAAGAAAATATTCGAGTTCCAAAACACTACTTTCAAACCCTAGACGGAGTTACTCATGTGCTCCTACAAAAAGGATTAGTTGGACCTGTGAAGTCACTGTTTTGAAATAGGCAAATTATTGCCAAAAATGATCCTAGGTTGATCTCCTAGATTTTAGAAAATTTTAGAAAGAAATTTCACCCCTTTTGGAGTTCATATGACAAAGTTATACTAGAAATACTAAAACAGAAATTAGAAAAGAAAAAGAACAAAAAAAATTGATTGAACTAACCTACCCGGCCCACCCTCCCACTCACGCCACTTCACCACAGACGCCTTCACAGCAAAAAGACGCAAAAGAAGACCACACAAAGGCCGACCCATCAAGGCCGCCACCGCCTCCTCCCGCTCCCTCCCATGGCCGATGCCTCGGGCCCACCCGGTCGTCTCCCTCCTCGAGCTGGAGACCGGGACAAGCACGGGAACCACCCGAGAAATCTGCCCCGATTCCGTGCGGTACTGTTCGATTCCGTGCCCCTCGCGCACGAATCCCCCCTAAAAACCCCTCTTTCCATATCTCGCGTTTTTGTTGCAACTTACCGAGCCCTAGCCACCTCAATCGGGATTTCCGATCCCGCCGCCGCCGCCCTCCATTGTCGAGCTTCGGAGCTCGAGGTCCTCGATGAGGCAGTCACCCCCGACCCTCTATCTCCCTCTGATATTCACCCCTTGCTTCGATGGACCTCCCTGACCCTCTTTCTTCTGCTGCAGACGACCCTAGACGCCGTCGGATCCCGCCGGAGCATCGACGCCATCACCTCCTCCAGCTGCCCCTACACGCGGCTCCAAGAAACCCTCGGTGCCGGGAACCCCGCCATAGATCTTGCCTAGACGCCGCAGTCGCAGACCTCCCTCACGAGCAACGCCGAACCGCCGCAAGATCGCCCAGACGCCGCGAGCCCATGCCAGCGCCTCGCCGGTGAGCACCAAGCTTGAGAAGTCCCAGCCGTTGGATCCGTGATTAGCGGCCCAGATCACGCGATGACCGTGTGGTTGACTGGTTGACGTGTGCTGAGTCAGCGCTGAGTCAGCCGCTGAGTCAGCCAGGAATATTCCTAGAATATTCCCTCAGGTTTTGAAATCGATTTTGGAAAATTGCAGAAAATAGCTAGAACTTGTAAAATTCATATCTTTAGTTCTACTGGGCCAAAAATTACAAATAAAATATGTGTAGTTTCAGTAACTTGTGCAGAATCTTTCTGTACCATTGTTTCACACTTTTACAGCAAGATTTTGTCCAGAATAATTAAATGAGTTAATGGCCTTTTTAGAGTAATTAATTCGTAGAATAAGTTCTGTAACTCCAAAAATTGCAAATAATATGTCCCTGGAATCAGGAGAACAAGGGGAATCTCAAAGTGAATTAAAAGGTTCAGATTACAGTAATAATTTTTGCAGAATCTATTTAGAGGCTTACTGCAGTATTTTAATTACTCAGGGAGTTAAATAAATCCTTTTTGAGAAATTCCTATTGGTACTGTTTCTATTTAGAGTTGCCTACACAGTAGAATTTTTACAAGATTTTACAAACAGTATGTTAACAGTAGTGAATTATTTAGTTTCTAGCTCTATTATTGAGCATTATAAATTGCATACGTGTTTTCTTTGCGCTAAAAATAATTTCCATGCATGCATACAGTAGCTTTACTGAATAGGATTATGTGATGTTGCTGTTGCATCAATCCACTTGTCATGCATACATCTTACATCATCTTTGTTTGCATATGATTGTGTATGGTTTGTTTATGATTGCAATTGTATCGTGTAGATTGTGACGAGTGCAACGCTTGCTCGTGTGTGGATTGTTCTTCCGATCGCTACAACCAAGGCAAGTAGATGCTACCTTGTTCATGATGTTATCCTACTATTTTCAATGCATTGTCGTGTATTTTGTAGATGTATGTGTAGGATAATACTATCGCTATGCTATGTCCTATTATGTGGTAGGGATTTCCTTGTAGATGAACCACCATTGGTAGATGTGCTTAGCCATGCTATGATGAACGAGGGCTGGGTTACATCACTGAAAGTTGTTTCTAAATGTGTTGGTTTGTGAAAACTAAAACAACTTAATCAATGAATCTCCTGGGTGTGATGGGATTGATAATTTTTGATGGTATCATTGCGGAAAGGCACCCAGGTAACAAGAGAAAATGATTGGCTTCTTTATTTTGTAGCTTACGTATACAACCATGTGCCAATAATGAAATGGGCGGTTGGTTGGACTGAGTAGGTTGTGGTAACTCGAACCCGCGTATCCAGAGATGTAGAATTTTGGTAGGTTGGACCGGTGCGCGTCGGGATTGGGAAGCTACTTCCCGAACGGTCTCTTCTTGGACTTCTTCCTATCATCACCCAAAATGAGAGTGATGGTACGAGCTGGGCTGTCCAAGTCACATGGGTAAAGTGTACTAACCCCTGCAGGGTGTATAATCTAATCGATTAGCCGTGTCCCCGGTTATGAACGTCTGAGTTGCTTGATATTGATTCCATGACATGTTTCTCGCTCATTCTAATTTCGTAATTGCTTTAATGTTGTTGGGTTAACTTAATTGGGATCTTTTCAAAGAAAATCAAAAACTGTTTATGAAAGTAGGACAAAGGTATTAGCAAATGCAAGCTAGCAACAGCTCCACTTGCCAAATATGCATGTAGATGTTAGCACTATTGTCTCCTTTACTAGCTCTACTTGCCATACATTCCATGTATTGACCCTTTGGGGCTGCTACGTTTCATGTTGCAGGATATTCCGATTCTGAGTAATCGATTTAGGCCATGGTACTCCACTCGGCACTTGTTCACTTGTGGGCAATTTGAAGAATGGAGGATTTGCTTTATTTATGTTGCTACCTGAATAATTTGAGCTAGCCTTGAGCTAAGAATTTATTGTAATAATGGTACTCTGGATCTTTGTTATTTATGATACACGGATATTTTGCTATGTTATTCATCTTATTCTATTGTGGGCCAATGAACCGATCCAGGGATTGGCATGTCACATAGAAGCTACGGTCTTTTCAGAACCGTAGTGTTACATATGGATGGACAAATCCCAATCTTGATCCATGTGCCTCAACACACACTTTCCGAACACTCAATGCGACCTTTATAGCCACCCAGTTACTGTGTGGTGTTTGATGTCATCAAAACATCCTTCCGGTGATGGTGATTAGCATGATCTCATGGTCGAAGGAATTAGGTTACTATGTATCAGAAAGCTTATAGCAAGTGAACTATATTAAATGACTTGATCTTTATGCTACGCTTAACTATAGGAGTATGTCCATCACATCATTCTCCTAATGATATGACCATGTTGTTAATAACATCTCTATGTTCATGATCAGGAAACCATGATCATATATTAACCAACAAGCTAGTTTAACAAGAGGCTTTACTAGGGACTCTTTTATGTTTATAAACCACACAAGTATTATGTTCCGGTTAATACAATTATATCATGGTATGTAAACATTTATCATAAGTACGAAGATATGATAGTAACCACTTTATTATTGCCTCTTGGGCATATCTCCAACATTCTCCCACTTGCACTAGATACAATAATCTAGTTTCAAAACTTTGTGTATTTAACACCTATGGCTTTCCGATGTTGTATTTACACGATTTCTAGTGGTAAACCGATCTTCAGATCCGAAACTTTCAGGTCCGTGTGTAATTGCATGTCTTTGCGTCTCTACGCATCACTCATTCTCTATTGAGATGGCTTTGTATAAATTTCGTTCTTTGGTGAGACCTTTAATTCCTTGGGGTTAAAACTTGTTGATAATATTGTCGTACAATATATTTTCATAGTACTATCCCGCTGTGAACCACACCTAGTTTGATAACAAACTACCTGACACAAATGCCCTCTTTTGCTGCTATTATAGCAGTCATATACTTAGCCTTTTGTTGTAGTATCTGTCACAATGTCTTAACTTTGGAACTCATCCAAATCCATTATGGAACTTACTTTCCATCATATTGTGCCACCCTTAGTTTAGATAGAGATAAACTTAATTTGTACTTTGTGACAAAACTAGTATTAATGTAATACTTTTACAATGAACTAACCATCTATTTGTCACTTGTACAAAATAATATATTCTTAGTTCTTCTAAAAGATCATAAGAATATCTTTACTATCGTCCAATAATCATCTTATGAATCAGTCTGGTATACGCTCATAACATTTAGAGCATAAGACATATCTGGATTTGTACACATCACAGCATGATTGATAAAGTACTCTATGTGATTTTATATATCAAGTATCAAAAATACTTGAATCTTTATTCAATCCTTCCTGTGCAACAAGAACCTTTCTTGTAGTTTCTATATTGAACTCATTCAATATCTCATCTATGTACTTCTGGCACAACCATATTAGCGTCTCAATTTATCCATATAGACATTGATGCCAAATATTCGGGTTCTGCCTAAGCCTTTCATCGCGATGAAATTCTTAACCTGTGTCAATAAAAGGATACATCATTTCCAATCAACAATATGTCTTCCACATAATGTATTAGAAACATATCTTAGCGCTCCCACTTAATTTCTTGCAAATGCAAGCATCTTCATCATCTCCGATGAAATTAAACTCTTTTAACAGTTTCATCATAGTGAAGATTCCAACTCCGCGATGCTTATTTCAACCATTGTAGTTTGCATATGCATTTTAGCATCCTTTGAATTAACAAAACCCTATGGACCGTGTTATGCACACGTCCTAGGTAACAATTCTATTAGAAGAATTTGTTTTGTTTATTCAACTACCACATAACAAAATTATATGTAGTGGTTGCTACATTAATCCGTCAAGACTAAATATCGCTATGAAAGATCAAATCTTGTCATAGTCAACCTTTGAACATTGTTGTGAACTCTTTCCCAACATGTAGACTATTTCATAGATGTGAAACATCCATGTCTATTTCTTTATAGATCCAAACACGACTGTAAGGTCTTACACCTTTCCAGAGGGTCTTTCAAGTTCAAAGCTTGATTTCTCGTGTATGGAACTACCACGGATTTTATGGCTTCAAGCCATTTGATAGAGTCAGGGCCCATCATCGCTTCTTTGCATGTAGTCCGTTCATTATAGTCAAACAACAATGATTTACTTTCAAGTTCTAGTATTTGTTTGTTTACCCGAACTACTAGGTTAATAGGAACTTAGACCTCCATGACCACAACCTTTGAGGCACGTGAGCCTTGAGCATTGTTGCTGCCTCTGGAACACTTTTCGGTGTTGCGCAACTTTGCACATATAGCTAAGGTTCTTTTAACCTTATCAAAGTTCTATCATCCTCCCACTTAACTTTTCATGGAAAATTCCTTCTCAAAGAAACTTGACGTTCCAAGCGACAAACATTTTTGTCTTTGGTATTATGGAGGAATACTCAACGGTTATTCGAAATAACATACAAAGACATGTTCATCCGACTTTGGTTGTAAACATCTCACTTATGCATAGCATACCAATGTTTAAGAAAGGACAACTTGAGTTTTATCCCAAACCATAACTTTATATGGTGTCATTTCAGCAGATCATGATGGAGCTCTTTTTAGTGGAAAAGCAATAGTCCCTAAAACTTTTAATCTTTAAAATATAATGGCAGTTTTATGAATTACACCTTTGATCTTACCATGTCAAACAAGGTTTCATTGCATATCTCGATTATTCCATACTCATATGGTGTTTCGAGAAATGCAAATCCACGGAACGATTTCTCAAATCTTAGGTGTTATGCTAAACTTGTAACTCAAAAATCTTCCTTTATGATCCTAACATAAATTCTTTATTTTCTTGTTACATTGATTTTGCACTTCATCTTGAAAGTCTTTGAACTTTTCAAATGTTTCACACTTCATCCTCATTAAGTAAATATTCATATATTCACTCAAATTTTTCGGAGAAAGCATATCAAGTTGAAAATCCATCGCTCTTGACTACATATAATGGGCTTCATACATCTATATGTACAAGTTCCAATAATCTAGTCATTCGTTCCCTTTTGGCCTATGAACTGAGTTTTAATTATCTCTAGGAAAGTTTCACGAGCGTCATTTGATCAAAAATCAAAAGACTCCAAAATTCCATCCACATGGAGTTTCTTCATGTTTTCTTTCCAATATAATTTAAAATGCGATGTTACTTCTTAAGTGATCTTTCAATCAATTGTCTTTCGAAATTTTTAGCACTAGTTTTATGGATGTGATTCCTCCAACGAGATTTGTAAATCATCCATCTTTTATGGATTACGAAAATTATTTGAACAACCCTTTTGTTCTCATAATACCTGATAAAACAAATCTTGAAGGCAAGCTTTAATGTTAACGAGCAACACAACAACCCTTTATTTGTTCTCGATGAACATCATCACATATTCTTTTGCTAGTTACTTAGGCCATTGTAGTTCATGAATTGTGTTGTTTCGTATGACGATTCACACCAACAAATTCAGTTTCCAATACTTAAGAACCACATTGTTTAATAAGCAAAGAATATAGCCATAACATGTATATCCTCTATATACCTAAGCTGAACAATTCTAGTCTTTTCTTTTCTGCCATATATTTCTGAGATTCTCTTTCAGTATTTCCTTTTCTATTCGAAAGAATCTATCAACATCAATAGTGGAGCCACACATAGTCCAAAGCATGTATAGTTAAATACCAATGTCTTTGGACTTGCACTTTGAAGTAGATCACCATCATCAAATACTTGGTGTTCTTTCAAATTCCATTCTTTAGTAATCTTTTAGTGTAGTAAACATTTTATCAAATATTCACTGTTATCATGGAACTATTCATGATCAAGCTACATTTAGCTTATAACGGTGAATCGTGAGTATAATGTTGCTCTCCAAAACCTTTTGGAGGATTAGGATGACAAGCGTCTCCAACCTTTTTCAAATTCTCATCAAATATGAGAACATAAACTTTGCCATATTATACTCTCTCATGTTGCAACCAAAACATCATTTCAAATATCACAATATCTTCCACACATCATGGTTTCTAAAACAACTCTTTCAGATCCTAGATAACCTTGATATTAAAACAATCTTTTGAATATCAAGAATCATGGAGACAAACATGATACTTATATACTAACACTAGAATTGTCACTCTTGATTTAATACCAATTATTAAACTTCATGGAGTAACCGGAACTTACTGAAAGTTTGCAATAGGACTTTTAAACTTTAGATTAACACTTCAAAACAATACGATACCAGTTCGTAAAGTAATTAACCCGAATTCTATAGTTCTATTATCTCAATTATAAATAAGCGCAAGGTGGTAACGGATGCCAATGACTACAACAACTATGCAAATTTACTTTGATTTAATTTATGATAAATAGTGTTCAACTTTTAATCATATTGCTATTAAACTCCCACTCAAAACAATATCCCTCACATTGTTTTAGTGATCACACGAACCAAATTCACTACACCAAGTCCGATCATCACGTGACATGATATAGTTTCAAAGGCGAACAATCATCATGTTCATCATATCATCTATATGACTCATGCTTTACCTTTCGGTATTCCGTGTTTCGAGACCATGTCTGTACATGCTAGACTCGTCAAGATTTAACCTTAGTTTCCGTATGAGAAAATATGGCTTGCTCCCATTATATACACTCGCAGAATCTAACACACCCGATCATCACGTGGTGCTTCGAAACAACAAGCTTTGGCAACGGTTCCTACTAAGGACGAACACTCTATAACTTGATATTTTGTGAGAGGGATCATCTTATAATGCTACCGTCACGAACTAAGCAATACAAGATGCATAAAAGGATTAACATCACATGCAATTCAAAATATGTGATATGATATGGCCTTTCTTCTTGTGCTTCCGATCTCCATCTTCAAGCACGAACATGATCTCCATCATCACCGGCGTGGCGTCAAGGTCAATGGTGCCGCTCCATGGTTGTCGTCCACCAGCATCAACTATTACAACTACTTTGAATAATAGACACGTAGGTCTAGATGAAATTAAAAGACAACCATATGGCTCCTGCCGGTTACCGACTTATAATAAGGAACATTGCATACATCATATATAATCACAATCATGGCCATATCACATCACAACACACCCCTGCAAAACAAAGTTAGACGCCTCTAATTTTCTTTGCATTTTTTACGTGGTTTTAGGCTTTCAATAAGTGTCGTTATAACTTATGAACAAGAACCACAACGTTGATGCTTGAACTATCAAGTGCCCGTTGTAAATTGAATCTTTACTATGATGGGAGAGACAGATACCAGCAAAGCCACTTATGCAATACAAGTTGCATGTCGAGCGTGGAGCAAGTCTCATGAATGATGTCATGTAAGGTTAGCCCGGGCCGCTTCATCCCACCATACCACAAGATGTAGAGTACACAAGAAGCAATTGATAATAAAAGCACCACCGCCCATAATGACCATTGTGTTCTACTCGTGCAACAAATCTACATATAGACACGGCTATGATACCACTGTAGGGGTTCGTAGCATGGAAAACAAAAAAATTCTACCGCATGAACACACAATCAAGATCTAATCTATGATCAAGCCAAGATCTATCTACTAGATCAGTGCAACAAGTTGATAGAGTACTAACCCTCGAAGATCCAAAGCGGTTAATGAGAGAAGATTCTCGTGGGTGATGTAGTCATTCACTTGTCGATCTCAAGATCGTGTAGAAGATCCTTCCGACGCCACGTTCTGGCAGCGCTCTCGCAGTCGGTCACACGTACGGTACTCGATGAAGACCTTCCTCTCCCTTGTTCCAGCAGGCAGCGGAGGTTGTAGATCTCTCCTCGCGATTCCGGCAGCACAATGGCGTGGTGTCGGAAGTAGAGTGGAGATCCCGCAGGGCTTCGCCTAAGCCGGAGCGAGTATGGTGGAGTAGAGGGAGCCCCGACGATCTAGGGTTTAGAGGGCCGAGGTTTAGAGGTAGCTAGCAACTAGAGTTTAGCTAGTCGGTAGCGGTTTAGAGGATATCTAGATTGGTCGCAACTAGAGAGGGGTGGAGGCCAACCTAGGGTTTATTGGGCGCCTAGGGCAAGGGGGATACCTTGGGGTGCGCCCCTACCCCTCCTTATGGAAGGGTTTCGCAGCATAGTAAATCAAAAATTTCTACGGATGCGAACGGGGAAGCCAAGATCTAATCTAGGAGATGCAAACAACGAGGGGGGATATATGAGATCTTCATACCCTTGAAGAAATCGCACAGCGGAACGTTCAACGGAACGTGGTTGATGTAGTCGTACTAGCCTTCTCCTCCTCGCGATCCGATCCGATCCAACGCCGCAAGTGGCGATGCCTCCGAGAGATGCACACGTACGGCACTTCGACGTCTCCTCCTTCCTCGCTCCAGAAAGTGGGGTGGAGAGGTAGATTGGATCTACAACACGACAGCATGGTGCAAAGGTGGCGAGTTTCTGCGGCAGGGCTTCGCCTATGCGCAGTCGGGAGAGAGAGAGAGGAGGGCAGCTAGGGTTGGAGGAGGTGTGGGGGGAGGGTGCGCCCCTGCCCTCTTTATATAGAGGGCTGGCCGGCTGCCCTTGCCCCTCCTCCAAGCCCTAGGGCCGGCGGCCACATGGGATGTAGTGGGGGCAAGTTTCCCCCCTTCTAGAAGCTCTCCCTAGGGTTTCCCCTAGGGCTTGGCCGACTGGGCCTATGGGGCCTTGTGCCCCTGGCCTAATGCGGCCAGGGCACTCCCTCGTAGGCCCACGCCCCCTCCTGACAAGTGGGGCCATGTTGGTCCCACTCCGGAAGCTTCTAGAACCTTCCGGTACAATACCGAACATTCCGAAACAATTCCGAAATCCAAAAACTGCTTTTTTATATGAATCTTATTCTCCGGACCATTACGAAACCTCTCGTGATGTCCTGGATCTCATCCGAGACTCCGAACAAAAACTCATAAACCAATTATCCATTCTATCCTAGCGTCGAGACACGTGTCGTGGGAATGGTCACGGCAGATGCTGCAATCGGCAGCGAGTAGTAGAACGAGGGGCAAGGGTGGCCAGCCATCTGCGGTGCGGGATGAGGGCGGAAACACAAGGTTTTACCCAGGTTCGGCCCCCCGGAGGGTAAAGACCTACTCCTGCTAGATTGTATTATGAAGGTGGTACAATGGGCGAGCTCGGCGTCTAGGCGGCGAGTCGCTTGGGTGTATGATGGAACGTATCTCTACACGCCCTGCAGGGAGGTTTATATAGGCTCACCTCCCCTAGGGTTTACATATCTCAACCGATTCAGTTAAGGCTTCGGTACTCATTTGACCTTATCCGACTGGGCCTATCTACTCGCCTGGGCCTTCAGCTTCCAGTCGCTTGGATCCACACCGGGCCTTGATCCAGTCGCCGTCTTGCAGGCCCACTCGCCAGTTCCTGGGCCATCGAACGCCCCGCCGGGTATACCCGGTAGGCACATCCCCATCAAGAGTCCCCGAGGCCGCCGATTGGCGTGGTGGCTCTGGCGATCGAGTATACGGCTTCAGAGTAGACATCCAGTCGAATCGTCGGCGGGCTCCTGTATAAAGGAGAAAACTAGTCACTCTGATCGCAGCTCTTGGCGAGTCGAGTCGGCGAAATACTCAGTCACTGTCGTAGTGATCGGGTCGGCGAAATACTCAGTCATTGTCGTAGTGATCGGGTCGGCGAGCCGAGTGGCTGAAGTTGGACCGTTAAACGTGGTCAAACTAGCCGTTGGGGTAATCCAACGGTAACTTTTGGCGTAATCACCGCGTGGTAACAGCTCCCTGATTTGGCGGGTAACAACCGCTATATAAGGGTAATGGCAGGCGATCAGAGAACCATCTTCTTGCCATTTCCTCCGATTGCACGCACTTTCGCCTTCCTTCGCATCGCGATCCAGCCGACCCGAAATCCTCCGATCCCCCACAAATCCTTCCGCCATGGCCCTCTCCACCGAGCCTTGGGGCAGATCTAAGTGTACGAGGCTGGCTGGCGCCCTTCGAGGAGGCCAGGATTCTGGCGCGGCGTTGGCGCATCCCATGCCGGAGAAGTGACTCCGAACCCGCGCGAGGGAGAGTTCATCTGTTTCACCAGCCACCTAGAACGGGGGCTGGGATTCCCCACGTCCCTGTTCTTCCGGCGCTTCTGCGCCTACTACGGGATCCAACCGTCGGATCTAGGTCCGCACAGCATCGAGCAGCTCGCCATCTTTGTGGCGTTCTGCGAGTGCTACCTGGGCTGCCGGCCCTACTTCCCTCTATGGCAAGATCTGTTCCACGGACGGATCAGCCGCGAAGAAGCGGGCGGCCCAATGCTTGCCGCGGGCGGCCTGACGTTCCAGCTGAAGTCGAAGGCTTCATTCTTTGACTTGATGCTGCCCGCCAAGGCGGCGAGCGACTGGAAGAAATCTTGGTTCTACGTTGCCGAGGCGACCCCGAAGGGCGAGACGGCGATCCCACGATACTCTGCCAACCGGTCCGAACCACGCTGACTTCAAGTCGGCAAGCTCCCCAGCGACCAACGGATGGTCGTGGACGAAATGCTTCAAACCATTCGCGGTCTGAAGAAGAAGGGCCTCCAGACGATCAACTTATACAACTGCTGGCTCGGGCGGCGGCTCGTCCCTCTGGCTCGGCGTGACCACTACATGTACCAGTACACGGGCCGGGAGGACTCGACAAAGTCCTGCCTAGCCGAGTGGAAGCTCGAGGACTACACCCCAGCACTGAAGAAGATCACCCAGGCGGTGTACCTGGACGCAAAGGCCGGGGTCGCCCCCTACACGGCAAAGCATCTATCCCCAACGGTAAGTCACCTCACATCATTCGCAGTCGTAGATTTTGCAGTCGCGGTCATTCTAATTTCATTTTGTGTTCATTGCAGCTATTCCAAGTGGTGGAAGGATGGCTCCCGCCTTCAGACGGCGAGAACTCGAGCTTGTCCGTCCGGGACATGGGCGAGTCGCCTCCCGCCAAGGGCGACACCGAAAGCGATGAGAGCAACGGCGACGACGAATCCGAAGAGGAGGTCGCCTCGCTGGTCCGCAGGACCCGCGGGCAGCGTCAGCGTGAGCTTGAGGCGAGTAAAAGCCTCGAGTGTCATGATGACGAGGACGAACTTCCGGAGACCACCTCGTGCCGCCAAGCTACTCCGTCGAAGAAGAGAAGAAGAAGGAGAAGGAGGCGAAGGCCCCTCCGAAGAAGAAGACAAAGCCGATGAGGCCGGCCTTGCCACCGCACTCGGCGAGCAGCTCCGACGCCCCCAGCCCGGCCAAGGACGAGGCGCCGCCGACGGCAGCCGCGCTGGACACGGCCACTGTCGAGGTGCCACTGGCCTCGATGCCTCCGCCATTCGCCCCAGTCTCTGGGCTAGGATCCGCTCCGGCCGCGGCGGCTTCACCTCGCAAGGAAGCTCCTGCTGAAGATGTCCTAGAAGCTCCCGTTGCAGCCTCGACGATGAAGAAGCCGTCCGTGTCTTGGGCACACGACGTCCTAGAGATGGGCCTTAGCCGCCGACTGGGCCCCGAACTGGAGAAGCCGGCCGGCATCCGCACGGGGCTACGCTTCATTCCAGTCGCCAAGTGAGTTCGCTCACCTACCTTTGTCTTTCATAGAAGCTTGACTTGTCTTGCTCACCCGACCGTGGCTAAGGTGCCACCCGTCGTCAGCGAAGAGGATCCCTCCCGGAAGAGGAAGGCGGACGAAGTCGTCGTCCCTGCGGATAGCGCCAAGAAGGCCAAGGGTGACGATGTCGTCACGATCTCTGACGACACGACGATTGCGCCGAATGAACCCGCAGTGGAGGCAGCCGTACCCACGAAGGAGGGTGCTCCCTCGCCTGGGGTGACCGAGCCGGCCTCCTTTGGCGCCGGTGCCTCCATCGCCACGTTCCCGCGCTTCATGGCCAGATCGGCTATAGCGAGTGGGACCTCGCCCTCGAGCTGTGCACCTGGGGTCGCCAACGCGGAGGTCGAGCAGCGTCGTGGGCACACGCCGGCTCTCCTCGCGTCCGTGGATGCGATACAACTTCACGGCATGCTTGGCACAGCCATCCAGGTATGTCCAGTCCCCGAGGATCGGGCCGGTGAGTTGCAGCGGTCTGATTCTTCTAGTGTCTTGTTGTTATTTTTCGCGTCCAGTCCCCAAGTGCCCACTCGCTGAATTTCAGCGGGTGGGCACTTAGGATTTCTTGATTGCCAGTCCCCGAGTGCACACTCACTGAATTTCAGCGGGTGGGCACTTAGGATTTCTTGATTGCCAGTCCCCGAGTGCGTACTCGCTGAATTTCAGCGGGTAGGCACTTAGGATTTCACTTTGGTTAACTGTTTGAATTGTGTGCAGGGTCTGCAACGTGAATCAGCTGACCGATTGGCAGCGAAACACCGCGCGGAGAAGGAACTGGCTGCCGTCCAAGAGGCGAATAAGGGGCTTCAGGCAGTTGCCTTGAAGGCAGAGGAGGCTCGCCAGGGACTTGTCCCCGCGGGTGAGTTGGCAGCGGCGCAATCGGCGTTGAGCTCGGCTGAGAAGCGGATCGCCGGTCTCGAGCGCGAGCTGAGGGAGGCGAAGGAGGAAGCGAGCTCGGCAGATGGGCGAGCCAAGGCCGCCATTACAGCAGCCACAGAGGATCGTAAAGTGTCCGACGCCCTTGTTGCTGGGCTTCAGGACGACTATACTTCGCTTCAACGCTTCATCACGGATCTCTCCCGCCCCTTGATTGGTAAGTGTATATGCCCCTGCCAATAGCGTGTGCCTTTTTGTGATGTCCGACGTACTCACTGTTATCTTCTATTCGCAGGTTGCATTCTTGATAGTGCGGAAGAGGCGAGCTCGTTCGACGCGCGATAATGTGTGGCCACGCTCGTCGACTCGGGGACGTTGTCGGCGACATGCATCCGAGCCTACCTCCAGGAGATATCGCCCACGGAAGTAATTCCCAGCGACCTCGTCGAGGTGTGGAAGTACTTGGAGAAGGCGCCGTCGGTCGTTGAGTTCATGATGCGATCGGCGTTCCGGCGCGGAGCGGCGACGGCGCTTAGCCTTGAGCTTGCTCATTTTCTAGAAGATTTCGATCTAGACGACGTGACGAGTGGCTACCCATCATCGACTGGCGCGGTGGAGCTCTCCGAGGTGCTCAAGTTGACGGACCGCGCCGCGATGTACTCCAAGCGTGTCTGGGAAATGGGCGACCTCCTTCCGTACCAGGAGACGGTCGTTGCACCCAACGACCCCGAGCTGCAGCATCGGGACTTCAAGGTCGAGCAGCCCTTCCGCGCGACGATGGAGGGTGAGCTGACGACGTACCCGTCAAACCCGTACACGCTGTTCATCCGCAATCGCAAGGGTGCTGGCGAGTCGTCGTCGAAGCCTGCGGAATAGGATAGTTTGCCCTAGGGTGTTAGTAGCAGATCTGCCGTTTGGGCATATTTTGTATTCTGAGATAATTGCAACATGCTATGAATGTGATATCGTGTTTGTTTTGTGACTTGTCATGTGTATTCCGCTTGAGGTTTGAACGAGTCCCCGAGCGCGTCCGCCCTTTTGTGGGGTTTACCTCATGTGTGATGTGTTTATGGTTTTTGAATGTTTTGTTATTGTGGTTGACTCGCCCGGACTCGAAGAGCCAGTCGCAAGGCGACTCCCTTGAGCGCTCTGTACTTCACTGTTTTCCCTTGCGCGAACGAGGTCGGGTGGCCGAGTCCCCGAGCGTGGTACTTGGTTGTTCTAGGCGCGACCCGAGGGTGGGTGAGGACTTGGCGTGTTAGTTTGAGCGCATCACTCCTGCCTGGCCCGTTGGGTCAGTCGCGTGGCGAGTCCTGGGCATGCTCTCATACTTGGCGTTTTCCCGAGCCGCTCGCGATGAACTGGTCATCAGTCCCCGAGCGTGGTACTTGGTCGTTCGAGTCGCAATGTCGACGATGCGGAGGATCATGGTCGCTGTGAGAAGCGAAGGCAGTTGTCTTGGCTCGTAGAGCCAGTCGGGCTGGGCGACTCCAATGGGGCTCCGGGTAGGCGTTTTTCGTGGACGATGCAAGACCTGAGGTGACTCAGTGCTCTTGCACCGCACTACTTAGCCGTGCCGATCGCTGTACCAAAGGTTGACTTCTGCGGTTAGCTTGACGCTGTTATTACGAGTGCGAGTGGCACAAGACACGGAGAGTAGGCGCAATTTGCGGTAGCCAATTCTTTTTATTTCATAGCGACTGGAGAGTACATATGTGGGGTTCTAGGAGTAGAACTTCCGTAGGAGGTTTACATTCCATGGTCGCTTGACGTCGAGTTCGCCGTCCCCGCGGACGTCGATGAGGTAGTAGGCGTCGTTGCCGAGTACTCGCCCGATGGCGAATGGTCCCTCCCACGGAGGGGAAAGCTTGTGCATGCCCTTCTTGTCTTGGATGAGGCGCAACACCAGGTCGACTTCTTGGAAGGTGCGAGTGTTCACTCGCCGGCTGTGGTAGCGGCGGAGTCCTTGCTAGTAGATGGTGGTGCGTGACCGAGCGAGGTCATGTGCCTCGTCGAGTTGATCGACTCCATCCTGGCGGGCGAGTTTGTTTGCGGCCTCCGTGTAGTGGACGACCCGCGGCAAGTCGTGCTCGAGGTCGGTGGGCATGACCGCCTCGGCGCCATACACCATGAAGAAGGGGGTGAATCCTGTCGACCTGTTGACCGAGGTGCGGATGCCCCAGATGACGGAGGGTAGACCCTCGACCCAGCACCCGGCGGTGCGCTCAAGTGGTACTTGGAGTCACGGCTTCAGGCCGTGGAGGATGCTTTGATTGGCCCGTTCCGCCTGGCCGTTGGATTCTGGGTGGGCGACTGACGCGAGGTCGAGCCGGATGTGGTGTTCTTCGCAGAATTCGGCCATGGCTCCTTTGGCGAAGTTGGTGCCGTTGTCCGTGATGATGCTGTTTGGGAACCCGTAGCGATATATGAGCTCGCATAGGAATTTAGTGGCGGTCTTCCCGTCGCATTTCCGGACTGGCTTGGCCTCCACCCACTTTGTGAATTTGTCGACCGCGACCAGGAGGTGGGTGTAGCCGGAGGGGGCCTTTTTGAAGGGGCCTACCATATCCATGCCCCACACGGCGAATGGCCAGGTGATGGGGATTGTCTTCAGCGCCGAGCTCGGCACGTGCGTCTGGTTGGCGTACTTCTGGCACCCGGCGCACCGCTGGACGATGTCGACAGCATCGGCGTGTGCGGTGGGCCAGTAGAAGCCATGCCGCATAGCCTTGGCGACCAGGGAGCGGGCACCGCGCAGTAGCCACGCCGCCGGAGTGGATGTCGTGGAGGATCTTGCGTCCTTCGGCCGGTTGGACGCAGCGTTGGAACACGCCGGTGACGCTTCACTTGTGGAGCTCGCCGTCGATGATGGTGAAGGATTTGCATCGGCGTGCGATCATCCTGGCGTCCGTCTCGTCTGCCGGCAAGGTGCCAGCCTCCAAGTAGGCGACGTAGGGCTTGGTCCAGTCGTTTGGCTCGGTGACGAGTGCGACTAGGGCTGCCTCCGGTTGTAACGGGACTCCGATGTCGATCTCCCTCGGGGGGGAGACTGATGGCTTGGTGATCGTGTCGAGGAAGACGCCGGCGGGTGGTGCGAGTCGAGCCGACCCAATGCGAGAGAGTGCGTCGGCCTCCTCGTTCTTCTGCCTGTCAATCCACTCGACGGAGTAGCCTGCGAAGTGTCCGCCCAGCTTGTCCACTTCTTGGCGATATGCCGCCATGGTCGGAGACGGCATCGCAGGTGCCAGCGACTTGCCCAGCGACGAGGTCGGAGTCGCCGTAGCAGCGTAGGCGGTTGACGTTCATCTCCCTGGCAGCTCGCATGCCGTGGAGTAAGGCCTCGTACTCGGCCATGTTGTTGGTGCAGGGGTGAAGTCGAGGCATAGGACGTAGCGGAGCTTGTCGCCCTTCGGTGAAGTTAGCACGATCCCTGCTCCTGCGCCGTCCGCGTTCTTGGAGACATCAAAGTGCAGGCTCCAGTAATGGAGGTATGGCAGCTTCTTTGGCTGCTGGGCCTCTTCCCAGTCGGCGATGAAGTCCGCTAGAGCCTGCGACTTGATCGCCTTCCGTGGCTCGTATTTGATGTTGTGGACGCCGATCTCGACGGCCCACTTGGCGACTTGCCCAGTCGCCTCACGGTTGCGGATGATGTCCTGCAACGGTGCTGAAGAGACGACCGTGATCGGGTGCTCCTGGAAGTAGTGCGGCAGGCGCCGCTGTGCTCTGAAGACCGCGTATACCAGTTTCTGGTACTGCGGGTATCGCTGGCGCGACTCGGTGAGGACCTCGCTGATGTAGTACACCGATCGCTGTACTGGGCGCTCCTTTCCTTCCTCCGGCCGTTCGACGACCATGATGGCGCTGACGACGCGCTCGGAGGCCGCGACGTAGACCAGCATGGTTTCTTTGTCGGCGGGGGCGACGAGTAGTGGTGCGGCGAGTAGCACCTTCTTGAGGTCGCGGAGCGCGTCGTCCGCCTCCTTGTCCCACTGGAAGGTGGGGTTCTTGCGCATCAGGCGGTATAAGGGCATCGCCTTTTCGCCCAGGCGGGGGATGAAGCGACTGAGAGCCGCTACTCGCCCAGCCAGCTTCTGGACGTCGCGCAGGCACTCGGGTTTGCCGAGTCGGGCGATCGTGTCGATCTTAGTGGGGTTCGCCTCAATCCCTCGCTTGGAGACGACGTACCCCAGCAGTTGTCCTGCTGGTACACCGAAGGTGCATTTGCCTGGGTTAAGCTTTATCTTGTATTTTCGCAAGTTGGCGAACGTTTCCGCCAGGTCGGCGAGTAGATCGCCCTGGCGAGCAGACTTTACGACCACGTCGTCGATATAGACGTGGATGTTGTGGCCAATTTGGCTCGCGAGGCACTCTTGCATGCACCGCTGGTAGGTCGCCCCGGCGTTCTTGAGGCCGAAGGTCATGGCGGTGTAGCAGAAGGCTCCGAATGGCGTGATGAACGCCGTCTTCTCCTCGTCCTCGACAGCCATTTTGATCTGGTTGTACCCAGAGTAGGCGTCGAGGAAACATAACGACGCGGTGGAGTCGATTATTTGGTCGATCCGCGGGAGGACGAACTGCTCCTTTGGGCAGGCACTGTTCAAGTTTGTGTAGTCGATACACATCCTCCAGGTCCCGTTCTTCTTCTCGACCAGGACTGGGTTTTCCAGCCACTTGGAGTACTTGATTGGCCGGATGAAGCCTGCAGCGAGTAGACGCTGCACCTCCTCGGCGATGGCTCGGCGGTGCTCTTCATTGAAGGGCGCGATCGCTTGACGAGTCGCACTTTGGGGTCGGCGTTTAGTTTGTGCTCAGCGAGCTCCCTAGGGACACCGGCATGTCGATGGCTTCCATGCGAAGATGTCCCTATTCTCACGGAGGAACTCGGCGAGCGCCTTCCTAGGCTGGGCTCATGCCTGTCCCGATCGTCACCGCTTTGGAGTCGATGCGGGACCAGCTCGACGGGTGGGTGTCGTCGTTGCTCGAAGGTTGAGGTGTTTGCACCCTAATTGGGCTTCTTGAGTATGGTGGGGTCGTCGTTGTTGACCCCGCTGCATTTGGCGAGCTCATCGGCGTGTTTGGTTTCTGCCGCGATGACGGCATCGGCGAGTTCTGCTCCTTTGGCCTCGCACTCGGCGGCCATGTCCGGGTCGCCGTTGATGGTGATGACGCCGCACGGCCCAGGGAGCTTCATCGCGTTGTACGCGTAGTGTGGCGCTGCCATAAACTTGGCGAACGCCTGGCGCCCCAGGACGCAGTGGTAGGGGCTGTCGAAGGGCACCAACTCGAAGACGATCCGCTCGGTGCGGAAGTTTGCTGGTGTGCCGAAGGTGACTGGCAGCATGACCTTGCCGATCGGGTACGCCTTCCGACCAGGGACGGTGCCGTGGAACGTGGTGTGGGTTGTCTCGATCATCGACTGCGGGAGCCGCAGCCGCCTGAAGGTGTCCAGGTACAGGACATGATGGAGCTGCCGCCGTTCATCAATGTCTTGGGGAGCCAGTAGTCGCCGACCTTAGGCTTGACCACCAGGGCGACTCGGCCTGGGTACTCGATGCGTGGCGAGTGGTCCTGGCGGCTCCAGGTGATGGGCTGCTCCGACCAGTTGAGGAACTGGGGAACATCCACTTGAGCCACCGCGTTGACGGTGAAGGCGCGGGTGATGACCTTCTTCTCGCGCTTCGTGTTGAAGCCTGTGAAGGTATGGAGCGAGCCGGCCACTTTGCCAAACTTTCCGCCATTTGGCGGGTCGTTGTCGGGGTCCTCCCGTGCTCGCCGTGCCTTCTCGATCTCCCTGAGGGTGTGGCAGTCGGTGGTTGTGTGCGTTGCGGGCTTCCCTTCCCTGCTATGAAACGCACAAGGTTGGTTAAGGAGGGCCGCGGGGTCGAACCTTGGCTTGGACTTGTAGTTGCCGCCATCGCGGCGGAAGCTTTTGGGCTCGCGTTGTGCGTGCCCAGCGTTGGCGACGAAGTCGACTCGCCCGTCACTGCGATGTTTGCCGGTGAGGCGAGTGTTGCTGTAGCGTAGGTCGGACCGTCGTCCGCTGTCGTTGCCGCTCGTGCGGCGTTGACCTCCCGACTCGTCGTCGGTTTCCTGGTTTGGATCTTCCTCCGCGTACCGTTTGGCGATCTCGAGGAGGTCCGATATGTTGTCGAGTGTGCGAGAGTGTCGCTTGAGCTTGGCGACCAAAGGCTCGTAGCGGCACGAGGTCTTGAAGCAATGGATCGCGGTGTCCGGGTGGATGCCGACCGCGTTGTACCAGAGTTCTTGCCACCGCTGGACCCAGTTGCGGGTCGACTCGCGGGGTCCCTGGACGCATCGCTCCAGGTCCTCGATGGTGGTGTCACGGGTGTAGGAGCACTCGAAGTGCCTGACAAAGGCGTCGCGCATCTCCTCCCAGGAGTCGATACTATCCTGGGGAAGGGTGTTGATCCACTGCCTGCACGTCCCCTCCATCATCAGGGGGAGGTAACGGGCGGCTAGCAGGTCGGTGTGGCCTGCGATCCCCATTTCCATGAGGTATGTATCGAGCCAGACGGCGGGGTCGTACTTTTCTATCTCTTTCGGCGCCTTGAAGTTCGGTGGGTACTTCTCGCCTCGGATCATCGGTCCGAAGCACTTGGGGCCGAGTCGACTGAGCGACCCCATTGGCTCGCCGTCGCGGATTGGTTAGGTGTGTCGCGTCGTCCGGGCTGGCGTCGCGCGCCCGGCTTTGGTTGTTGATGATGTGGGTGCGGCGTCGATGGGTTGACCGTTGGCGGCGGCAAGTTGGTCGCTGGCACAGGGTCGTTGGTGGAGTGCCGCATTCACGGGTCGATGTTGGAGCTGCGGTGGCTCGGTGGCGGGCGATTGAGGTGTTTGCCGCCATTGGGCGGCCGCCGACGCCACTGCTTCCCGAAGAACGCGAGTACACTCGACCTGCGAGTCGGCGCTGCGTTTTGCTGCTCGACGGCCTTTGCAGCAGGCCCGACGTCTTGGATCTGAGCGCCGTCGCGGTGGCCGTGATGTTGTCGGCTGCCGCTCGGCCTGCCACGAGGTTGTCCGTCGGGGTGGAGAAACGATGGGAGGCCGTTCGCGTCCGCTCCGTGAGGAGACTACTATCCGGCTGATCCACAGGGGTGTGCGGTTGGGTGGAGGTGGGCGCCCAGCGTCGACCTGGCGGGGCGCTTCCTCCCGGTGGCGCGTTCTCGCAGATCGCGGCCCACGCGGGCGGGTCGTTGTCGTCGAAGTTCAGGCGCGCGACGGGGGGTTCAGCGCGACCTGATTCGCTGCTGGTGGTAGCGTGATAGCTCTGCCGCCACCGCCGAGGCGAATTTTTCGCTCCGCTTGCTCCTGCGCCTTGCCTCCGCCAGCGGAGTTCCTCGACCTCCGTTGCCGTGGCGTTAGGAGGATCGGGGTGAAAGGGTCCTCCGGTTCGGTGCGGTCGCCATGTAGGTTGCGGCGTGGCGACCGGTCCCGTCCGAGGTCGGCGGAATTTTCCGACCGGTCGAAGTCAAAGATCCCAAGGATGGAGGGTCCTCGAAGTCCCCATGTTGGAGACTGGGTGATGGAGCCCGCGAAGCCGCGGTGATGGATCCGGCAGTGACGCCGGGTCGCCGAAGTCGGCGTCGTCATTGAGGGCCGCGTCTTCTACGGCTGAGTTTTCGGCCACGTTTCTGTGGGCCGAGTTGTACTCGGAGGCGAGGCGATGGATCGTGCGGATCTGGCTCTCGGAGAGCCGATCGCGTGGCGGCGACTCGCGGATGCGGGCCGAGTCCTCCGAGACGATGACGTCGGTGAGGCCGACGAAGAGGCTGATCGTGCCGACCGGCAGGATCACGCTGTCCGTGACGGGCCACGCCGCCGGGACGTAGCTGCTCGGCAAGATTTGGAGCATCTCGCCGATCGCTATCATGCGGCCGGTGGCGACCGTCTCGTTGATGGGCAGATTGGATCTCGCCGCAGAACACCGGCCAGACCGGCCAGGCCCCACGGTGGGCGCCACTGTCGTGGGAATGTTCACGGCAGATGCTGCAATCGGCAGCGAGTAGTAGAACAAGGGGCACGGGCGGCCAGCCATCTGCGGTGCGAGATGAGGGCGGAGACACAGGGTTTTACCCAGGTTCGGCCCCCCGGAGGGTAAAGACCTACTCCTGCTAGATTGTATTATGAAGGTGGTACAATGGGCGAGCTCGGCGGCTAGGCGGTGAGTCGCTTGGGTGTATGATGGAACGTATCTCTACACGCCCTGCAAGGAGGTTTATATAGGCTCACCTCCCCTAGGGTTTACATATCTCAACCGATTCAGTTAAGGCTTCGGTACTCGTTTGACCTAATCCGAGGCTATCTACTCTTTGGGCCTTCAGCTTCCAGTCGCTTGGATCCACACCGGTCCTTGATCCAGCCGCCGTCTTGCAGGCCCACTCGCCAGTTCCTGGGCCAGTCGGAAACGTCCTGCCGGGTATACCCCGGTAGGCACATCCCCATCAACACGTTAAGTGTGTGACCCTACGGGTTTGAGAATATGCAGACATGATCTTCTATCAATAATCAACAGCGGGGTCTGGAAACCCATATTGACGCCCACATATTCTTCGATGATCATATCGGATGAACCACGATGCCAGGATTCAATTAATCCCATATACATATTCCCTTCGTCACGCGATATTTTACTTGCCCGAGATTCGATCGTTGGCATCGGAATACCTAGTTCAATCTCGTTCACAGCAAGTACTTTACTCGTTCCGTAATCCGATATCACTTTGTGATTAACTCGTTAACCACGTGCTTGCAAGCGGTGTTGATATCGATTATCGAGTGGGCCCGAAGTATATCTCTCCGACTTGGGAGGTACAAATCCCATCTCGATACATACAATCCAACAAGTACTTTCCGATCACCTGAGAGACACCTTTATGATCACCCTCTCATAGGATGACGTTTGATGACCTCAAAGCATTCTTACGATACCAGGGAGTTGCATTATCTCATGGTCTAAGGAATACAATATTTGACATAATAAAAAGCTTCGCAAAGATGAACACGATGACACGATCTAATTGCTCTACTTGATTTGGGTCTGTCCATCATACCATTCTCCCAATGACATGATCTCATTATTAATCGACAACTCATGTCTATGGTTAGGAAACCTTAACCATCATTAATCAATGAGCTAGTCCATAGAGGCATACTAGGGACACGGTGTTGTTCATAAACCACACAAGTATCAAAGTTTCCGCTTAATACAATTCTAGCATGGAATATAAACTTTATCACGAACAAGAATTATAATAATAACATCTTTATTATTGCCTCTAGGGCATAATTCCAACAGTTTCCCACTTGCACTAGAGTCAATAATATAGTTTACATTTGGCAACAACCTAACACCCATGGCAGTAAGGTGTTGATCATGTTTTGCTCGTGGAAGAGGTTTAGTCAACGGATCTGCGACATTCAGATCCGTATGTACTTTGCTAATCTTCAGATCTCCATCTGTTATATAATCTCGAATTATATGAAACTTGCGGTTGATGTGCTTGGTCTTTGGATGATATATTGGTTCCTTAGCCAGTGCTATGGTGCCAGTGTTGTCGCACAATATCTCTAGTGGGTCCAAGGCACTTGGAACCACACCAAGCTCAGTGATGAAGTTCCTGATCCAAACTCCTTCACTTGACGCTTCTGCAGCAACCATGTATTCCGCTTCTATTGTAGATCCCGCGATCACGCTTTGCTTGCAGCTTCTCCAGCTCATAGCTCCTCCATTCAAAATATAAACGTATCACATGCGAGATTTAGAATCATCCTTGTCGGTGTCGAAACTAGCATCGACGTAACCTTTTATGACGAGCTGTTCATCACCTCCATAGACTAAGAACATTTCTTTAGTCCTATTTAAATACTTTAGGATGTTCTTCACGTCTGTCCAGTGTTCCACTCCTGGATCACTTTGGTATCTGCTCGTCAAACTAAGAGCATTGGACACATCCGGTCTAGTACACAGCATGGCATACATGATAGAACCTATGGCCGAGGCATAAGGCACTTTGCTCATAGCTTCTCTATCGTTTACCGTAGCTGGACACTGAGCCTTGCTCAATATCTTACCTGACAACATAGGCACTGAACCTTTCTTTGCCTTATCCATTCTGAACCTTTTCAGAACTTTGTCTAGGTATGTATTTTGGCTTAAAGCTATCAGGCGTCTTTGTCTATCTCTATAGATTTTGATGCCCAATATATAAGCAGCTTCCCCTAGGTCTTTCATTGAAAAACATTTGTTCAAATAACTCTTCACATCGTTAAGCATGTCAATGTCATTTCCAATAATCAATATGTCATCCACATATAGTACCAAAAATGTCACTGAGCTCCCACTCACTTTCTTGTAGATACAAGCTTCATAGAATTTGGAACAAATCCAAAGCTCTTGATCACTTGATCAAAACGAAGGTTCCAACTCCGAGATGCTTGCTTCAGTCCATAAATGGAACGCTGAAGTTTGCACACCTTATCAACATCCTTAGGATCGACAAAACCTTCGGGTTGCATCATATACAACTCTTCATCAATGTTGCCATTGAGGAACGCAGTCTTGACATCCATCTGCCATATTTCATAATCATGAAACACAGCAATTGCTAATAAAATCCGAATGGACTTAAACATCGCTACGGGAGAGAAAGTCTCATCGTAGTCAACACCTTGAACTTGTTGAAAACCTTTCGCGACAAGTCGTGCTTTATAGACAGTAAGATTACCATCTCTGTCCGTTTTCTTCTTGAAAATCCATTTGCACTCAACGGCCTTTCGGTCGCTAGAAGGGTCCACCAAAGTCCATACTTGGTTTTCGCTCATGGATCCTAATTCGGATTTCATGGCCTCTAGCCATTTCTCAGAGTCTGGGCTCATCATTGCTTCCTCATAGTTCGCAGGTTCACTGTTGTCTACTCACAAGACAGTCAAGACAGGGTTACCATACCACTCAGGAGGGGCACGTGACCTTGTCGACCTGCGACGTTCAGTAGTAGCATCGTCCGAAGCTTCATGATCCTTGTCATTAGCTTCCTCTATTGTTGGTGCAGACGGCACTGGAACAATTTCAGGTGCTGCGCTACTCTCCAACTCAAGAGAAGGTTCAATAACCTCATCTAGCTCTTCTTTCCTCCCACTCACTTCTTTCGAGAGAAACTCCTTCTCAAGAAAGGATCCGTTCTTTGCGACAAACACTTTACCTTTGGATCTGTGGTAGAAGGTATACCCAATCGTTTCCTTAGGGTATCCTATGAAGACGCATTTCTCTGCTTTGGGTTCGAGCTTGTCCGACATCAACTTCTTGACGTAAGCTTCACATCCCCAAACTTTAAGAAACGACAACTTAGGTTTAGCACCAAACCATAGTTCAGACGGTGTCGTCTCAACGGATTTAGATGGTGCCCTATTTAAAGTGAATGCAGCGGTTTCTAATGCATAACCCCAAAATGATAACGGCAAATCTGTAAGAGACATCATTGATCGCACCATATCTAATAGAGTTCTATTCCGCTCGGACACACCATTGCTGTGGTGTTCCGTGGCCTGAGTTCTAAACTATTCCACTTGCTTTAAGATGCGTGAGAAAATCATAACTCAAATATTCACCTCCACGATTGGATCGTAGAAATTTAATTTTCCTGTTATGATGGTTTTCCACTTCATTCTGAAATTCTTTGAACTTTTCAAATGTTTCAGATTTATGTTTCATTAAATAGATATACCCATATCTACTTAAGTCATCAGTAAAAGTGAGAAAATAGAGATAACCACCATGCATCGAAACACTCATTGGTCCGCATACATCGGTATGTATGATTTCCAACAAGTCCATCGCTCGCTCCATTATTCCGGAGAACGGGGTTTTGATCATCTTGCCCATGAGGCATGGCTCGCACGTGTCAAATGATTCAAAATCAAGAGACTCCAAAAGTCCATCAGAATGGAGTTTCTTCATGCGTTTTACACCAATATGACCTAGACGGCAGTGCCACAAATAAGTCGTATTATCACTATCTACCTTGCATCTCTTAGCCTCAATGTTATGGATGTGTGTTTCATTGCTTTCGAGATTCAGAAGAAATAAACCATTCATAGCAGGTGCATGACCATAAAAGATGTTACTCATATAAATAGAACAACCATTATTCTCCGATTTAAATGAATAACCGTCTTGCAATAAACACGATCCAGATATGATGTTCATGCTCAACACAGGCACATAATAACATTTATTAAGGTTTAAAACTAATCTCGAAGGTAAAACTAAGGAGAGCATGCCGACGGCCATCACATCAACTCTTGATCCGTTGCCAACGCGCATCGTCACCTCATCCCTCGCTAGCTGCCGTCTATTCCGTAGCTCCTGTTTTGAGTTACAAATATTAGCAACTGAACCAGTATCAAATACCCAGGCACTACAACAAGCGCTAGTAAGGTAAACATCAATAACATGTATATCAAATATGCCTTTGATCGTGCCAGCCTTCTTGTCCGCTAAGTACTTCGGACAATTGCGCTTCCAGTGACCCTTGTCCTTGCAATAGAAGCACTTAGTGTCCGGCTTAGGTCCAGACTTGAGCTTCTTCTCAGCAGGGGCAACGCGCTTGCCGCTGCCTTTCTTGAAGGACTTCTTTGCACCCTTACCTTTCTTAAAGCTGGGGGGCTTGTTGACCATCAACACATGATTATCTTTCTTGATGTCCACCTCCGCAACTTTCAGCTTAGCGAAGAGCTCAGTGATCGTATCAGTGGAACCAATCTGATTATGAGTAACTACAAAACCTTTGTAGCTAGGAGGGAGTGATTGCATAACTCTGTCAATCTTGAGCTCCTCTGGAATCTTATAGTCCAGTTTCTCAAGGCGTTGAGTGTAGCCCGACATCTTAATGGCGTTCTCACTAACGGAACTCCCTTCCTCCATCTTGCAGTTAAAGAATTTCTCAGAGATCTCATATCTCTCAGAACGGGCCTGAGACTGAAACATGGTTTTCAGTTCCTCAAGAATCTCAAAGGGCCCGGCGAATTCCTCAAAACGATTTTGAAGGTCCGATTCCATAGCAAACAACATGGTGCTCTTAATCACACCATAATCATCTTTCTTGATCGATAAACAACTTTTTCATCATGGCATCTACGAGGCGTCACCTAGCGCTTTCTCAAGGACATAGTCCTTTTGTCCGCCAGCGAGAATGATTCTCAGATTGCGGAACCAGTTGGTGAAGTTAGACCCATTGTTCTTAAGATTTTGTTTCTTAGCAAAAACGTTGAAGTTGAAGTTGGACTTAGCCATTTGATCTACAAAATTTGCAAGTACAATTTAGACTATGTTCATGATAACTAGTTCAACTTAATCAAATTACTAGATGAACTCCCACTAAATTAAACATCCCTCAAGTTGTTTAGTGAACATGATCCAAATTCACCACACCTAATCCGATCTTCACGAGAAGAGATGTGGTTTAAATGGTGGAAAACAAAGTGTCGATCATATCATTCATATGACTCATGCTTAACCTTTCGGTTCATGTGTTCTGAGACCATGTCTGTACATGCTAGGCTCATCAAGTCAAACCCAAGTATTTCCGCGTGTGCAAAACTGGCTTGCACCCGTTGTATGTGAACGTAGAGTTTATAGCACCCGATCATCACGTGGTGCTTGAACACGATGAACTTTTGCAACGGTGCATACATGGGGAGAACACAATTTTATCTTGATCTTTAAGTGAGGAATCATCTTATAATGCTACCGTCGTGATCTAAGCATAATAAGATACATAAAAGGATAAACATCACATGCATATAATTTTATGTGACATGGTATAGCCAATCTCCGCGCAATGATCTCCATCTTGTGCGTGCCAGCATGATCTCCATCACTCCACCATGATTGCCTCCACCACGAATAGCAACTACAACTATTGCTAACTACTTAGCGATAAAGTAAAGCTATTACATGGCGTATAAGAAGTTGACACACAGGTCATACACAATTATAAAGACAACCATATGGCTCCTGCTGGTTGTGTACTCATCGACATGCAAGTCGTGAAATATTACAAAACATGATCATTGCATACAACATACACATCACATCTTGGGCCATACCATATCACAGAAACACTCCCTGCAAAAACAAGTTAGACGCCTCTACTTTGTTGTTGCATGTTTTACGTGGCTTATGGGAGTAACAAGCTAAGAACGATTCTTACCTACGGAAAGCCACAATGGTGATATTATGGTTGCCAACATCCGGTGTAAATCCCATGACAACTATAGTGAGAGAAACTGGCATCCACCAGCCGCATGTGTGGAACAAGCCACACGTCAAGTGCGGAGCCGGTCTCGCGAACGAGGTCGCGTAAAGTTGGCCGGGACCGCTTCGATCTCACTATCCCGCGTCATAAGAAGTACACAACAAGAGGCTTGCAACAGAAAACATCAACGCCCGCAACAAGCATGTTGCGTTCTACTCGTGAAACACATCTACGCATAGATCTAGCTCTGATACCACTGAAGGGTTTCGCAGCATAGTAAATCAAAATTTTCTACGGATGCGAACGGGGAAGCCAAGATCTAATCTAGGAGATGCAAAAAACAAGGGGGGATAGATGAGATCTTCATACCCTTGAAGAAATCGCACAGCGGAATGTTCAACAGAACGTGGTTGATGTAGTCGTACTAGCCTTCTCCTCCTCGCGATCCGATCCGATCCAACGCCGCAAGTGGCGGCCCTCGAGAGATGCATGCATGACACCTCGGCGTCTCCTCCTTCCTCGGTCCAGCAAGTGGGGTGGAGATAGATTGGATCTACAACACGGGCGTGGTGCAAAGGTGGAGAGTTTCATGCAGGGCTTCACCCACGCTGCAATGGGAGAGAGAGAGGAGGGCAGCAGGTAGGCAGCTAGGGTTGGAGGAGGTGTGGGGGGAGGGTGTGCCCCTGCCCTCTTTATATAGAGGGCTGGCCGGCTGCCCTTGCCCCTCCTCCAAGCCCTAGGGCCGGCGGCCACATGGGGTGGAGTGGGGGGCAAGTTCCCCCCCTTCTAGAAGCTCTCCCTAGGGTTTTCCCTAGGGCTTGGCCGGCTGGGCCTATGGAGCCTTGTGTCCCTAGCCCAATGCGGCCAGGTCACTCCCTCGTAGGCCCACGCCCCCTCCCGACAAGTGGGGCCACGTTGGTCCCACTTCGGAAGCTTCTAGAACCTTCCGGTACAATACCGAACATTCCGAAACAATTCCGAAATCCAAAAACTGCTTTCCCTTATATGAATCTTATTCTCCGGACCATTCCGGAACCTCTCTTGATGTCCTGGATCTCATCCGAGACTCCAAAAAAAACTCATAAACCAATTATCCATTCTATCCTAGCGTCGAGACACGTTAAGTGTGTGACCCTACGGGTTCGAGAATATGCAGACATGATCTTCTATCAATAATCAATAGCAGGGTCTGGAAACCCATATTGACTCCCACATATTCATCGATGATCATATCAGATGAACCATGATGCCAGGATTCAATTAATCCCATATATATATTCCCTTCGTCACGCGATATTTTACTTGCCCGAGATTCAATCGTTGGCATCGGAATACCTAGTACACAGCAAGTACTTTACTCGTTCCGTAATCCGATATCACTTTGTGATTAACTCCTTAACCACGTGCTTGCAAGCGGTGTTGATATCTATTACCGAGTGGGCCCGAAGTATATATCTCCGACTTGGGAGGGACAAATCCTATCTCAATACATACAACCCAACAAGTACTTTCCGATCACCCGAGAGACACCTTTATGATCACCCTCTCATAGGATGACGTTTGATGACCTCAAAGCTTTCTTCCGATACCAGGGAGTTGCATTATATCATGGTCTAAGGAATACAATATTTGACATAAGAAAAAGCTTCGCAAAGATGAACATGATGACACGATCTAATTGCTCTGCTTGATTTGGGTCTGTCCATCATACCATTCTCCCAATGACATGATCTCATTATTAATCGACAACTCATGTCTATGGTTAGGAAACCTTAACCATCATTAATCAATGAGCTAGTCCATAGAGGCATACTAGGGACACAGTGTTGTTCATAAACCACACAAGTATCAAAGTTTCCGCTTAATACAATTCTAGCATGGAATATAAACTTTATCATGAACAAGAATTATAATAATAACATCTTTATTATTGCCTCTAGGGCATAATTCCAACACTTATATAGGTGGGGGGCGTCCAAGGATGTTCCCAACCCAGGTGGAAACCCTCCCTAACTCAGAAACCTTCCCTAACTCGGAAACCATGTTGGGATTTGACTTTTTCAAACTGCCTTTTTGACTTTCAAATTAGAGTTTGATTTCTCTCTTCCAAGTGTCCAGCCAAGTGACCTAGGACATGATGCAACCATTACACTTTGTCATGACACATCCATGTACCCTTCCCCTTCCGGATTGGTGAACCTTCTAGACCCTTCTAGAACATTCCGGTGAAAACACAAGAATCATTCTCGAACTCCGAAATTGGACTTTCCTTATATCAATCTTATTCTCCGGACCATTCCGGATCCCCTCGTGATATCCCGGATCCCATCCGAGACTCCGAACAACATTCGGTCTCTTTAATCACATTCCATATCTACTAAACAACATCGAATCCTTAAGTGTGTCTCCCTACGGTTCGTGAATTATGCAGACATGATCGAGACTCTTCTCCGATCAATAACCAACAGAGGAATCTGGAGATTCATATGGCTCCCACATATTTCTACGATTACTTCGTGACTGAATGAACCATTTACATACGATACCAATTTCCCTTTGTCTCATGATACTTTACTTATCCGAGGTTTGATCTTCGGTATCTCTGCATACCTAGTTCAACCTCGTTACCAATAAGTACTCTTTTCTTGTTCCCGTGATATGTGATCCCTTGTGAGCCATTCACATGCTTGCAATCTAATTGGATGACATTCCACCGAGAGGGCCCAGAGTATATCTATCCGTCATATGGATGGACAAATCCCAATCTTGATCCATGTGCCTCAACACATACTTTCCGAACACTCAATGCCACCTTTATAGCCACCCAGTTACGGTGTGGTGTTTGATGTCATCAAAGCATCCTTCCGGTGATGGTGATTAGCATGATCTCATGGTCGAAGGAATTAGGTTACTATGTATGAGAAAGCTTATAGCAAGTGAACTATATTAAATGACTTGATCTTTCTGCTATGCTTAACTATAGGAGTATGTCCATCACATCATTCTCCTAATGATATGACCCTGTTGTTAATAACATCTCTATGTTCATGATCAGGAAACCATGATCATATATTAACCAACAAGCTAGTTTAACAAGAGTCTTTACTAGGGACTCTTTTATGTTTATAAACCACACAAGTATTAATGTTCCCGGTTAATACAATTATAGCATGGTATGTAAACATTTATCATAAGTACGAAGATATGATAATAACCACTTTATTATTGCCTCTTGGGCATATCTCCAACAATGGTCATGATTGTGATTATATAAGATGTATGCAATGATCCTTATTGTAAGTCGACAACCGACAGGAGCCTTATGGTTGTCTTTTAATTTCATTAAGACATGCGTGTCTATTATTCAAAGTAGTTTTAATAGTTGATGCTGGTGGACGACAACCATGGAGCGGTGCCATTGACCTTGGCGCCACGCCGGTGATGATTGAGATCATGTTCGTGCTTGAAGATGGAGATCGGAAGCACAAGAAGAAAGGCCATATCATATCACATATTATGAACTGCATGTGATGTTAATCCTTTTATGCATCTTGTATTGCTTAGATAGCGACTATATCATTATAAGATGATCCCTCTCACCAAATATCAAGTAATAAAGCATTCATCCTTAGTTAGCATTGTTACCATGACTCGTTGTTTCGAAGCACCACGTGATGATCGGGTGTGCTAGATTCAACGTGTGCATACAACGGGAGCAAGCCAGATTTACTCATGCAGAAACTAAGGTTTATCTTGACGAGCCTAGCATGTACAAACATGGTCTCAGAACATGGATCACCGAAAGGTAAAGCATGAGTCATATAGTAGATATGATGAACATGTTGATTGTTTGCCTTTGAAACTACATCATCTCTCGTGATGATCCGACTAGATGTAGTGGATTTGGTTCGTGTGATCACTAAAACAATGTGAGGGATATTGTTTTGAGTGGGAGTTCACCTAGATTAATTTAAGTATTAATTAGAACTCAATTTTTCATAAACTTAATCTAAACTATTGCAAATATGTTGTGGATCAATGGCGGCCCCTACCATCAATTTAAATGTGTTCCTAGAGAAAGAAAAGTTGAAAAATAATGGAAGCAACTTCGCGGATTGGTTCCGCAATTTGAGGATTGTCCTTAATGTTGGTAAGTTGACCTATGTGTTGGATGCAGCGCTGGGTGACCCACCTGCAGAATATCCTACCGATGAGGTGAAAAATGTTTACCGTACTAGAAAGAATCAGTACTCCATAGTTGAATGTGCTATCTTGTATGGTTTGGAATCAGAGCTGCAGAAAAGGTTTGATAACTTTGACCCACATGATATTGTCCGTGAACTCAAAATGATATTTGAGGGTCATGCGGAAGTTGAGAGTTATGAAGCTTCTGAAAAGTTCTTTAACTGCAAAATGGAAGAGGGCAGCTCCATTAGTGAGCACGTGCTTAAGATGTCTGGGCACGCCAATAAACTCCAGAGCTTGGGAATAATAATTCCTAATGCTTTGGGGATTCATCGTGTCCTCTAATCACTACCACCAAGTTATAAGAACTTTGCGATGAACTACAACATGTAGTGCATGGATAAGATGCTGCTAGAACTCTTCTCTATGTTAAAGTCTGCAGAAGTGGAGATCAAGAAAGATCACCAAGTGTTGATGGTCAATAAGACAACCAATTTCAAGAAGCAAGGAAAGCCTAAGAAAAAGGGAAACTTCAAGAAGGGTGGTAATAAAGTTACCGCGCCGGCGAATAAGACCATGGCTGGGCCTAAGCCTAATACTGAGTGCTTTTACTGCAAGGGAGAAGGTCACTGGAAGCGGAATTGCCCCAAGTACTTGGCGGATCTAAAGAACAACAACATCAATAAGAAAGGTATATCCGATATACATGTTATTGATGTGTATCTTGCTAGTAATCGTAGTAGTGTCTGGGTATTTGATACGGGTTTGGTTCCTCACATTTGTAACTCAAAGCAGGTGCTGCAGAATAAATGGAGACTATCGAAGAACGAGGCGATGATGCGCGTTGGAAATGGATCCAAGGTTGATGTGATCGCGGTTGGCAGTTTTATACTTAAATAATTGTTATTTGGTGCCTGCGTTGAGCATGAACATTATATCAGGATCTTGTTTATTGCGAGACGATTACTTGTGTAAGTCCAAGAATAATGGTTGTTCGATTTATATGAGTAATATATTTTATGGTTATGCACCTTTGATAGATGGTCTATTCTTGTTGAATCTCGATAGTAGTGATACACATGTTCATAATATAGATGCTAAACATTTGGAATTGAAAGATAATTCTACATACATGTGACACTGTCGTCTTTGTCACATTGGAGTGAAGCATATGAAGAAACTCCATTCCGATGGACTTCTTGAATCACTTGATTTCTAATCACTTGAAAGATGCGAAGCATGTCTAATGGGTAAAATGACTAAGACTCAATTTTCTGGTATGATGGAGCGAGCTACAAACTTATTGGAAATCATACATACCGATGTGTGTGGCCCGATGAGTGTAGCATCGCGCGGTGGTTATCGTTATGTTCTTACTTTCACGGATAACTTGAGTAGATATGGGTATATCTATTTCGTGAAACATAAGTCTGAAACTTTCGAGAAGTTTAAGGAATTTAAAAGTGAAGTAGAGAATCAACATAACAAGAAGATTAAATTTATACGATCTGATTGTGGAGGTGAATATCTAAGTTACGAGTTTGGAAAACATTTGAAGAAATGCGGAATACTTTCAAAATTGACACCGCCGGGAACACCACAGCATAATGGTGTGTCTGAATGTCGTAATCGAACTCTCTTAGATATGGTTCGTTCTATGATGTCACTTATAGATTTACCATTATCATTTTGGGATTATGCATTAGAAACAACCGCATTCACTTTAAATAGGACACCATCTAAATCCATTGAAACGACATCGTATGAATTATGGTTTGGAAAGAAACCTAAATTGTTGTTCCGTAAAGTTTGGGGTTGTGAAAATTATGTAAAGAAGTTACAGCCCGACAAGCTTGAACCCAAAGCGGAAAAATGCGTCTTCATATGATACCCGAAGGAAACTATTGGGTATACCATCTATCATAGATCCGAGGGAAAAATCTTTGTTGCCAAGAATGGATCCTTTCTAGAGAAGGAGTTTCTCTCGAAAGAATTGACTCGAAGGAAAGTAGAACTCGACTAGGTTGTCGAACCTTTTCTCGGATTTGAGAGTAGCGCACCACCGGAAGAAGTTCCTGTGACGCCTACACCAATAAGAGAGGAAGCTAATGATGGTGATCATGAAACTTTGGTCGAAGTTACTACGTAACCTCGCGGGTCTACGAGGACTTGTACCACTCCCGATTGGTATGATCCCGTTATGAGTGTCATGTTGGTGGACAACACCGACTACACTGCGACATACGAGGAAGCGATGATGAGCCCAGATTCCAATAAATGGCAAGAAGGCATGACATCCGAGATTGGATCCATGTACGAAAACCATGTATGGACATTGGTAGACTTAACGGATGGCCGGAAGGCTGTCGAGAACAAATGGATTTTCAAGAAGAAAACAAATGCTGATGGTAATGTAACCATATATAAAGCTCGACTTGTCGCAAAAGGGTTTCGACAAATTCAAGGAGTTGACTATGATGAGACTTTCTCACCAGTAGCAAAGCTAAAGTCTGTGAGGATTTTGTTAGCAATCGCTGCATATTATGATTATGAGATATGGCAGATGGATGTCAAAACGGCGTTCCTCAATGGAGACATTGATAAAGAGTTGTATGGTACAACCCAAAGGTTTTGTCAATGCTAAATATGCTAACAAGGTATGCAAACTTCAACAGTCCATTTATGGATTGAAGCAAGCATCCCGAAGTTAGAATCAACATTTTGATAAGGTGATCAAAAGTTTTGGTTTTATACAAACTTATGGAGAAGCTTGTATTTATAAGAAAGTGAGTGGGATCTCTGTAGCATTCCTAGTACTATATGTGGATGACATGTTGTTGATTGGGAATGATGTAGACCTTCTTAAAAGTGTCAAAGATTATTTGAATAATAGTTTTTTTGTGAAGGATCTTGGCGAAGCTGCTTATATATTAGGCATAAAGATTTATAGAGATAGATCGAGACGCCTAATATCGCTTTCACAGAGTACATATTTGGACAAAGTTCTAAAGAGGTTTGGAATGGAAGATAGCAAGAAAGGTTCTTGCCCATGTTGCCCAATACGGCCCTGAGCAAAACTCAAAGTCCCTCTATGGCAGAAGATAGAGAGAGGATGAGTAAGACTCCCTATGCCTCGGCCATAGGATCTATCATGTATGCCATGCTGTGTACTAGACCCGACATTGCATATGCTGTTAGTTTGATTAGCAGATATAAAAGTGATCCAAGGGTGGATCATTGGACAACGGTCAAAAACATCCTTAAGTACTTGATAAAACTAAGGATATGGTTCTTTCTTATGGAGGTGATGAACAACTCGTTGTTAATGGTTACACCGATGCTAGTTGGAACACCGATCCGGATGATTCTAAATCTCAATATGGATACGTATTTACATTGAATGATGCAGCAGTGAGCTGGAAGAGTGCAAACCAAAGCGTTGTGGCGAGATTTTCAACTGAATAGGAATACATAGCTGCTTCCGAGGTTTCACAAGAGGAGATATGGATGAAGGAGTTCATTACAGAGCTTGGTGTGGTTCCCAGTGCGCTGGACCCAATGTCTATCTACTCTGATAACATGGGTGCCATAGCCAATGCGCATGAGCAAGGTCACACAAGAAGCTCAAGCATATCAAGCTGCGTTTTCACGATATTCGAGTGCATGTCCAAGATGGTGACATAAATATTTGCAAAGTACACACAGATCTGAATGTGGCGGATCCGTTGACTAAACCTCTCCCGAGGGCAAAACATGACCAGCACCAAACTGCCATGGGTGTTCGGTATATTACCATGTAATCTAGATTATTGACTCTAGTGCAAGTGGGAGACTGTTGGAGATATGACCAAGAGGCAATAATAAAAGTAGTTATTATTATATCTTTGTGTTTATGATGAATGTTTACATTCGTGCTATAATTGTATTAACTGTAAACATTAATACTTGTGTGATTTGTAAACTTATTAGAGTCCCTAGTAAAGCCTCTTTATAATACTAGCTTGTTGGTTAATAGATGATCATGGTTTCCTGATCATGAACATTGAGATGTTATTAAAAACAAGATCATATCATTAGGAGAATGGTGTGATGGACATACTCCTATAGTTAAGCGTAGCATAAAGATCAAGTCATTTCAATAGTTTGTTTGCTATAAGCTTTTAGATACATAGTAGCCTAAATCATTTGACCATGAGATCATGTTAATCACCATCACCGGATGGATGCTTTGATGACATCAAACACCACTTCGTAACTGGGTGGTTATAAAGGTGGCATCGAGTGTTCGGAAAGTATGTGTTGAGGCACATGGATCAAGAGTGGGATTTGTCCATCCAGTTGATGGATAGATATACTCCGGGTCCTCTTGGTGGAATGTCACCCAATTAGCTTGCAAGCATGCGACTGGCTCATAAGGGATTCCATATCACAGGAATGAGTAAAGATTACTTATCGGTAACGAGGTTGAACTGGGTATGCAGAGATACCGACGATCAGACCTCGAATAAGTAAAGTATCACGAGACAAAGGGAAATTGGTATCGTATGTAAATGGTTCATTCAATCATGAAGTAATCGTAGAAATATGTGGGAGCCATATGAACTTCTAGATTCCTCTATTGGTTATTGATCGGAGAAGAGTCTCGGTCATGTCTCCATAATTCATGAACCGTAGGGACACACACTTAAGGATTCGATGTTGCTTAGTAGATATGGAAAGTGATTAAAGAGACCGAATGTTGTTCAGAGTCTCGGATGGGATCCGGGATATCACAAGGAGATCCGGAATGGTCCGTAGAATAAGATTCATATAAGGAAAGTCCAATTCCGGAGTTCAGGAATGATTTTGGTATTTTCACCGGTGTTCTAGAAGGGTCTAGAAGGTTCACTGATCCGGAAGGGGAAGAGTACATGGATGTGTCATGACAAAGTGGAATGGTTGCATCATGTCCTAGGCCACTTGGCTGGACAGTTGGAAGAGAGAAATAAAACTCTAGTTTGAAAGTCAAAATAAGGCAGTTTGAAAAAGTCAAAGTGGGACTCTGGTTTCCAAGTGGAGGGAGGGAAGGAATCCTACCTAAGGGAGGATTCCTCCCTCTACCTTGCGCCGGCCACATGAAGTTGAGTTGGAGGAGGACTACCTCCCCCTTGCCGCCTCCCACCTATAAAAGGAGGGGTAGGGCACCCCTACCCCTCACAACATAAACCCTAGCCGGCCTCCGCCCCCCTCTAGCCGCCGCCTAGGGCTCCTCCCAAGTTGACGCCGACTAGCCCTCTCTAGCTGCTGGCCACCTCCACCCCTCGGCCCTCTAAACCGTAGATCACCGAGGCCCTCTTCTACTCCACCATACTTGCTCCGGCTTAGGCGAAGCCCTGCGGGATCTCCCCTCTAAACTCTGACACCACGCCCTCGTGCTGCCGGAATCGCCAGTAGAGAATTACAACCTCCGATACCTGCTGGAACAATGGAGAGGAAGGTATACATCGAGTACCAAACGTGTGACCCACTATGGGAGCCCTGCTGGAAGGATCGTCTACGCGATCTTGAGATCGACAAGTTAACGACTACATCACCCACGAGAATCCGCTCTCGTTAACCGCTTTGGAATCTTCTAGGGTGAGTACTCTATCGACTCGTTGCTACAATCTAGTAGATAGATCTTGGCTTGTGTGTGTTCATGCGGTATAAATTCTTTGTTTTCCATGATACAAACCCCTATAGGGATGAAGCGGCACAGGCTAACCTTACATGACATTGTTCACGAGACTTGCTCCACGCTCGACATGCAACTTGTATTGCATAAGTGGCTTTGCAGGTGTTTGTCTCTCCCACCATAGTGAAGATTCATGTAACATCCCTAAAATCATGTTTTCAAAGGTTGCATATCATTCATGCATGCATATAATTTAGGGATCAATTTCAAACTCATATCAAGAAAATAGTAGCACTAAGTGCTATTATTTTATGTGGGCAAGCATTGATCTAATGCCACTCTCAAGAGAGAGAATATTTGTTTTAAAAACCATTGTTTGAATTCATAGGATTGGTTGGATGAGTTCCAAGCTTGGACAAAAATTTTCAAAAAAAAATATGGTTTGAAAACCATTTTTAAATCTTCATCAAACCATGTGCTAAGGCACTATTATTTTAAAAAAATCTTCAAAGGACAAAGCAAGTCCAGCAAGGCAGCATGGTTTAGTACTCAAATTTATACAAGATTCATATTAGAAAAGGCCAGAAAGATTTGAAATTCAAATGCTTTTAAATTCATTTGAAATTGATTCCAGAAAATCGAATTAGAAAAAGAAAAAGGTTTAAAAACCCAACTGGGCCTAGCGCCAGCCTTTCGGCCCATCAGACAAAACGACCCACCCGGGCCACTCCTCTGCCTTTCCTCATCGCTACCAGGCACCCACCCGACAGCTCGACCCCACCTTGCCCGTCGGCCGTCCTCTCAAATCACGCCTGCGACCAGCGCCGCCACGGCCGTTTCCTCCCCGACGCAAATGCGCTTAATTGACGTTGAATGCTCGCGAGATTCTCGCCCCTGCTCCGCCTACATAACCCCCACCCCTCTACGACCATTTACCCTCACTCAGCGCTCCCTCTCCGCCACCAGGCTGCCCACACTGTCGCTTGCACCGCCGCAGTACCGAACAACTCCGGCATGCGATTCCGGTAAGCACCGACCGCCCCCTATCTCTGTTTCATGCGAGCGTGATTAGCATGTCCTTGCGCATCTTTTCATGCCTTCCTTTTTCTCTGTATCATCCTAGAGCGTCGTCACCGTCCACCTCTGGAAGCAACCGAAGCTCGGCACAACTCCGGCGACCCTTCCTGGTAGTTCCCGACCACCCCTTCCTCTCTTCTAGATACTCACTTGTTCGCCAGGCTTGTGCGCATCTAACAGCGTCTCTGGTTTGTCTTAGCGCGCACCAGAACCTCGCCCCCGACGACACCAGAGCTTGCCCGACGATAGGCTCCACTCCGACGAGCAATAGCAGCCAGATCCGAGCGCCCCTGTCCCTCCCTCGACCACCTTGAGCTTCACTGCAGCCCCGCGAACACGGTAACCACCTCCACCCCTCCCCGCGCGATCTGAATCGCTGGCAACATCTCTGACAGAGCCGCGCCGCCGCATCGCCGCCGCTAGCGCCGCCCGTCTGTGGTCGTTTGATCCGTGGCCGTAGGATCTAGATCTAGCGATTAGAAATAGATCTGTAGCGAAGCGGTACGAGCACATCTGGGCCATGCGTGTTAAGTTAGATCTAACAGCGTGCGAGTCTGATCCGGTGCGAATCGGTATCAACCAATCAGAGAGCGCCGCGTGGCCAGTCCTTTGTTTTAAAAACAGAATTTAGATCTATTAGATGTTTAAACTTGAAAAATTCATAACTTTTGATTCCCACGTCCAAATTTGACAAATTTTATACCATTGGAATCAGGAGAGAAAATCCTTTCTGTTTATGCAATGTTTTTAATGTTTTGCCTCTGTAAAAATGTTTGTTTTTACAGAAACATTTGTAGGCATAATTTGTGTATAGTAATTATTTGAAAAATGTTATGTTTTTCAAACAAAGTTTATTTGGCTCATTTTGGACTTGTTTATTATTCAGTACTGTGTACTTGTCTTGTTTGGTGTAGAAAATCATCACATGGCATTTTGCATACATTCATGTATTTTTGCTTGTATATATTGTGTATGTGATTTTGTGCCATTATTTTATGTGTAGATTTTGGTGCAAATAGTGATTGTGATTGTGAAGATTGTTGCTACTCCCCAAACTACCAAGGCAAGTGGTGCTTCATAATTTCATTCCTATGTTTTTCAACTATGCACTAGAAATATTTTGTATAGGACTTGCATGAATATTTTGATCTATATGCTATGCTTGGGAAATCCTAGTAGTTGTAGAATTGCTAGAAATTTCTAAGTTAAGATGCTTACCATTGCCATGCTTAGCCTAGCTAGTATCAACCATGGGTGGTTATATATTCATGTTATGTGAAAATATTTCTAAGTCTTTGGATTTATGTTTTTGCTTAATAAAACAACTAAGTGAATGAAACACCTGGGTGGAATGGAAAGAATGGTTTATGTTGAGTGGTTACACAAGGCCCATTTCTATGGCTTACCTTATGTATCTCACTTGTGGAAAGCCACCCAGGAACAAAGGGATTTGAGATGCCAAATGTTAAGAAGCTTCTAGTGCAGCCACATGGCATTATGGGCTCTGCCTGGATCATATAGGTTGCAATAACTTAGCCATTTAGACAGTTGGTGGTAGTGGGATGATAGGTTTGGAGCGCGTCCATTTGGTCTAAGAGAAGGCTTCTGAAAGGTCCTGCCTTGGTGAAAATCAAGGCTTGTGGGGAAAGTGCACAACCTCTGCATATGGAAGAATCTAAGTACTTAGCCATGTCCCTGGTATTGGACAACTTGAGCATCAAGACATGGAAGCTATCAAGAATCTCCTCATCCCAATTTCTAAGTTAAAACTTGTGGTTGAATAAGGCTAAAGGTTCACCAATTTCTATTGGTAGTTCCTTGGGAAAGTTTTGTCAAAGAAAAACTTAGTGTTTTCAACTGAGAGGTAAAACCTATTTTGAGCAAAGCAAGCCTAAGCTACACTTAGCCAAAATTCATATAGTATCTAGATTACAAATATTCAACTAAGGTATCACTTGCCAATACTATTCCAATGTATTGACCCACTGTGGCTGTAACTTATGATGTTGTAGGTTATTCTGATGATGATTAGGGGTTATGAGTCTACACTCAACATGCTTGCCTGTGGCACATGAAGATGAAGACTTACTTATCTTATTATATATTTGAACTCTTGTATTAGGCCTGTGGCCATGGAGTTTGTAAAAGACTATGTTTGTCTCTGGAATGATATGTAATAATGACCTTTGTTTCTGTGTACTTCATCTTAAACTGTGGATGCTAGCACTGATCCAGGGACTAGCATTGCAATCACAGGGATCCTTACCTTTATAAAGGGAGGGATCTTACAGATGGTATCAGAGCACTGTGTTGCCTGTAGGATTATGACCCTAGGATTGGAAACCACTAAGGAAAATTTTCAACAACTTCCACACTTGTCTTTTTCTTCTCGTAAACTTTTCTAATCTTCTTTCTCATCTCTATTTGTAGATGAACTCCATCAACGAAGCCGTGAGGAAGGGACCACTCATGACTATGACTTTGGAATGTGAGACAGAATTCCCCAAGGCTCTGAAGGACCTCATGGTTGCCATGGGAATACATGGTGCAACTATGTACAAAGGTTTTCCTGTGATGGATGAAGGAGTTGAGTACTGGTGGGTGCAACTTCACTTGTATAAAAACAAGGAAGACAACCACAAGGAATCAGGGTTCTGCATGGTCACCAACTCAGTGATGCACACCACATTCTTTGATTCAGCAAGGAATGCAGCCTGGAAGGCCATCAAAGAGCTTGGTGATAGAATCAAGTGCAGAATGCTCAACACTCAGAATGACCTTAGGGAAGAAAAGAAGCATACCCAGGAGTTAGAGGCTACCAACCAACATTTAAGAGAGGACATCATAGACTTAGAAATGGAGTCATGTGATCAGGATCGACAGATTGCCTCTAGGGATGCCCTGTTATCCAACTTGGCAAGTGAGATGGGATTATAACGTACTTCGTTAGTTGGACCACCACACTTATCATTTTTTTATTTTCCAAATGTTGTCTAAAATAAGTTGAACCTTGGATGCTTGTAATGGATGCCATGACTTGTGTGTTTTGATATGCCTGTGATGCCTTGTATTATGATTCATCTCTATGTATGTTGATTCTAACTTTTTCTATCTTATAAAATAGATGCCTAATGTTACTATCAGCACGGCTGAAGAGTTCAAGGGAACTCGTTTTGGCACTCGTCTCATTGAGCTCACTAGTGTTCTCAATCTCCCACTTCCTACCATCATGATGCTTCCCCTCACCAAGTTCTAGAGGAAGGACCTTTGGGGCTTCAAGGTCACTCAGCCAGGATGCCAGACTGAGCCAGCCACGGAGGCCATCACCTTCAAGCTCATGCATGATGACAAGGAGAGAGGCCTAGAGGTAGTCATGCCGGATTTGCTTGGATGCTTGTTAGGGAGACACTCTCGAGAGATTAGAGGTACTCACTTCCACGCCTTCGGTAGACGTGATGAGGATGGTGAGGCCATTGACTTCGAGGATACTGCTAGAGAGACGGCAGAGCTGATTCGTCTATACCTCCAGGACTTAGAGGTTCTTCTTAGGCACCTAGATACTGATAGGACCAACGTCATGCTTAGCAATGGCGAACTCAGTGACCGTTGAGAAGGACAAGCTCTTCGCAGAGCAAGATGAGATAGTCAAGGAAATGGAGGCCAAGTTTGAGAGTCAGGATAGAAAGTTCAAGAGTCAAGAGAAAAGAGTCCAAGATAGGAACAAGAGGATTCGAGACATGACTGCAGAACTAGAGGCCAAGGACTTTGAGCTCGAACATCAGCAGGTGGTGATTGAGAGACTTCGTTCACAGAAGAGGGCTCTCAAAGCCAAAATAGAGGCCTTGACTACCAATGTCGAGGAATACAAGACCGCTATGGAGAATGCAGGTCTTACACTTGTTGATGAGGAGGTTGATGCAGAGGAGTAGTGATGACTACTCATTTACCTTTTATTTACCATGCTTTTGATTATTGAGTCACAATGACCATCCAACATGTGGATGGCTTGCTATTGGCGTGTTACTTTTCAAAACTTGTTGTTTATGTTGTTGAAATTTTGTTATTTTGATGCATGCTTGGTGATTGTCTATGTGATGTATTGTGCATGTTAAGCATGTATGGGTATCTCATTCTTATCCTTATTGAAAACCATAGATGCCTCCTCGACATGCCAATCCCAACCCTAACAACAACAACAATATCACCCCCGAGATGCAGCAGATGATGACAGCTCAAACGCAGCTGATGCAAATGATGACCACGTTCATATAGAATCAGAACAACAACAACAATAATAACAACAACAACAACAATCAGAACAACCCATCGGGTTTTGACATGCTTACCAGATTCTTAAGACTGAGGCCAGCAAAGTTCTCAGGAACTACTGATCCCATGGTGGCCAATGATTGGCTACGCTCAGTGAACAAGGACTTGGTAACTGTTGGCTGTACTGATGAAGAGAAAGTCAGGTTTGCAGCACATTTGTTGGAAGGACCAGCAGCTACTTGGTGGGATAACTTCCAGATCACCACTCCCATTGAGGATGTGACATGGGCTATCTTTGAAGATGGTTTCCGTACTACTCACATCTCATCCGGAGTGATGAGTTTGAAGAAGAAGGAATTTCATAACTTGAAGCAGCGCCACCGCAGTGTGGCTGAATATATTGAGGAGTTTAACAATCTGGCGCGTTATGCACCGGATGAAGTTGACACTGATGCTAAGAGGAAAGAAAAGTTCCTTGAAGGATTGAACGATGAATTGAACCTGCAGTTAGTTGTGGCCTATGTCCCCACATATCAGTCTCTTTGTGACAAGGCTGCCATCTTGGAGAGCAAGATGAAACAGGTTGAAAGCAGGAAGAGGAAGCACTCTGACAAGCACAACTCGGGATCGTCTCACAAGCGTTCCCATTATGATGATAGTGGGAATTCTGGATCCCACAAGCATGGAAAGTACAACAAACACCACAACCACAACCGTCATCATGACAACAAGCATTACCGTAGTCATGACAATGACAAGTACAAGAATCACAAGAGTGGGTATAAGAACCACCACAATGGAAGTGGAAGTGGTAGTGGAAGCCAGCCTGTCAAGAAGGATCTTAGTCAGGTTGAATGTTTTAAGTGCAAGAAGATGGGGCATTATGCAAATGAGTGCCCAGAAAAGAAAGTTGAAGGACCCAACAAGCCCAACCCTTTCCAGAAGGGGCAAGTGAAACACATCAATGTGGAGGAAATCTATGAAGAGTCAGATGCTGTGGCTGGTAAGTTCAAACTCAATTCTATTCCAGCACTTGTTCTTTTTGATACTGGTGCATCACATTCATTCATATCAAAAGCATTTGTTGATAGAAATGGGTTTCCAACTGAAAACATTGGGTGTCCAATAAAAGTAAGTTCTCCAGGTGGAGATATGATAGTGAGTCTTGGATGCCGGGATCTAGTAATAGAGTTTGGAAATCATAAGTTTCCAGTGAGTCTGATAATCCTAGATTCCCAAGGACTGGATGTAATTTTGGGAATGGATTGGATGACCAAGTATGAAGGACTACTAGATTGTGCTAATCGAACTGTTGCACTCACAACCCCGGAAAACAAACGGATAAGATTCAAGTCTAACTTTGAATCGAAAGGGAGTAAGCTAAATTATCTTAAGGGGGTTAGCATAGACAGTGTGCCAATTGTGAGTGAATATCCGGATGTGTTTCCGGAAGAATTACCAAGAATGCCACCAGATAGAGATGTGGAGTTTTTGATTGATTTGCTACCAGGATCGGGACCAATAGCAAAGAGACCGTACAAGATGTCAGTTGATGAGTTGAAAGAACTCAAGAAACAACTTGGAGAACAGTTGCAGAAAGGATTTATTCAACCAAGTTCTTCATCCTGGGGAGCACCAGTCTTGTTTGTGGAAAAGAAGGATAGAAGTCAAAGGTTATACATAGATTACCGTTCACTCAATGAGGTGACTATCAAGAACAAATACCCTTTGCCTAGAATCAATGACTTGTTTGATTAGCTAGAAGGAGCCTGCGTATTCTCAAAGATTGATCTCCGATCAGGATATTTTCAGCTTAAGATAAGGGAACAAGACATACCTAAGACAACTGTCACCACTAGGTATGGATTGTATGAGTACACCGTGATGCCATTCGGTTTGACCAATGCACCAGCATACTTTATGAATATGATGAACAAGGTGTTCATGGAGTTCCTTGACAAGTTTGTTGTCGTTTTCATCGATGACATTTTGATCTACTCCAAGAGCAAAGAAGAGCATGAAGGACATTTGCGTTTGATACTTGAAAAGCTTAGGGAGCATAAGCTATATGCCAAATTCAGCAAGTGTGAGTTTTGGTTGAATGAAGTTGGATTTCTTGGACACGTTGTGTCAGGAGATGGTGTAGCAGTTGATCCTGCTAAAGTTTTAGCTGTAACTGAATGGAAATCTCCTAAGTCAGTGAAAGAGGTTCGTAGTTTCCTTGGCTTGGCAAGATACTACAGAAGGTTCATTGAGAATTTCTCCAAGATAGCTAAGCCAATGACAGAGTTACTAAAGAAAGACAAGAAATTTGCTTGGTCTGAAGGATGAGAACTCAGTTTCCAAGAATTAAAGAAGAGACTAGTGACAGCACCAGTCTTATGTCTGCCAGATTTGGAGAAGGATTTCCAAGTGTATTGTGATGCATCTCATCATGGATTAGGTGCAGTACTTATGCAAGAAGGGAAAGTTGTGGCTTATGCCTCGAGACAACTCAAAACTCATGAGGTAAATTACCCTACTCATGATTTAGAGTTAGCCTCTGTTGTCCATGCACTCAGAACATGGAGACACTATCTTTTGGGAAAGCGATGTGAAGTGTTCACAGATCACAAAAGTTTGAAGTATATCTTCACCCAGAAAGAAATTAACATGAGACAAAGAAGATGGCTAGAACTCATCAAGGACTATGACTTGAGTTTGCAATACCACCCCGGTAAAGCAAATGTTGTGGCGGATGCTCTAAGACGTAAGGCTTTTGTGAATGGCCTTACTAAGGGAGAATTGCCAGATGATCTGTGTGCCCAATTTAGAGATCTCAGATTGGAGATTGTGCCTGAAGGACATCTCATGTCATTGGATGTTCAACCCACTTTGTTGGAAAAAATCAAAGAAGCCCAAAAGACAGATAAGGAAATTGAAGAGATTAAGGAAAATATTAGCAAGGGAAAAGCCAAAGGATTCCATGAAGATGAACAGGGTACTTTATGGCATGGAAAACGTATCTGTGTTCCACAAGATCCGGAACTTCGGAAACTGATTTTACAAGAAGCACACAACTCACCGTATTCCATTCATCCGGGTAACACCAAAATGTACATGGATATGAAAGAAAGATTTTGGTGGAATAATCTCAAGAAGGACATCGTCGAACATATTGCTTTGTGTGATGTATGTAGTAGAGTGAAAGCGGAACATCAGAAACCAGCAGGATTGTTACAACCACTACCTATTCCTGATTGGAAGTGGGACAAGATTGGCATGGATTTCATTACCGGATTGCCAAGGACCCGGTCAGGATATGATTCTATTTGGGTAGTAGTGGATCACTTAACTAAAGTGGCTCATTTTATACCCGTGAAGACAACCTACACAAGTGCTAAGTTAGCCAAGATCTATATGAGTAGAATTGTATGTTTGCATGGAGTACCCAAGAGTATTGTGTCTGATAGGGGAACTCAATTCACTTCTCATTTTTGGAGGCAACTACATGAGTCATTGGGAACGAGATTGGAATTTAGCACTGCTTTTCATCCTCAGACTGATGGACAAACAGAAAGGACCAACCAGATACTTGAAGATATGTTGAGAGCATGTGCGCTAGATTATGGAGCTAGTTGGGATGAAAGTATGCCTTACGCAGAATTCTCTTACAATAACAGCTATCAAGCCAGTATTGAGATGGCAGCATTTGAGTTTCTCTATGGGAGAAAGTGTACCACCCCATTGCTATGGAATGGTGTGGGAGAAAGAAGTTTGTTCAGACCAGAACTGATCAAAGAGGATGAAGAGAAAGTCAAACTAGTTAAGGACAGATTGAAGATAGCACAGTCTCGACAGAAGAGCTACGCAGATGTAGAGAAGTCATCTATGAAGTGGGTGATAGAGCTTATCTTAGAGTGTCACCACTTCGTGGAGTTGAGATTTGGTGTCAAAGGTAAATTGGCCCCAAGATATGTTGGACCATTCAAGATTCTGAGTCGTAAAGGAGAAGTAGCTTATGAGATTGAATTGCTAGAATCATTGTCTGCCGTTCACAATGTGTTTCATGGGAGTCAGCTTAAGAAATGCCATCCAGAGATGGAAGAGACTTCTTTGAAGGATACCATACCTTTGGAGGAGGTCCAATTGGAAAGTGACCTCACCTATGAGGAAAAACCTATCAAGATTCTTGAGACTGCGGAAAGAGTTACTCGGACTAAGACAATCAAATTCTGCAAAGTTCAATGGAACCATCATTCCGAAGAAGAAGCAACATGGGAAAGAGAAGATGATCTTCGGAAAGACCACCCTCACCTATTTGCTAGCCAACCCGAATCTCGAGGGCGAGATTCACCTTAAGGGGGTTAGATTTGTAACATCCCTAAAATCATGTTTTCAAAGGTTGCATATCATTCATGCATGCATATAATTTAGGGATCAATTTCAAACTCATATCAAGAAAACAGTAGCACTAAGTGCTATTATTTTATGTGGGCAAGCATTGATCTAATGCCACTCTCAAGAGAGAGAATATTTGTTTTAAAAACCATTGTTTGAATTCATAGGATTGGTTGGATGAGTTCCAAGCTTGGACAAAAATTTTCAAAACAAATATGGTTTGAAAACCATTTTTAAATCTTCATCAAACCATGTGCTAAGGCACTGTTATTTTAAAAAAATCTTCAAAGGACCAAGCAAGTCCAGCAAGGCAGCATGGTTTAGTACTCAAATTTATACAGGATTCATATTACAAAAGGCCAGAAAGATTTGAAATTCAAATGCTTTTAAATTCATTTGAAATTGATTCCAGAAAATCGAATGAGAAAAAGAAAGAGGTTTAAAAACCCAACTGGGCCTTGCGCCAGCCTTTCGGCCCATCAGACAAAACGACCCACCCGGGCCACTCCTCTGCCTTTCCTCACCGCACCCGCGTGCACCCACCCGCTGACAGCTCGACCCCACCTTGCCCATCAGCTTCGTCCTCAAATCACGCCTGCGACCAGCGCCGCCGCGACTGTTTCCTCCCCGATGCAAATGCGCTTAATTGACGTTGAATGCTCGCGAGATTCTCGCCCCTGCTCCGCCTATAGAACCCCCACCCCTCTGCGACCATTTCCCCTCACTCAGCGCTCCCTCTCCGCCACTAAGCTGCCCACACTCTCGCTTGCACCGCCGCAGTACCGAACAACTCCGGCGTGCGATTCCGGTAAGCACCAACCGCCCCATGTCTCTGTTTCATGCGAGCGTGATCAGCATGTCCTTGCGCATCTTGTCATGCCTTCCTTTTTCTCTATATCATCCTAGAGCGTCGTCACCGTCCACCTCTGGAAGCAACCGAAGCTCGGCACAACTCCGGCGACCCCTCCTGGTAGTTCCCAACCACCCCTTCCTCTCTTCTGGATACTCACTTGTTCGCCAGGCTTGGGCGCATCTAACAGCGTCTCTGGTTTGTCTTAGAGCGCACCAAAACCTCGCCCCCGATGACGCCAGATCTTGCCCGACGACAGGCTCCACTCCGACGAGCAATAGCAGCCAGATCCGAGCGCCCCTGTCCCTCCCCCGACCACCTTGAGCTTTACTGCAGCCCCACGAACACGGTAACCACCTCCACACCTCCCTGCGCGATCTGAATCGCCGGCAACATCTCTGACAGAGCCGCGCCGCCGCATCGCTGCCGCTAGCGCCGCCCGTCTATGGCCGTTTGATCCGTGGCCGTAGGATCTAGATCCAGCGATTAGAAATAGATCTGTAGCGAAGCGGTACGAGCAGATCTGGGCCATGCGTGTTAAGTTAGATCTAACGGCCTGCGAGTGTGATCCGGTGCGAATCGGTATCAACCAATCAGGGTGCTCCGCGTGGCCAGTCCTTTGTTTTAAAAATAGAATTTAGATCTATTAGATGTTTAAACTTGAAAAATTCATAACTTTTGATTCCCACGTCCAAATTTGACAAATTTTATACCATTGGAATCAGGAGAGAAAATCCTTTCTGTTTATGCAATGTTTTTAATGTTTTGCCTCTGTAAAAATGTTTGTTTTTACAGAAACATTTGTAGGCATAATTTGTGTATAGTAATTATTTGAAAAATGTTATGTTTTTCAAACAAAGTTTAGTTGGCTCATTTTGGACTTGTTTATGATTCAGTACTGTGTACTTGTCTTGTTTGGTGTAGAAAATCATCACATGGCATTTTGCATACATTCATGTATTTTTGCTTGTATATATTGTGTATGTGATTTTGTGCCATTATTTTATGTGTAGATTTTGGTGCAAATAGTGATTGTGATTGTGAAGATTGTTGCTACTCCCCAAACTACCAAGGCAAGTGGTGCTTCATAATTTCATTCCTATGTTTTTCAATTATGCACTAGAAATATTTTGTATAGGACTTGCATGAATATTTTGATCTATATGCTATTCTTGGGAAATCCTAGTAGTTGTAGAATTGCAAGAAATTTCTAAGTTAAGATGCTTACCATTTCCATGCTTAGCCTAGCTAGTAGCAACCATGGGTGGTTATATATTCATGTTATGTGAAAATATTTCTAAGTCTTTGGATTTATGTTTTTGCTTAATAAAACAACTAAGTGAATGAAACACCTAGGTGGAATGGAAAGAATGGTTTATGTTGAGTGGTTACACAAGGCCCATTTCTATGGCTTACCTTGTGTATATCACTTGTGGAAAGCCACCCATGAACAAAGGGATTTGAGATGCCAAATGTTAAGAAGCTTCTAGTGCAGCCACATGGCATTATGGGCTCTGCCTGGATCATATAGGTTGCAATAACTTAGCCATTTTGACAGTTGGTGGTAGTGGGATGATAGGTTTGGAGCGCGTCCATTTGGTCTAAGGGAAGGCTTCTGAAAGGTCCTGTCTTGGTGAAAATCAAGTCTTGTGGGGAAAGTGCACAACCTCTGCAGATGGAAGAATCTAAGTACTTAGCCATGTCCCTGGTATTGGACAACTTGAGAATCAAGACATGGAAGCTATCAAGAATCTCCTCATCCCAATTTCTAAGTTAAAACTTGTGGTTGAATAAGGGTAAAGGTTCACCAATTTCTATTGGTAGTTCCTTGGGAAAGTTTTGTCAAAGAAAAACTTAGTGTTTTCAACTGATAGGTAAAACCTATTTTGAGCAAAGCAAGCCTAAGCTATACTTAGCCAAAATGCATATAGTATCTAGATTACAAATATTCAACTAAGGTATCACTTGCCAATACTATTCCAATGTATTGACCCACTGTGGCTATAACTTGTGATCTTGCAGGTTATTTTGATGATGATTAGGGGTTATGAGTCTACACTCAACATGCTTGCCTGTGGCACATGAAGATGAAGACTTACTTATCTTATTATATATTTGAACTCTTGTATTAGGCCTGTGGCCATGGAGTTTGTAAAAGACTATGTTTGTCTCTGGAATGATATGTAATAATGACCTTTGTTTCTGTGTACTTCATCTTAAACTATGGATGCTAGCATTGATCCAGGGACTAGCATTGCAATCATAGGGATCCTTACCTTTATAAAGGGAGGGATATTATAATTCAATTTAGAATGGGCACTTGATAGTTCATGCATCAATGTTGTGGTTCTTGTTCGTAAGTTAGAATGGTAGTTATTGAAAGCCCCAAACCACGTAAAATATGCAAAGAAAATTAGAGGCGTCTAACTTTTTTTGTAGGGGTGTGTTGTGATGTGATATGTCCATGATTGTGATTATATATGATGTATTCAATGATCCTTATTTTAAGTCGGCAACCGGCAGGAGCCTTATGGTTATCTTTTAATTTCATTAAGACCTGCGTGTCTATTATTCAAAGTCGTTGTAATAGTTGATGCTGGTGGACGACAACCATGGAGCGGTGCCATTGACCTTGACGCCACGCCGGTGATGATGGAGATCATGTTCATGCTTGAAGATGGAGATCAGAAGCACAAGAAGAAAGGCCATATCATATCACATATTATGAATTTCATGTGATGTTAATCCTTTTATGCATATTGTATTGCTTAGATTGTGACGGTAGCATTATAAGATGATCCTCTCACAAAATATCAAGTAACAAAGTGTTCATCCTTAGTTAGCACCATTTCCAAGACTCATGTTTCGAAGAACCACGTGATGATCGCGTGTGATAGATTCTACGTGTGCATACAACAGGAGCAAGCCAGATTTGCTCATGCATAAACTAAGGTTAATCTTGACGATCCTAGCATGTACAGACATGGTCTCGGAAGACGGATCACCGAAATGTAAAGCATGAGTCATATAGTAGATATGATGAACATGTTGATTTTTCACCTTTGAAACTACATCATCTCTCGTGATGATTGGACTTAATGTAGTGGATTTGGTTAGTGTGATCACTAAAACATTGTGAGGGATATTGTTTTGAGTGGGAGTTAGCCTAGATTAATTTGACTATTAATTAGAACTCATTTGTCATAAACTTAGTCTAAACTATTGCAAGTATTTTGTAGATCATGGCGGCCCCTACCATCAATTTTAATGCGTTCCTAGAGAAAGAAAAGTTGAAAAAAATGGAAGCAACTTCGTAGATTGGTTCCACAATTTGAGGATTGTCCTCAATGCTGGTCAGTTGACCTATGTGCTGGATGCACCGCTGGGTGACCCACCTGCAGAAGACGCTACCGATGAGGTGAAAAATGTTTCCCTCGCTCAGAAGCAACAATACTCCACAGTTCAGTGTGCTATATTGTATGGTTTAGAATCGGAGCTTCAGAAGAGGTTTGAGAACTTTGACTCACATGATATTGTCTGTGAACTCAAAATAATATTCGAGGCTCACACGTCATTTGAGAGTTATGAAGCTTCTGAAAAGTTCTTTAACTACAAGATGGAAGAGGGCGGCTCCGTTAGTGAGCATGTGCTTAAGATGTCTGGGCACGCCAATAAGCTCCATAGCTTGGGCATAATAATTCCTAATGCTTTGGGGATTCACCTTATCCTCCAATAATTACCACCAAGTTACAAGAACTTTGTGATGAACTACAACATGCAGCGCATGGATAAGATGTTGCCAGAACTCTTCTCTATGTTGAAGTCTGTGGAAGTGGAGATCAAGAAAGAACACCAAGTGTTGATGGTCAATAAGACCACCAATTTCAATAATCAAGGAAAGCCTAAGAAAAAGGGAAACTTCAAAATGGGAGGTAAGAAAGCTATCGAGCCGGCAAAGAAGACCAAGGCTAGGCCTAAGCCTGATACTGAGTGCTTTTACTGCAAAGGAGTAGGTCACTGGAAGAGGAATTGCCCCAAGTACTTCGCAAATCTGAAGAACGGCAACATCAAGAAGAATGGTATATATGATATACATGTTATTGATGTGTATCTTACTAGTAGTCATAGTAGTGCCTGGGTATTTGATACTGGTTCGGTTGCTCATATTTGTAACTCGAAATAGGTTCTACAGAATAAATAGAGACTAGCGAAGAACAAGGTGACGATGCACATTGGAAATGGATCAAAGGTTGATGTGATCGCGGTCGGCACGCTACCTCTTCATCTACCATCGGGATTAGTCTTATACTTAAATAATTGTTATTTGGTGCCTGCGTTGAGAATGAACATTATATCCAGATCATGTTTATTGTGAGACGGTTACTTGTTTAAGTCCGAGAATAATGGTTGTTCGATTTATTTGAGTAATTTATTTTATGGTCATGCACCATTGATAGATTGTCTATTCTTATTGAATCTCGATAGTAGTGATACACATGTTCATAATATCGATGCTAAATGTTTGAAATTGGATGATAATTCTACATACATGTGGCACTATCGTCTTGGTCACATTGGAGTGAAACGTATGAAAAAACTCCATTCTGATGGAATTCTTGAATCACTTGAAATATGCGAAACATGTCTGATGGGAAAAATGACTAAGACTCCATTTTCTGGTATTATGGAGCGACCTACGGACTTATTGGAAATTATACATACCAATGTGTGTGGCCCGACGAGTGTAGCATCGCGCGGTGTTTATCGCTATGTTCTTACTTTCACAGATGGCTTGAGTAGATATGGGTATATCTATTTCATGGAACATAAGTCCAAGACTTTCAAGAAGTTTAAGGAATTTCAAAGTGAAGTAGAGAATCAATGTAACAAGAAGATTAAATTTCTATGATCTGATCGTGGAGGTGAATATCTAAGTTACGAGTTCGGTGAGCATTTGAAGAAATGTGGAATACTTTCACAATTGACACTGACAGGAACACCACAACATAATGGTGTGTACAAACGTCATAATCGAACTCTCTTAGATATGGTTCATTCTATGATGTCACTTGCAGATTTACCGTTATCATTTTGCGGTTATGCATTATAAATAGCCGCATTCACTTTAAATAGGGCACCATCTAAATTCGTTGAAATGACAATGTATGAATTATGGTTTGGTAAGAAACCTCAATTTTCGTTCCTTAAAGTTTGGGGTTGTGAAGCTTATGTAAAGAAGTTACAGCCCGACAAGTTTCAACCCTAAGCATAAAAATGCGTCTTCATAGGTTAGCCGAAGGAAACTATTGGGTATACCTTCTATCATAGATCCGAAGGCAAAATCTTTGTTGCCAAGAACAGATCCTTTCTAGAGAAGGAGTTTCTCTCGAAAGAAGTGACTGAAAGGAAAGTAGAACTCAACAAGGTTGTCAAACCTTCTCTCGGATTTGAGAGTAGCGTAGCATCGGAATAAATTCCTGTGGCGCCTACACTAATTAGAGAGGAAGCTAATGCTGGTGATCATGAAACTTCGGTCAAAGTTACTATAAAACCTCACAGGTCGAAGAGGACTCGTACCACTCCTGGTTGGTATGATTCTGTTATGAGTGTCATGTTGGTGGACAACACCGACTACACTGCGACATATGAGGAAGCGATGATGAGCCCAGATTCCAATAAATGGCAAGAAGCCATGAAATCCGAGATTGGATCCATGTACGAAAACCAAGTATGGACTTTGGTGGACTTACTGGATGGCGGAAAGGCTGTCGAGAACAAATGGATTTTCAAGAAGAAAATAGATGCTGATGGTAATGTAACCGTCTATAGATCTCGACTTGTCGCAAAAGGGTTTCGAAAAATTCAAGGAGTTGACTACGATGAGACTTTCTTACCGGTAGCAAAACTAAAGTCTATGAGGATTTTGTTAGCAATCGCTGCATATTATGATTATGAGATATGGTAGATGGATGTCAAAACAACGTTCCTCAATGGAGACATTGATGAAGAGTTGTATATGGTACAGCCCAAAGGTTTTGTCGATCCTAAAGATGCTAACAAGGTATGCAAATGATACTCCCTAAACGTATCTATTATTTTTTGATGATCCATGCTTGTTTTGTATCAACTTTGTTATGTTTTGTCTACACCTTGAGGTATTTTTATACGTTTTATGGAACTAACCTATTGACAAGATGCCGTAGTGTCAGTTGCTTGTTTTCTGCTATTTTTGGTTTCAGAAAAGCTAGTAAGGAAATATTCTCGGAATTGGACGGGACAAAGGCCAAAGTTAATATTTCACCAGAAGGAACACGAAGTTTGAAGGGCAGCCGAAGGGGAGCCACGAGCTGGCCACACCCTAGGGTGGCGTGGCCTAGGGGGACGCCAGCCCTAGGTGCGGGCCCCTCGGGCACCCACCGACCTTGCCCCTTTGCCTATAAAAGCACCCCGATGCAGAAACCCAAAGTACCCGATCAAAATCTCCATGAAACAGTCTATAGCCGCTGCCACCATCGTCCCTATATCGGGGGATCCGAAGTTCTTCCCGGCACCCTGCCGGAGGGGAGAGATTATCCCGGAGGCCTTCTTCATCACCATGCCAGCCTATGGAGTGATGCATGAGTAGTTCACCCTTGGACTATGGGTCCATATAGTAGCTAGATGGTTGTTTCTCCTCCTTTGTGCTACCATGTTTAGATCTTGTGAGCTCCGTTTATGATCAAGATCATCTATTTGTAATCATACATGTTGTGTTTGCGGGGATCCGATGGATATTGAGATACTATGTCAGATTGATTATTGATTCTATCATGTCTATGTTATTTGTGATCTTGCATGTTCTCCCTTGTTAGTAGCTATCTTGGCCAAGTAGATGCTTGCAACTCCAAGAGGGAATATTTATGCTCGATAGTAGGTTAATGCCTCTAGTAATCTGGGGAAGTGACATAAATCTCTAAGGTTGTATATGTGCTGTTGCCACTAGGGACAAAACAACAATCCTTTGTCCATGGGGCAATTGAATTGTTTACTTTACACACATTGCTTAATGAAATTATATGTTGCTTGCAACTTAATACTGGAAGGGGTTCATATGATAACCTGAAGGTGGATTATTAGTCATAGATGTAGTTGGATTACAATCTATGTATTATATTGTAATGCCCAATCAAATCTCATAGGAGTCAAGATGTCTACTATAACCATTGTTATGCTTTCTCCATCTACCAATTGCCCCGCTGTAATTTGTTCACCCAACATGCTATCTATCTTAAGGAGAACACCTCTAGTGAACTATGGACCCTGGTCCATTCCTTTATCATTGATACATAATCTACTGTTACTGTTTACATTCTACAAGCAAATTATTATCTTCCACACTATACGTTTAATCCTTTTTTTCAGCAAATCAGTGAGATTGACAACCTCATTGTAAGTTGGGGAAAAGTATTGAGTTTGTGTTGTGCAGGTTCCAAGTTGTTAAAAACACCTTGGAGTTGTTTCCTTACTCCTACTGGTTCGATAACCTTGGTTTCATAACTGAGGGAAAACTTGTTGCTGTGCTCATCACACCTTGCTCTTGGGGTCTCCCAACAAGCTCTACCATCAACCGAGCCACATCAAGATTTTTTGGCGCTGTTGCCAGGGAGATAAGGAAAGCTTCAATATCTTCCTCATCATCAGTCACCTTTCAGGGAGAAAGAAGATTCTTGCAAGGGGAGTCTCTCACAACCAATCTCTTTACTTTGTTTTTGTTTTGCTTAGTTTCTTTTGTGTTGTTTTGCTTTTTTCTTTTTATCAAAATTACAAAAAAAATTAGTTTGGTTTGGTTTGCCTTTTCTTATCAAAAACACAAAAAATTAGTTCTTACTTTAGTCGTTACCTTGTTCTTAGCTCACCATGTTGATCCCTAAGTTCACCCTGAAAGACCTTTCAATAGGCAATGTCTCTATAGTTGGCAAAGATAATATTGAAGAATTCTTTAATCATGTTAGCAAGCATGAGGATATTGAGGATAGATCCTTAGCAGAACTTGCTCCAAATTATGAAATTGCTGCAGCTTCTTTAGTTCACATGTTGGAGGCTAGGTTTGTTAATCTTAACCCCATGATGCAAGTAATGTTTCTTAAACTTAAAGAAATTGAGGATGCTGAAAGGAGAGATTTTATTCTATAAACTTTGCTTAAAGAATTCAATGATGTTGCTAAAGAAGCTAGAAAGGTCTTTGATCGTTTTAATATGCTAGGATCATGTGTAGATGTTATGGGTACACTAGGAAAGTTGGAAAAAACCAAAACCAAGAATGGAGAGGAAATTAAAATACCAATACCATTTAAACTTGTAGGAATGCATGAAGCTTTAGAAAAGAATTTTAATTGGATTGTTCCTGAAAACCCATTTGATGAAAATAGTGAACCCAAGAGTATTGAGAGAGGATCCTCTAGAACTTATTTGGATGATATACCTTGCCTTGTTGAGGAAATTTCTGGTATTGATCTTAATGCTTCTTCATTCGAAAATACTTGATTCTTGCTTCCTATGCCTAACTTAAAGGTGTTAAAGAAAAGTACTAATTAGGAGATAACCCAAATTTCAGTGGGTTTTTATTTTTTTGAGTCTTGGAAGTTATTACTTCTGTAATAACCTCTCCTTATCCTTTTTGTGTCGTTTTTGTGCCAAGAATAACCTCTAATGAGAGAGAAGTAAGATTTGGGGAAGTTGCTATCCCGAAACAGATTTTTGTTCTTCACTGTAAAAATTATTGAAAAATCCCAGTACGTCGGATTGAGCTATAATGTTTTGCGCTTATTCCCCAGGTTATTATCTAACTTTTGTTAGTTTAGCACTTTTCGATTTGAGCGACAGAAGGTCTTCGAAAAGATCGGTTTTACCTGCTGGTATGTTTTGACAGATTTCTGCCATTATTTGCATTTGCTTCTTAATCAGTTTCTTTTTAAGTTCTCTTTGATCACTTGAGATTTTAAAAGTAATTGCTACAGTATCTTGTGTTCTAATGAAAGTTTTACTTGTGTGGAAACTAAACCCAAAGGATTATTATCTTGAATTCACTAATGTTACTAATGAAGATTGTGTGAAGTTTTGTATGAAGGAAATTTTCAATTGTAGGGAAAGAATGATGTGATGAGATGAATAATGGACAAAAGCTCAAGCTTGGAGATGCCACCCGTGTCACCCCAAGAAATATTCAAGAGGTATAAGCGTCAAAGCTTGGGGATGCCCAAGGCATCCCATTCTTCATCAATAAAAATCTCAGGTTTTCTTTCTAGACACTTCATTTTTATTGCTTCATGCACTTTTGTGTTGTTCTTGGAGCGTCTTTATTTTTGTTTTTAGTTTTATTTTTTTTGGTTTGCTTGAATAAATTAGTTGGACCCCCGGATTCATGTTTTGTTTCAAATAAGTTGATTGGTGTTGGAAAAGAGTAGGAAGTTTCACGCTTAAGTGGTACAAAAGGGAGCTTGTTTTAACTATGGCTTAGACTTTATCACGTCATGCTAGGTGTTTCTTTGACCTTATGCTTAGTGATTATTTCTGTAGCATTACTTGTTCCAAACAATTGCGATTTCTTAATGTGCCTCAAAAGAATCATGCGTTGTTTTAGCATACAAAAGCATAATATTGTGGTATTCTCCTTTGATGCTTTATTTGGGTTGACTTGGAACATGCTTACACCATGTTAAGACTATGAACCAGTCACCTCAGCCTCTATGATCATTTAGTTTTTGACTTGTGATACCACTTTATGCTTTAGTTAATAATGTTTTGTCGCTTTGCATGATTATGGCCATTATTGCCCTCTTAGTTGGTCGCTCCCAGTCTTTTGCTAGCCTCCACTTGTACTGAGTAAGATCTACTCGTGCATCCAACTCCCAAGAAACCAAGTTATTCCAAAGAGTCCACTATAAATTCCTATGCATGGTGTGTTACACCATTCCAAGTATATTCATGTTTTTATCTATCTTCCAAATTAAACTTGTTATGTGAAAATTAGTGATTAAAGCTCTCACAAACTTGATGGCACACTTTACTTTCTTACACCTAATAAACTTGAACCATTGTGTCATCTATGTTGTTATATGCTTGCACTTATAAGTTGGGAATTAGCAAAACCATGTTGTCATGGGGAACGCTTCCAACACTTGTAAATATTATCCAGTTGATATCATGATCATTTGTTTATGGATGTCAGCGGTGTGAAATAAAAGGGGATCTTGTAAGTTCATGGAGTATTATATATGTGTTATAGAAATGCCTGGGCGGCTAGCCTAAGCCATGCCTAATCATGGTGGAAACTTTCAACATAACCATAGTGAGCAATCTATGAAGCATCTTCAGAAAAATATATAAAAAAGAGAAAAATAGAAAAATAAGAGGTACCATGCTCATGGTAAATAAAATATCGCTGAGATGCCCACTATATGTTGCCTTGTCATTTTGATATGGGATAGCTCCTATGTCATGGGGCAAGGGGTACCCCGTTGGCGGTTCTCTATGATACACATATACTTACAATGACAAGAACTTGCTTATGACTAAAGTTGAGTAGCATGAGGAACGACCCTCGTACTCAGGTGACATGAGATTTTCAACTTATGATTTGTCAAGCATATACTTCATATTTGTTTCACTTTAACCTTAATCACTTAAAGATTCTTATGATAGGGGCAATGAGAGCTAAGAGCTAATAAGTACCATAAGTTTTGGAAGCTCTTTATGAAACTTGAAATCCCTACTTCCCTCTGTGAAGAGCTTTTCTCTTACTTTTATGTTGAGTCTCCACCTTCTATCTTTATGCACCAATTAAGAGAGCATAGTTATCATTCTTAGTTCAATGTGCATTGTCCCAAAACTTATTGATTGATTCATAATGTTGATATTGCTTGCTCTTAAATTATTTGTATCTAGTCACCATTATGAACTTTGAAGGTGTCCTATGCATTTATGTTTTGCTATACCATGAAAGACAAGCTGAATACCACTCTTGCTATGTTTTCTATATGTGAAACAAACAAACGTCTTTCAATGCATTGTTATTCATGATCTTTTTATACCTTTTCATGTTACAACATAGTTGCTATGTCTTATTGTTAGAACTACATCTTTCATGCTCATGTTTAGAGTACTTTGATCCCAGCTTTCATTGCTTTGCAATATTTTGATCAAGATTTTGATGGTGCATGTCACCTAAAAAATTATTCTTTTTATCACTTACCTACTCGAGGACGAGGAGGAGTTAAGCTTGGGGATGCTTGATACGTCGTAAATGTATCTATAATTTTTGATGCTCCATGCTTGTTTTGTATCAACTTTGTTATGTTTTGTCTCCACTTTGAGGTATTTTTATACATTTTCTAGAACTAACCTATTGACAAGATGCCGCAGTGCCAGTTGCCTGTTTTCTGCTGTTTTTGGTTTCAGAAAAGCTAGTAAGGAAATATTCTCGGAATTGGACGGGACAAAAGCCAAAGTTAATATTTCACCAGAAGGAACACGGAGTCCGAAGGGCAGCCGAAGGGGAGCCACGAGGTGGCCACACCCTAGGGCAGCGCAGCCAAGGAGGGGCACGCTAGCCCTAGGTGTGGGCCCCTCGGGCACCCACCGACCTTGCCCCTTCGCCTATAAAAGGACCCCGATGTAGAAACCCAAAGTACCTGATCAAAATCTCCACGAAACAGTCCGTAGCCGCCGCCACCATTGTCACTCGATTGGGGGGGGATCCAAAGCTCTTCCCGGCACCCTACCAGAGGGGAGAGATCATCCCGAAGGCCTTCTTCATCACCATGTCAGCCTCCGAAGTGATGCGTGAGTAGTTCACCCTTGGACTATGGGTCCATAGAGTAGCTAGATGGTTGTTTCTCCTCCTTTGTGCTACCATGTTTAGATCTTGTGAGCTCTATTCATGATCAAGATCATCTATTTGTAATCATATATGTTGTGTTTGTGCGGATCCGATGGATATTGAGATACTATGTCAGACTGATTATTGATTCTATCATGTCTATGTTATTTGTGATCTTGCATGCTCTCCATTGTTAGTAGCTATCTTGGCCAAGTAGATGCTTGCAACTCCAAGAGGGAGTATTTATACTCGATAGTAGGTTCATGCCTCTAGTAATCTGGGGAAGTGACAGAAATCTCTAAGGTTGTAGATGTGATGTTTCTACTAGGGAGAAAACAACAATCCTTTGTCCATGGGGCAATTGAATTGTTTACTTTACACACATTGCTTAATGCAATTATCTGTTGCTTGCAACTTAATACTGGAAGGGGTTTGGATGATAACCTTAAGGTGGATTATTAGTCATAGATGCAGTTGGATTACGGTCTATGTATATTGTTGTAATGCCCAATAAAATCTCATAGGAGTCAAGATGTCTAGTATATGCATTGTTATGCTTTCTCTATCTGTTAATTGCCCTGCTGTAATTTGTTCACCCAAAATGCTATCTATCTTAAGGAGAACACCTCTAGTGAACTATGGACCCCGGTCCATTCCTTTATCATTGATACATATCTACTATTACTGTTTACTTTCTACAAGCAAATCATTATCTTCCATACTATATGTTTAATCCTTTGTTTTCAGCAAACCAGTGAGATTTACAACCTCACTGTAAGTCGGGGCAAAGTATTGAGTTTGTGCTGTGCAGGTTCCAAGTTGTTAGAAACACCTTGGAGTAGTTTCCTTACACCTACTGGTTCGATAACATTGGTTTTATAACTGAGGGAAAACTTGCTGCTGTGCTCATCACACCTTGCTCTTGGGGTCTCCCAACAAGCTCTACGATCAACCGAGCCACATCAGCAAACTTCAACGGTCCATTTATGGATTGAAGCAAGCATCCTGAAGTTGGAATCAACATTTTGATAAGGTGATCAAAAGTTTTGGTTTTATACAAACTTATGGAGAAGCATGTATTTACAAGAAAGTGAGTGGGAGCTCTGTAGCATTCCTAGTACTATATGTGGAAAACATATTGTTGATTGGGAATGATGTAGATCTTCTTAAAAGTGTCAAAGATTATTTGAATAATAGTTTTTCAATGAAGGATGTTGGCGAAGCTGCTTACATATTTGGCATAAAGATTTATAGATATAGATAGAGACGCCTAATATCGCTTTCACAGAGTACATATTTGGACAAAGTTCTATAGAGGGTTGGAATGGAAGATAGCAAGAAAGGGTTCTTGCCCACGTTTCAAAATACGACCTTGAGTAAAACTCAAAGTCCCGCTATGGCAGAAGATAGAGAGAGGATGATTAAGACTCCCTATTCCTCAGCCATAGGATCTATCATGTATGCCATGCTATGTACTAGACCCGACATTGCATATGTTGTTAGTTTAACTAGCAGATATCAAAGTGATCCATGAGTGGATCATTGGACAGCGGTCAAAAACATCCTTAAGTACTTGAGAAGAACTAAGGATATGGTTCTTTCTTATGGAGGTGATGAACAACTCGTTGTTAATGGTTACACCGATGCTAGATGGAACACTGATCCGGATGATTCTAAATCTCAGTCTGGATATGTATTTACATTGAATGGTGCAACAGTGAGCTAGAAGAGCACAAAGCAAAGTGTTGTGGCAAGATCTTCAACTGAATCAGAATATATAGCTGCTTCAGAGGCTTCACAAGAGGCGATATGGATGAAGGAGTTCATTATAGAGCTTGGTGTGGTTCCCAGTGCGCTGGACCCAATGTCTATCTACTGTGATAACATGGGTTCCATAGCCAATGCGCAGGAGCCAAGGTCACACAAGAATCTGAAGCATATCAAGCTGTGTTTTCACGCTATTCGAGAGCATGTCCAAGATGGCGACATAAAGATTTGCAAAGTACACATAGATCTGAATATGGCGGATCCGTTGACTAAACCTCTCCCGAGGGAAAAATATGACCATCACCAAACCGCCATGGGTGTTCGGTATATTAACATGTAATCTAGATTATTGACTCTAGTGCAAGTGGGAGACTATTTGTCACATCCCAAGATTTTCCAAATCTTGTTATGTGAAAAATAAATGAATAAAATAAAACTTTGTTGATTTTCAGGGCCAGAAGAAACTTTTTGAATTTAATTGGATACTTCAAACCAATTTGGGTCAAATAAAACCTAAAGGGATTTAAAAAAAAATTAAAACATTTAATAAAGGAAAATAAAATATTTTGATATTACTATTTTTTGATCTTTTAATAAAAGATTTTGTTTTCAAATGAAAAGGTGGATTTATAAATAAAGATTATATTTTAAAAGAGCCAAATTAATTTTGGCCAAGCTTTTATAATAAAATATTTTCTTTTGATTAAAATAGTAAAGGTTTATTTAAAATAAAATAAAAAGGATTTAAATATCCAAGTTTTATTAATAAAGGTTTTACTATTTCCAAAACATCAAAACTTATTTATTTATTTAAAATAAGTTTTCCAAGTATTTTATTTTCTCAAAATAAAACCTACCGAAGTGTTTTGGTTTTATTCTAGATTTTCAAAATAAAGATTTAATAAAACAAATCCTATATGGATTATTAACTAAGGTCCATTTTATTTAATTATTAATGGACCCTAAAATAAAAGGTTATTTTGTTTTAAACAAGCTTTCCAAGTATTCTTTATTTTCAAATAAAACCTACTGATTTGTTTTTGAAAATATTTGGATTTCAAATGGAAATTTTATTAAATAAATCAAACCTTATTTGATTAAATAACTAAGGTCTATTTTTATTTAATTATTAAATAGATCCTAAAAATGAATAAAAATATTTTATTTTGAGATTTGGTTTATGTTGATAAACAGAACCAAAATCTCATTACAATTGTTTGAATTGTTTGAATTATTTGAATGCTTGATTAGTTGGATGAAATTCAAAACAGAAAAATAGAATTAGAAAAGGAAAAAGAAAACAGACAGAAAAAAAATGATGACAGCCAGCCCAGCCGGCCAGCCCACTAAGGCCCAGAAGCAGCCTAGTTATTCTCCCCGAAAGAAAACGTTTCACACCTCAGATGTCGACCAGCAGAGACTGACCAGTGGACCTCACTCGCATTTCTTTTCCCACTGACCGGTGGACCCCACCTCTACTGCTCATCGTCTTCACCCGCGGTGGCCACTCCCCACCTCGCTGCCGTTTCTGCCCGTTGATAGCACCATCAATCCCCGTTAACTGCCGCGTTAATTCGCCCAGCCATCACGCACGATAAGAGCGCCTGCCTCCCCTCTTTCGTTTTCCCCAGACACCGCCTCCCCTCTGCCTCCAGGCTGCCCTAATTTCGAGCTCGAGCTCCACTGCTCTGACGAGCCTCACCAGCCGATTCCGGCACCGTCCAACCGCCCCCACCTCCCAGAGCACACGAGCCTGCTACCCCTCTTCTTACGCGTCTCCCAGCACCAATCTCACAACCGCGCGAGCACCGTAGCCTCGGCAACCTCAACATCAGAGCATCGCCGCCTCCTGCCTCAACTCCGGCGAGTTTCCCCGGTGAGTACAGACTGCCCCAGCACCTATCAATGATGCCACTGTGACCCCCAGTACCGTACACAGCTAACCGCATGGTCTGTTTTCCTCAGCGCGCCCTCAAACCTCGCCTCCAACGACAACCAGAGGTACTCGACGCCGCTGCAAGCTCCGGCGAGCAATCCACCCCGTTCCAGTGCGCCCCTCGACGAACTGATCACGTCTTGAGCTTCACTGCACTTCGGCGAGCACGGTGAGCATCCTACCCCTCTCCCGCGCGACCTAACTCGCCGGCAAGCTCACTGGTCGAGCACTTGCCCGTCATGCGCCGCTAGCGCCTCCCAGTTATAGTCTGGCTGTTGTGAACCGTTGGATCTCGATCCGTTGGCTAGGATAGATTCATTAAAACGAAGGGGTACGTTTGATCAAAGCCGTGCATTTTAAGTTAGATCCAACGATCCACAAGGGCTGATCCGCACGAAGCGGTACCGTCCAGTTAGATTGCGCCACGTGGCCAGTTTTGGTTTAAACAGAAATTTGAAAACAGAATTGTTTGTGAATTTGAAAACACTATAACTTTAGATCCACACGTCCAAAAATTACAAACTTTATACCGTTGGAATCAGTGGAACAAACCCTAGCCAACCATGCCTTTGGTTTAGCAAATAGTATTTGTTAGATTGGTTGATTATGCAGAAACATTTGATTGCTTGTTTAGATTAGAAAAATGATTCAAAAATGTTTTTGAGTTTGAAACCTTGACAAAATGGTTTGTTGTGAACTTACTGACCCTAGGAACCAACCCATGGAGTTAAAAATGAATTTGGTGAAATTTAGGATAGATTAATTGATTTAGTCCATTTCTAGCCAAACAAAAAGAATGGTTTTTGTTGAGAAAAATGTTTTGGAGTAAAAACTTTGGGAACATGCTTTGGACCAAACCTACTGACCCTAAACACCAAGTTTTGAGAAACAACAACTTATTTTGTGAACAACCTAAATTTGTTGCTTTGATAAAAATATTTTCCACCACATAAAATATTGAAAGGATTTAAAATGGTTTTTGGACAAAACCCTTTTGCAAATGACTTTGCCACTTTGGAAAATGACCAATTTGGAACTTACAAAGTTTAGAAGCCTAATGGAGACCACCTTTGCAAATAGAACCATCCCTTGCATGCTTACATGCATGACTTAGATTCCATTGTTTTATGTGTGTGAATTGTTGATTGATTATTGGTTTGGAATGCTTGTTGATTTTGTGTTTGCTTGATTGATTGTAGTGAAGTTAGAAAAGTGTGAGACTAGCAAGATCAAGGAGTGAACCATCATTCCCTACCAAAAAGGCAAGTGACACTATCATCCAAGTCCTACTATTTTCACTACACTTAGTGGATTTTGTAACATGCATGGAAAGGACTACTATATTTTATGTTATGCTAAATCCTAATAGGATACCCTTATATCTTCCTTAGTGAAAACATTGTAGTTGTAGTAAGCTTAGTCCTGCTATATATTTGGGATGGGATACATGATATTATTATATGAAGTGTTGGAAAGATATATGTTTTATATAATAAAACAAGTACTCAATGAACCACCTGGGTGGACAAGGATACTCAAGATTGGACAAGGTGGCAACAAAGGGAACCATGTTTATATGGCTATCTTTTTGTGTGTGCACTACAAGAAAACCACCCAGGAACTTAGAGATTGAACATGTTTCTCGTACAGTGGCTTCCGTGTACAGCCACATGCTAAATGGGCTCTGGCTTAGTCAACTACATAGTGGAAGACCCATGCATTGGCATCTTCAGGTTAACTAGAATTGTGTATTGGAAATATATCCTTACATTGGTGCCTGGTAGACAAGCTAGCATTGTGTATTGGGAGGACTTCTATGGAAAGACTTTGTCACATTCTCGATCTGCCGGTACTCCATTTTGGTGAGTACTTATCCAGCGGCCACTGGTGGCGTCAAGACGAGATTGTGTCATGTGGGTAAAGTGTACAACTTCTGCAGAAGATCAAATTCTAAGTACTTAGCCGTGTCCCCGGTTATGGACAATACTGAGCAACTAAGGCCTGAAGCTATGGAAGATCTCGACACTCTAATTTCTAAAAGAAAACTTTTAAAACTTGATGCACTTGGGGTTACCAAGGTGCTCAAGAGATTTTGACAAGGACTTGAACACTTGAGTTTTTACCAAGGACTTCAAGGGATTTTTGAAAAGGAGATTTGACAAAGGACCAAAACCATTTTGAAAAGATAGGATAAATTTTGCTTTATGCAAATGAGGCTTAAACTCTACTTAGCCAAATATGCATGTAATGAATAGGATCCACTCATATTATACTTAGTAGTGAAACTTGCCAATACAATTCAAATGTATTGACCCTTGTGGCTATAACTTATTATGTTGCAGGTTTGATTGTTATTAGTGAAGTTGAATGATTAGGATTACAAAGTCTACAACCAACATCTGCCTGTGGCACTTTGAAGATGAAGGACCCCATGACTATAGTTATTCCGCTGCAATGTAATGTAATAGCCAAATGAGCTATGTATGATGTAATAAAATTATGTTATTCCTGGTTATAAAGTTATATTATGACCTTTGTTTCTTGATATTACATCTAAACTGTGTATGCTAGCTATTGATCCAGGGACTAGCATTGTAAACACAGGGGGCTCTATCTTATTAAAGATTGGGACCTCTACACTATTGGAGATATGCCCAAGAGGCAATAATAAAGTAGTTATTATTATATCTTTGTGTTCATGATAAATGTTTACATTCATGCTATAATTGTATTAACCGGAAACATTAATACTTGTGTGATTTGTAAACTTGTTAGAGTCCCTAGTAAAGCCTCTTTGTGATACTAGCTTGTTGGTTAATAGATGATCATGGTTTCCTGATCATGAACATTGAGATGTTATTAACACCAAGATCATATCATTAGGAGAATGGTGTGATGGACATACTCCAATAGATAAGCGTAGCATAAAGATCAAGTCATTTCAATAGTTCATTTGCTATAAGCTCTTAGATACATAGTAACCTAAATCCTTCGACCATGAGATCATGTTAATCACCATCGCCGGATGGATACTTTGATGACATCAAACACCACTTCGCAATTCGGTGGTTATAAAGTTGGCATTGAGTGTTCGGAAAGTATGTGTTGAGGCACATGGATCAAGAGTGGGATTTGTCCATCCATATGACGGATAGATATACTCTAGTCCCTCTCAGTGGAATGTCATCCAATTAGCTTGCAAGAATGTGACTGGCTCATAAGGGATCACATATCTCATGAACGAGTAAAGAGTACTTATCGGTAACGAGTTTGAAATAGTTATGTAGAGATACCGATGATCAGACCTCGGATAAGTAAAGTATCGCGAGACAAAGGTAAATTGGTATCGTATGCAAATGGTTCATTCGATCACGAAGTAATCGTAGAAATATTTTGGAGCCATATGAATTTCCAGATTCCTCTATTGGTTATTGATCGGAGAAGAGTCTCGGTCATGTCTGCATAATTTACAAACCGTAGGGAGACACACTTAAGGATTCGATGTTGTTTAGTAGATATGTAAAGTGAGTAAAGAGACCGAATGTTGTTCGGAGTCTAGAATGGGATCCGGGATATCACGAGGAGATCCAGAATGGTCCACAGAATAATATTCATATAAGGAAAGTCCAATTCCGAAGTTCGGGAATGGTTTCGGTGTTTTCACCGGAATGTTCTAGAAGGGTCTAGAAGGTTCACCGATCCGGAAGGGGAAGGGTACATGGATGTGTCATGACAAAGTGGAATGGTTGCATCATGTCCTAGGTCACTTGGCTGGACACTTGGAAGATAGAAATCAAACACTAAATTGAAAGTCAAAATAAGGCAAGTTTGAAAAAGTAAAGTGAGACTTTCATTTCCAAGTGATGGGAGGGAAGGAATCCTACCTAAGGGAGGATTCCTCCCTCTCCCTTGCGCCAGCCTAGAAGAGGAGTTGGGGGAGGACTCTCCTCCCCCAAACCGCCTCTCCCACCTATAAAAGGAGGGGTAGGGAGACCCCCTACCCCTCACACCCAAACCCTATCAAGGCGCCACCCCTCTCTAAACCGCCACCACCTAGGGATCTCCTCTAGTAGCCGAGTTGGGGGTTAAACTCTAGCCCCTAGCCTCCGGCCACACCACCCCCTCGGCGCCCTCTAAACCCTACCGCAATTTAAGGGAGTTAAGGGGTTTAGGGTTTAGGTTTTAGGTTTTAGGGGTTTAGGGTTTAGGGAATGTTCAAGCTTTATTCTTATATTCATGGAATATAATACCATTACCACAATTTCATGAAAGTATCTCAAATTTTGATCTATAAGTGCATGATACATGCTTGTTTAGGGTTTATATGGGTTGAGAGTTTAGGGTTTTAGTATTTATGGGTTCAGGGCTTAAGTTTTAGGGGTTGTTTAGGGTTGAGGGAATTTTCAATAATGTTCAAGCTTTATGCCTATATTCGTCAAATAGAATGGTGTTATCCAAATTAATAAAAGTATATGAAAATTTGATTTATAAGTGTGCATGACAGCTACTTTGTCAAGGTTTATAGGTTTGGTGTTTCGGGTTTTAGGGTTTAGAGTTCAGGGGTTTAGTATTTTAGGTTTTAGGGTTTAGGGTGTAGGTTTTAGGTATTTAGGGGTTTAGGGTTTCGAGAATTTTCAATAAATTTCGAGCTTTAGTCTTATATTCGTGGAATAGAATAACTTAGCAACAAATTAATAATGAAAATATCTCAAATTTTGATCTATAAGTGCATGATACCTCCTTGGTTAGGGTTTATGGGTCAAGGGTTTTGGGTTTTTGTATTGAGGGGTTTAGGGTTTTGTTTTTTTAGTTGTAGTTTAGGGTTTAGGATTTTTTTCAATAATGTTCGAGCTTAGGGTTAGGGGTTAAGGGTTTAGGGTTTTTAGGGGTATAGGGCTTATGGTTTAGGCTTTAGGGAATTTTGAATAATGTTCGAGCTGTATGCCTATATTATTGAATTAGAATGGAGTTAGCGCAATTTAATGAAATTATCTTAAATTTTGATCTATAAGTGCATGATACCTTCTTGGTTAGCGTTTACGATTGATAGGTTTAGGGGGTTAAGGTTTAGGTTTTAGGGCATTTTTAATAATGTTCAAACTTTATGCTTAGATTCGTGGAATGGAATGGTGTTAGCGTAATTTAATGAAATTGTATCTCAAATGTTTATCTACAAGTGGATGATACTTTCTTAGTCAGGGTCGTTTAGGGGTTTATGGTTTAGGGGTTGATGTTTTAGAGAAATTTCAATAATATTCAAGCTTTATGCTTATATTCGTGGAACAGAATGGCGTTATCACAATTTAATGGAAGTATCTTAAATTTGGATCTATAAGTGCATGATACCTACTCGGTTAGGGCTTAATTATGGGTTGAGAGGTTTAGGGTTTTTAGTATTTAGGGGTTTAGGGTTTAAGTTTTAGGGGTTGTTTAGGGTTTAGGGAATTTTCAATAATGTTGAAGCTTTATGCTTATACTCGTCGAATAGAATGGTGTTGCCCAATTTAATGAAAGTATCTCAAATTTGATCTAATAGTGCATGTTACCTGCTTGGTCAGGTTTAGGGATTTAGTGTTTAGGGTTTTAGGGTTTAGGAGTTTAGTGTTTCAGGAATTTTCAATAATGTTCAAACTTTATGGTTATATTTGTGGAATAGAATGGCGTTACTAATTTTATCACCGCACCAGTTTTATGGTTCAAAGTCTATATATGGTTCAAAGTCTCACCGCACCAATTTTATCACAAAGTATAAAATATTTGACGGATAATGTCGAAATTTTGTAAATTTTCAAGTTTCTGAGCCAGTTTCGCCGAGTTTAATGAGTTTATCTTGGTTTAGCGAAAAAATGTTCAAATTTTGAACTACAAATGATGTGAATCTCTACTTCCCATAATTCTAGGTCACTGACATGCGGGTCACTCACATTGTGGGTCCACAAAGTCAGTTTAAGGTTAGAGTGGGCGGGCAAGTAAATATTTATTGAAGAAGGTCAGGCAAACGTCGATGGGGTGATGCATGTGGGAGAATGCAAATTTACCACCTATATCCCTCTATTATTGCAGTGCTCCTCGGATTCTTGTTCCTGGAGCAGGGATAGCTGGGATAGAAGAGGAATTTTGCATTCTAAAAAGGTGAAGTATGTTTGAATGGATGCGTGCGATGTTTGGGCACCCTACCCAAATTTTGAGGTATAAGCTTCTAACATGTTTTTATTGTGAAGCAACTACAAAGATGATGGCTTAAAATGCCACCACCCCCTTTTTACACACAAAGTATAACATTTAAATGTGTACACCCCTTTCTATCTTCCAGGCTAAATTTGTGAAATAAATTAATTTTTAGGGCTGAATTTTTGAATGAATGGGCGGGGTGTTCGAATGGATGGGAGGGATATTTCGGTGCTCTCTCGAAATTTTGAAATTGAAGCTTCTAAGGTACGCTACTCCCACTTGGGGATGTTGTCCCCGTCATATAAACTCAGACGCCTATATGCTTTCGAGCATTTAATGAGTTGATAGACATCTGTTGTCTTTCAAATAAGATGACCAAGGTTACAACCATAGTTGCTGATACCATGTCCATGTTTTTTACTCCGTATATTGGATGCATCTTGGCCACTCAAGCTTTGCTTACAAAGGGAGAATCCAAATTTGATTTTTTTTCATTTTTCCAAGTGACAATATTGTTTTTGGTTGTGAAGCAACTTCAAAGATTATGGCTCAATATGACATCCTTCCAATTGTCACACAAAGTAACCTGTTTAATGGATAAACCCTTTCAATCTTATTGGCTAAATTCCTGCAATAAATTGTCAGTATGTTAATTTACCAAAAAATATCAATTTTGGTAACATGGTCTAGAGAAATGATGGAGAAGATTCTAGAACGATGGAGAAGTGTGTTTTAAGGTTTGTGCATAGCGTTCATTGTGCTAAATACTATCAATAGTATCTTCTTTCAGATGCTAATAGAATGAAAAAGAAGATCCGACGGCTGGTAATGTTGGGATTCGCGAGTCTTGATGCAACGGTCAATATTCGAAGAGGTAAGATAATATAAGATAAGATATGGCTCAAAATGACACCTTCCATAATTTCACACAAATTAATACATATAATTAACAGACAATGCACGAGTTTCATGAATTTTCAAGTTTTCGTGCTGATTTTGCCACTTTAACTAGTTCGTAACGGTTTAGCGAAAATGGGTCAATTTTGATCTATGGTCACTGACATGTGCGTTACGTATATGTGGTTCCCAAAGGAGGTAGGTCAGAATTTTCAAAGTTATCCCTTCCCACCCCTTTGCGCTGTGTTAACATCCACCCTCCATCGCCTAGACCCTCACCCCTTGCCCACCAAACAGACACGCTCACTGCCGCTCCTCATCTCACCGCTGTGCGCCCGAAGAATCATTTCCTACCCATCGGTGTTCTTGAGATGCACCGGTGGTCACGTCGATCCCATGGTAGTCCTTCTATCTCTAGGTCAATCTAGTTGGCAATTTATTTCCCTTTCACCTGATCTACCTCATCCAATATGATGGGAGAATACCAATCGGGGTATACCCATGAAGAGGAATCACTAGCTGGATCGCCGATCCCAGAGCAGGTCGACTACTTGAATCTGGCGATCGTGGCATGCTGGACCTAGAGCAGTGGCATTTGGAGGCCCAAGACGGCGACTTCAATACAAAGCCCACCAAATACTTGTAAACCCTAACTGGCTGCATATATAAAGCCACCAGGAGCACCCCCACGGGGCATCTTCTCCCATATCATATTAGATCTAGTCTCTTCCTCCGCCTACGACGGCTCCATTGTAAACCAATCTATGATCATATACTGGATTGATAGCAGGACGTAGCGATCCTCCACCAAGGGGACGTGAACCTGGGTACATCGTGTGCCAATCTCGCTCCCGAATTCTCCTACGTCGCCTTGCTCCCTCTATGTAAGCTACCCCAGTAGCATCTGCCGTGCAATACCACGACAGTTGACGCCCACCGTGGGACAAGCGACACTTAGAGGTAAAGATCCGGACGGGATCCTCAAATTTGTCGTCAACAGCAGCCAGATCTCATCTGGTCAGATCATGCATGTCGGCGTGCTGGACTTCTTTACCGGCCGCCGCTTGGGTCGTCAGCAGCCCAAGCCATCTAGATCTAGCCGTACGTACGGCGGCAGATCGGTTCGGCTTAGTTGACTCGGCAATACAACTGCCCGGCGCGTGTATCTGCAGTTTTCCGCTCAGTTGATTCGGCAACACGGCGGCCCGGCGCGCGTATATGCAGTTTTCCGTCTCGACTCGCAAAAAACAAGTCGATGGAGGCCACCCGTAGACACCGCGATTAACCTGAGTCCGTTGCATAGAAGCGGCCCTCATGCAATCAGATCAAAGCAAGGCAGTCACACATGCATGCATTCACTGATCAGTCTTCGCACGCTTGGATTGATTTGGCGACAATGATTCTCTCCCTCATTTATTATTTTGACAATTGATTATTTTCCTTAGATCTAATCCTTGCATGTTTTTTTGGAATACCAGCAAAATTACAGGAAAAATCGGTAAACCGATCCACATCAAAGGAGTCAAACTTGACTCACATCGCTACATCGGTGGTTGGTGCATGCGTCACATCGCATAGCATCCGCTACGACGACTCTGCCGCCTCTGCTCTTTCTGGCTAAACGCTGCATCAGCCCGCTGTGGACAGGCCGCACTCGACTCTTCTCGTCCGTCGGGACTCTCGTCCCGTCGGAAACTCGCCATGCTTCGGAACTCGTCTAAATATGGACACGCTTAAACGCGGACTCATTAGGCTTGGGAACGTCTGTCGCAGACTCATCATGCTAACAACTAAGTTTTTTTACACTCGTATATGCTATGAGGCCAAAACATATATGCATTCTCATTTATTCTTCAAAGCCGACCATGCAGTCACATATGACCCTTTTAAGGACCAAAATCATACTTGGGATCGGTTTCAGTTTTGTCTGCTGTTTATCCGCGTCCGTCGAAGTAGTGAGGCTGGTTACCAAAAGGCCGACCTTGTCTCCGGATTCAACAGTCTGGCATCCCATCCCTGTTATCCGGCAAGCGTTTGATGCTGGAGGTCTGCCTACTCATAAAAAGACATGCATAAACCTTACATACTCCCATCGATCCACATAACAAAAGTGCATTTTCTTCAACATCTACAATTTGCACGTCTTACAAATATTTAATATATTTCATAAATACACCTTATTGCAGTCGTATTTTTTCCTCCTTCTCAGCAAAACAGTGTCTTTCTCGCCGCTCGCCGCGCTCGGGGACTCGGCGCTCGCCGGTCGTTTGACCTCACCTCTCGCCACGCTCGGGGACTAGACGCTCGCCGGTCGCTCGACCTCGCCACTCGCCGCGCTCGGGGACTCGGCGCTCGCCGGTCGTTTGACCTCACCCCTCGCCACGCTCGGGGACTCGACGCTCGCCGGTCGCTCGACCTCGCCACTCGCCGCGCTCGGGGACTCGGCGCTCGCCGGTCGCTCGACCTCGCCACTCGCCGCGCTCAGGGGCTCGGCGCTCGCCGGTCGCTCGACCTCGCCACTCGCCGCGCTCGGGGGCTCAGCGCTCGCCGGTCGCTCGACCTTGCCACTCGCCGCACTCGGGGACTCGGCTCTCGCCAGTCGCTCGACCTCGCCATTCGCCGCGCTCGGGGGCTCAGCGCTCGCCAGTCGCTCGACCTCGCCACTCGCTGTTCTCGGGGACTCGGTGCTCGCCGGTCGCTTGACCTCGCTGCTCACCGCGCTCGGGGGCTCGGTGCTTACCGGTCGCTCGACCTCGCGCTTCGCCGCGCTTTCGAGGCTCAGCGCTTCGCCCGTCGCTGACCTCGCCGCTTCGCCCAGCGCTTCGCGCTCGGTGCTCGCCGGTCGTTCAACCTCGCCACTCGCCGTGCTCGGGGACTCGGCGCTCGCCGGTCGCTCGACCTCGCCACTCGCCGCGCTCGGGGGCTCGCCGCTCGCCGGTCGCTCGACCTTGCCACTCGGCATTCTCGTCAACAACCACTACTATTTTCAGAATATGCATCTCTAAAGAGCCTCAAGTCGCCTCTACAAGCTAACTCAAACCTCGGGGACTACTCCGAGGCATGCTGCATGTACGCGTGGTTCCACGATCGTGGCTCGCCCTCGTCGACTTTTCGCCGCAGACTCTCCACTCGCGTACTCTCCACGCTCGGGGACTCACCACCGCGGACACTCGCCCTCGTGTGCTCAACGCGCTCGGGGACTCGCCACCGCAGACTTTCCCTCGCGTACTCAACACACTCGGGGACTCGCCACCGTGGACTCTCCACTCGCATACTCTCCATGCTCGGGGACTCGCCGCCGTGGACACTCGCCCTCGCGTGCTCAACGCGCTCGGGGACTCACCGCCGTGGACTCGCCCTCGCGTACTCAACACGCTCGGGGACTCACCACCGCAGACTCTCCACTCATGTACTCTCCACGCTCGGGGACTCGGCACGCTACAGACAGCGCCACTCGCCGGTCACCCAACCTCGCCACTCGACGCGCTCGAGGACTCAGGAAATCACCGGTCGCTCGACCTCGCCACTCGCCGCGCTCTGGGACTCGGCACACTCCACGTTCGGGGACTCGCCGCAACTGGTGGCTTCACCGACTCCCTGCATCTTACACCAACTGTCCATCACCGACTGGCTCACACCGACCGCCTCCCGCTTCACGATTCTTTTCTCTGTTCAGGAGCTCGTCGCCGATTCGCCGCGACCCATCATTAAGACTCTCTGCGCCCTGCCTCAAGCCCGCGTCGAATCGACAACGCTCTCGGGGACTACTGATGGGGGCATACCAATCGGGGTATACCCATGAAGAGGAATCACCAGCTAGATCGCCGATCCCAGAGCGGGTCGACTCGCCGAATACGGCGACTGGCGCATGCTGGACCTAGACGAGTGGCGACGACTGGAGGCCCAAGACAGAGACTTCAATACAAAGCCCACCAAATACTTGTAAACCCTAACTGGCTGCATATATAAAGCCACCAGGGGCACCCCCACAGGGCATCTTCTCCCACATCATATTAGATCTAGTCTCTCCCTCCGCCTACGGCGGCTCCATTGTAAACCAATCTATGATCATATACTGGATTGATAGCAGGACGTAGAGATCCTCCACCGAGGGGACGTGACCCTGGGTATATCGTGTGCCAATCTCGCTCCCGGATTCTCCTACGTCGCCTTTCTCCCTCTACGTAAGCTACCCCAGTAGCATCTGCCGTGCAATACCATGACACAATACAAGAAATGTTTCCTTCCGCAACGACTAGGCCCATCAGTCGTCGTAGAAGGCGCCTCTTCCGCGATGAAAATCTTGGCTCGACCATGGCCGATGCAAAACTTTTTTTCCATTTTCGCGCCCCTCTACTATGACGAAACCGCTAAAAACATGGAGGAAGCTCGATGGACGCGTGGCAGAAGTAAGATTTCCGCTTCCTCGCGAGATGTGGGTCCCAGACGTTAGTGACTCTAGCGGACCAAACTTTTCAGTCGTGCCTCCCTGATTTGAACTCTATAACGTTGTTCGATGCCTCTTCCATTTAGTCAGGCTGCTGGGTCCCGCATGTCTGGCTCACATTAGAGGAATCGTGTGGTATGACGGAATTTTTTCCCTTCCCTGCTCCGAACTTGATAGCATCGCTTGATGCATCTGCCGTTTAATCAGGATGCTGGGTCCCACGTGTCATCCTCACACTAGAAGAAACATGTGCATATGGATTTTTTTCCTTGGCTCGTGCCTTCCTGATATGAACTCGATAACGTTGCTCGATCTATCTACCGTTAATCATGATGCTAGGTCCCACATTCCAGCCTCTCATTACAAGAATCGTGTGTATGATGGAATTTTTTCTTCGCTCCCGCTACCCTGTTTCGAACTTGATTACACTGCTGTTTAATCACTTTCGTGGTGTGGAACACGACAGTGCCATCGGGGATGGATAAAGAGGGACACTTGGATGCAAACGGTGGCTCACACAACGGGTTCGGCACGGTGAACTGCAAACACAGCGACGTACCCAGGTTCGGGGCCCTCTCGGCGAGGTAACACCCCTACTCCTGCAAGATCTACTATATGGGGGGCGAATGCCCAGAACAAGTGCTCCTGGAGCTGTTTCCTTAGCAACTATTGATGGCTAGAGGAAAAAGAACCTGAGGCAAGCTCTTGCTACTATGGATGTTACTTACCTAGAACCCCAGTTCTACCCTCCCTTATATACTAGTCGGGGGAGGTAGATTACAATTTGGGTTCTAGGGTTTACTATTTGGATATGGGTTTACAGGGCAGGGCCGGATGCAGGGTCCAGCTGGTGGGCCAGGACCCAGTCAGCCGTTTTTAGCATCAGCCACTTCTTTAGCGATCACCCGGGCTTCCTTTGTAGCATCATCCTTGCTTTAACGGTCACCCGAGACTGCTTTGGCGGTCATACGACCACTTTAATTTATCTTCATCGGGTAGCATCGGTCATGGCGGCGCGCCAGCCCGTCCGATGATGAGAGGAACCACATGCATACCCTGCAAGGAGCGTCTCCCCCTCTATGCTTTCCATCGAATTCGAGGCTAGCCGGGTGGAAGCGGCCACCCAGCGGATTCTTCTGGCTACCCGTCTAGATGGGCCAGCCAGGAAAGCTTTAAGTCCAGTCGGGCGGCACTAGACAATCAGCTAGAGTTGTCCTGCTTGGTGGCCAGGCGGCCTGCACCTTTTGGAGCCGGCCTACTTAGGCCTGGCTTTCCCCACCCGCGGTTCATCCCCCCGACACTAGTCCCCGAGCGCATAAGGACTTGGCCGGTGGGAAAAGGTCTTGCGAGCTCCTTTGTTTCTTGATGTAGTTTGTTGATGTAGTTCGACTGCAGCTTCTGCTTTTGCTTTTCGGCTGGTTTCAACCTGCTATGGAATCAATGGCCGCCCACTGTTGTAAACAGCGAAGGCAGCGACTGTCTGGCGAAGCTGGAGCTGAAGAGTCAGTTGGATGAGGTCAGTGCTGTCATCAGCCATGACTGTTGCTCTGGCGCACGTCGTGTCAGTTTGACTTCCGCGGTGTTGAGCCAGTTTTTTGGTAACTGCGCGCACCACTTGCCGTATTAGTTTCCCGAGGCGAGCGCGCACGCCTCGCCTCCTGGTAATGCTTGTTGATCTTCTGCGCCGGGTTGTGCTTGCACAAAGGATCCGAAGCCGTAGCGTCGCGGGACTGAAGCGTCGCTTGGCCACGTGTCGCGCGGGAGCTGAGGAGATGATGGTGCCCTCCCGTGGGGATAAATAGGGCCTTGGGGGGGACGAGGCCTGTACTTCGTCTTCCTCCAGCTCTTGCTTCCCTGTCCTTCTGTGATCCTTCTCACTTTGCCTTTGCGCTGACCCTTTATGGTCGCCGGAGCCACCAGCAGCCGTCCACCATAGCCACTCCACCTGTCGACATGCTGCCGAAGCAGCGCGGAGGTTGGTGCGGGTCCTTCGTGACCGACGATCTCGTGTATAAGTACCGGCGGGGAAATTTATCCCCTCGTCGCGGTTGGTGAAGCACTAGCTCGCGCCGGAAGGGGAGCGGGTGCCTGACCCCTAGGTAGGGGAGCGTGCCGTCTTCCTCGCCCACTTCACCCGTGGGTCCGGCTTCCCTGTCAACCCCTTTCTTCTTCAACTATTCGTCTTCTTTGACCTCCAACTCCACCACCTTGGCGCCAATGCCATCGCGTAGCTGTCGCATCATGCGACATGCTACGAGTTGTACCTTGGGGTGTGGCCCAAGGTGGCGAACTTCCTCAAGTTCTTCCACTTCAAGGCTCGGAACACCATCAAGGACGGCCTGCTGACGGAGACGGGCTGCTGCCACGTCTACCCGCGGCCCTCCTCGTCGATGCCGTGGTTCGACCTCCCCGACACCGTCAAGATGTGACAGCGCTCATATTTCTATGTGAGCAATGCCACAGAGGTCGACTGGATCTGCCTACCGCCCTTCGTCAACATGCCCTCGACGCAGAAGGCCTGGACGGTGAAAGGGATGGGCGCCCAGGCGGACATCGAACGGATGGCCGCTCGGGCGGAGGTGATGGTGGCGACAGAGCGGCTCACCGCTCGGGATATCGTGCTGTCGTGGATGGCACACTGCATGCTTTCGCTACAGAAACGGTCACACAAGATGTGCCATCTGCCGACCGTCGACGACCCGACCCGAACGTCACAGAAGGACGTGCCGTACCAGGACCTGTGGAACTGGATCTCTATGATTTCCAAGTTCCGCGTGGAGGCGACCTGGGCATACTCCTGCCCGCCGTACCACCGTGGCCGCCTACCGCCTCGGGTGAGTTGTCCTTATTTCTCTTCTTTTGTGTTTGGCCTTCTCCATGGTAGCTTTTCCTTGGGTGGCTTATGCTCCCCTTTTGAGTAGTTGTTTACGGCGCAACATGCTAAGGAAGGTATCGTCGACTTCACGCTCCCCAACTTCCTGCCGGACCGGAAGCCGCCGAAGTACCCCCAGATGGAGCCCGAAGGGTTTCCCGTCCGATTTAACGACGGTCCCTCGGATCCTCACGGTAACTTTCGGGTGCAGCTTTTGACCTTGTTTTGCCCACGGGGCTTGTGGTTGAAACTTGTGTTGGCGTTGATGTAGCCGAGGACGAGGCTGGCCAGGAGAAGGCCGCGGCGAAGGACCGGGGGAAGAGGGTGGCATCCGTCGCCACGCCGGCTTCCATGGACCAGAATAGGACGCGTCGAGCGTGCCCGGGTGCCGCCGTGCCTTCCTTCGCTGGGTGAGTGTTCTCCCTATTCTCCCTAGCTCTTTTCCCTGCTCTCTGCTGAGCCTTTCTTGTTTTTTCCTTTCACAGCGAGGCGATGTTGCTAGGTGGCTCCACCACTGCCACCGTTGCCCCTCCCCCGCCTCCGGCAGCTGAGGCGCCTGCGGCCTCTACGGCTGCGGGGTCTTCGACTATGCCCATGCCGTCTGCGCCCGCCTACGTCTCCTCTGGGCTCCCTGGCCACAGGAGTGCTGCACCACGACCGCGACTTCGTGGGTGGTGCATCTCTTCGTGGCCGCTCAGGGCCCCAAGACCCCCCTCCTCCGTCCTACGGCTGGTGTGAACCCGGCTTGGAGCGATGCTCTAGCCAGTTATACCAGGCCCAACATCACGGAGGTGATAGAGGGGGCTGTGGCGGGCGGCAGTCAGACGGGTGCCTCCGGCTCGGCGGGGAGGGTGCTGTTGGTGGCTATGCCTACGAGAGTTGCTGCTGATGAAGACGAGGTTGTGGTGACCAGCTCAAGGCCATCTCCGGTTGTGCTTACGTCGGGTGCTATTCTCGCCTAGCTCTCGAGCGCGGCGCCCGTCGCACTCGGCCAGGTTCGCCACCTGGTTGGGAAAATGGAAAAGGTCCCTGGCGAGGCCAAAAATTTGTCTGTTTTATTGGAGGTAGGTGTCTCTCCCTATTTTATTTTGTTGCAGCTGGAATTCCGCTTATTTCTCTTTACTTCTCTTTGCAAAAAGCGTTTTCAGAGTCTGTGAAGAATACTCAGGATTTGGGCCATAAGATTGCTTCCTCTGACCTGTCTTGGCGGTTGGCCTCCTTTTCCCATTTTTGTTGACCATAGGGTATCCTCCTACATCCATGATCTTGGATAAGGAGAGGGAGGTGGAATGCCTCAAAGCTCAAGTGGCTCGGCTGGAGGAGTCGAACAAAGCCCGGCAGGGGCAGATCGACCAACTGGCCATGGCCAAACACAAGTTGGAGGTTGCTGCGGAGAGGAGCAAGAAGGTGGCTGACACCCGGGGGAGGAACTAAAGACCTTGGAGACGACCTCCGCCCAAAGGGAGGAGACGGTCAAGGTTCTCTGGTCCCAGGAGTAGGATCTGACTAGGCATCTTGAGGGTATCGCCGAGCTGGTCGTCAGTAAGTTTGCACTTCCCTGCCCCTTATATATTGTGGTTAACCGATTTGCCTTTTGGCTGCTTACTCCCTCAACCGACTACAGCTCACTACCCAGAGTTGACCGAGCAAGCTCTCAAAAAGTTGCCGACGGAGGAGGCTGGCCGCGAATTGACCGCCTGGGACCTGGTAAAGGTTATGGCGGAGGAGAGCGACGACCTTCACAACGTCACTAATGACTTATTATAGTATGTCTGGCCGGAGACGAGTGAGCCACACGACATTGCCAGCTTGGCGCTCGCCCTAACCCGCGGCATTGACGTGCTAGAGATCCACAAGGAGTGGGCAACACGTGGCGGCATGGAGATGGCACTAGCCCTGGTGAAGTCCTGGTATCCGGATGTGGATCTGGGTGTGCTCACTCGTGGCTTCAGAGCCAGAACCAGCTATGAGAGCCTCCGTCAGAGTGTCCCGATGATCAGGTCCTGTGTAGTAAAGATTGACACGTATGTGGATCTGGAGCACGACTTCCGCGACCCCTCTGAGCCTTTGTCGTACCACTAGACACCAGATCCTATAAGTGGCTCTAATGTTGCCTCCTCTAGCTAGGTACCTGCGGCTGGCGCCAATGCTGTCTCCTCCAGCCGGATGCCCATGGCCGGCACCGACGCTCCCTCTGCCAACCCGACTCCTACTCCAATAGTCGATGCTCCCTCTGCTAGCCCGACTCTTGAGCCCTGATCCCTGGTATGTGAGGAGTATTTGAGTCTTGCAAACTTGCTATGCGTCAGTCCTATCCTAGGGTGAACTTTGTTGTAAGACTTTGACTTCTACGCAGAACCTTCGTGTTTCTCTTATCGGTTTGACATCCCATTTGGCTTGAGTTAAGTTTGCCTCTTTTCTTTCTGGACTTTTTGTCCTTTGTGTTTTTTGTGTGAGTGCGCGATAGCACGATCATCAGGTGTAGTCCTTGAGGTTCGGGCCGGCTGGAGTAGCCACCCGGGTCAAAGCTCTTTTGCCACCTTTTTTATTTTGATGGGTGCGTGGGAGTGCGCCCACTGGGTGTAGTCTCCGAGGTTCAGGACGTCTGGGGTAGCCAGCCGGGGCGAAGCTCTTGGCCACCTTGTTTATTCTGATGGGTGCGTGGGGGCGCGCCCATTGGGTGTAGTCCCCAAGGTTCGGGTCGGCTAGGGTAGCCAGCCGGGTCGAAGCTCTTTGCCACCTTCTTTATTCTGATGGGTGTAGGGGAGCATGCCCACTAGGTGTAGTCCCCGAGGTTCGGGCCGGCTCGGGTAGCCAGACGGGTCGAAGCTCTTTGCCACCTTGTTTCCTGTCAAGTTGTGGCTCGTGCAACACAAGACACAACGTCACTTGCGTTAGTTTCATTACTTGTGTGTTCGTTCGCAGCTAAGATAAAATACGAAAATGATGCCCATTCAAACTAGGTTGTTAACTTATTCCTTTTTTAGCGAGCATTGGCCTTTTCAAGCTTTGACCTTGCCGGCTGCTAGCCGGGTTGCAGTCTGCAGCCGGAACGGAAGGGGTAGCTAGGTGGGCGTACCTCGTGATACTTCGGGGTGTTGTTATTTGCTTAGCTCGAGTAGGCGTAGCCAGATCATCCAGGCGTCCTGGTCTTCTCTTTGGGTAGTTTCTTGTAAGGGGACTTCGAGCTTTTGCTCTTGCCGGGTCGACATCCAGCTTGCGGTCTGAAGCCGGAACCGAAGAGTGGGCCCTAGGTACCACATACAATACTTAACCGTCTATAGAAATCGTGGGCATCCGGGCCGTCCGGCAACCTCATTGTAGGGATTGCCGGAGCCGGTTTGATGATAGAGGTGATACGTGAATTAGGACGGAGTCCTCGGGGCTATGTCGAGGCTCCTAAGCTTGTTCATTTATTACTTGATAGTAAGATACATACACTTTTTTTCAAGTGTAAAATGGACGGAGTAGGTTCATGTTCCATGGGCGCTCGGTCTCCTTGTCAGAGCGATCTGCCTTGTTCTTCACCGCCTGCTGGGCATCGATAAGGTAGTACGAGTCATTGTGCAGCGCTCGGCTGATGATGAATGGCCCCTCCCAAGGCAGGGATAGCTTGTGCGTTCCCTTTGTGCTCTGGACCAGGCGCAACACTAGATCGCCCTCACGGAAAGAGGTGGGCCAGATCCGACTGGCGTGGTAGCGGCACAGGTCCTACTGGTAGATTGCTGATCTGGACAAGGCCAGCTCGTGTGCCTCCTCGAGCAGGTCCACGCTGTCTTCGCGTGCTTCCTTGGCTTCTTGCTCCGTGTAGAGCTGCTTGCGGGTGCGTCGAACTGGATGTCAGTGGGAAGGACTTCCTCTGCACCATAGACGAGGAAGAACGGCGTGAATCCGGTTGAGTGGTTGGGGGTGGTGTGCTGGCTCCATAGCACGACTGGTAGTTCCTCTATCCAGCATCCAGGCAACCTGACGAGTGGCTCGATCAGTCTTGGTTTGATTCCGGCTAGGACTAGGCCGTTAGAGCTCTCACACTGCCCGTTTGACTGAGGGTGTGCGACCGAAGCTAGGTCCAAGCGGATGCCCTTTTCTCCACAGAAGCGAGCGAAGACTCCCTTGGCAAAATTGGTGCCATTGTTTGTGATGATGTTGTGTGGGTAGCCGAATCGTATGATGATGTCCGTGAAGAACTTGATCACTGTTTCCCCATCCAGCTTCTTTATGGGCTTCGCCTCGATCCATTTGGTGAATTTGTCCATAGCTACGAGCAAGTGCGTCATACCGGATCGAGCTGTCTTGAATGGTCTGACCATGTCCAGACCCCAGACCGCAAATAGCCAGGTAATTGGTATCATCTTGAGTGCTGCAGACGGCGTGTGCTTCAGGTGGCCAAAACGTTGGCAGCCATTGCATGCCTTGACCAGTTCCTCAACTTCCTTTAGTGTCGTTGGCCAGTAAAAACCGTGATGAAGAGCCTTGGCTGCTATGGCCCTTGACAAAGCGTGGTGACTGCACTCACCCTGATGTATGTCCACTAGGATCTTGATTCCCTCCTCTTGGCTTACACATCGTTGATAGATGCCCCCGACACTACGCTTGTGCAACTCGTTATTGATGATCGTGTATGTGCTTGCCCTTCGCCTCACTTGTCGTGCCGCCACTTCCTCTTCTGGCAGTTCACCCTTAGCAAAGAAGTTCATGAATGGTTTGACCCAATCGGGTGTTTCCAGGATGGCATACACCGTCTGCATGATGAGCTTGATCTCCTCACGGACAGCCGGCTCTGGAGTGTCAGAGAGTTTGCCGGGTGGAGGCTTCCTGACGGCAGTCCCCGGGTGTGGCGAAGAAGTCCCCGGGTGCAGCGAAGAAGTCCCCGGGTGTGCCGTTCCGGCTGTCCCTGGGTCCGTGTCGAGCACTATAGAGTCAGACTCCGGGGACAGAGTGATGGATGGCTTGCGCAGGTGCTCAAGGGAGACTCCAGGCGGTATGGTCCATCTTGTTGAACCGACTCTAGCCAGGGCGTCAGCGGCTTCATTGTTATCTTTGGGTACATGGTGGAACTCGCATCCTTCAAAGCAGGCGCATAGCTGCTGGACGAAGAAACGGTAGAGAGCCATGTTGGTGTCCCTCGCGTCACATTCGCCTGAGACTTGCTGTACCACCAGATCTGAATCTTCAAAGCAGAGTATCCTCTGGATGCCTATCTCCTTGGTCATCTTGAGCCCATGGATGAACGTCTCGTACTTGGCGACGTTGTTTGATGCCTTGAAGTGGATCTGGAGCACATACTCCAGCCGGTCGCTCTTGGGCGAGGTGATTACAATTCCGGCTCCGAGCCCTCCGCGCATCTTGGAGCCGTCGATGTGTAGCTTCCAATGCGTGGAGTTGGGGACCGGTGGCATGTACCGTGTTTCTGCCCAATCGATGATAAAATCGGCCAGCGCTTGGGATTTGATCGCCGTTCTTGGCTCGTACTAGATGTTATGCGCGGTGAGCTCTATGGCCCATTTCTCCACGCGGCCGGTGGCGTCCTTGTTGCTGATGATATCCGCGAGTGGCGCTAGCGCCACCACCTGGATGGAATGCTCTTGGAAGTAGTGATTGAGTTTCTTGGTGGCCATGTACACGCCGTACACCAACTTCTGGTAGTGGGGGTAGTTCTGCTTGGAGAGTGACATCACCTCACTCAGGTAGTACATGTGGCGCTGGACCGGTTGGGCCTCCCCTTCTTCGGGTCTTTCCACAACCAGTACAACACTGACGACCCTATTGGTGGCCACGATGTGCATCATCATTGGTTCCTTTGCAGCCGGTGCTGCCAAGACGGGCGGTGAGGTCAGCATGCACTTGAGGTCACAGAAAGACTCGTCCGCCTGGGGCATCCAGACGAACTTGTCTGTTTTCTTCATGAGTTGGTACAAGGGGGAGGGCTTTCTCGCCCAGCCGGCTGAGGGAGGCCAAGCACCCGGTAAATTTCTACATGTTGTGCAAGTTCTGTGGCAGCTCCATGCGCTCGATGGCTCCTATCTTCTCCGGGTTCGCCTCGATTCCTCATTTCGAGACGAGAAAACCGAGGAGTTTACCGGCTGGGACGCCGAAGAGGAATTTCTCCGAGTTCAGCTTGATCTGGAAGCGGCGGAGTTTGTCGAATGTTTCCTTCAGGTCCTCGAGCAGCGTGCGCTGCTCTTTGGTCTTGATGACGATGTCGTCAACATAGGCGTGCATGTTTCTACCGATTTGCATTTGTAGGCATTTTTGCATGCAACGCTGGTAGGTTGCCCCTGCGTTTTTCAAACCAAAGGACATGGTGGTGTAGCAGTAAACCCCATACGGGGTTATGAACGATGTCTTTATTTGATCGGTTACATTGAGCTTAATCTGGTGATAGCCCGAGTAAGCGTCCAGTAAAGAAAACAAGTCACAGCCAACCGTAGAATCGATGACCTGATCTATCCACGGCAGAGTGAAAGGATCCTTGGGACATGCTTTGTTGAGGCTGGTGTAGTCGACACACCTACGCCATGTCTTTTTATTCTTCAGCACCAGCACTGGGTTGTCCAGCCATTCTGGGTGGAAAACTTCCATGATGAAGCCGGATGCAAGCATCCGTGTGATCTCCTCACCAATGGTTCTTCTCTTTTCTTCTGCAAAATGGCATAAAGAATGTTTGACCGGCTTCGCATCCGGTTTAACATGGAGAGAGTGCTTGGAGAGTTCCCTCGGGATACTTGGCATGTCTTTGGGGCACCATGCGAAAATGTCCCGATTCTCACGGAGGAAGTCGACAAGCGCGCTTTCCTATTTGCTGTCCAGGCCATCTCCGACCAGGACAAACTTGCTTGGGTCCTCCTCGTTCAGCAGGATCTTCTTTGTGCCCTTAGACGACTTGAACTGTGACTTGCCATCCGGCTTGGGCTCTCCAGCCGGCATATCCGCCTGTAGGGCTGCCATGTTCTGCATTATGACGCGCTTCTCTTCTGCGATGATCATTGCCTGGGCTAGCTTGGAGCCATTCGATCGAACGCTTGTAGCAGCCGTCGACGGTGATCACTCCTTTTGGGCCTGGCAGCTTCATCTTGAGGTACGCGTAGTGCGGCACAACCATGAACTTGGTGAGAGATAGGCGCCCTAGTATGACGTGGTAGGCGCTGGAGAGGTTCACCAGATCGGCTCGCGGCGGAAGTTGTTCTTGTTGTCGAAGATGACATCCAGCTGGATCTTGCCGATTGGCGAGTGCGGTGGACCCGGGACTGCCCCGTGGAATGAAGTGCTTGAGGGCTGCAGCTGGGACTCACTGATGCCGAGCCGCTCGAGGCTGCTGTGGTACAGGAAGTTGATGTTGCTGCCTCCGTCGATGAGCACATGGGAGAAATGGCATGAGTGCTTCATGGAGACGTTGATGGATTCCAATACTAGCGTGTAGCTACCAGGGCTTGGCAACACGGCTGTCTGGTCTTCTTTTCTCCAAGTAATTGCCTGCTCACACCAATGTAGGTACTTAGGGACGGGGGGAGGGGGGGGACGATGGCGTTTACCTCTGCCTCGCGCCTTCTCTTACTGTGCTTGGTCTCCGTATCGGCAAGGAAGATGTGATAGTTTCCCACTTGACGTGGGTAACCATCTTTGTCATCCTCACGGCGGTTATGCCGCTCCCTGTTGTCTGGTGGGCCTCCGACTGGAGTTGGAGGTGGTGGTGGGAGACCGTCGGCTTCGGCCATCTTCTTCATCCAGCTGCACTGACGTGTTGTATGGTTCACAGGCTTGCTTCCGTGTTGTGGAACTGCCATGGTCCATCGAGCATGGAGTCCATGGTGTACTTGGGCCGTGGTGGCCTATCATCCGGTCTCTACGTCCGGCTGCCGCATGCAGCCGGGTCCTCGTGCATCACTGCTACTTGCTTGGTGCCGTACCGGCTGTCGGGCTGGTCGTCTTTCCTCTTGCCATGGCAGTTTTCATGGCCGTGCCGCCTGGAGTGATCCTCGCCTGGCTGGCGGCACTCCCCCTGCTCGTCCGTCATGATCTGACCTTTGTCATTCACCACGATGGGCTTCTTCATTGCCGTGTTGGCTATGGCGTACTTGTCCGCAATGGCCATGACCTAGGCCATGGTTTATGGATCTGCCCGACTGAGCTTGTGCTTCAGCATGGTGTCGTCTCAGGAACCGTTGGTGAATAAGTCGATTGCCTGATGCTCGCATACCCCTTCACATGAGTTGTGCATGCTGGTCCATCGGGTGAGATAGGTGCGGTCAGATTCGTCTTTGCCTTGGACACAAAGGGAGAGCTCGCGAGGCTGACCCGGCCGCTTGACCGTTATAGTGAAGTTGCGAATGAACGCCTCTTCGAAGTCCAGCCAGGCGTTGATGTTGTTGTCGGGGAGGCTGTTGAGCCACGTTCTTGCTGAGACGACGAGCATGAGGGGTACATAGTGGACGGCCAGGTGGACGTTTTCGTTTGCGATACCCATGGCGGTTGTGTAGTCCACCAGTTAATCCTATGGCTTGACGGTGCCGTTGTACTTTGGCGTGTCTCTTGGAAGTGAAAAACCTTTTGGAAACGGCTCGTTTCGGATGCGCGGGCCAAAACATTTTGGTCCAACTGGACTTTCTTCTTCTAATGCACGCGACTGCACCAGGAGGTCGATGCGCACACGTGTGTCAGCTGGTTCTTGGGGGCCAAGCCGTCCGGTCAAGCGCAACGCGGGAGAATCCTTGTTTCTGCCAGCTCCCTCCTCTGGCGTGCGCGCTTTCTTTCCTTGGGAAGCTCCTCCAGCCGGCACGCGACTGACGCTGGTGACAGCGCGGTGTCATGGTTGCGATGGCCACGATTGCCAGATCCGCCGCGTGGGTGGCTATTTTGCCCGGTGCCATCTGGGGAAGATGCCTGCTGGTGCTTGCTTCCTCCATGCGCCGTCTAGTCCGCGCCTTTGTGGGGGACTATGTCCCGGGTGTTGCCCACTTTACTAGGATCCCCCTCGGCTTGCTATTTGTTGGCGGCAGTGACAAGGAGCTAGACGCGCTCCTGCTGGCGATGAAGCTCCTCCCCCTCGAGGTGTTTCAGCAGCGGCCGGTCTTATGTTTTTGGCGGGGGTGCTGTAGACGGGTTGGGCCACGCCAGCACATGATTCTACGGAGCGGTCCAGTTCCGATGCGAGGTCGCGCCCCCGGTGCTGGATTTGCCTGGTGATGCCATGGGCAGCGTCTCGTGCACGGTGGTGTTCTGCCGGTGCTGGTTAGTGACAACCTTGGTGGCCTCCTCTAGGAGATTCTGGCACATGGCTTCGAGCGCGGCCGTCGCAACCACTGGATCCGCCTCGATGATGACAGGAGCGCGAAGGTGCTGGATGGAGGCGGTGAGCGGGTCTTGCTCCTGCTCGAGCACGGAGCTTTCTCCTCTCGCTCGACGCTCCTAAGGCGGGTGGTGGTTCTCGCGGGCGTTCACCACCATGACCTCGACATAGCCATTCACTGCGGCTATGCCACGGGCGAGGTGGTCGAGAGGCACGTCAGAGACGGTGTCGACCTCGCTAGGGATGACCTCGGCGATGGTGGCAACATAGACGCGAAGGTACCCAAAGTGCATGATGGAGCCGTTGGAGGGGAAGGTGTTCCTAACAAAGCACGCAGCATTGTCGATGACGCAGTCGAAAGCGCCAAGTGTGAGGACGAGGCTAAAGGCCACGCGCTCACCAGCGACGAGCGGTAGTCATGTGCGAAAGATGATCCTAGTCGAAGCATTGTGCCCCACGGTGGGTGCCAACTGTCGTGGTGTGGAACACGGCAGTTCCATCGAGGATGGCTAAAGAGGGACACTTGGATGCAAACGGTGGCTCATGCAACGGGTTGGGCACGGTGAACTGCAAACACAGCGACATACCCAGGTCCGTGGCCCTCTCGGCGAGGTAACACCCCTACTCCTGCAAGATCTAGTATATGGGGGGCGAACGCCCAGAACAAGTGCTCCTGGAGCTGTTTCCTTAGAAACTATCAATGGCTAGAGGAAGAAGAACCAGAGGCAAGATCTTCCTACTATGGATGTTACTTACCTAGAAGCCCAGCTCTATCCACCCTTATATACTGGTCAGGGGAGGTAGATTACAATTTGGGTTCTAGGGTTAACTGTTTGGATATGGGTTTACAGGGCAGGGCCGACTGCAGGGTCCAGCCGGTGGGCCAGGACCCAGTCAACCCTTCTTTAGCGTCAGCCAATTCTTTAGTGGTCACCCGAGCTTCCTTTGTAGCGTCATCCTTGCTTTAACGGTCACCCAGTACTGCTTTGGTGGTCAGACGACCGCTTTACTTTATCTTCATCGGGTAGCGCCGGTCATGCCGGCACGCCAGCCTGTCTGATGACGAGAGGCACTAGAGGCGTACCCTGATGAACCACAAGTATAGGGGATCGCAACAGTCTTCGAGCGTAGTATTACCCAATTTATCGATTCGACACAAGGGGAGCCAAAGAATACTTATAAGCCTTAACAACTGAGTTGTCAATTCAGCTGCACCTGGAAATAGTCTTGCTCACAGTAGTTTATCAGTAGCAACAGTTTTGTAGTAGCAATAGCAAAGAAACAACATCAGTAAAACAAGGGCAATAGTAACAGTACTAGCAAACAATAGGATACGAGTGTGGTAGGCATAGGGATGGATGGACGGGCGTTGCATGGACAAGTCTAAAGATGTAACTTCAAGATCTAGGGCAATTGCAGATAAATAAGATAAAGCATCCAAGTACTAAACAATCATAGGCATGTGTCCCATATATAGTCATACGTGCTCGCAATGAGAACTTGCACAACATATTTTGTCCTGCTAGGCCGTTGCAGCGGGGCCTCAAGGGAATATACTAGCAATTAAGGTACTCCTTTTAATAGATCATCGGAGCAAAGCATTAACACTACGTGAACACATGTGATCCTCACATCACAGCCATCCCCTCCGGCTGTCCCAATTTCTGTCACTTCGGGGACTTTGGATCCAGACAATGATATGTGTAGACAACTTGCAGATAAGATCACAAACAATACTATCATCATGAATCAATAATAAGTTTAGATCTGAGATCATGGCACTCAGGCCCTAGTGACAAGCATTAAACACAACAAGTTGCAACAAAGTCAAATAGCACTAATAGAGATACTAGGCACCATGCCCTAACAATCTTATTCGATTACATGATATAACTCATCCAATACCTACCATACCCATAGCCTACATTGGGGGATTACTCACTCATGGATGGGGGAAACATGGATGGTTGATGGAGAGGCGTTGTTGATGATGATCGATGATCCTCTCCAAATTCCCCGTCCCGGTAGGGTGCCAGAATGGAGTTTCTGGTTCCGAATCGCGGTTTCTGGTGGTGGCGACACATCTGAACTCTTTCTGGAAAAACGTCGACCCCCCTGAGTTTTTAGGTCAGAAGGCAACTTATAGGCGAAGAGTGAGGACGAGGGGGTGCCTGAGGCGACCACACCCCCTCCAGGCGCGACCAGGCCCAACCCGCGCCGTAGGGGGTGTGGGCCCCTTAGATCCCCACTCCGTCTCGTATTCTGGCTCCGTGAGTCTTCTGGTGAAATAGGATTTTGGCATATTTTCTGAGATTTTTCCTGATAGTTGATTTTCTGCACAAAAACTAGACACCAAGGTAATTCTGCTGAAAACAACGTCAGTCCGTGTTAGTTGTATCCAAATCACACAAGTTTAGAGGAGAAACAATAGCAAAAGTGTTGAGGAAAGTAGATACATTTTGGACGTATCAACTCCCCCAAGCTTAGCTTATTGCTTGTCCTCAATCAATTCAGTTGAAAATTGAGTGTGATAAAAGAACTTTCACGAACACATTTGCTTCATATGATGTATATATTCTGAGCACATGAGTAGATACTTAGACAATTCATAATAAGGAGTATGCAACTAAGTCTACTTGATAGTTATTGCAAGCTCTGAAGAGATTCCAACTCAATAATAATAAGTAGCATGAAACATAAACATAAGCAACATTGCAATGCTCATAAGATGGTATGATAGAGTGGTAGATCACTTGCCTTTGATGGTGGAGCAAAACAAATGCCAAGGCATCTCTGAAGTTCAAGTGAAAACTAGAAGTAAAGATATCAGAGATACAAGCATCAAAGTTATGACATAATTAACCAAGTTTTGAGACAAGCACATTACACTAAGAATGACAACTATGCTCTCAAGAAGGTGCTCATAAAATAAGTGGTGACTCAACAAGGAAGTGAAAAGGTTTTGAATGGTTTGAAAGGATTCCAAATGCTGAAAGTATGGTACTCATTAGCTTTGAGCTCTCATTGCCCCTATCATAGGCATCTTTAGATGGTTAAGGTGAAAGTGAGGTCCAATATGAGTTATATGCTTGACAGACCATAAACTGGAAATCTCATGTCCCTTGAGTATGAGGGCCGCTCCTCATGCTACTCAACTTTAGTTACCGAGGTACTATAGAGAACCACCAACGGGTATCATAGTTAATACACGCGCATCATAGAGAACCACCAACGGGGTACACGCGTATCATAGAGAACTACCAACGGGGTACCCCTTGCACATGATACATGAGCTATCCCATAATCAAAATGATAAGGCAAGCAGACAATGAGCATCTCAGCGATCTTTTTATTTGCTATTTGCATAGGTTTTTATTGAGGATGCTTCACAGATTGCTCATTATGGTTATGCTGCAAGTTTCCACCATGATTAGGCATGGCTTAGGTTAGAGGCCCAGGCGTTTCTCTAACACATATATATATATATAACTCCATGAACTTACAAGCTCCCCTTTTATTTCACACTGGCGACATCCATAAACAAAAGAGCATGATATCAACTGGGTACAAAGTACATGTGCAATGTTGAAAGCGTTCCCCGTGACAACACGGTTTTGCTAACTCCCAGCCTATAATTTGCAAGCATATAACTTTCATGGACAGTCACATTTGTCCAGGTTTATTAAGTGCAAGAAATAAAGTGTGCCATCAAGTTCGTGAGAGCTTTACTAACTAACTTTCTCAAAACAAGCAAACATTTTATTTGGAAGAAAACAAGGCATAATAAATATGCACGGAATAGCAAATGATGCTAGTAGGTAGGTATGGTGGACACTTTGGCAATATTGGTTTTGGGAAGTTGGAAGCACGAGTAGACCTCATACTCAGTGCAAGTGAAGGCTAGCAATAGAGAGGGAGCAACAAACGAGAGAGCCATAACTGTCATAATCATGCTTGCAACAAAACAGGACTAATTATGGCATGAAAGTGATACAAGAAGTCTGAGGAAAAATAAATCATCGAGGCTTACTGACTATTGTTCAGTCATATGCATGCGTAAGCATGTGCCAAGTGATGGATAAGTCTCTGTACTATTGGTATTTGTGGGGTCACATCACACATGGTCCTTGGCAGTTAGGATAGAGCATCAAGGACATCAAGGACTGGGTGTTAGGATAGCATCCTTGACTGCCTTTAGGGAAGCATCTTAGACTAGCATCTAGCATATGCTTGGCTGGTTAGCAGCCTATAAATATGTATCCCCAACCCCTTTGGTTGGCATGGCATTTGTGTGTAAGTTTGTGCGAGAATTAAAACCAGAAAATTGCCCCAACTCCTAGTGTCATCCTCTTCTTCAACGAGAGTCAATCTAGAGATCCTATCAAGTGGTATCAGAGCAAGGTTGTCTTGTAGGCTGAGTGTTTCCTGCTCATCCCCTTCACCGGGTGTGCAGCAGCCCCAGCGGGCAAGTGTAGGAGCTCAAGTTTTCCCTGGTGGCCTCTCTCCTCCCGTGTAGTCGAGAAGGAGCTCATTAGCAGGAGCTCTCCGTCCATGCAACAGCCCCCAGCGGCCAGCCATGTCCCAAGGTTTCTCTCAGCACTCGGCTACCTCGAGCATGCAGTGTCGGCAGGAGGCCGAGCTCGCTGCGACAGAGGAGCATGAGCGAGCGGTGGCAGCAGCCGTTGCGGCGATAGCCAGGGCATCAAGGCTGGCAGCGGCGGAACTAGCAGCAGCCAGAGCGAGGCAGAAGCAGCAGCAGCAGCGGTGGAGGCATCACGTGCAGCAACGGCAGAGGTCCAGGCTCTGCGCGACAGCATCAGCGGCTCCATTTCAGGCGACAGCAGCATTGACGCAGCCCACGAGCGGTCGGCGCGGTGGGCAGCCGAGCATGCCAAGCACACGGCGGTGTCACTCCCAGAGGAGGCGAGCACTGCGGTGGCGCTCCTGGAGGAGGTGAGCACTGCGGTGGCGCTCCTGGAGGAGGCGCACACGGCAATGGCGCTCCAGGAGGAGGCGCGCACAACGGTGGCGCTTCCGGAGGAGGTGAGCACTACGATGGCGCTCCAGGAGGAGGCGCACACGGCGGCGGCGGCCAAAACGACCAAGACCGTGACCTCTACGAGGTCCGGGCTATGGTCAGGGACATTGGTCCCGGTGCTGGGTGGCCTACCCTCACCAAAACCAACTACTCGAGTGGGCCGCGGTCATGAAGATGAGGCTCTAGGTGCGACACATGTGGGAGGCAGTCTAGGATGCCAACGTCGACCACCATGACGATCGACGGGCGCTGGACGCTCTCCTTGACGCAGTCCCGGGCGAGATGCAGTTCTCGCTTTCCATCAAGCGGACTGCCAAGGAGGCCTAGGAGGCCATCACTGCGTCACTCATCGGCAGCGACTGTGCTCTCAAATCAACTCTACAGGCACTCCGCAAGGAGTGGGATCACCTGGCCTTCAAGCCAGGTGATGACGTCGATGACTTTTCTCTCCGTCTCAACACGTTGCTGTAGAAGATGGTGCGGTTCGGCGACGTCACCTACGACAAGGAAAGAGCTGTCGAGAAGCTCTTTTGCTGTGTCCCCACGAAGTACAAGCAGATGGCTCGCTCGATCGAGTCCCTACTGGACCTTAGCACGATGTCGACCGAGGAGGCAATCGGTCGCCTCAAGGTCATCAACATCGTCGAGCCACAGCCTCTCTCGAGGCACATCACCACTGATGGGAAGCTTCTCCTCACTCGGGAGCAGTGGGACACCGGCCACGGTGATAGGAAGAAGGGGGAGTCCTTTTCCACGACAGGCGGCCGCAGGAGCGGCAAGCCGCGCAAGGGCCACAAAGACGGCTAGGGAAGGGTGCAAGGTGATGCCCACGGAGGCGCCCGGGAAGGTGCCTCCGACAGGCCCAAGCTAGCCCAAGATGACGCCTGCCACAACTGTGGACGGCTTGGCCACTGGGCCAAGGAGTGTAAACAACCACGACACGGCCAGGCCCACGTCGCACAGGCAGGGGAGGAGGAGCCGGCTTTGTTCATGGCTCATGCGAGCATCGAGCTACGCCCTGTGGCACCAACTGCAGCGACTCCCCTCCACCTCGACCAGCCAAAGGCACACGCCCTTCTCGGCAACGGCTCTAGCACCGACAAGACTAGCGGGTGGTGCCTTGACACCGGTGCCACCCACCACATGACCGGTCGACGGGAGTTCTTCGCCGAGCTCGACTCCGATGTGCGAGGCTCCATCATGTTTGGAGATGCCTCCGCCATGGATATTCAGGGTGTCGGCTCCCTCATCTTCACCGCCAAGACTGGAGAGCACCGGATGCTCACCGGTGTCTACTACATCCCCGCGCAGAGGAACTCCATCATCAGCTTGGGACAGCTGGATGAGAATGGCTCGCGTGTGCGGATCGAGCACGGGATCCTGCGCATCTGGGATCACCATCGTCGCCTTCTTGCCAAGGTGACTAGAGGCACAAAACGGCTCTATGTCCTTGATGTGCAGGTGGCACAACCCCTCTGCCTCGCCGCTCGTCGGGACGACGAGGCGTGGCAGTGGCACGAGCGCTTCGGGCACCTTCACTTCGAGGCCCTGAAGCGGCTCAGCATCAAGGAGATGGTGCGAGGCCTGCCGTGCCTCGAACACGTGGAGCAGTTCTGCGATGTCTGCGTGGTGACGAAGCAGAGGCGACTCCCCTTCCCCCAGCAGGCGAGCTTAAGAGCTAAGGAGAAGCTCGAGATCATGCATGGGGACTTGTGTGGACTGGTGACTCCGGCCACACCGGGAGGACGATGCTACTTCCTGCTGCTCGTCGATGACTTCTCCTGCTACATGCGGGTGGTGCTTCTCGGCAGCAAGGGAGAAGCAGCGGACGCCATCAGGCGTGCGCAGGTTGCTGCAGAGGCGGAGTGCGGCTGCAAGCTGCGGGTGCTGTGCGCCGACAATAGCGGCGAATTCACAACAACTGAATTCACGTCGTACTGCACTGATGAGGGCATTCAGCGCCACTACTCTTCCCCTTACAGCCCACAACAGAACGGCGTTGTCGAGCGACGCAACCATACGGTTGTGGGGATGTTCCAGGCCCTCCTCAAGTAGAGAGGGATGTCGGCTGGCTTCTGGGGGGAGGCGGTGCTGACAGCCGTCTACATCCTCAACCGCTCACCTACGAAGGCACTCGACGGCAAGACGACGTACGAGGCTTGGCATGGGCGCAAGCCGGTGGTCTCCCACTTGCGGGTCTTCGGCTTCCTCGCGTTCGGCAAGGAGCTCGGCCACATCGGCAAGCTCAACGACAGGAGCACTCTGGGAGTGTTCATCGGCTACGCGGAGGGCTCGAAGGCCTACCGCATCCTCGACCCGAAGACACAGCGTGTGCGCACGGCACAAGCCGTTGTGTTCAATGAAGGGCGAGGGTGGGCGTGGGACAAGGCGGTGGACGACGGCTCGACTCCGGCGTATGACAACTTCATTGCCGAGTACGTCCACTTCGAGGGAGCCGGGGGAGCAGGCAGCTCCTCCTCGCTGAGCACGTCTACCTCAGTTCCCAAGTCTCCATCAGTCCCGGTGGCTGCCACACCGACGGCACCACAGCCGCCGACGCCACGTGCTCCAGCACCAGCAGTCACACCTCCGGGCACGTCTACACCAGCACCAGCTCGCGTCGAGCGCAGCCCGATGGAGTTCGCTTTCCCGCTTGCTCACAACGTGGAGCGCATCGACGCGTAATACGACGGTGAGCCATTGCGGTACCGTACGATGGAGGGTCTTCTCGGTGACCAGCCGGTGCCGGTACCGGTGCCACGAAACCTGGAGGCGCAACTGAACTTGCATATGATGACAGTGAGCCTCGGTCCTTTGCAGAAGCGGAGCAAGACACGGCATGGCACGCCGCGATGCAGTTGGAGATGGATGCGGTCGAGAAGAACCGCACCTGGGAGCTCGCTGACCTCCCTCGAGGTCACCGGGCGATCACCCTTAAGTGGGTGTTCAAGCTGAAGAGGGATGAAGCCGGCGCAATCGTCAAGCACAAGGCTCGCTTGGTGGCCCGAGGTTTCTTGCAGCAGGAGGGGGTCGACTTGGACAACGCCTTCGCTCCTGTGGCATGGATGGAGTCTATGCGACTCCTCCTTGTGCTAGCCGCTCAGGAGGGCTGGCGTGTCCATCACATGGATCTCAAGTCTGCCTTTCTCAACGGTGACTTGAAGGAGGAGGTCTACGTGCAACAGCCGCCGGGATTTGCGATTCCTGGCCAGGAGGGCAAGTTACTTCGTCTACGCAAGGCTCTCTATGGTTTGCGGCAGGCACCAAGGGCATGGAACGCCAAGCTGGACTCCACGCTCAATACGATGGGCTTCGGACAAAGCCCGCACGAGGCAGCCGTCTATCGATGGGGCAATGGAGGAAATGCCCTGTTGGTAGGTGTCTACGTCGACGACTTAGTCATCACCGGCACCAAGGATGTAGAGGTGGCGGCGTTCAAGGAAGAGATGAAGGCCGCCTTCCAAATGAGTGATATAGGTCTCCTCTCCTTCTACCTGGGATCGAGGTGCACCAGGACCACTCCGGGATCACGCTTCGATAGACCGCCTACGCCAAGCGCGTCGTTGAGCTAGCCGGGCTCACCGACTACAACCCAGCTCTCACTTCGATGGAGGAGAGGCTGAAGCTAAGCCGCGACAACACGGCGGGGGAGGTGGATGCTACACAGTACCAATGTCTTGTGGGGATCCTTCGCTACCTCGCCCACACACGGCTGGACTTGGCATTCTCCGTCGGCTACGTTAGTCGGTTCATGCAGCAACCGACAACAGAGCACCAGCAGGCTGTGAAGAGGATCATCCTCTATGTTGCGGGGACTCTTAACCATGGCCTCTACTACCCTAGGTGCCACGGGCACTTTGCACTTTATGCATACAGTGACCACGCCCGGCGACATCGACACCAGCAAGAGCACAAGCGGGATCATCTTCTTCCTCGGCAAGTGCCTCGTGAGTGGCTCGGTCAGCGGCAGTGGTGGCCATGTCCAGCTGCGAGGCCGAGTACATAGCGGCCTCCACTGCCTGCACTCAGGCTCTCTGTCTTGCTCGACTTCTTGGTGATCTCCTCGTTCGAGACACCAGCGCAGTGCAACTCATGGTGGACAGCAAGTCCACTGTGGCCCTGGCGAAGAACCCCATGTTCCACAAACAGAGCAAGCACATCCGGGTGAGGTACCATTCTATCCGACGCTGTTTGGATGAAGGGAGCATCATGGCGAGCTACATCAACACCAAGGATCAGCTTGCGGACCTGCTCACCAAGCCTCTTGGGCAGATCACGTTCCTTGGACTCTGCTCCCGGATTGGGATGGTCCAGCCTTCCCACAAGACAACACACAAGACTTAGGGGGAGAATGATGGATAAGTCTCTGTACTGTTGGTCTTTGTGGGGTCATAGCACACATGGTCCTTGGCAGTTAGGATAGAGCATCAAGGACATCAAGGACTACATGTTAGGATATCATCCTTGACTGCCTTTAGGGCAGCATTTTAGACTAGCATGTAGCATATGCTTGGCTGGTTAGCAGCCTATAAATATGTATCCCCAACCCCTGTGGTTGGAATGGCATTTGTGTGTGAGTTTGTGCGAGAAATAAAACCAGAAAATTGCCCCAACTCCTAGTGTCATCGTCTTCTTCAATGAGAGTAAATCTAGAGATCCTATCACCAAGTCGATTCAAATGAAACATTCAGAGGAGGATACCACAATATCATACCAAGTTATGAATAGAAAAATGCAAGCAAACATTCATATGACAAGCTACAAACTATTAGCAAGCTGGAGCTAATCATAAGAAAGCAAGAAATACTAAGCATCCATAAATAACATACACCTTACATGAACAGACTAAGAATGCCCACAATGATGAGTATATGTAACAAAATGAAAACAAATAGAGTTCACTACCAGCCTCTTACCACACCTCAAGTTGTCTTAATCTTCATTATTGCCCTTCACTTGTGTGGCTTGAATAATAACATGAAACCAAACTCCACTGAGGACTGCTGAACCCTGCAAAGAACTTCACAAAACCAAAGAAGAACAACAAATATTTTTGGTGTTTTCGATTTTTAAAGAAAGCACACAAAGCAAAAACAAGCAAAGGAAAATCTTTTTGGATTTTTATTAAGGAAAAACAAAGCTAAGAAGCAAAGAAACAAACCAAGAGAAACAGCGAAAATATTTTTGGTCTTTTTGTGTTTTGGGAAAGCAGAAACAAAAAAGTGAAACATGGATATACAAAGAACCGACGAAACATGATATATAGATGAGTGTGATGTCGGTACCTCCCCCCAAGCTTAGGATTTTGGCCTAAGTGGGGCTCAATCCCATGGTGACCAAGAAGGTGCACCTCCGTAATGCGACGAAGAGGCCCCTTCATCCTGGTATGAGCTCGAGGACGCCCCTGTGTAGTGCATAGAGTGGTCATAAGAGGGCGCGTCCCCCTGGTAGTGTCCTTGGAAGCCACGAGTGCGTATCTGCTCATCCATCTCCTCCTTGGAGCGTGACCAAGGTCCCTGGCAAATACTGAACAAAGTGGTTTGTGGCAAAGGAATTTCTCTCTCTTCCCCGTCAGTAAACATCATCCTATAAACCAAATTCTCAAGGGTAGAACTAGCAGTGACAAAGTGATGCACTTTCATGGCAGCAAGATCAAGCCTCTAAGGAGCCAAAATTGTATCATTTGTATCAACAAAAAGTTCTAAGGCAGCAACTACACGTGCAGCAATAATACCCCCATAAATCGGTCCTCTAGCAGCTAAGCGACGAGCAATGAGAGAACAAAGATTATACCTGGTTTCATTGTTGAGTGACAAATGATAGTTGGAAATATTTCTAGTGTTCACCCTACCAAGAATACTAGTGGCAAGATAATAAGCAAAATATCTGATAGCTGGGAGTTGAATGTTTCTTATATTTCCGCGCTAGGCTCTGCGGTCATCATCATTAGTTACCCTGCGGTGGAGCTCCAACAAATCAGCGGATTGAGCTGGAATCTTCTTCACCATCCCAGCCATGCCAATACCTAAAATTTCGCAAAATTTCTTCAATGTCATGGTGAAGGGCCTATTGTAGATTTTGAATGACACCTATGACCTGAAAGGGTTGTTATTAAAAGAGAAACTCTCCACAAAATTTTTGGTGAGCATAGCATATTGCTCACTCTCATCCTGCATATAACTAGTTAGACCAACCCTCCTAATAAGAGTTAAGAAATCATTGAGAATCACTGCAGCCTGCAAAAAGGTAAAACAAGGAAAGGTAGAAGGGTGCACATCCCCCTCATCTCCCTCGTTGCCAAAACGCAGTGTAATAAGATACTCATTGTATGATGGCCTAGCTTTGGAGGATGATCTCGAAGGCCTTGTCCTCCTTGGTGCATCACTATCAAACACTTCTCCAAAGGTGTGGTTGTCCATGACCCCTTTTTTCTAAAAAAATTAGACAAACATCAAACCAAGTAATTTCCAAGTTGAATAATGATGAGGAACTACTATAGGAACTTGCTAGAGGGCTAAAAATGCATCAAAATGAAATATCTAAGCATAGAACAAGCATGCAAGCTCCTGTCACCTACAGTAGCAAAATACTCAAGATACTGATACGTCGGAAACGTATCTATAATTTTTGATGTTCCATGCTTGTTTACTATCTACTTTGCTTTGCTTTGTCCACACTTTGAGGTGCTTTTTATATTTTTTCTGGTACTAACATATTAACAAGTTGCCAGAGTGCTAGTTGCCTATTTTCTGCTGTTTTTGGTTCCAGAAAAGCTAGTAAGGAAATATTCTCGGAATTGGACGGGACAAAAGCCAAAGTCAATATTTCACCGAGGAGAACACGGAGTCCAGAGGAGAGACGGAGGGGCGCCACAGGGCGGCCGCACCCCCAAGGCACGGGCCCACCCTAGGCCGCGCCTGGGCAGGGTGTGGGCCCCCTAGACGCCTCCCAGCATCGCCTCTTCGCCTATAAGAAGCCCCCGATGCTAAACCCTAAGGACCCGATCAATATTCCACGAAACCGTTTGTAGACGCCGCCACCATCGTCCCTAGATCGGGGGGATCTGAAGCTCTTCTTGGCACCCTACCAGTGGGGAGATCATCCTGGAGGCCTTCTTCTTCATCATGCCAGCCTCCGGTATGAAGCGTGAGTAGTTCCACCTTGGACTACGGGTCCATGTAGTATCTAGATGGTTATATCTCCTCCTTTGTGCTTTCATGTCTAGATCTTGTGAGCTCCGTTCATGATCAAGATCTCATCTATTTGTAATCATGCATGTTGTGCTTGCAGGGATCCGATGGATATTGAGATTACTATGTCAGATTGATTAATGGTTTTGTCTTATTGATTCTATCATGTATGTGTTGTTTGTGATCTTGTATGCTCTCCGTTGTTAGTAGCTATCTTGGCCAAGTAGTTGCTAGTGACTCCAAGAGGGGGTATTTATGCTCGATAGTAGGTTCATGTATCTATTTAATTAAGGGAAGTGACAGAAATCTCTAAGGTTGTAGATGTGTTGTTTCCACTACGGAAAAACAACGGTCTCTTGTTAATGGAACAAGTGGATTGTTTACCTTACACACTTTGCTTAAAGCAGTTGTATGTTGCTTGCAAATTAATACTGGAGGGGGTTCGGATGATAACCCAAAGGTGGACTTCTAGTCATAGATGTAGTTGGATGGCGGTCTATGTATCTTGTTGTATTGCCCAATCGAATCTCATAGGATCTTTATGTCTAGTATTGCATTGTTATGCCTTGCTCAGTCCTATCAATTGCCCTGCCCTAATTTGTTTAACCAACATGCCATGTTTGTTTATCTAAGGAGAACACCTCTAGTGAACTATGGACCTCGGTCCAATCTTTACCATTGATACATCTTCCACTGTTACTGTTTACTTTCTACAAACCACCATCACCTTCCACACCATATAGTTAATCCTTTGTTATAGCAACCAGTGAGATTGACAACCTCACTGTTAGTTGGGGCAAAGTCTTGAGTTTGTGTTGTGCAGGTTTCCATGTTGCTTGCAACACCTTTGAGACATTTCCTTCCTCCTACTGGTTCGATAACCTTGGTTTCTTACTGAGGTAAGACTTGCTGCTGTGTTGCATCATACCTTGCTCTTGGGGTTTCCCGACGAAGCGCTCCCATGTTGACGCAGCGCCATCAAGATTTTATGGCGTTGTTGCAGGGGAGGCTAAGGACGTCTTCACAAGGAGAGTCCTCCACAACCTTTCTCTTTACTTTGTTTTTAGTTTGCTTGGTTTTGTTTGCCTCTTTTTATCAAAAACACAAAAAATTAGTTCCTTCTCTAGTTGCTGTTGCTGTTGGCTTGCTACACTTTTGCCAAAATGAACTCTGCTAAGAACACCTAGTTGTGTGACTTCACTAGCACAAACAACAATGATTTCCTAAGCACTCATATTGCTCCACCTGCTCCTGATACTACCTTTTATGAAATTAAGCCTGCTTTGTTGAATCTTGTGATGAGAGAGCAATTTTCTGGTGCTAGTTCTGATGATGCTGCTGCCCATCTCAATAACTTTGTTGAATTTTGTGAGATGCAAAAGTATCAGGATGTATATGGAGATATTATTAAGCTCAATCTTTTTCCTTTCTTCTTGAGAGGAAAATCCAAAGAATGGTTGCTATCCTTGCCTAGAAATAGTATTGATTCTTGGACTAAGTGCAAAGATGCTTTTATTGGAAAGTACTACCCTCCTTCTAAGATTATATCTATGAGAAGTGATATTATTAAATTTAAACAACTTGATAATGAACATGTTGCTCAAGCTTGGGAAAGAATGAAATCTTGGGTTAAGAATTGTCCCACTCATGGACTTGCTGCTTGGATGATTATCCAGACTTTTTATGCAGGTTTGAACTTATCTTCGAGAAACCTATTGGATTCAGCTGTTGGAGGTACCTTTATGACTATCGCCTTGGGTGCTACAACAAAACTCCTTGATAATATGATGGTTAATTATTCTGAATGGCACACTGAGAGAGCTCCACATGGTAAGAAGGTAAATTCTATTGAAGAAACCTCCTCCTTAAGTGGTAAGATAGATGTTATTATGGCTATGCTTGTTAATGGGAAAGCTCCTTTAGATCCAAATAATGTTCCCTTAGCCTCTTTGGTTGCTAAATAAGAGCAAGTTGATGTGAACTTCATTAGGAATAATAATTTTGGCAACAATGCTTATGGTCATAACTATATGCCTTATCCTCCTAATGGAAATACTTACCATGGTAGATATGGAATGCCTAGTGAAGATAGGATTCTAGAAGTTGAAAGATCCACTAAAAACTTTATGCAGATGCAATATGAGCAAAACAAGATATTCACTAAAACTATGGAAGAAAAATCTTCTATCTTGAAAAATATTAGTCATCAGTTTGAGAATCTGAATAGAGAAATTCCTGGTTTACAGTCAAAAATTTGGAGTGTAGAGAAAAATATTTCCTCTTTGTCTGAAGCATAGTCCTCTTTGATTAATAAAATGGTTGCTAAACCTGAAACCATGGAAAGTACCTTTGCTGGTACTCATGCCATACAAGTTACTATTGATGAAAATGTTAGACTGTTATCCCAACTTCATGCTAAGTGGGAAAGGGAAGCTGAAATTGATAGAAACAATAGTGTGTGCACCATCACCACCAATATGGATTCCACTAAAGCACAAGAAGTTCCTATCCCTCCTCCTACAATGCCTAAGACTAATGAGTCTACTACTAGTGATGTTAAGTTTGATTTTGATCTTGATGGTTGCAATATTTCTGAAGTTATTATGTTCCTGCAAAAGCTTGCTAGAAGTCCTGATGCTAGTAATATGCATGTTGCTTTCACCAAACACATTACAGATTCTCTTGTTAAAATTAAGGAAGAGAAGTTAAAACACAAAGCTTATATTCCTAGGAAAGTAGAATATAGTTGGGAACCCATTATTAATATGCAAGTGAATGACTTTTATCTCAAATCTTCATGTGACCTTGGTTCTAGTGTCTCTATTATGCCTAGGAAGATTTATGAAATGCTTGATTTGCCACCTTTGGAAGATTGTTATTTGGATGTCCCACTTAATGATAATGCTAAGAATAAACTCATGGGGAGTGTTAATAATGTTCTCATTATGGTTAACAATGCTTATGTCCCTGTTGATTTCTATGTTTTGGATGTTGAATACAATGCTTGTTGTCCTATTACTTTGGGAAGACCTTTTCTTAGAGCTGTTGGTGCCATCATTGATATGAAAGAAGGCGCCATTAAATATCAATTTCCATTCAAGAAAGGTATTGAACACTTCCCTATGAGGAGATAGAAGTTGCTTTTTGCTCCTCATTCGAAAGCAAGGTTTGATGTTAATACTTCTTCATTTGAAAATACTTGATTTCTTGCTTCTTGTCCCTAACTTAAAGGCGTTAAAGAATAGTACTTGTTGGGAGATAACCCAAGAGTTTTCTAGAGTCTTGTAAGTTATTACTTCAGTAATGACCTCTCCTTATCCTTTTTGTTTGCTTTTTGTGCCAGGAATGACCTCTAATGAGAGGGAAGTCGGATTTAGGGAGTTGCTGCCCGAAACAGATTTCTATGCTCCACCATAAAAATTTGTGAGGAGTCTCTGTAAGTCTGATTGAGCTGAAAATTTATGAATAAATCCCCCAGTATGTTAGATAACTTTTGTTAGTTCAACACTTTTTTATTTGAGCAACATAAGGTCTTAGAAAAAATCAGTTTCTACCTGCTGGTCTGTTTTGGTAGATTTCTGCCATTATTTGCATTTGCTTCTTATTGATTCCTTTTTGGGTTATTTTTGGGAAATTGAGCTTTTTGAAGGAGTTGTTACAGTAGCTTGTCTTTTTAGTGAATTTTTTGCTGTTCTAAAGCTAAACCCATGGGTCAAATAATCTTTTGAATACACTAATGTTGCTAATGAAGATTGTGTGAAGTTTTATATGAAGGAAAAATTTCAGGCGTAGAGAAAGAATGATGTAATGAGATGAAGAATGGACAAAAACTCAAGCTTGGGGATGCCACCACTGATGTCACCCCAAGAAATATGCAAGAGGTACAAGCATCAAAACATGGGGATGCCCAAGGCATCCCCTTCTTCATCAATAAAAAGCTCAGGTCTTTCTAGATACTTCGTTTTTATTGTTTCATGCACTGTTGTGTTGTTCTTGGAGCGTCTTAGTTTTCATTTCATTTTCTTAGTTTGTTTAGTTTGCTTGAATAAAGTAGCTTGGACCCCCGTTCTCGCTGTGTTGTTTTGAATAGTACAAGAGGAGCTTGCTTTAACTGTGACTTAGACTTTAGCATGACATGCTAGGTGTTGTTTTGAACTTATGCTTATTGATTATTGTTGTATCATGATTTGTTCCAAACAATTGGGATTGCTTAGTGTGCCTTGAAAGAATCATGCGTTGTTTTAGCATACAAAAGCATAGTATTGTGGTATTCTCCTTTGATGCTTTGTTTGGGTTGACTTGACACATGATCACACCATGTTCTGACTATGAACAAGTCACCATAGCTTCTATGATCATTTAGTCCTTGACTTGTTGAAGGGAATATGCCTGAGAGGCAATAATAAAGTGGTTATTATCGTATTCCTTATTTACGATATATTTTTATTTTACATGCTATAATTGTATTAATATGGAAACGTTAATACATGTGTGTTTAATAAACAAAAAGAAATTTCCTAGTTATGCATCTCTTATAAACTAGCTCGTTGATTAACAACATGATCAAAGGTTTCCTGATCATGGACATTGGATGTTGTTAATAATGAGGTCAGAACATTATTGGAATGGTGTGATGAACATTCATCCGAAGTATAGCATTACGATCAAGGTCATTGTGTTTATATTGCTATAACATCATACGAAGTAATCTTAGTCCTTAGACCATGAGATCATGTCAATCACTAACACCGGAAGAGTATCTTGATAACATCAAACGTCACACCGTAACAGGGTGACTATAAAGATGGGTTCAGTGTTACGAAGGTTTTATGTTGAGGCTCATGGATCAAGAGTGGAATTTGTCCATCCTGATGATGGATAAATATACTCTGGGCCCTCTCAGTGATATCAAATTAGTTAGCTTGCAAGCAAGTGATTTGATCACTAGAATGTGATATCACGGGAACAAGAAAAGAGTACATGTTGGTAACAAGATCAAACTAGGTATGGATATACCTATTATCAAATCTCAGACATGTAATGTATCGCGAGACAAAGGGATTGAGTTACATGCGTATAAGGTTCACACGATCATAGAAGTCATCGTTGAATATGTGGGAGTTAGTACGGATCTCCGGGTCCAGCTGCTAATTATTGATAGGAGAGGGGTCTCAATCATGTCTACATTATTTGCGAAACGTAGGGTGACACACTTAAGGGATACCGACACCATTTGGATCAAATAATATGCAGAGAAAGAAAAAGGAATGTGTAGGAATTTATTTCACTAGACACCAAAATTGTTTCGGTTGAAATTGCTAAAACTGGTTCTGCATGTGAAATTGAATACTAGCAAGGGCTTTTATGTGAATGTTTGTTAATTAAAGTAATTAAAAAAATTCTGAATAAATAAATAAAAGAGTTTTATTTAAATGAGAGCTTGCATTAAATTTGGTGGAAATTTAATGTATGTGAGTGGATTTTTGAGTGGAGGCTCTTTTATGGGAGTGGAGGATTTTCATTTTGAGTGGGAGCTTGTAACACCCCAGTTTTAGTTAATTTATAATTAGGGTTTGTTTTGTGCATCATGAGCATCATATTTTAAATTGTGCACTAAAGAAAATAATGCAAACCCTATCCCCTTCCTCTATTTGAAAAGCAATTCAAATGTTTTGAACTTTGAAAACTACCAAAACATTGGAGCCCAAATGGACTAAAAGGGCCCCTGCAGTATTTTATACATTTTATAAAAGTCCCTAGTATTTTGAAATATTCAAAACAGAATTTGAAATGAAAATATAAACATAAAACTAAATGGAAAATGTTTTAGAAAAAAACAGAGCCAGACCATGCCAGGCCCAGCCCAGCTTGCCCTCTCTCTCTTCCTCTCATCTATCTGCCGCTTGCGCCGCACCCCGCAGCCCACCAGCTGGCCCATGTCGCCCGGCCCGACGCCAAGCTCCTCCGTGTCGCATCCACCGCCGCTCTCTGTCGTCGTGATGCGTGCTGGTCGCTGGGATGCTTGTCGCCGCCCTGGAGAAGGAGAAGACCACCACGACGCCTCCCCTCTCCCTTATCCTCTCACATCTCCCTGGCTCTCCCTCTCTCTCTCGCCCCGCACGTGAGCCCGAACCCTAGCTTCTAACCCGCCGGCGCCCTGCCATCCCCGGCCACCCCGAGGCCATCTGACCAACATAGGCTCCGCCTTGTCGTGCTAGTGCTTTCCCCCGAAGGAATCGAGCAGGGGTGCTCGGAATCGCCCGCATCGCCTCCGTCTTCCCTGAGCCCGCCGCTCACCTCCGTGGACATTGCCGATGTTCTGGACCACCTCCGTCCTCGTCGCCACCTCCGTTAGCATCACTATGAGCCCGTGGTCCCCGTGGACCCTTTCCCCTCCTCCCTCCTGCTCTGGGGTGTGCTGCCACCTTTCCTCGGCCGTCCACCGTCGTTGTCCGCCGTCGGAGACGTGGCTCCGGTGACCTCTTTCAAGCGGCGCCGCCCTTTTATGGTTTGCCTTGCTCCCCTGCGTCGAACCCGCACAGCTGCACAGCCCCGTGCGCACCCTAGCGCCGTCCCCGTCGCCGATCCGAGAGACCCGCCGGCATGACGTCACCGTGACGCTAGCTGCGGGTCAGCCTAGTCAACCACCCCCGGCCCCATCTGCTTGCGTGGCTGACGACGTGGCTTTGGCCCCACCCGTCAGCCTCTTTGGCTAACCTCTGCTTCGGTGTAAAACGACCCCCACCCCTCTGCTGACGTCATAATGATGCAATAACCCTTTTAATAATTCTAGAATTTGATTAAATATTGTAAATTCAATAACTTTTAATCTGTAATTAAGAAAAATACAAATAATATATCAAAATGTTCAGAAAATGAAACCTAGCTATATAAGCTATAATCATGCATTGTTCAACAACTCTAATGACAAGTTTAATTAGAAGAACAAATGCACCCCTCTCATATACTCCGGAGTTTTCCCCGAGTTAAGGTTTTCACCCCTCGGAACCCCGATTAAACTGTCGAGCATGTGTTAGGGTTACATTTCAATGCAAATTAACTTGTCATATCATCATACTTGCTTGAGAATGTAAGATCCCTCCTTTATAAAGGAAAAGGATCCCTGTGATTGCAATGCTAGTCCCTGGATCATTGCTAGCATCCACAGTTTAAGATGAAGTACACAGATACAAAGGTCATTTATTACAGCCATTCCAGAGATAAACATAGTCTTTACAACTCCAAGGCCACAGGCCTAATACAAGAGTTTGAATAAGTAAATAAATAAAAGTCTTCATCTTCATGTGCCACAGGCAAACATGTTGAGTGTAGACTCATGACACCTAATCCTCATCAGAGTAACCTGCAACATCACAAGTTACAGCCACAGTGGGTCAATACATTGGAATAGTATTGGCAAGTGATACCTTAGTATAATTTAGGTGGACTAGATACTATATGCAATTTGGCTAAGTGTAGCTTGGCTTGCTTTGCTCAAAATAGGTTTTGCCTATTAGTAGAAATCACTAAGTTTTTCTTTGTCAAAACTTTTCCTAAGGAACCACCAATAGACATTGAGGTCCTTCACCCTTGTTCACCCACAAGTTTTTACTTACAAATTGGGATGAGGAGATTCTTGATAGCTTCCATGTCTTGATGCTCAAGCTGTCCATTGCCATGGACTTGGCTAAGTACTTAGATTTTCCATCTGCAGAGGTTGTGCACTTTCCCCACCAGACTTGGTTTCACCAAGACAGGACCTTTCAGAAGCCTTCCCTTAGACCAAATGGACGCGTTCCAACCTATCATCCCACTACCACCATCTGTACAAATGGCTAAGTTCTAGCAACCTATGTGATCCAGGCAGAGCCCATATTGCCAAGTGGTTGCACTAGAAGCTTCTTAACACTTGGCCTCTAAAATCTCTTTGTTCCTGGGTGGCTTACCACAAGTGAGATACACAAGGTAAACCATAGAAATGGGCCTTGTGTAACCACTCAACATAAACCAAACCTTCCATTCCACCCAGGTGTTTCATTGACTTAGTTGTTTTATTAGGTAAAACACAAGTCCAAAGACTTAGAAATATCTTCATCATAGCATGTATATTTCACCAACCCTTGTTTGCTACTAGCTAGGCTAAGCATGGCATAGATAGTAACTTAACTTAGAAATTCCCTGGCAATTCTACAACTACTAGGATTTCCCAACATGGCATATAAGCAAAATAATAACATGCAAGTCTAACAAAATATTTCTAATGCTTAGTAGAAAACATAGGATAAAAATATTCATGAGTACCACTTGCCTTGGTAGTTGGGAGAGTAGCACTCCTCACAATCACAATCACTAGCACCAAATTCTACACAAAGAATGGTAGCAACAAATTACACACAAAACATATACAATCAAAAAAAAATATGCATGCATGCAAGATGATATGTGATGATTTTTTTAAAACTCAACAAAGCAAGTACATAGTACTGATTCACTAACAAGTTAAAAACTTGCCAAACAACAATTATTTAAACCCTAAATTATTTACTAATCATTTCATATACTCAATTTAGTCCTACACAAGTTTCTGCAAATAAAACCTTTTTAACAGAAGCTAAACATTAAACACATTTCACAATTAGAAAGAGCTTGCTCTCCTGATTCCAACGGTATAAAATTTGTCAAATTCTAACGTGGGGATCAAAAGTTATAGCCAAATCAAATTCAAACATTAATCAGATTCAAATTCCAGTTTTAAATCTAAACCCTAGCCACGCGTCTGTTTCTGATTGGCCCATACCGGTTCGGGCGAATCGATCAACGAGAGCCGCACGATTTAACTAAAGATGCATGGCCAGATCTAACAGCAGTTCGTTCGTTAAGTGAACTAATCTCGCGCTGGATCTAGATCGTGACGCCACGAATCAATCGACCAAAATCGGCGGACGGCGGCCTCTTGGCGGCGAGCTCTGCCTACGGTGGCGCGGCGCTACAGGTCGTCCTAGGGTCGTCGGAGGGGCTTACCAGAACCGTGGCGACGTGATGATGCTCAACCTAGCGGCGGCTTGGCAAGGGGCGCACGGTGTGGGCTGCTGGAGCTCGTCGGAGTCGTGCACGGCATCGGGTGGTTGCAGACGAAGTTGTTGCCGACTCTCTGGTTCTTCCTAGTACCAACCAGAGGCATCAGTAGCTGCGCAAGGACAAGGCGAACCTAGTCGTATGCGAGAGAGATCAAGGGGCGCTCAGTGCTTACCGCAATCGATCGCCGGAGAAGAAGAAAGCGTCAGGCACTTGCGGTCGTCGTCGTTGGCGAGTCTCCAGACAGTCCTAGCATGCACCAATAGGGTGAGAAGATGCGCATGGTTGTCGTGATCATTCTGGCAAACTTAGACAGCAAGGGGCGACGGGGTCTTTCCGGAATACCTCGCCGGAGTTGGCTCTGACTGCGGCGATGCAATACGAATTAGAGGCAGCCTGGTGGCGAGAAGAGTGTGCAGTGTGGGGGGAAATGACTGCGGTGGGGTGGGGTTTAAGTAGGCCGAAGCGCGACAGGAAACGCTCGCAGAATCAAGGCTAATTACGCCGCTCCATTATCGGCATCAATGGCAGCGACTACGTGGTCTGCGGGCGAGATTTGGGGAAGACGACGGTGACGTGGACGGGGCCCAGTTGTCTGCGAGAGAAACAGAGGGGGGGTGGGGTCCTGGCGTCAGTCACTTGCTGGGTGCGTCTGCGAGTGAGAGAGGGAGAGAGGGAACCCGGGTGGGCTTAGTGGGCTGCTTTCTCAGTTGGGCCAAAATCCTGGCGCTGGCCCTTTTCTATTTCCTTTCTCTTTTTCTTTTTCTGTTTTGAATTTCTGGAATGAATTTCAAATGGTTTCAAAAGCTTTTTGAATTCAAACTTTTTCTAGGATTTTGTAGGGTGCAACATTCATATTTCTGGGCATAGAAACATGTGGTCTCTCTGTTCAAGCTTGGTTCTTTTGAATAAACAAAATAAATAGTGCTATAACACTTGATTTGGAAATGTTTTGAAAATGGTTTTGAAATCATATTTGTTCTATGAATTTTTGTCCAAACTCCACATTCAATCCAATCAACAAGGAAGCCAACAAAACTTGGTTTAAAACACTTATGCTCTCAATTGAGGATGGTCATTTGATTTATGTTTGCTCACATAAAATAATAGCACTATGTGCTTCTGTTTTCTTGAAAATAGTTTGAAAATGATCTCAAAATTATATGCATGCATGAATGATATGCAATCTTTGAAATCATGATTTTAGGGATTTTACAGAGAATTGCATTGATGCCATGTGTTGATTGCTTCCCTCTCTTTTCGGTGATTTGGTTCTTCCTCGGTAGAATACGAGATCAAGATCGAGATCGAAGTCCGTAGACAACACCATCGAAGTTAGAAGATCGACGAACAATACTTGACCAACTATAATCAAGTCAAGTACAAGGTCTATTTATCCGTTATCAACTGGCAAAGGCAAGCATAGCCCCACCATGATATAATCCTATGATTCCGAAAGAATGTCAATTCCTGCCATGATGCATACGATTCTACTGTGGTCTTTTATCGATAGATAGAGTATCCTATGTATTGCATTACTCCCTTTGAGCTTATATTACCTGATCCACTGCTCCTAGCATAACTAGGTCTAGCCTGTGTGCACTGCTAGAGCTATTATATGTCCGCTAGCCATGCAAAGTCGCTGGGATTGGTCCATCCAGATGATGTATCAGATGCAGAGAATCTAGTATGACAGGAGAACCTGATGAGATGATTTCATAGGTGATATGAGATTAAACATGCTAAGCCTTGTATGGGAAGCCACATTGGGATATGGTTTTTCTAGTCCCATGTTCGCCACCACTAGGACCTGAGTTCTTGCCATTGGAACCAAGACGAGCGTGCAACCACACGGGGCCTGGACAACCTCACGAGCAACTAACTTTCCTAGTAGATTCCATGAGTCACATAGTTCGGGCGTTCCATTCGACATATGCATAGAAAATCTTTTGAAAGATTTGCCGGGTGCAGGTGCATTCATAATAGGTAGGTAAGCGTGGCCGAGGTTGCTTGGGGTAGATGGAGCCCCTAGTAAACCAACCTCGCCTCACATATTTAAGTACCGGCTTCGGGATTTGATCCGTTACGGCGAAACCATACTTATTGCATGACTCATGGTCTCAGCGAAAGCAAGGTAAAGGTCGTGTCTAACCACCCTCTGCTGGCCTTCCAAGGATGAGGGCTAATCATGTGGCATTAAGAGAAGGTTAGTATGTGTGGGTAAAGTTGTACACCCCTGCAGGGTAATAATCTTTTCGAAAAGCCGTGTTCACTGTTATGAACGACATGGCGACCGGACTCAAGATCATAGAGAACATGAACCTAATTGTAAAACTTGGCAGATCAATGTGTGCTTAAGGATGCTTCCTTATGGGTACGAGGGGGTGATCCTAGTTGATAGATGATGATGACTTGGTGGATATCAAAAGATGATGATCAATACTTTGGAGATGTCGATCTCTTATCCCTTTTAAAATATTCTAAGTAGACGAGCTTCTCCTCTCTCTTGTTTTACAAACAAAGATGGCTTTTTGCAAAACAACTCCACCAGCCATAAGTCTTGCGGAGTACACCCTGTACTCACCCTTGCTTTATTGATACTTTTGGCAAAGTGTTCCCCTGAAGAACAGTTTCGTACTACATCGACATCGACGAGTAGCTTGGGGTTCCCGGCCGGTAGCCTGGAATCTATGGTCTAGGACGTCATCGTTATGCTTCAGGCCTCTTAGGCCATTTGTTAAGTTTGCTATACTTAATAGCATAATTTGCCTTCCATTGTTTGATGTTTGTGGTCAGTGACCTCTGCTTGTAATAATTTGGTTCTCTACTCAGTTATGAGCTTGCTGTAATAAATTTTGTGTTGTAGGGTGACTGTTGTGTTACCTATTCTTCACTGGATATCCTCGATCTCAAGGTTAATCTTATGTCATACGGAGGTCTGGGATTTGTTTAGCCCTGATCCTGGGGGTGTCACAGAGCTCCATCCACATGAATGTGGAAGAAGTGGGGGCAGCCACCTTGTCTGGGAGCCATGCCCCTTGGGGTTCCCCACTCTCCCTATAAAAGGCCCCCCTCTCCTCCTCTCAAAGCACACCTCATCGCGAAGGATCTCTCTCCCCCCTTTAGAATTCCCTATGGTCTCGGATCAACGAGATACATGTTCCCGATGGATTTTTCTAGAAGGATTTGTTACTTCCGCTGCTTCGCTAGAGCGAGGGCGCGGAGGTTGTCGGGGTACCCAGACGTGTGTGCGATCAAGGATGCACCACTGCTTTGCGGTGTTGGATTGATGGTGCTAGACCGGCTGGACCAGATGGACTTCATCACGATCTTGAGATCGGCAAGCGTTTGTCTACATCATCCACGAGTACAACCAATTTAATGCTATTCTCTCTTCGAGGGTATGTATTCTGTGTATGTATATCCACCCATTGCTTGTATCTAGTAGATAGATCTTGGTACTTAGTTGTTCCCATCGTAGGAAATTTTTTGTTTTCTATGTTGCGGACCCTATAGTGGTATCAGAGCCGTATCTATGCGTAGATGCTTTGCACGGGTAGTACACATATGTATATGTGGGCAATGATGATCATTTTATTGATTCTTGGTTTTACTTTGGATATTGGTGGCATAGTGGGATGAAGCGGCCCGGCCAAACTTTACATGTCCTCGCACATGAGACCTGTTCCACGCTTGACATGCAACTAGGTTTGCATAAGTGGCTAGCGGGTGTCTGTCTCTCCTACTATATTCAATATCTAATTTGCAATGAGTTGTCAACAATTTGGTTATCCTGGTTGTGGTTCATGTTCGTATGTAAGAACGGTTCTATCTTCGAAAGCCCTAAGCCACGTAAAACATGCAATGGATAAATTAGAGGCGTCTAGTTTAGATTGTTACTGGGCTAGTGTCATGATATGGTGATGTTGTAAGTAGAAGTATAAGTCAATACTCTTACAACACACATAACGTGTAAGTTCCATAGACCTTGGCCTTACACATAGAGGTATGATAGTGATCATACCAAGATGCACATGATGGAGATCAGGTGCAAGAACCATATCATTCCACTTATAAACATGTTATGTTTGTTGCATCTTGTATTGCTAGTTTGGCGTTTTATTAGCCTAATAAGATGATCAATCATTTAGCTATCAAGATAAAAACGTGTTCTTCCTTAAGTATGCATCGATTATGTTTCGTCGCTCCAAGACATCATGTGATGATCGGGTGTTCTTGGATCCACAATCATATTTCGGGTGTAAGATAGTTACACACGGGAATACTAAGATTCTTACTTGGCGAGCCTAGCATGCACAGACATGGCCTCGAAACACGGACCGAAAGGTTAAGCATGAGTCATATGAAAGATATGATGCCCATTTGATGCTCTCCTTTGAAGCTACACCGACTCACGTGATGATCGGACTTGGTGTAGTGGATTTGGTTCATGTAATCACCAAAAAGACACGAGGGATCTCTATTTTGAGTGAGAGTTCATTTCTAATTTGTATTAGTAGAACTCAATTTATCATAAATTAAATCAAAGTGAATTTGCATAATTTTTTGTAGTCATTGGCATTCGTTCACCACCTTATGCTTAGTTGTAATTGAGATAATATAACTATAGAGTTCTGGATATTTACTTTACAAACTGGTATCGTATTATGTTGAATGTCAATCTAAAGTTTAAAGTCCTATTGCAAACTTTCAGCAAACTCTGTTTACTCCGTGAAATTTAATAATTGGTATTAAATCAAGAGTAACAATTCCAGTGTCAGTATCTTAAGTATCATGTTTGCCTCCATGATTCTTGATTGTTTTAATATCAAGTTTATCTTCGAGATGAAAGAATTGTTTCAGAAACCATCATGTGTGGCAGATATAATGATATCTGAAACAATGTTTGGGTTGCAATGTGATAGAGTATAATATATGTTCTCATATTGGATGAGAATTTGCGAAGGTTGGAGATGCTAGACATCCTAATCATCCAAAAGGGTTTTGGAAAGTAATGTTATACTCATGATTCGTATTTATAAGCTACATTAGCTGGATCATGAAAGTCATCATGATAAGGATGTATAGAAGATGTATGTAAAGTTTTTACTACACTAAAAGATTACTAAAGAATGGATTTTAAAATAATGTCGATCATTTGATGATGGTGATCTACTTCAAAGTGCAAGTCCAAAGGTATTATTATTTGAATATACACACTTTGGACTATGTGTCATGTATATGGCGCCACTACTGATGTTCATAGATTCTTTTAAAAAGGAAAAGGAAATGCTGAAAGAGAATCTATAAAATATATTTGGCAGAAAAGAAAAGACTGGAAATATCCAGTTTAGGTATATAGATGATATACATGTTATGGTTGTATTCTTTGCTTGTTAAACAATGTGGTTCTTGGGTATTGGATACCGAATTGGTTAGTATGAAATTTCATACAGAACGACGCAATTCATAAACCATAATGGCCTAAGTAACTAGCAAGAGAATATGTGATGATGTTCATCGAAAACAAACAAACCGTTGTTTGTATTTCTCGTTGACATCAAAGCTTGCCTTCAAGATTTGTTTTAATAATAGTTATTTAAATCAGGTATTATGAGAACAAAGATTGTTCAAATAATTACCGTATTCCATATAAGATGGATGATTTACAAATCTAGTTGGAGAAATCACATCCATAAAACTGATGCTAAAATGTCGCAAGACAAATGATTGAAAGATCACTTACGAAGTGACATCACCATTTAAATTATATTGGAAAGAAAAACATGAAGAATCTACATATTCATGGATTTTTGGAGTCTTTGATTTGATCAAGTGACGCTTGTGAGACTTTCCTCGGGATAATTAAAACTTCGTTCAAAGGCCAAAGAAGAACGAACGACTAAAATATTGGAATTTATACATATCGATGTATGTAGTCCATTATGTGTAAATGGCGTTATGGATTTCAACTTCATATACTTTCTCTGGAAATTTGAGTGAATATTCACTTAATGAGAAAGAAGTATGAAATATTTGAAAACATTCAAAGACTTTCGAGATGAAGTGGAAAATCATTGTAACAAGAAAATAAATGATTTATGATTTTATCATAAAGGGATTTATTTGAGTTGCAAGTGTAACAAGAAAATAAATGATTTATGATTTCATCATAAAGGGATTTATTTGAGTTGCAAGTTTAGCAAATCACCTAGATTTACATCTCCCGAAACACCATAGGAATATGGAGTGTTTAAGATTTGTAATGAAACCTTGTTTGACATGGTTGGATCAAAGGTGTTATTTATAAAACTGCCATTATGTTTTAAAAGATTAAAGCTTTAGAGACTACCTCTTTTACACTGAAAAGAGCTCCATCTTGATCCGTTGAAATGACACCTGGTTTGGGGTAAAACCCAAGTTGTCCTTTCTTAAATTTTGGTATGCTAAGCATAAGTAAGATGTTTACAACCAAAGTCGGATAAGCATGTCTTTGTAGGTTATTTCGAATAACCATTGGGTATTCCTCCATAACACCGAGGACAAAAGGGTTTGTCGCTTGAAATGTGAAGTTTCTTGAAAAAGGAATTTTTTGAAAAGTTTAAGTGGGAGGACAATAGAACTTTTATAATGTTAACAAACCTTAGCTATATGTGCTAAGTTGCGCAGCGCCAGAAAACGTTCCGGAGGCAGCCAAAATGCTCATGGCTCACGTGCCTCAAAGGTTGTGGTCACGGAGGTCTAAGTTCCTATTGAACCAAGTAGGTCGGATAAATAATCAAATACTAAGATTTGAGAATAAATCATTATTGTTTGACAACGATGAACCGACTACATGCAAAGAAGCGATGATGGGCCCTGACTCCGTCAAATGGCTTGAAGCCATAAAATCCGTGATAGTTCCATACACGAGAAATCAAGTTTTGAACTTGGAAGACCCTCTAGAAAGGTGTAAAAACTTATCGGTCGTATTTGGATCTATAAACAAATAGACATGGATGTTTCACATCTATTGAATAGTCGACATGTCAGAAAAGTATTTTACGACAATGTTCAAGGAGTTTACTATGACAAGATTTGATCTTTCATAGCGATATTTAGTCTGGATGGATTAAAGTAGCAACCACTACATATAATTTGGTATATGGTAGATGAAGAAACAAAACAAAGTTCTTCTAATAGAATGGTTACCTAGGACGTGTGCATGACACGATACAAAGGGTTTTGTTAATTCAAAGGATGGTAAAAGGGCATGCAAACTTCAATGGTTGAAGTAAGCATTGCGGAGTTGGAATCTTCACCGTGATGAAACTGTTAAAGAAGTTTAATTTCATCAGGAGACGATGAAGATGCTTGCATTTGCAAGAAATTAAGTGGGAGCGCTGAGACATATTTCTAATACATTATGTGGAGGACATCTTGTTGATTGGAAATGATGTATCTTTTATTAACAAAGGTTAAGAATTTCATTTCGATGAAAGACTTAGGCAAAACCCGAATATTTAGCATGAATATCTATATGGATAGACTGTGACGCTAATATGGTTATGCCAAATGTACATATATGAGATATTGAAGGGGTTTAATATAGAAACGACGAGAAAAGGATCTTGTCGCATGGAAAAGAATTGAATCAAGATTCAAGTGTATTGACACTTGATAAGTGAAACAAGATTCAAGTGCTTTGACACTTGATGAGTGAAATCACAAGAATGTTTTGATCAATCATACCATGATATGTACAGATCCAGATATGTCCTATGTTCTAAGTGTTATGAGAATATACCAGGATGGATCATAAAATGATCATTGGAAGATAGTAAGGAAATTCTTATGATCTTTTGGAAGAACTAAGAATATATTTGTGTAGAGGTGACAAACAATTACAAATAGTTCATTGTAAAGCGTTACATTGATACTAGTTTTTGTCACAAGACACAAATTAAGATTATCTCAATTTAAACTATGGTTGGCACAATCAAAATGGAATGGAGTTTCCATGACGGATTTGGATAAATTCCAAAGTTGAGACATTGTGACGGATACTACAATAAAAGTCTAAGTATATGACTGCTACATTAGCAACAAAGGAGGGCATTTGTGTCAAGTAGTTTGTTATCAAACTGAGGTGTGGTTCGCAATGGGCTAACACTAAAGATATATTGTACGATAATAGTATCGACATGATTTAACCCTAAGGAACTAAAGGTCTCACCAAAAGACCAAATTTATACAATGCCATCTCACTGGAGAATGAGTGATGCGTGAAGACGTAAAGACATGCAAAAACACACGAACCTAAAAGTGTCAGATCCGTAGATTATGTTAACCACTTGCAATCGCATATATGGAACACCAGAAAGCCATAGGTGTTCAATACACAAATTTTTCTAACTAGATTATTGTCTCTAGTGCAAGTGGGAGACTGAAGGGAATATGCCCTAGAGGTAATAATAAAGTTGTTATTATTGTTTTCCTTATTTATGATAAATTTTTATTTTACATGCTATAATTGTATTAATACGGAAACGTTAATACATGTGTGTTTAATAAACAAAAATAAAGTTCCTAGTTATGCCTCTCTTATAAACTAGCTCATTGATTAACAAGATGATCAAAGGTTTCCTGATCATGGACATTTGATGTTGTTAATAACGAGGTCACAACATTATTGGAATGGTGTGATGAACATTCATCCGAAGTATAGCATTACGATCAAGGTTATTGTGTTTATATTGCTATAACATCATACGAAGTAATCTTAGTCCTTAGACCATGAGATCATGTCAATCACTAGCACCGGAAGAGTATCTTGATAACATCAAACGTCACACCGTAACAGGGTGACTATAAATATGGGTTCAGTGCTATGAAGGTGTTATGTTGAGGCTCATGGATCAAGTGTGGAATTTGTCCATCCCGATGACGGATAGATATACTCTGGGCCCTCTCGGTGATATCACATTAGTTAGCTTGCAAGCAAGTGATTTGATCACTAGAATGTTATATCACGGTAACAAGAAAAGAGTACATGTTGGTAACGAGATCAAACTAGGTATGGAGATATCGATGATCGAATCTCGGACATGTAATATATAGCGAGACAAAGGGATTGAGTTACATGCGTATAAGGTTCACACGAGCATAGAAGTCATCGTTGAATATGTGGGAGTCAGTACGGATCTCCAGGTCCCGCTGCTGATTATTGATCGGAGAGGGGTCTCGATCATGTCTACATTATTTGCAAACCGTAGGGTGGCACACTTAAGGGATACCGACACCATTTGGAGCAAATAATATGCCAGAGAAAGAAAAAGGAAAGCGCATGAATTTATTTCACCAGACATCAAAACTGTTTCGGTTGAAGTTGCTGAAAATGGTTCTGCATGTGAAATTGAATACTAGCAAGGGATTTTATGTGAATGTTTGTTAATTAAAGTAATTAAAAAAATTCTGAATAAATAAATAAAATAGTTTTATTTAAATGAGAGCTTGCATTAAATTTGGTGGAAATTTAATGCATGTGAGTGAATTTTTGAGTGGAGGCTCTTTTATGGGAGTGGAGGCTTTTCATTTTGAGTGGGAGCTCCACCCACATGAATCTGGAAGAGGTGGGGGCAGCCACCATGGCTGGGCGCCATGCACCTTGGGGTTCCCCCCTCTCCCTATAAAAGGCCCCCTCTCCTCCTCTCAAATCACAACTCGTCACAAAGGATATCTCTCCCCCCTTTAGAATTCCCCATGGTCTCGGATCAGCGAGATACATGTTCCCGGTGGCTTTTTCTGGAAGGATTTGTTGCTTCCGCTGCTTCGCTGGAGCAAGGGCGCGGAGGTTGTCGGGGTACCCGGACGTGTGTGAGATCACGGATGCACCACTGCTTTGCGGTGCTAGACTTGATGGTGCTGGACCGGCTGGACCAGATGGACTTCATCATGATCTTGAGATCTGCAAGCGTTCGTCTACATCATCCACGAGTACAACCTCGTTAACGCTATTCGCTCTTCGAGGGTATGTATTCTATGGATGTATATCAACCCGTTGCTTGTATCTAGTAGATAGATCTTGGTACTTAGTTGTTCCCATTGTAGGAATTTTTTGTTTCTATGCTGCAAACCCTACACTTGTAGTACCACTTTATGCTTTGATTAGTAATTTTTTGTCGCTCTGCATGATTATGGCCATTATTGCTCTCTTAGTTGGTTGCTCCTAGTCTTTTGCTAGCCTCCACTTGTATGAGTAAGTTCTACTCATGCTTCCAACTACCAACAAACCAAGTTATTCCAAAGTGTCCACTATAAATTCCTTTGCATGGTGTGTTACACCATTCCAAGTATATTCTTGTTTTCATCTATCTTCCAATTAAAAAATATTTTGTTATGTGAAAACTTAGTGATTAAAGCTCTCACAAACTTGATGACACACCTTTTATTTCTTTCCCCTAATAAACTTGAACCATTTTTGTGTCATCTTTGTTTTATATGCTTGCACTTATACATTGGAATTAGCAGAACCATGTTGTCATGGGGAACGTTTTCAACATTGCACTTGTACTTTGTGCACAGTTGATATCAAGTTGTTTTGTCTATGGATGTTGTCGGGGTGAAATAAAAAGGGAGCTTGTAAGTCCATGGAGTTATGTATTTTGTGTTAGAGAAACGCCTGGGCTGCTAGCCTAAGCCATGCCTAATCATGGTGGAAACTTGCAGCATCACCATAATGAGCAATCTATGAAGCATCCTCAATAGAAAACCTATGCAAATAGCAAATAAAAATATTGCTAAGATGCTCATTGTCTGCTTGCCTTGTCATTTTGGTTATGGGATAGCTCCTCTACCATGTGCAAGGGGTACCCCATTGGCGGTTCTCCATGATACACATGTACTTACTATGACAAGAACTTATAGGTGACTAAATTTGAGTAGCATGGGTGCGGCCCTCGTATTCAAGGGACATGAGATTGCCAACTTATATTTTGTCAAGCATATACTCCATAGTTTGTTCATTTTAACCTCAGTCACTTCAAGATGCTTATGATAGGGGCAATGAGGGCTGAAAGCTAACAAGTACCATAATTTTTGGAAGCTCTTTTTGAAACTTGAAATCCCTGCTTCCCTTTATGAAGGGCCTTTCTTCCACCATTATATTGAGTCTCCACATTCTACCTTTAGGCACCAGTTAAGAGAGCATAGTTGCCATTCTTAGTTCTATGTGCATTGTCCCAAAACTTATTGATTGATGCATATTGTTGATATTACGTGTTCTTGTGCTATTTGTATCTAGTCACTCTTATGAACTTTGAAGGTGTCCTATTCATCTATTAGCTACTCCATGAGAGACAAGCTGAATGCCACTATGCCATGTTTTCTGTATGTGAAACAAACAAACGTTTTTCAATGCATGTTATTCATGATCTTTGTTTGTAACCTTTCATGTTGCATGCATAGTTACTTTGTCTTACTATTAGAACTCTATCTTTCATGCACAGAGTTCTTTGATCCCAGCTTTCAATGCTTGCAAATGGTTTGATCTTGGTTTTGATGGTGCATGTCACCTCAAAAATTATTCTTTTATCACTTACCTACTCGAGGACGAGTAGGAGTTAAGCTTGAGGATGCTTGATATGTCGGAAATGTACTATAATTTTTTATGTTCCATGCTTGTTTAGTATCTACTTTACTTTGCTTTGTCCACACTTCGAGGTGCTTTTTATATGTTTTCTGGTACTAACCTATTAACAAGTGGACACAGTGCCAGTTGCCTTTTTTCTGCTGTTTTTTGTTCCAAAAAAGCTAGTAAGGAAATATTATCGGAATTGGACGGGACAAAATCCAAAGTCAAAATTTCACCGAGGAGAACACGGAGTCCACAGGGCGACCGCACCCCCCAGGAGTGGGCCCACCCTAGGCCACGCCTGGGAAGGGTGTGGGCCCCCTGGCCGCCTCCTAGCCTCACCTCTTCGCCTATAAGAAGCCCCTGATGCCTAAACCCTAAGGACCCGATCAATATTCCATGAAACCGTCTGTAGCCGCCGCCACCATTGTCCCTAGATCGGGGGGATCTGAAGCTCTTCCCAGCAACCTGTCAGAGGGGAGATCATCCCGGAGGCCTTCTTCTTCATCATGCCAGCCTCCGGTATGAAGCGTGAGTAGTTCCACCTTGGACTACGGGTCCATGTAGTAGCTAGATGGTTGTATCTCCTCCTTTGTGCTTTCATGTCTAGTTCTTATGAGCTCCATTCATGATCAAGATGTCATATATTTGTAATCATGCATGTTGTGTTTGCGGGAATCCGATGGATATTGATATTACTATGTCAGATTGATTAATGGTTTTGTCTTATTAATTCTATCATGTCTGTGTTGTTTGTGATCTTGCATGCTCTCCGTTGTTAGTAGCTATCTTGGCCAAGTAGTTGCTAGTAACTCCAAGATGGGGTATTTATGCTCGATAGTGGGTTCATGCCTCTATTTAATCAAGGGAAGTGACATAAATCTCTAAGGTTGTAGATGTGATGTTGCCACTAGGGAGAAAACAACGTTCTCTTGTTCATGGAACAAGTGGATTGTTTACCTTACACACTTTGCTTAAAGCAGCTCTCTGTTGCTTGCAACTTAATACTAGAGGGGGTTCGGATGATAACCCAAAGGTGGACTTCTAGTCTTAGATGCAGTTGGATGGCGGTCTATGTATCTTGTTGTATTGCCCAATCAAATTTCATAGGATCTTTATGTCTAGTATTGCATTGTTATGCCTTGCTCAGTCCTGTCAATTGCCATGCTGTAATTTGTTTACCCAACATGCCATGTTTGTTTATCTAAGGAGAACACCTCTAATGAACTATGGACCCCGGTTCAATCTTTACCATTGATACATCTTCCACTGTTACTATTTACTTTCTGCAAACCACCATCACCTTCCACACTATACAGTTAATCCGTTGTTACAACAACCGGTGAGATTGACAACCTCACTCTTAGTTGGGGCAAAGTCTTGAGTTTGTGGTGTGCAGGTTTCCACGTTGCTTGCAACACCTTTGAGACATTTCCTTCCTCCTACTAGTTCGATAACCTTGGTTTCTTACTGAGGGAAGACTTGCTGCTGTGCTACATCATACCTTGCTCTTGGGGTTTCCCGACGAAGCGCTCCCACGTTGACGTAGTGCCATCAGATATAATCTACCAATCAAAAATCTAATTGGACAAGCAGAGGAGGCACATACCAAGGAGCAATCCCTCCAAAAATTAGCAGCAGAGATGGGCTGAGCAAGGAGATGGAAAATCGGGAGCAAGAACAGCAGGAACTCAGGCTTGTGAAAGTTTTTCGGTGTTTTTTGGGAGAGAGAAAGAAGTGGCTGGGGGAGACACTTTGGAGGGTCACAGGTGGGCCACACCCAGGCCAGGCGCCACCTGGGGCTGCCCGCGCCACCAGTGGGTGTGCTGGCCTGGTGGGTCCCCCTGGGCCACTCCAGGTGTCCCTCTAACCCTTTTTTCGAGGAAAAATTTAATATGAATTTTTTGAAATTATTTGGGAAACTTTACTTTTGTCCAATTTTCAGGGTATGAAAATTGATTTTCTCGTAGAAAATATTTTTTGAGAAGAAGGAAAAAAGAAAACCAAAACCAAAACTATAGAAGTTCTAAGACACTCTAACAAGCAAACAACTAGCAAAACTAAAGCTAACAAGACAAAAAGCAAAGACTAGGAAGGAGAAAAATAAAAGTGAGCAAGTATAACCATTGTGAAAGCATTGTTTTGTTCATTAAAATCCTTTTGTTAACAAGGTTGATCAAGTCTTGTTACCAAAACAATATTATATGAGACAAAACTTTGCATTTCACAAAATGATTATGTTACCTCAAACTTGATAGCAATAGTCCCAATCATAATAGTTTCAAAACTTTCTTGTGGAATGGGAAAATATATTTCTCCAACTTTGATGCTCTCAATATTTTCAATGGAATTCAGGCCATATCTCTTATCAATCTTCTTGGGGAAATAGACAGTATGCTCTTTGTCATTAATATTAAAGTTACTTTTCCTTGATTACAATTGATGGCAACACCTGCAGTATTACGAAAAGGTCTCCCAAGAATAATAGACATATTATCATCTTCAGGCATCTCCTGCATAACAAAATCAGTAAAAACCAAGCAATTATGAGCCACTTGAACAGGAACATCCTCACATATACCAGCAGGAATAGTAGTAGACTTATCAGCCATTTGCAAAGATATATTAGTTGGTATCAACTTTTCTAGCTGGAGTCTCTTGTAGAGAGAAAAAAGCATAAGACTAACTCCAGCTCCTAAATCACACAAAGCAGTTCTAACATAATTATTCTTAATTGAGCAAGGAATAGTTGGTATACCTGGATCACCAAGTTTCTTTGTAACCTTACCATTGAAGGAATAATTAGCAAGTAAAGTAGAAATTTCCTCATTAGGAATCTTCCTTTTATTAGAGAAAATATCCTTCACATACTTTGAATAAGAAGGCAACTTAATAGCATCAGTCAAAGAAATTTGCAAAAATAAAGGTTTCATCCACTCACAAAACTTGTTATAGTGTTCTTCCTCTTTGACTTGTGTATCTTATTGGGAAAAGGCATAGGTTTCTGCACCCAAGGTTCTCTTTCACTACCATGTTTATTTGCAATAAAATCTTCCTTAGTGTACCTAGTGTTCTTAGTGTGCTTCTCAGGTTCTTCCTCAACTTCTTCCTTATCAGGAGCATCATTTTTATCATTACCACTCTCAGTTTCAGCATCAGAGACAGATATACCATTAGGATCTACAGCAGGTTCAGGTGGTTCCTCAATTTTTTTGTGTTTCTTTTTCTTTCTATTATGAGGACTACCACTACTTTCACCTTGTTGAGAATCCTGCTCAATTCTTTTAGGGTGTCCTTCAGGATATAAAGGATCTTGAGTGGCTGCACCACTCCTAGTTCTAATTCCATAAGCATGTTTTTCTCCAGAAGCATTAACTAGCATATCTTTTTGTACCTTAGCAAGTTGATCAATTTGAGTTTGAACCATTTGAAAGTGTTTAACAAGCATTTTAACATCATTAGCAGTTCTTTCCGCAGTATCTTTCAACTCATTAATAGCTCTAGAGTTTTCCAATAAATGATTCTGAACTTGTTTATTAAAATTACCTTGTTTAACAATAAAAATGTCAAGTTCCTCTAAGCATTGATCAAGAGGTTTACCATAGGGAATATTACCTTCATCAAAGTGTTGGAGAGAGTGTACCTTAATAGTGGATGAGTGAGGAATTGGCTTACATAATTATTCTATAGGAGGTAAATTCTTCACATCTTTAGGTCTAACACCTTTCTCCTTAAGACATTTCTTAGCTTCTTTTATCACTTTATCATTTAATGCAATCACTCCCCTCTTCTTTGGTGTTGGTGTTGGTGTTGGTGTTGGTGTTGGTGTTGGTGTTGGTGTTGGTGTTGGTGTTGGTGTTGGAGCTGGATCAGGCACAATTGGTTTAGGAGGAATAGGCTCAGGTGTATTTAGCTCAGTTGAAGTTCAATCATCATAATTCTTGCTTATTTTGGCCATTAATTCTTCCGCTTCTGCAGGAGTTCTTTTCCTGAAAACACAATCAGCAAAACTATCTAGGTATGTCCTAGAATCATCGGTTAGTCCATTATAATAAATATCAAGAAGCTCATTTTTAGGTAATGGACATACGTGATGTGCATGAATCAAGGCACAGAACCTTGCCCATGAATCAGACAATTTCTCTTCTTCTCCCTGTTTAAAATCAAAAAGTTTCTACAAAGCAGCATGTCTAGCACTAGGAGGAAAATATTTCTAGAAGAAAGAAGCAATCAAATGTAACACCCCAGTTTTACTTAATCAGTATTAGGGTTTGTTTTGTGCATCATGAGCATCATCATTTAAATTGTGCATTGGAGAAAACAAATCAAACCCTAAACCCTAGTTTTCTTCCCCCTCTTGGAAATACATTCAAATGGTTTTCATATTTTGAAAAGTATCAAAAAGTATGGATCCCAAATGGATAAAAAGGGACCCTAATTATTTTCTATCTATTTTGTAAACCTTCTATTATTTTTGAAATACTTAAAACAGATTTGAATTGAAAATACAAAAGGGAAAGTGAAAACAGAAAAGAAAAAGCTTCGGATAAAAAATACAGCCAGCTAACCCTATCCGTCCCAGTCCAACTACCTCTCCTCCCTCCGTCTATCGCTCGCGGAGCCGCAGCAGGCCCACGCCGGCCCACCCTGGCCCGTACCCCTTCGCTCCTTTATTCTTTCTTCTTCCTCCGCCAGAAGGACCAAGCCAAGCTTCTATGTGTCCGTGCGCTGGCCGTCGATCCCCTCTGCGCCACGATGCACGCCGCCGACCGCCGAGCCGAGGATAAGAACGCTGGTGCCATGCTCTCTTTCCCCACCCCCATTTCTCTCCCTCTCTCACTCTGTGTCGCTCGCTACAGAAGCCGAACCCTAGCTCCGGCCAGGACCTCGCCATTCCCGGAGTTCCCTCGCTGTTCTGATACAACCACACAAACCGCCTCGTCCACCTCATCCTTTCGGCCCTAGTAGCGCAATCCGGCAAGCCTCCAATCGCCGCAATCGACCGATCCGTCTCCAACTCCGGCCACTACCATCGTTGCAAATCGCCACCGTTCTAGAGCTCCTCCGGCCTCACCACCACCATCAACGCGCTCAGGGTGATCATGCGGTGCTCTAGCACCATCTCACTTCTCCCCTCTCTCTCTAGTTTGCTCTATCGTCGAGATCCGCCGTCGGCCATCGTGGTTTCTCGTCGAGGAGGTTGCTCCGGGAACCATTTCTGGGCAGCGCCACTTCTGTCTCGTTACCCTTGCTCGGCTGATTCGAACGAGACCTGTCCCGCTTCCCAGCTTGCCTCGTATCGCCGCCAGTCGCCGCCATCTGCAGGCTCTCCGACGAGTCCTGCGTGGCACCAAGGTGGCACCCGCGTGGCCCAGGTCCCACCTGCTAGCCTCAGAGGCTAGATGCCTCTGCTGTGCAAATAGTCTAGGTTAGGGTCTGACCCAGTCAAACCCGAGGTGGGTTCCACCCTGCCCATGTGGAGGCTGAGGTGGCCAGTGGCCCACCTGTCAGCCACAGAGGCTAGATCTAGTATCGGTGTAAAAAGAATAACCCCCCAGCTGATGTCATAATGATGCAATAAATGTTTTAATAATTCCATAAAATGAATAAAACTTGTAAAATTCATAACTTATTATTTATAAGTCAGAAAAATACAAATAATATATCAAAATGTTCAGAAAAATGAGAACTATATATTAAAGCTATAGTCATGCATTGTTCAAAAACTTAAATGACAAGAATAATTAGAAGAACATAGTAACCCCTCTCATATGTTCCGGAGTTTCCCCGAGTTATGGTTTGTACCCCTCAGAACCCTGATTAAATGGTCGAGCATGCTTTAGGGTTACATTTCAATGCAATTCAACTTGTCTTATCATCATACTTGCTTGAGCATTGCATCGATGCCACGTGTTGATTGTTTCCCCTTTCTTTTCGGTGATTTGGTTCTCCCTGGTAGAATACGATATCGAGATCAAGATCGAGATCGAAGACCGAGATCAACACCGTCGAAGATCGAAGCTCGAAGAACAATACTTGAAAAACTGCAATCAAGTCAAGTACAAGGCTCTCGAAGATATGCTTATCTGTTATCAACTCGCAAAGGCAAGCATAGCCCCACCATGATATAATCCTATGATTTCGAAAGCATTTCAATTCCTGCCATGTTGCATACGATTCTAATGTGGTCTTTTATCGATAGATAAAGTATCATATCTGTTGCATTACTCCCTTTGAGTTTATATCACCTGATCCACTGCTCCTAGCATAACTAGGTTTGGCTTGTGTGCACTGCTAGAGCTTATATCTGTGTCCTGCTTATCCATGCATAGCTATTGAGTCTGGTCCATCCAGATGATGTATCAGATGCAGATAATCTAGTATGACAGGAGAACGTGATAAGATGAGATTAAACATGCTAAGGCTTGTATGGGAGGCCACGGTGGGATGTGGTTTTTCTAGCCCCATGCTCGCCACCCTTAGGACCCTAGGTTCTTACCTCTTGAACCAAGACAAGTGTACAACCACATGGGGTAAATGGGGACCCCATGATTGACTAACTTGCCTAGTAGATTCCATGAGTCACATAGTTCGGGCGTTCCATTCGACATACGCATTGAAAATGTTTTCTAAAGAAGGAGGTGAAGGAGGTTCATTCATACAGGTAGGGAAGCGTGGAACGGGTTGCTTGGGGTTGATGGAGCCCCTGGTAAACCAACCTCACCTCACATCTTTAAGTACCAGCTTCGGGATTTAACCCGTTATGGCAGAACCATACTTATTGCGTGACTCATGGTCTCGGCGAAAGCAAGGTAAAGGTCGTGTCCAACCACACCCTCTGCCGGCCTTCTAAGGAAGAGGGCTAATGATCTGGCATTAAGAGTCGGTTGGTACGTGTGGGTAAAGTTGTACACCCCTGCAGGGTAATAATCTTTCGGAAAGCCGTGTCCACGGTTATGGACGACTTGGGAATGGATGGGAGATCATAGAGAACATGAACCTAATCGTAAAACTTGGCAACTAATGTTTGTTAAGGATGCTTCCTCATGGGTACGAGGGGGTGATCCTAGTTCAGGAGATGATGATGATTTGGTGGATATCAAAAGATGATGATCAATACTTCAGAGATGTCCCTCTCTTACCCCTTTTAAAATACTCTGACTAGACGAGCTTCTTCTCTCTCTTGTTTTATAAACAAAAGATGGCTTTATGCAAACCAACTCCACCAGCCATAAGTCTTGCGGAGTACACCCTGTGCTCACCCTTGCTTTGTTCATACTTTTGGCAGAGTAAGTGTTCCCTGAAGATTAGTTTGGTACTACATCGACATCGACGAGTAGCTTGGGGTTCCCGGTCGGTAGCCTGGAATCTATGGGCCGGGACGTCATCGTTATACTTCAGGCCTCTTAGGCCATTTGTTAAGTTTGCTATACTTAATAGCATAATTTGCCTTCCGTTGTTTGAGGTTTATGGTCAGTGACCTCTACTTGTAATAATTTGGTTCTCTGCTCAGTTATGAGCTTGCTGTAATAATTTTTGTGTCATAGGGTCATTGCTGTGTTATCGATTCTTCACTGGATATCCTCGAGCTCAACGTTAAGCTTATGCCAGACGGAGGTCTGGGATTTGTTTAGCCCTGATCCCGGGGGTGTCACATCAAACAATCAAGGCTATCAATGGATCCAGGAGGTAATCTATTAAACCAAGCTTTTGCTTCTCCTTTTAGTGAAAAAGGGAAGATCTTTGTAACAAAGTACTTATGCATCTTAAAATCATTAGAGAATAAGGCACTCATAGTGGAAAGCTCATTCATGTGAGCTACATCACCTTCATTTTCAGTCCCACAAAAAGGTTCTTCCTCAACAATGTCTATATAGGATAAATCAAGAGAGAAATCATAGTCTTTACTTTTGATATCAATGGGAGAAGTAGCAAACTTAGCATCAGAAGACAGTTTAGGAATAATGGTACGTCTCTCAAGGAGCCTCCTAATAGCACTAGCACCATGTGTGTTTTGGTACTCTTCAATAAATTCATCAGTCATTTCAACGTAACCATCACTAATATCATATCTCTCTCTAGACTCAGGTGAGCTAACATGTGTAATAGTGTCTTCACTAGGAGTTTCAGTGTTTCGCAAAATAGTTCTAGCAATAGTAGCATCTAGGAAAGGACCTCATGAACCACTCGCATCAAGCACAGTAGAAGTAACATCATGATTATCAGAAGCAATTTTAGATTCAGCAGTAGTAGAAGTGTGTGTAGCATGTGTGTGTGGTGGTGGTATAACAAGCTTATTTATCACAGACGGTGAATCAGGTGCAGCAGAGGTGTTTAGAACTGTACCTCTTCTTGGATGGTAAAATAGTATTACATCACGAGAGTTCCCCATGATGAAAGGAATAATAGTGAACAATAATAGATCCAAGTGAACTTACAAATAAAGTTATGATCCCCGGCAACAACGCCAGAAAATAGTCTTGATGACCCACAATGTAACATCCCTAAAATCATGTTTCAAACTCATGCATATCATACATGCATTCATGATCATGTAGAGTTCATTTCAAACAAACCAATTCAAAAACAGGAGCATATGAGCTCATTATTTTATGTGATCAGCATTTAAATCAAATGCTACTCTCCAATGAGAGATTGTTGTTCATTGAACCAAACCTTGTTGTCTTATTGCTCCCAGATTATATTGCTAGATTGCTAGGATTTAAACCAAAGTTTCAAAACAAATATGATTTAAAAACCAATTTCAAAACCTATTTGAAACTAGGGCTATGTCACTGCTTATTTTATTTTATTCTAAGTGACCAGGCCAATTCAAAGTGACCACTTGGTTTTGTGCCCAGATTTGTGAGTGTTCACTCTACAAAAATCCTGAAAAGATTTGACTTCAAACAGCTTTTGAAATCATTTGAATTTGATTCCTGAAATTGCAAACAGAAAAATAAAAGGAGAAAAGAAATAGAAAAGGGCCGGCGCCACCTTTCTAGCCCAACAACAGAATCAGCCCACTAAGCCCACCCGGGTTCCCCCTTCTCTCTCTCACTCGCAGACAAACCCACAGAGTCGCTGATGCAAGGACCCCACCTCCTCTCTGTTTCACTCATTGGCAAGTGGACCCTGCGACCACGTCGTGGTCGTCAATCACGCGCGGCCGAGGCGCTCGCTCCGCCGTTACCTCGCCGCAGTCACTGCGAGCTTAATTGCCATTGATTCTGCGGGTAATCGCCGCCCCCCTCCTGCCTACTTAAACCCCTCTGCACCGCGAGCATTTCCCTTCACCTAGCGCCACCACTCTGCCACCAGGCTGCAGAATCGCCCTTTGCACCGCTTGGAATGAGCCCACTCCGGCGACCAATCCCGGTGAGCTCCGTGCGCCCCTTCCTCTCTAGTTCATGCAGAAAGCTTCGCAACTTCCTTGCGCACATTCTGACACCATTGGTTCATCCTATACTGCCCCAGGTCGTCGACTTCATCAAGCACTGCAAGTTCCCGACGACGTCTTCGACTCCGACGACTAAATTCGGTGAGCCCCGTGTTCTCCTTTGTTTCTGACTCACACGAACGTGTTCGCCGTAGCCTTGCGCACCCCATGATACCATTGATTCGTGCTAGGGTGACCAGGAACGTCGCCAATGTCGCCCCCACCCGAGCCCGACGCTGGCATCAACTCCGACGAGCTCCCACGGCCACTGCAGCGCGCCCCTTGTCAAGTCGTCGCCATGTTGAGCTTTAGTACATCGTCAAGTTCAGTAGCGTCTTCGACGACCCGAAAGAAGCCGCAGCCGCGCCCATGCCACGAGCACGCCGCCACCAGTTGCCACCGCCAGCGCCGCCCATCCGTGGTCGCTTGATCGATGACCGTTGGATCTAGATCCAGCGCATAGGAATAGATCACTTAACGAAACGGTACGCTTAGATCTGGACTGTGCGCGGTCACTTTAATCCAACGGCCTGCATCGACCGATCCGTGCGAAGCGGTATAGACCAATCAGAACATGACGTGTGGCTAGGGTTCAGATTTAAAATCAGGATTTGAATCTATTGAATGTTCAAACTTGTTTTAATCATAACTTTTGATCCCCACGTCCAAATTTGATGAATTTTATATAAATGGAATCAGGAGAGCAAGCCCTTTCCAAATATGCAATGTGTTTAATGTTTTGTTTCTGTTAAAATGGTTTTATTTACAGAAACATGTGTAGGCCTATTTTGTGTATATAAATTATTTAAGAAATGTTTTAGTGTTTAAATAAATGTGGTTTGGCAAGTTTTGAACTTGTTTATGAACCAGTACTATGCACTTGTCTTGTCGAGTTAGGAAATCATCACATATCATATTGCATGCATCCATATATTTTTGCTTGTATTTATGTTGTATGTGATTTGTTGCTATGATTTTATGTGTAGATTTTGGTGCCAATAGTGATTGTGATTGTGAGGAGTGTAGCTAGTCTCCAAACTACCAAGGCAAGTGGTGCTTTATGATATTTTTATCCCTATGTTTTCTACTATGCATTAGAAATATTTTGCTAGTCTTGCATGGTTATATTTTGCTTATATGCTATGCTTGGGAAATCCTAGTAGTTGTAGAATTGCTAGAAATTTCTAGGTTAAGATGCTTATATATGCCATGCTTAGCCTAGCTAGTAGCAACCAAGGGTGGTGAATTATTCATGCTATGGAAAATATTTCTAAGTCTTTGGACTTGTGTTTTTGCTTAATAGAACAACTAAGTGAATGAAACACCTGGGTGGAATGGAAGGAATGGTTTATGTTGAGTGGTTACACAAGGACCATTTCTATGGTTTACCTTGTGTATCTCACTTGTGGAAAGCCACCCAGGAATAAAGGGATTTGAGAGGCCAAATGTTAAGAAGCTTCTAGTGCAGCCACTTGGCAATATGGGCTCTGCCAGGATCATATAGGTTGCAATAACTTAGCCATTTGGATAGTTGGTGGTAGTGGGATGATAGGTTGGAGCGCGTCCATTTGGTCTAAGAGAAGGCTTCTGAAAGGTCCTGCCTTGGTGAAAATCAAGGCTTGTGGGGAAAGTGCACAACCTCTGCATATGGAAGAATCTAAGTACTTAGCCATGTCCCTGGTATTGGACAACTTGAGCATCAAGACATGGAAGCTATCAAGAATCTCCTCATCCCAATTTCTAAATAAAAACTTGTGGTTGAACAAGGGTGAAGGGCCCCAATGTCTATTGGTGGTTCCTTGGGAAAAGTTTTGACAAAGAAAAACTTAGTAATTTCAACTAATAGGCAAAACCTATTTTGAGCAAAGCAAGCCTAAACTACACTTAGCCAAATTGCATATAGTATCTAGTCCACCAAAATAATACTAAGGTATCACTTGCCAATACTATTCCAATGTATTGACCCACTGTGGCTGTAATAATGACCTTTCTTTCTGTGTACTTCATCTTAAACTGTGGATGCTAGCATTGATCCAGGGACTAGCATTGCAATCACAGGTATCCTTTTCCTTTATAAAGGAGGGATCTTACAGATGGTATCAGAGCACTGTGTTGCCTGTAGGATTATGACCCTAGGATTGGAAACCACTAACACTGTGTTTGGATGATGGAAAATAACCTTGGAATTGAATTGGGCTGAAGATTCCAAATCCAAGATGGAAAGGAAATGGCCTCTATTTCCAATTCTGCCGTTTGGATGTGCAAGGAATTTTCTGTTGGAATCAAAGGATAGTACCCAATTCCAAATCATGTTTGGATGTACATAACATGGAATTGAATGTTTTTTTGAGATTTGACAAAAAAATTACACCAACATCCATTGGAGAAGAAGGGGAAGGAGGAAGGGAGAGGGAGGGCGCCGCCTCCAGTGACCTGTTGTATCCTGACCTCCCGCCGGCGCTAGGACAGCCCCCTTGCCACCGCCATGGGGTTAGGGTTCGGGGGGAGGGGCGCCCCAGCTGTGCCAAGAAGGGGAGGAAGGAAGGGAAGGGGAGGGGAAGGGGGAGGGGAGGGGAGGGGCGGGGAAGGGGAGAGACGGGGAGAGCTCACTGGCGGGAGGGAGGAGAGCTGCAGGTCACGCGAGGAAGAAGGTCGGGGGAGGGCGCCCCAGCTGTGCCAAGAAGGGGAGGGAGGAAGGGAAGGGGAGGGGAAGGGGGAGGGGAGGGGAGGGGCGGGGAAGGGGAGGGACAGGGAGAGCTCACCGGCGCGAGGGAGGAGGGCCGGAGGGAGGAGAGATGCAAGTCGCGCGAGGAAGAAGGTCGGGGGTGGGCGGGCGGTCGGGGGCGTGGGCGGGGACGCTAACTTTCCAGGACGTTTCCGAGCGGAGAGGCTCGGAAAATATCGGTACGGGGCGCAGTGCTCGCACGGGGCTGCTCGGAATCGGTCCGTTTTTCTACGCTTCAGTTTCCAGACCAGTCAAATGGCTGAATCAGGTCTAGTAATTCCAAAATTCCAATTCGAAGGTTATTTTCCAACATCCAAACACAGTGTAAGGAAATTTTTTTAACAAACTTCTACACTTGTCTATTCTTCTCGTAAACTTTTCTAATCTTCTTTCTCATATCTATTTTTAGATGAACTCCATCAACAAAGCCGTAAGGAAGGGACCACTCATGACAATGACTTTGGAGTGTGAGACAGAATTTCCCAAGGCTCTCAAGGACCTCATGGTTGCAATGGGAATACATGGTGCAACTGTGTACAAAGGTTTTCCTGTGATGGATGAAGGAGTTGAGTACTGGTGGGTGCAACTTCACTTGTATAAAAACAAGGAAGACAACAACAAAGAATCAGGATTCTGCATGGTCACCAATTCAGTGGTGCACACTACATTCTTTGATTCAGCAAGGGATGCAGCTTGGAAGTCCATCAAAGAACTTGGTGATAGAGTCAAGTGCAGAATGCTCAACATCCAAAATGACCTAAAGGAAGAGAAGAAACATATCCAAGAGTTGGAGGCTACCAACCAAACCTTAAGAGGAGACATTATAGACTTAGTAATGGAGTCATGTGCTCAAGATAGACTGATTGCTTCTAGAAATATTGTGTTAGCCAACTTGGCAAGTGAGATAGGATTGTAAGCGTACTTCGTTAGTTGGACCACCACACTTATCACCTTATTTTCCAAATGTTGCTTGAAATAAGTTGAACCTTGGATGTTTTGTAATGGTTTCATGTATACCATGAATTGTGTGTTTTGATTTCCAAAGTTATGCATGTGATGCCTTGTCTTGTGCCTTGTCTTATATTGTGTTGTTTCTAACTTTTTCTATCTTATAAATAGATGCCTAATGTTACCATCAACACTGTTGACGATTTCCAGGGAACTCGTTTTGGCCCTCGTATTATTGAGCTCACTAGTTTGCTCAATCTCCCTCTTCCTACCATCATGGTGCTTCCCCTCACCAAGTTTGAGAGGAAAGACCTTTGGGGCTTCAAGGTCAATCAGATCAGCCAGACCTTGGTGAGCCTACCACGGAGGCTATCATCTTCAAGCTCATGCACGATGACAAGGAGAGAGGCCTAGAGGTAGTCATGCAGGACTTGATTGGACGTCTGTTAGGGAGACACTCTCGACATGTTAGAGGTACTCACTTCCAAGCCTTCGGTAGACGTGATGAGGATGGAGAGGCCATCGACTTCGAGGACACTTCGAGGGAGACAGCAGAGCCGATTCGTCTATACCTCCAGGACTTAGAGGTTCTTCTTAGGCACGTGGACACTGATAGGACGAACGTCATGCTCAGCAATGACGAACTCCAGGTGCAGCTTCATGAGAAGGACAAGCTCTTCGTGGAGCAAGATGAGATAGTCAAGGAGATGGAGGCAAAGTTCGAGAGTCAGGACAGAAAGTTCAAGAGTCAAGAGAAGCGAGTCCAAGACAGGAACAAGAGGATTCGAGACATGACTACAGAACTGGAGGCCAAGGACTTCGAGCTCGAGCATCAGCAGACTGTGATTGAGAGGCTTCGTTCTCAAAAGAGGGCTCTCAAAGCCAAAGTAGAGACCTTGACCACCAATGTCTAGGAATACAAGACCGCTATGGAGAATGCAGGTCTTACCTTTGTTGAGGAGGAGGTTGATGCCGAGGAGTAGTGATGACTACTCATTTATCATTTATTTATCATAGTTTGTTTGAGTCGCAATGACCATCCAACATGTGGATGGCTTGTTATTGGTGTGTTTACTTTGCAAACTTGTTATCTTGTTGTTGAACCTTTATTATTGTGATGCATGTTTGGTGATTGTTTATGTGATGTAATGTGCATGTTAGCATCTATGGGTATCTCATTCTTATCTCTATTGAACAAACCACAGATGCCTCCCCGTCGTGCCAATCCCAACCCCAACAACAACAACATCACCCCTGAGATGCAGCAAATGATGACAGCTCAGACTCAGCTGATGCAGATGATGACTACGTTCATCCAGAACCAGAACAACAACAACAACAATAACAACAATAATAATAACAACAACAACAACAACAACAACCCACCGGGTTTTGACATGCTTACTAGGTTCTTGAGATTGAGGCCAGCAAAGTTCTCAGGAACAACTGATCCTATGGTGGCCAATGATTGGCTACGCTCTGTGAACAAGGACTTGGTAACAGTTGGCTGTACTGATGAAGAGAAAGTCAGATTTGCAGCTCACTTGTTGGAAGGACCAGCAGCCACTTGGTGGGATAACTTCCAGATCACCACTCCCATTGCAGATATGACATGGGCTATCTTTGAAGATTGCTTTCGTACTGCTCACATCTCATCCGGAGTGATGAGTTTGAAGAAGAAAGAATTCCACAATCTGAAGCAACGCCACCGCAGCGTGGCTGAATATATTGAGGAGTTCAATAATCTGGCGCGTTATGCACCGGATGAAGTTGACACTGATGCTAAGAGGAAGGAAAAGTTCCTTGAAGGGTTGAATGATGAACTAAACCTGCAGCTATCAGTGGCCTATGTTCCCACATACCAGTCTCTTTGTGATAAGGCTGCTATTTTGGAGAACAAAATGAAGCAAGTTGAGAGTAGGAAGAGAAAGCACTCGGACAAGCACAACTCGGGATCGTCTCACAAGCGTTCCCATTATGATGATAGTGGAAGCTCAGGATCCCACAAGCATGGGAAATTCAACAAGCACCACAACCACAACCGTCATCATGACAACAAGCATCACCGTAGTCATGACAATGACAAGTACAAGAACCACAAGGGTGGATATAAGAACCACCACAGTGGTAGTGGAAGTGGCAGTGGAAGCCAGCCTGTCAAGAAGGATATTAGTCAGGTTGAGTGTTTCAAGTGCAAGAATATGGGTCATTATGCAAATAAATGCCCGGAAAATAAAGTTGAAGGACCCAACAAGCCTAACCCTTTTCAGAAGGGACAAGTGAACCACATCAATGTGGAGGAAATCTATGAAGAGCCAGATGCTATTGCTGGTAAGTTCAAACTCAATTCTATTCTAGCACTTGTTCTTTTTGATACTGGAGCATCGCATTCATTCATATCAAAAGCATTTGTTGATAGAAATGGGTTTCCAACTGAAAACATTGGGTGTCCAATAAAAATTAGTTCTCCAGGTGGAGATATGATAGTAAGTCTTGGATGTCGGGATCTAGTGATAGAGTTTGGGAAGCATAAGTTTCCAGTGAGTTCGATAATCCTAGATTCTCAAGGACTGGATGTAATATTGGGAATGGATTGGATGGCTAAGTATGAAGGAGTGCTAGATTGTGCCAATCGTACTATTGCACTCACAACCCCGGAGAAGAAACGGATTAGATTCAAGTCTAACTTTGAATCAAAAGGGAGTAAGCTAAATTCTCTTAAGGGGGTTAGCATAGACAGTGTACCAATTGTGAGTGAATATCCGGATGTGTTTCCGGAAGAATTGCCGGGAATGCCACCAGATAGAGATGTGGAGTTTCTTATTGATTTGCTACCAGGATCTGGACCAATAGCAAAGAGGCCGTACAAGATGTCGGTTGATGAACTGAAAGAGCTCAAGAAACAACTTGGAGAACAGTTGTAGAAAGGATTTATTCAACCAAGTTCTTCATCTTGGGGAGCACCAGTTTTGTTTATGGAAAAGAAAGATAGAAGTAAAAGGTTATGCATAGATTACTGTTCACTCAATGAGGTGACTATCAAGAACAAATACCCTTTGCCTAGAATCAATGATTTGTTTGACCAGCTAGAAGGAGCTTGTGTGTTCTCAAAGATTGATCTTCGGTCGGGTTATTTCCAACTCAAAATAAGAGAACAAGACATACCTAAAACAGCATTCACCACAAGGTATGGATTGTATGAGTACACCGTGATGCCATTTGGTTTGACCAATGCACCAACATACTTCATGAATATGATGAACAAGGTGTTCATGGAATTTCTTGATAAGTTTGTTGTCGTTTTCATCGATGACATTTTAATCTACTCCAAGAGCAAAGAAGAGCATGAAGGACATTTGCGTTTGATACTTGAGAAGCTTAGAGAGCATAAACTGTATGCCAAATTCAGCAAGTGTGAATTCTGGCTAAATGAAGTTGGTTTTCTTGGACACGTTGTGTCAGGAGATGGTGTGGTAGTTGATCCTGCTAAAGTTTCAGCTGTAACTGAATGGGAATCTCCCAAGTCAGTGAAAGAGGTTTGTAGTTTCCTTGGCTTAGCAGGTTACTACAGAAGGTTCATTGAGAATTTCTCCAAGATAGCTAAGCCTATGACAGAATTGCTGAAGAAAGACAAGAAGTTTGCTTGGTCTGAAGGTTGTGAACTCAGCTTTCAAGAATTGAAGAAGAGACTCGTGACAGCACCAGTCTTGTGTCTGCCAGATTTGGAGAAGGATTTCCAAGTGTATTGTGATGCATCTCATCATGGTTTGGGTGCGGTACTTATGCAAGAAGGAAAAGTTGTGGCTTATGCCTCGAGATAACTCAAAACTCATGAAGTGAACTACCCTACTCATGATTTAGAGTTAGCCTCTGTTGTCCATGCACTCAAAACATGGAGACACTATCTTTTGGGAAAGCGATGTGAAGTGTTCACAGATCACAAGAGTTTGAAGTATATCTTCACCCAGAAGGAAATTAACATGAGACAAAGAAGATGGCTAGAACTCATCAAGGACTATGACTTGAGTTTGCAATACCACCCAGGTAAATAAAATGTTGTAGCAGATGCTCTAAGCCGTAAGGTTTTTGTGAATGGCCTTACTAAGGGAGAATTGCCAGATGATCTGTGTGCCCAATTTAGAGATCTCAGATTGGAGATTGTGCCTGAAGTACATCTCATGACCTTGGATGTTCAACCTAATTTGTTGGACAAGATCAAGGAAGCCCAGAATACTGATAAAGAAATTGAAGAGATTAAGGAAAAGATTGGCAAGGGAAAAGCCAAAGGATTCCATGAAGACGAACAGGGTACTTTATGGCATGGGAAACGTATCTGTGTTCCACAAGATCCGGAGCTTCGGAAACTGATTTTACAAGAAGCACACAACTCACCGTATTCCATTCATCCGGGTAACACCAAAATGTACATGGATATGAAGGAAAGATTTTGGTGGAATAATCTCAAGAAGGATATATTGGAAACTAGCAGGTTTGCTTCAACCACTACCTATTGCTTTGTGTGATGTGTGTAGTAGAGTGAAAGGTGAACATCAGAAACTAGCAGGTTTGCTTCAACCACTACCTATTCCTGATTGGAAGTGGGACAAGATTGGTATGGATATCATTACCGGATTGCCAAGGACCCGGTCAGGATATGATTCTATTTGGGTAGTAGTGGATCGCCTAACTAAAGTGGCTCATTTCATACCCGTGAAGACAACCTATACAAGTGCTAAGTTAGCCAAAATTTATATGAGTAGAATTGTATGTCTACATGGAGTACCCAAGAGTATTGTGTCATATAGGGGAACCCAATTCACTTCCCATTTTTGGAGGCAACTACATGAGTCATTGGGAACGAGGTTGGAATTCAGCACTGCTTTTCATCCTCAAACTGATGGATAAACAGAAAGGACTAATCAGATTCTTGAAGATATGTTGAGGGCATGTGCCCTAGACTATGGAGCCAGTTGGGATGAAAGTTTGCCTTACGCAGAATTTTCTTATAACAACAGCTATCAAGCCAGTATTGAGATGGCACCGGTTGAGTTTCTATATGGGAGAAAGTGTACCACCCCATTACTATGGAATGGTGTGGGAGAAAGAAGTTTGTTCGGACCAGAACTTATCAAAGAGGCTGAAGAAAAAGTTAAACTGGTTAAGGACAGATTAAAGATAGCACGGTCCCGACAGAAGAGCTACGCAGATCCTAAACATAGAGAAATCACCTATTAAGTTGGTGATAGAGCTTATCTTAGAGTGTCACCACTTCGTGGAGTGAAGAGGTTTGGATTCAAAGGAAAGTTGGCCCCAAGATATGTTGGACCATTCCAGATTCTGAGTCGTAAAGGAGAAGTCGCTTATGAGATTGAATTGCCAGAGTCTTTGTCAGCTGTTCATAATGTGTTTCATGTGAGTCAGCTTAAGAAATGCCATCCAGAAATGGAAGAGACTTCTTTGAAGGATACTATACCTTTGTAAGAGGTTCAATTGGAGAGTGATCTCACTTATGAGGAGAAACCTATCAAGATTCTTGAGACTGCAGAAAGAGTCACACGGACTAAGACTATCAAGTTCTGCAAAGTTCAGTGGAACCATCATTCTGAAGAAGAAGCAACATGGGAAAGAGAAGATGATCTTCGGAAAGACCACCCTCACCTATTTGCTAGCCAATCTGAATCTCGAGGGCGAGATTCACCTTAAGGGGGTTAGATTTGTAACATCCCTAAAATCATGTTTCAAACTCATGCATATCATCCATACATTCATGATCATGTAGAGTTCATTTCAAACAAACCAATTCAAAAACAGGAGCATATGAGCTCATTATTTTATGTGATCAACATTTAAATCAAATGCTACTCTCCAATGAGAGATTGTTGTTCATTGAACCAAACCTTGTTGTCTTATTGCTCCCATATTGTATTGCTAGATTGCTAGGATTTAAACCAAAGTTTCAAAACAAATATGATTTAAAAACCAATTTCAAAACCTATTTGAAACTAGGGCTATGTCACTGCTTATTTTATTTTATTCTAAGTGACCAGGCCAATTCAAAGTGACCACTTGGTTTTGTGCCCAGATTTGTAAGTGTTGCACTCTACAAAAATCCTGAAAAGATTTGAATTCAAACAGCTTTTGAAATCATTTGAATTTGATTCCTGAAATTGCAAACAGAAAAAGAAAAGGAGAAAAGAAATAGAAAAGGGCTGGCGCCACCTTTCTAGCCCAACAATAGAATCAGCCCACTAAGCCCACCCGGGTTCCCCCTTCTCTCTCTCACTCGGAGACAAACCCACAGAGTCGCTGACGCAAGGACACCACCTCCTCTCTGTTTCACTCGTTGGCAAGTGGACCCTGCGACCACGTCGTCATGGTCGTCAATCACGCGCGGCCGAGGCGCTCGCTCTGCCGTTACCTCGCCGCAGTCACTGCGAGCTTAATTGCCATTGATTCTGTGGGTAATCGCCGCCCCCCTCCTGCCTACTTAAACCCCTCTGCACCGCGAGCATTTCCCATCACCTAGCGCCACCACTCTGCCACCAGGCTGCCCGTAATCGCCCTTGCACCGCCGCAGACAGAGCCCACTCCGGCGACCAATCCCGGTGAGCTCCGTGCGCCCCTTCCTCTCTAGTTCATGCAGAAAGCTTCGCAACTTCCTTGCGCACATTCTGACACCATTGGTTCATCCTATACTGCCCCAGGTCGTCGACTTCATCAAGCACTGCAAGTTCCCGACGACGTCTTCGACTCCGGCGACTAAATTCGGTGAGCCCCGTGTTCTCCTTTGTTTCTGACTCACACGAACGTGTTCGCTATAGCCTTGCGCACCCCATGATACCATTGATTCGTGCTAGGGTGACCAGGAACGTCGCCAATGTCGCCCCAACCCGAGCCCGACGCTGGCATCAACTCCGACGAGCTCCCACGGCCACTGCAGCGCTGCCCTTGTCAAGTCGTCACCATGTTGAGCTTTAGTACATCGTCGTGAGTCTGGTAAGCGTCTTCGACGACCCCAGAAACCCCTGTAGCGCCGCGCCGCTGTAGACAGAGCACGCCGCCGCCAGTTGCCACCGCCAGCGCCGCCCATCCGTGGTTGCTTGATCGATGACCGTTGGATCTAGATCCAGCGCATAGGAATAGATCACTTAACGAAACGGTACGCTTAGATCTGGACTGTGCGCGGTCACTTTAATCCAACGGCCTGCATCGACTGATCCGTGCGAAGCGGTATAGACCAATCAGAACATGACGTGTGGCTAGGGTTCAGATTTAAAATCAGGATTTGAATCTATTGAATGTTCAAACTTGTTTTAATCATAACTTTTGATCCCCACGTCCAAATTTGATGAATTTTATATCAATGGAATCAGGAGAGCAAGACCTTTCCAAATATGCAATGTGTTTAATGTTTTGTTTCTGTTAAAATGGTTTTATTTACAGAAACATGTGTAGGCCTATTTTGTGTATATAAATTATTTAAGAAATGTTTTAGTGTTTAAATAAATGTGGTTTGGCAAGTTTTGAACTTGTTTATGAACCAGTAATATGCACTTGTCTTGTTGAGTTAGGAAATCATCACATATCATATTGCATGCATCCATATATTTTTGCTTGTATTTATGTTGTATGTGATTTGTTGCTATGATTTTATGTGTAGATTTTGGTGCCAATAGTGATTGTGATTGTGAGGAGTGTAGCTACTCTCCAAACTACCAAGGGAAGTGGTGCTTTATGATATTTTTATCCCTGTGTTTTCTATTATGCATTAGAAATATTTTGCTAGTCTTGCATGGTTATATTTTGCTTATATGCTATGCTTGGGAAATCCTAGTAGTTGTAGAATTGCTAGAAATTTCTAGGTTAAGATGCTTATCTATGCCATGCTTAGCCTAGCTAGTAGCAACCAAGGGTGGTGAATTATTCATGCTATGGAAAATATTTCTAAGTCTTTGGACTTGTGTTTTTGCTTAATAGAACAACTAAGTGAATGAAACACCTGGGTGGAATGGAAGGAATGGTTTATGTTGAGTGGTTACACAAGGCCCATTTATATGGTTTACCTTGTGTATCTCACTTGTGGAAAGCCACCCAGGAACAAAAAGATTTGAGAGGCCAAATGTTAAGAAGCTTCTAGTGCAGCCACTTGGCAATATGGGCTCTTCCAGGATCATATAGGTTGCAATAACTTAGCCATTTGGATAGTTGGTGGTAGTGGGATGATAGGTTGGAGCGCGTCCATTTGGTCTAAGGGAAGGCTTCTGAAAGGTCTTGTCTTGGTGAAAATCAAGGCTTGTGGGGAAAGTGCACAACCTGTATAGATGGAAGAATCTAAGTACTTAGCCATGTCCCTGGTATTGGACAACTTGAGCATCAAGACATGGAAGCTATCAAGAATCTCCTCATCCCAATTTCTAAATAAAAACTTGTGGTTGAACAAGGGTGAAGGGCCCCAATGTCTATTGGTGGTTCCTTGGGAAAAGTTTTGACAAAGAAAAACTTAGTAATTTCAACTAATAGGCAAAACCTATTTTGAGCAAAGCAAGCCTAAACTACACTTAGCCAAATTGCATATAGTATCTAGTCCACCAAAATAATACTAAGGTATCACTTGCCAATACTATTCCAATGTATTGACCCACTGTGGTTGTAACTTGTGATGTTGCAGGTTACTCTGATGAGGATTAGGAGTCATGAGTCTACACTCAACATGTTTTCCTGTGGCACATGAAGATGAAGAATTTTATCTATTTACTTATTTAAACTCTTGTACTAGACCTGTGGCCTTGGAGTTGTAAAGACTATGTTTGTCTCTGGAATGACTGTAATAATGACCTTTGTTTCTGTGTACTTCATCTTAAACTATGGATGCTAGCATTGATCCAGGGACTAGCATTGCAATCACAGGGATCCTTTTCCTTTATAAAGGAGGGATCTTACACACAAGTATAGGGGATCGCAACAGTCTTCGAGGGTAGTATTACCCAATTTATTGATTCGACCCAAGGGGAGCCAAAGAATACTTATAAGACTTAACAACTGAGTTGTCAATTCAGCTACACCTGGAAATAGTCTTCTTCACATTAGTTTATCAATAGCAACCATTTTGTAGTAGCAATATCAAAGCAACAGCAGCAGTAAAACAAGGGCAATAGTAACAGTAGGATACGAGTGCAGTAGACATAGGGATGGATGGACGGGCATTGCATGGACAAGTCTAAACATTTAACTTCAAGATCTAGGGCAATTGCAGATAAATAAGATAAAGCATCCAAGTACTAAACAATCATAGGCATGTGTCCCATATATAGTCATATGTGCTCGCAATGAGAACTTGCACAACATCTTTTGTCCTGCCAGCCCGTTGCAGCAGGGCCTCAAGGGAATCTACTGGCAATTAAGGTACTCTTTTTAATAGAGCGTCGGAGCAAAGCATTAACACTCTGTGAACACATGTGATCCTCACATCACAACCATCCCCTCCAGCTGTCCCAATTTCTATCACTTCGGGGCCTTTGGATCTGGACAATGGTATGTGTACACAACTTGCAGATAAGATCACAAACAATACTATCATTATGAATCAATAATAAGTTCAGATCTTAGATCATGGCACTCGGGCCCTAGTGACAAGCATTAAGCACAACAAGTTGCAACAAAGTCAAATAGCACTAATAGAGATACTAGGCACCATGCCCTAACAATCTTATCGATTACATGATAGAACTCATCCAATCCCTACCATACCCATAGCCTACATCGGGGGATTACTCACTCATTGATGGGGTAAACATGGATGGTTGATGGAGAGGCATTGTTGATGATGATGGCGATGATCCTCTCCAAAATCCCCGTCCCTGCAAGGTGCCAGAATGGAGTTTCTGGTTCCGAATCGCGGTTTCTGGTGCTGGCGGCGCAACGGAACTCTTTTTGCAAAAACGTCGAACCCCCTGAGCTTTTAGGTCAGAAGGAAACTTATAGGAGAAGAGGGAGGCCGAGGGGGTGCTTCAGGCAGCCACACCCCCTCTAGGCGCGGATGGGGGGTGTGGCCCCTCAGAGCCCCACTTCGTCTCGTATTCTGGCTCCATGAGTCTTCTGGTGAAATAGGGATTTTGGCATATTTTCCGGGATTTTTCCTGATATTTGATTTTCTGCACAAAAACTAGACACCAAGGTAATTCTGCTGAAAACAGCGTCAGTCCGTGTTAGTTGTATCCAAATCACACAAGTTTAGATGAGAAACAATAGCAAAAGTGTTCGGGAAAGTAGATATGTTTTGGACGTATCATACCCCACAAGGAGTGTCTCCCCCTCTGTGCTTTCCATCGAATCTGAGGCTAGCCGGGTGGAAGCGTCCACCCGACCGATTCTTCTGGCTCCCCGACTAGACGGGCCAGCCAGGAAAGCTTTATGTCCAGCCGGGTGGTACTAGCCAACGGGCTAGAGTTGTCCTGCTTGGTGGCCAGGCAGCCTGCACCTTCTGGAGCCGGGCTACTTAGGCCTGGCTTTCCCCACCCGGGGGTCATCCCCCCGATAATCATGCATCTGGGTCCACATGTCATCCTCTCATTAGAAGAAACATGTGTATGATGGATTTTTTGCCCTCGGTCGCGCTACCCTGTTCCAAACTTGTTAGCACTGCCATATGCATAATCACGCAGCTGGGCCCCATGTGCCATACTCTCATTAGAAGAAACGTCTATATAATGGAATTTTTGCCCTCAGTCATGCCTCCGTGTTAACTTGATAGCATTGCTCGCTGCATCAGCCATTTATTCAGGCTGGTGGGTCCCATATGTCAGCATCTCATTAGAAGAATCGTGTGTATACGATTGAATTTTTTCTTGATCTAGCGCTACCCTGTTCCTAACTAGATAGCGTTGCTCCCCCATGTCAGTATCTCATTAGAAGAATTGTGTGCATGCAGGACTTTTTTCTCGCTGGCTCCTCCGTGTTTTGAACTTAGCAACGTTGCTCGATGCATCAGCTGTTTATACTGGCTGATGGGTCCGATATATCAGCCTCACCTTAGAAGAATAGTGTGTATATGATGGAATTTTTTCTTCTCTATCGCTACCCTGTTCCGAACTAGATAGCGTTGCTCGCTGAATCTGCCATTTGGTCACGCTGCTGGGTTCCACATGTCAGCATCTCATTAAAAGAACATGTATATGTTGGAATTTTTTCTCGTTCGCGCCTACCTTATTCAAACTTAGCAGCGTTGCTCGATGTAGCACCTATATAAGGTCTCTCTGGTGGGTCCCACATGTCAGCCTCTCCATAAATAAAACGTATTATGATGGACTTTTTTCTCGCTATCTCCTCCGTGTTTCGAACATGGCAACGTTGCTCAATGCATCAGCCGTTTATACAAGCTGGTGGGTCCCCCATGTCAGCCTCTCATTAGAAGAAAAATGTGCATGCTAGACTTTTTTCTCGCTCACACCTTCCTGTTTCGAACTTGGCAATGTTGCTCGATGCCTTCACTGTATATGGTTTCGCTGCCGGGTCCCACATGGCCGCCTCATCTCTACAGGAATCATGTGTATGTTGAACATTTTTTCGGTCCCCTCTTCCGGTATGACCGTTGTAATGTTGCTCGATGCGGCAGATGTGTATGGTCTTGCTGCTTGGGCCCACGTGTGAGCCTCTCTTGTATAATAAGATTGATGGGATCTAGCTGGAGGCGGGTGGGTCAGCCATGTCAGCCTCTCAGTACAGAAATATTGCTACAGATAAAATGGTAACCTACATAGCAACACTATAAGTGTAGGATTCGAACTTCAAAGTCGAGATTTCAGCACAGGTAAACTGCATGCCTTGCCACTACGCAAATAAAATGTTATTATTTTATAAAACGTTAAAAAATGTATTCTGACATCGTATATAACTTATTTATTGTCTCCTAAATTTGCTAGTCCATGTGCTACGCATGATTGCCGGCAGCTCAACTAAACAATGCTATACATAATATAGTACATAGTAGTTTCTACTTAAAAATATGGATAGGCGGAGTTTTTTTAGGGGTGGGGCGACAGAGGTCAAAAAGACCGAATTGAAGAAAAATGGGCGAGGTAGGCATTGATGGGCTATTTTGCATGGGATATATTCCATGGGCTCTTTGCGGCGGTCGAGTGACCCAGAAAAGACCGAATTAGAATGTCTTGGGCTATAATGAGGCCAGATGGGCTAATTTCTTTGGCTCGATATTTAAAATCGCAATGTACGTGATGGGGATCGGCCGGATTCGAAACAAAAACGTCTACTAGCGAAAAAAACAAGGTATAAAATATTCACTAATATTTCTGGGAAATATGTTGAAAAACTGGGACAAACACCCTGCGCCCGCCAAAACTTTCCGCCGAGACCCAAAACTCCTTCAATCGAGCAACCATCCCCTGTCTCTTCAAATTTTAGAACATAGACGCGAACTTCTCCACACGCCTTTTAAAAAAACTTCTCGATGACTTTCTATCAGCAGTGTCGGCCTACCACGATTGGTCGTGCCGTTCTTCATGAGATGCACCGGCGGGCGGTCAGCTGGGCGATCCCCACGCTTCGCCTGCTAGATTCAGGCACTGGATATTCTTCTTGGCTTTGGTTTGTACTCCATCTCTTCTAGAAATAGTTAAAGCTTCTGACCATGTAGATTTACATGGTGCTTGCAGATTTGGCTAGATAAATCTTTAGTAAAGCTCTGGAAAGAGTTGGAAAACATCTTAAAAGGACTTGGCACAGATTTGTGTAAGCTTTTTACCTGATATATTCCCCATCCGTCTTTGATACGATGGGGATTTTGGCTATTGATGTACGTGACGACGAAGTACTTAGAGGTACATTATAGTATGGATGGATGTACCCTATAAAATGTCCACTTCGCATTTCCAAGGAACAGGAAGATATCCGCAGACAGATTGCTAAGTGAGTGTTATGCAAAGACATCTTCATATATAAGTAGGTTGTACAAAAATTAGATATATTCAGATGTCTGACTTGGCTATGTTTTGTAGGTTCTTCAGGGAAATAAAAGTACCAGCAAATTTTGTTCCACCAATAAAAAGACCAGATGGACTAATAAGGTCTAAGGATCATGTAAGACACTGAAATTGCACTGTGAATTGTCTTTGAATTGTCCACATGGGATAACCTCTTGTCTATTTTGTAAAACTAGTTTTTAGAGCTTGAATGTCTGGCCCTTATCTGTGGTCCTGATGATAGGAGTATAACAATAGCTTCAGCAAGAATTTTCAATGGTGTTTGCCATAGCGCTGATGTACCTTTGTGGACACTAATGCTGGAGGTTGTCCTTATGAACATGCACTAGATTGTGTATAAACTCGAAATCCTGCACTTGGCATTGTTGTCCCATGGAAAAGAAGGTTGTGGATCTGGTATACCACCTTCTATATAACAAGATGCTGGAGGTGATGATTTCCTATGGCAATTCCTGTCATTCTATGACTTGTACGAGTAGTTATCTTAATGTAATTGAATTTCATGTCCCACTGATATGTTGGAAACATATCTATAATTTTTGATGCTCCATGCTTGTTTAGTATCTACTTTGCTTTACCTGTATACACTTTGAGGTGCTTTTTACATGTTTTCTGGTACTAAACTATTAACAAGTTGCAATAGTGCCAGATGCCTGTTTTCTGTTGTTTTTGGTTTCAGAAAAGTTAGTAAAGAAATATTCTCGGAATTGGACGGGACAAACACCAAAGTCAATAACTTTCCGTGGGGAACAAGAAGTCTAGAGGAGATCCGGAGGGGCTGGCCAGGGGGGCCAGACACACCCTAAGTGCGGGGTCAGGTGGACCCACGCCTGGGTATGGTTTGGCGACCCTGGTCGCCTCCCGGACTCGCCCCTTCGCCTATAAGAAGCCCCCAATGCAGAAACTCTCGGTACCTGATCAGAAATCCACGAAACCGTCTGTAGCCTCTGCCACCATCGTCCCTAGATCGGGGGGAACTGAAGTTCTTCCTGGCACCCTGCCGGAGGGGAGATCATCCCGGAGGCCTTCTCTCCGGTATGATTTGTGAGTAGTTCCACCTTGGACTTCGGGTCCATGTAATAGCTAGATGGTTGTATCTCCTCCTTTGTGCTTTCATGTATAGATCTTGTGAGCTCCACTCATGATCAAGATCTAATCTATCTGTAATCATGCATGTTGTGTTTGCGGGGATCCGATGGATATTGAGATTATTATGTTGGTTTGATTAATGGTTCTATCTTTATGATTTTATCATGTCTGTGTTGTTTGTGATCTTGCATGTTCTCCGTTGCTAGTGGTTATCTTGGCCAAGTAGTTGCTAGTGACTCCAAGAGAGAGTATTTATGCTCGATAGTGGGTTCATGCCTTTAGTTTCCAAGGGAAGTGACAGAAATCTCTTCGATTGTAGATGTGTTGTTGCTACTAGGGAGAAAACAACGGTCTCTTGTTCATGGAACATGTGGACTGTTTACCTTACACACTTTTCTTAAAGCAGTTGTCTGTTGCTTGGAACTTCATACTAGAGGGGGTTCGGATGATAACATGAAGGTGGACTTATAGTCATAGATGCAGTTGGATTACGGTCTATGTATATTGTTGTATTGCCCAATCAACTTCATAGGATCTTTCTAGCTAGTAATTGCATTGTTATGCCTTGCTTAGTTCCTGTCAATTGCCCCGCTGTAATTTGTTTACCCTTCATGCCATGTTGTTTATCTAAGGATAGCACCTCTAGTAAACTATGGACCCCGGTCCAATCTTTACCATTGATACATCTTCCACTGTTACCTGTTTACTTGCTGCAAACCATTACCTTCCAGACCATATGTTTAATCCTTTGTTACAGCAAACCGATGACCTTGACAACCTCACTGATTCGTTGGGGCAAAGTCTTGAGTTTGTGTTGTGCATGTCTTCGCGTTGCTTGCAACACCTGTGTGACATTTCCTTCCTCCTACTGGTTCGATAACCTTGGTCTCAACTAAGGGAAGACTTGTTGTTGTAGTCTTCACACCTTGCTCTTGGGGTTCCCAAAAAGACTCCACATCAGCCAACAATTTTTGTGGCGCCATCAAGGAGTCATCAATAAGTTTTCTAGCACCGTTGCCGGGGAGGCTAAGGACGTATTTACTAGGGGAGTCCTTCACTTCCTTTGTCGGGGGGATAACCCCCGGTAGGGGCACGAGGGGTGAAACGTAGCATAGCTGGGTGAGCTCCTAGTGAAGAAAGAACCAGGCCGAGTAAGAACAGCCGGGAGAGAAAAGCATGTGCGGCCGACATATGAACTATGTCGGCCCGTATAAGACAAAGTTGTTATTCTTGTAGGAACCAACGAGCTGAGTCTACCGAGGAAGGGCCAAGATAGATAGGACGCGTGGCACCTTTCCGAGTAAGGTTCAGGAGGGACCATGGCAAAGCATGGTCAAAAGAGAAGGGCGACGCCGGGTGACACAAAAGAATCCGGGTGACACTCAAAGCAAGGGCTGACGTACAAATTTATGGTGTGATGCCAAAAGGAACAGGAGGCGATGCACCAGAAGACCGTTAGCTGTCAAGCTTTATGGACTGGGCCATTGGGCTTAGGGCAAGCCCATGACCTAGCCCACATTGTAGGCACCAAGATCCAAACAGTAAACCCTAGAACCCAAAGGGGTATAAGCTAGCTAGCGGTGCCTATATAAGAGGGGGCATAGCTATAGTAGAAGGAGGTTGGACCAAGTAGGGAACCAGTGGACAGAACACTAGTTCATCCATCTCAAGGAGCACTTGTAATTCTCGGGTATCAATCAAATCGCTAAGTGTGGAGAGTTCATCTTGTTCTTCGTGCATAGCTCGACCGTGCACTCCCTCCTCGGTGATCACAAGCACCCATTCGGCCCCCAACTTAAGCCTACCTATGGCATCTGTCGTGCCACCACCATGACAGTTGGCACCCACCGTGGGGCAGAAGCAGGTGTTTGATGGAGTCTTCATCCGGACGGGCAACATCATCGCCAAGACCGGCGAGTGCATCTACTCCGGCCTCATCCAGAGGTTTGGAGCGCTCAACTTTGTCAGCGACAACGCGGGGTGCTTCGACACCAAGCCGTTCCCTAGGGGTGGTCGCTTCATCAAGTTCGGCGAGCACCAGGTCTACGTCGCTGTGCGCATGGAGCACGCATATCCGGAGCGCGTCGTCCAGGCGCCAGATCCGCCAGCAGTTCCTATCACTGGAAAGCTTCACCAACTCATCTCCGTGGAGGTAATGATGACAGCCGCTAACCCAACAGCTCCATCGATAGTTCCGGTAGTGAATGAGAATGTTGAGGGAGGAAATCATGAAGAAACACCAAGGGCTGCAAGAATAGCAAAGGCACCACTGGAAAAAATAGAAAACATAGCTAGGAGTAAAAGGGTCAAGGAGCTGCAGGAAGCGATAGATAAGTTGGCAGAACCAGTAGCGCAGGCAACTGACCCGGCACGTGTGCAAGCCGAGTTGGAGGAAGCCAGGATAAAAGTTCTGGAGAAAGCCAAGAAATTAGTGCAGTTACAGCAAGATGTGGATATCACGATCCGAGATCTCAACTCGGCAAATCGAGTCATGGGCGCGAAGACCCGGCTTGATGCGACGAGGTTAAGAGGAAGAAACCTCAATGAAGAGCTGGCGGATGCGACATCAAAAATAACGCCAGAGAACAGGAACGAAATAGCTGTGCGGCCAACATATAATACAGCAGCAGCTAATCTACGAGCAGCAGAAGCAGCAATGGCAGAATTACCCCATTTGGAGGGAGAAGCAAAGAAAAGACAACAAGAACGAGTCACTGAACTGGTGAGAGCAGCTAGCATGCTGAATGAAGCATATTACAGAGTGAATGCGGGTATAGCAGGAAGGTCACAGCTGGTTCACTCAGCGACTCCTGTTCCGGCAAGATCGGTAGGGCAGACAGCATCCTCACCCGGAGCGGCGCCAAGACCGAGAAAGGAAAAAAAGTGTGGATTCAGGAAGAAACAAGCAAATGATCACCTATGACCCGGCAATGGCTCAGGGAAACCCGACACATGCACAGGTAATGAGAAGGAATAATGCCCAAGGAAATGAAAACCAGGAAAATACAGGCCGAGAAAGGCAAGCAGGGCAAAGAAACGATAATGGAGGGCAAAATTTTGCGCCTCAACCTAGGCGTGGAACTCACTCAGCACGAGGAGGAAATCTAGCGCCGAATAATGCACCAGCTCAACCCGAAAGAAGACAGCAAAGCGCGGGAAAGGCAGCTCAATAGCCTGCTAACCCGAACGCTAATAAGCACAATGATGGTTACTCGGCAATGGTGAATGACGGGTATGAACTGGCGGATCACGCGTATCAAGCAATGGGAGCTAGACTCGGAGGTAGGAACCTTCAGCCGGATGATGCAAGGCTGAATCTTGACCGAATAAAGATGGCAGAACTGATCAAATCGCAAGGTCCGCAGGGTCCACCATGCTTTGGCCCAAGGATCATGAAGGAGCCACCTGTACCAAATTTCCAGCTGGCCATAGGAACAAAAAATGTATGATGGAAGCACAAAGCCAGAGGACTGGCTCATAGATTATGGAACTGCTGTGAAGATCGCGCAGTGAAATTTGAGATGGGCAGTACGGTATGTACCGCAAATGCTGGAAGGACCAGCTCGGATATGGCTGAACAATTTGCCACCCGGAAGCATCAACAGCTGGATCGATTTTCAAGACGCTTTTGTAAGCAATTTCACAAGAACTTACAAGAGGCAGAATCACCCATAACAACTGGCAATGTGCAAGCAAAGGACGAATGAGACAGACATGGAATTCCTCACAAGATGGTGCACAATGCGCAACTCTTGTGAAGGAGTAATTGAGTTACGGGCAATCGCTTGGCTTGCACAAGGATGTAGACATGGAAGTGTGCTGTGGCAAAGGTTACAGAGGGATATGCCGGCAAGTTTGGCGGAAATAATAAGAATTGCTGATTCATATGCGTTAGGAGATCCGACTCAGCCGCTGCTCATGTCGGCAGACGGGATGACTGAGACTCAGATCTATGACGCTGCCGGGTCGCAAAGGCGCCAGGAAAGATCCGAATACAGAAGCAAGAGAAGAGACGAAAGGCTAGACTACAGATATGGCTCGACTCAGGTTGCGGTTGTGAGTTAGGACCATCCAGATGCTAGTAATAGTCAATGCCAAAGGACAAGTGGACAACAACATTGGTTGCCAAAGAATGATGGCAAAAAGCCATATGAGCAAAGGAAGCAATACCAGGACCGACATAAGTATACCTATGAGATGATGCTGCACCAGCCGTGTAAGTTTCACACGCCTAGTCCAAGTAAGCCAGCCAACCACACAACAAGGCAATGCACTTGGTTTCAGAAAGGAGATAGAGTGGATTCGCCCAATAAGCAGCTTCCACCACCTCCCCCTCCACCACTTACAGGAGGAAATGCTCAAGTGGGAATGACATACAGATCAAAACAGTACCAAGGTATCATAATCAATAAAGAAGAGAAACTGTGCACCAGGTGCATAATTCAAGAGGTGACGACGCTCATGTCGGCCACGGAACTAGAAATGAGTACAAAGAACATCACCAGAGTTATGCCGTCTTCGTCACAGAGCCGAATGACAAGAAGAGTCAGCAGCGACGGATGATGGAAGTGAATGCCACAATGCTGGCAATTCCCAAGTACATGCATTGGTCTGAGTAAGAGATAACTTGGAACATAAAGGATCACCCTAAGATCATGCCAACCCCAGGAGGATATGCTCTAGTTTTGGACCCAACGTTCATGGGCCCGGATATCAATGTCAAGTTTTCAAAAGTACTGATCAATGATGGCAGTAGCATCAACATTATGTATAAGGATACTATGCTCAAGTTAGAATTACCATAAACATGCTGGAGCCGACTAAGACCATTTTTCACGGTATTGTGCCAGGATTGTCCTGCGAGCCAACTGGCAAGATCTGGGTCGACGTCTTATTCGGCAACAGAGAGAATTGTCGCACTGAAGCCATAGAGATCGAGGTGGTTGATTTGGTCAGCTCCTATCATGCCTTACTTGGTAGGCCGACTATGGCAAAGCTTATGGCTACTCCCCACATTGCCTACTTGAAGATGAAGCTGCTAGGCCCATGTGGGGTAATTACAGTTGAAGGGGATTACAAAAGATCCATTGCTTGTGCCTCAGCCGGATCTTCACTGGTCGAGTCACTCGTCATAGCACAAGAAAAGCATCAAATGTTGGAAGTGGCAGCATTGGCCAAAGCAGCACAAATGTCCATGTCGGCACTCACCAACCCGCATGGAAATGTGTCATTTCAAGCTACCAAAGAAACCAAGAAGGTACAGGTGGATGAGACTTCCACAGAGTGTACAATTACCATTGGGGATGGCCTCACACACAAATAGGAAAGCGAGCTCACCAGCTTTCTCCGTGAGAATCGGGATATTTTTGCATGGTCCACACAAGATCTGCAAGGAGTTCCGAGGGAGCTGGCTGAGCACTCTCTTCATGTAAGACCAGATGCCAAGCCGGTGAAGCAACCCCTCCACCGCTTCACCGAAGATAGGAGGAAAGTAATAGCTGCCGAGATTGCTAGACTCTTAGCTGTTGGATTCATCATGGAAGTACTGCACCCGGATTGGTTGTCAAATCTAGTCTTGGTCAAGAAGAAAAAAGATGACCCGAACGTGGCAGTAGTATGGCGCATGTGTATTGATTACACGAACCTCAATAAGGCGTGTCCAAAAGATCCATTTCCCCTGCCACAGATCGATCAGGTCATAGATTCTACTGCTGGGTGTCAGTTGTTGTCATTTTTGGGCGCGTATTCTGGATTCCATCAGATACCACTAAATCCGAATGATCAAATAAAGACAGCTTTTATCACCCCGTATGGGGCTTATTGCTATCGTACCATGCCATTTGGGTTGATAAATGCAGGTGCAACATATCAAAGATGCATGCAAAAATATGCTTGCAAGATCAATTGGACAAAAATGTTCAAGTATATGTCGATTACGTGGTAATAAAAACCAAGCAAAGTCATACTCTAATTGAGGACTTGCGTCAAACATTCGCAAACTTGAGAAGATTCCGGATGAAGCTTAACCCAGAAAAATGCACATTTGGTGTCCCGGCTAGAAAGTTACTCGGATTCCTTGTATCCAGCCGAGGAATTGAGGCTAACCCGACAAATATCAGGGCCATCGAAAGAATGGAGTTGCCAAAAAACCCAACGATGTCCAGAAGTTTACCGGATGCCTGGCCTCGTTGAGCAGGTTTATTAGTCGGCTAGGTGAAAAATCCCTACCACTATATCAATTGATGAAGAAATCAGACAAATTCACATGGACACAGCAAGCTGATAGCGCTTTCCCTGAATTAAAGAAAATGTTGGCAACAGCACCAATATTAGCATCACCACTATCCAAAGAGCCAATGTTGCTCTATGTCGCCGCAACCAATCGGGTTGTAAGTGCAGTAATAGCGGTTGAACGCGAAGAAGAGGGCAAATCGGTCCAAAGACCAGTTTATTACTTGAGCGAAGTGCTCTCTGTGTCGAAGCAGAATTACCCGCATTATCAGAAAATGACATACGGGGTATATATGGCAGCAAAGAAGCTGAAACATTACTTTCAAGAACACCCATTCCGGGTAATATGCGAGGCACCTATCTCAGATATATTGGGAAGCAAATATGCTAGTGGCCGAGTCGCAAAATGGGCCATACAGCTAGCACCATATACTCCACAGTATGATAGGAGAGATGTAATTAAATCTCAAGCTGTTCAGATTTCTTTGTAGATTGGATGGAAATGCAGTACGAACCATCACTGCCAGACCCGAACTACTGGAAAATGCATTTTGACGGGTCCAAGACGAAAATGGGTCTGGGCGCCGGGATAGTGCTCACATCACCAAAGAGGGATCAGCTCAAGTATGTGCTGCAAATTCATTTTGCTTCTTCCAATAACGTTGTTGAGTATGAAGCACTTGTCCACGGCATCAAAATGGCCAAAGAAATTAGCGTCAAGAGGATCATGTGCTTTGGCGATTTGGATTTGGTGATTCAGCAAGTGTCTGGAAATTGGGATGCACTGGACGCAAACATGGCATTATATCATTTCCATGTGCAACAAATTTCGGGATACTTTGACGGGTGTGATTTCCACCACGTCCCAAGAGAAGAGAATGAAGCAGCAGATGTACTGTCCAAACTAGGTTCATCCCGGCAAGCTATACCACTAGGAGTGGCCTTGGAGCACCTTAGGAAACCGTTGATCAAGCCATCACCAGAGTCCGAATCAATATTCATCCCGGCAGCACAAGAATCGGATGTTGTGCCAATGGATATTGACTCAGGGGAAGTTTCGAGTCACTCGGGGACTGACCCGCTCACCTCAGAGGTTGCCGAATCACACTCGAGGACTCGTCAGGTCATGTCGGCAGAGCATTTGTCGGCAGATCCAATGGAAATTGATGGTGAAGCAGACCCGGAGCCACTGATATCAACATGGGCACAGCCAATATTCAACTACTTAAAAGATGGAACTTTGTCGAATGATGAGATATTAGAAAGACAAACAGCAAGAAGAGCAAAAGCATACACCATAATCAACAAAGAACTATACAAGAGAAGTGTGACGAGTGTACTGCAGCGTTGTATAAGCTCAGAGAAAGGCCAGGAGATTTTGTTGGATATTCATCAAGGGGAATGTGGGCACCATGCGTCATCAAGAGCATTGGTGGCCAAGGCATTCCGACATGGATTTTATTGGCCAAGCGCATTGGCACAGGCACAAGAGTTAGTCATAAAATGCAGTGGTTGTCAACATTACGCATCCAAGTCACATTTACTAGCGTCTGAATTAAAGACTATACCAATCACTTGGCCATTTGCAGTATGGTGCCTAGATATGGTAGGGCCATTCAAACCAGCAAGGGGAGGCATGACTCATATCTTGGTGATGATTGATAAGTTCACCAAATGGATAGAAGTGAAACCCATCAAAAAATTGGATGGTAAAACAACTGTCACATTCTTAAGGGACATAATCCTAAGATAAGGTTACCCACACAGTGTAATCACAGATAATGGCACGAACTTTGCCGAAGGAGCTTTTGCTCGTTTCTGCAGGAAAAACCGAATAAGACTCGATGTAGCATCAGTCGCTCATCTAGAATCAAATGGACAAGTTGAATGGGCTAATGTCTTAGTTCTGTTAGGGATCAAACCCCGCTTAATGGAACCACTCCAGAGATCACCTGGGTGTTGGACAGAGGAACTGCCCTCAGTACTATGGAGTCTAAGAACAACTCCGAATCGGTCAATAGGCTATACGCCAATTTTTCTTGTGTATGGGGCAGAAGCAGTTTTGCCTGCCGACATAGAGTATGACTCGCCAAGGATAAGACAATACTCGGAAGCGGAGGTAAAAGAGGACCGAGAAGATGGAGTAGACTTACTCGAAGAAGCAAGGGAACTGGCTATATCCAGATCCGCTATATATCACCAGAATCTCCGACGCTACCATAGCCGGAAAGTTCAACCTTGTGTTTTTCGAGAAGGGGATATGGTTCTAAGGATGGTGCAGCGCACATCGGGAATGCATAAGTTATCACCCCCATTGGAAGGTCCGTTCATTGTAAGCAAAGCATTGCACAATGATTCATATTATCTCATTGATGCTCGTGAAGCACAAAAGAACAAGGCGGACAGGTCAGGAGATGAGACCAAAAGGTCATGGAATGTGGCACTACTTCGTCCCTTCTATACTTAGGAGAAGCAATGCATGTATCACTCGAACTCTCATATGTCGGACGTTTGTGCCGGCTATGTGTTGATAATAAAATGGTATGACTCGAAAAACTGACTCAGGGATTACCCCTTAAGTTTTCCCTCTCAATTATTTTATGTCGGCTGGCATGACGCCCGAAATTTATCTCGGAACAAGTAGTGTTTACTCGGAAAAAATCAACTCTTTGACTATGATGTTGTCCGAAAACACGGCTTCATGGCAAGCAAGAGGAAAGGATGTATGACGAGTAAACACGAATGCCGGATAAGTACAAAGGAGAAACGCGAGTCGGCTTTATGTCTTTGCCTAACCCACTACAGGTCATATTATGCTGCGTGTTGAATGATCTCGGCCAAGTGATCCAAGTTTCATACCCGTTAACTATATCCTTAGTACTTTGAGACTCTAATGTCGAACGCCAAAAAAGGTAGACAGGGCCAAAGTCGAGGAAAGGTGAAACGGCAAAATGACACTCGGGGACTTGCCCTTGAATGATTCACAATCAAAACATAACAAAAATATATAAAGCCTTATCAAAAGGCGCATAATCAAACTTAAAGTGCAATGTATATTACATCTGTACCCGTCATACCGCGGATCTCATCAAAAGTTCAAGTACTTGTTCTATTTAGCCTAAGAAGCAGCAGGACTCGGAGGAGCAACCTTGGAGCTAGAAGCGTCGCTTGGAGCATCTGCCGAGTCCAGGGCGTTAGTAGCCGAGTCATCAGAACCATCTGACTCGGTTGCTTCGCTATCGGCACCCTCTTCATCATAAACTTTGACGAGCGGGTCGCCGAGGTCGAGGAAGCTGGGCCCGTCGCACCAAGCGTGCACCATGGTGTACTCGATCATGGCGTAAACTCGCTCCTGGCGTTTCTTGATCAGCTCCGGGTCATTCAGCCATTTACCATCTCCCCTTATGCGAGCAAGAACATGAAGATTGATGTCCTCGTACCATGAGAGCACGAAGGAGAGAGCCTTGTCCGCTGCAGCTCGGCTGGCCAACTCATGCCACTGATCCAGACGGTCCTTAGTATGGAGCAATCTTTCAGCAAGGGGCTAGATGAGTGCAGGTGCCTCTTCATACGGCCAAAGCATGCGAAACTCATGAATAGCCAATTTGAGCAAGTCCACCCTGCAAGACTTGAGGGTCTAGACGCGCTCCCACAGTGCTTCTAGATGCTCATCGTTGGTCACCTCGCCATCAGCTGGAGCACCAGACTTGGCTCTCACCATCTTCATGGCCCGAATAGGGAACAAATTTGCTTTGGGGAAATTCTCTGCAAACAAAAAAGAATCTTAGTAAGCAAATTGACAAAGATGAAAAAATCCAAAAAGCAAGAAAGCACAATGCAAAAAAGAGTAAGAACTCACTACCGAGAAAAGAGTTGATACTGTCAATTCTGGTCTGCCAAGCCTTGGCCTTGGATTGGAGTGCGTCAAAGTTCAGGTTCGCCAACTCAATCGATGACTCGGCCTCGTCAAGCAGCCTCTTGGTCTTATAGGCGCTGGCGGCCTGCTGCTCATCCTTCTCGGCAAGCTCCTCCTTCAGCCCCTTCACCTTGGCCAAGTGTTTCTGCTCCATCTCGGCCATCAGCTTCTTCAACCGAGTTACCTCGTCTCGCTCCTTCTGGAGTTCGGCTTGGTGCTTCTCTTCTTATTCGGAACAAACTACTCGTCAGCACTGACAGAAATATCTTCGACTACCAGATTAATAAGGCAAGAAACTTACTCTCCATCTCGCTGATCTGCGAGTGGAGCGTCTCGATGGTGGATTGAGCTAAAGCTGTGGAAAAGAGCAAGAAAAGACTCAGAAAATGAACCAAAGGAAGACATGCCGAATAAGGATAGGGCGGGTAAGAAAGTTACCTTGGCCTTGGATGTCAATTTGCAGCTTCTCATACGCAAGTTCGAGCTTGCGATGCTCCAAAAGGAGAGCTTGATGCACCTTGGTGCGCTCATTGTGTGTGAGATGCAAAGGGAAAAAGATAGTAAATAAATGGAGAAATCAAGTTTCCAGACAGATAAAGAACAACTCCTATCTAAGAGCTTATAACCGAGTAAGTTCCTCACTCAGCAGTAACCTCGGGGACTAGGGATCGAAAGTTTAACATGCGAGCTTCACATAAGGAAATAAAAGGCTAAGTTCTTGCATAGAGCTTACAGCCGAGTAAGTTCCTCACTCGGCAGTAACCTCGGGGACTAGGGATCGAAAGTTTAACATGCGAGCTTCGCATAAGGAAATAAAAGGCTAAGTTCTTGCATAGAGCTTATAGCCGAGTAAGTTCCTCACTCGGCAATAACCTCGGGGACTAGGTGATATGTACAATAGAAATACTCATTGACACGAAAGAGTAAAAAGATCGTTTACCTCGTTCACTTCATCGGCGCGGGCCATTAAGGTGATGGCTTGCTGGGTCATGTCAGAGACGGCCTTGGAGCCCAGCTTCAGTTTTTTGCCAGCACGGGTGCTAACCTCCTGCTCGCCCACTGCATTTCATGCCAAAGCATAAGGCTCAGCCGAACCAAGGCCTTCCCGCTGAGCGTCCGAGTAAGAACTTGACCCATTTTCAGGGTAGTTCCTATGTTGGCGCGGGTGGCAGCAGCACTAGTATGAAGGGCAACAGCCTTAGAGCCATCACCTGACCCGGCAGCCGCGGACTCACCCGCTTTGCCCGTTGAAGCAAGCATTGTTGCCAACGTCGGGGGCCGGATCTGAGGAGCAGTACCCGGAGTGCAAAACAATGTTGTTTCCTTGGTGGAGGTGGTCTTGTCGGAAGAAGAGCGAGCCGAACTGAACCAGAAGCCTTAGGCTGGGTCTGGCTCTTTGACAGAAGAAGAGAGCGAGCAGGATGATTCGGAGAAGAAAGTGGAGCCGGCTGACTGGGCTCAGCAGTTTTGCTAGCTCCAATATCAGGAAGTTGTTCATTCGCACCAGCTTGAGGGCTGATGCCAGAGGAACTGGTGGCGGAAGGTTTCTCGGCGCCAGATTCACTGGCACCAAGATCAGGAAGTTGTTCCTAATCAGCGCTAGGGATGCTGGGCCGAGTCTCCTTCGCCGGGTGCGCCGCCGGGTCTGACTGACACTGAGAAGCGTGAGCCTCAACGGTGGGAGCCTCGACTCGGGCGGATTTCTGCACCATAGAGTCACTCAGAGAGGGTGCGGGCCTTAGCAGCGAGGCGATGCTAGAATTAGCCTGGTTAGCCGACAGAGGGGCAACACTGAAAAATAACAAGACACACATAAGAAAATAGTTGCGATGCATGAGAAGGAAAAATATAATGTAAGCAGAACACGAAAGCTTACCCGGTGACGACCGGGTCACGGGTGACTCGGCGCCCAGCGGCTTGGCAAGTCTAAGCCAGAGTGGCAGCAGCAGGAGCAGCGGGAGTAGGCTTGCTTTTCTTAGTCGGTTGAGTTCTGGAAGAGGCCACACGTTGCTTCGGCTTGGCGACGGGTATCTTGCCGACTTCGCCCATGGCGAGAGGAGTGTCATGTAACTGCCCAGCTGCATAAGTAAATAATAGGCTTACTCGGATAAGTTTGGAGACTAAGGTCACAAGGCATGTACCTCCAAAATAGTACAATCATCATCCTCATCATCGTCAAACCAATCTTGTAAAGGATTGCGAGATTGACTCTTACCTCAAGCTGAAGTAGCAGCAGCATGCGGGATGGGCATGAAGCACTCCAGGTCGAACTCGACTTCGTCGGAGTCGGAGCGATCCCCGTTATAACCGCAAGGAGGGACAGTACTGTCATCAACCTGGTGAACGAGGTTCTGCGAAAGACAAACAGAATGAGTAACGAAAACTAGACTGAGAGTGGCAAAAAAGCTAAAGCTGACTCAGCAAGGAAAACGACTCAGAAAACTTACCTAGGGGACAGGCTTGACCCGGATAAATGGAGGGCAGCTCCAAGCCCAATCATCCGCTAAGTTCAGTTTAAAGATTGAGCTTACTCGGCGAGCAATGGGGTCATGGGTGAGCTCCTTAGTAGAGTGCCGAGTGGGATCATGGGAGCCACTCATGAAGCATATCTTGTGGCTCCTAGATTGGATGGGGCTTATCCGGCGTGAGACGAAGGTGCACATGAGGTCCCTCTCGGCGAGATAAAAATGCTCATCCGGCGATAACAACCTTTCCAAGATCACGTTGGCTTCATTCACCGCAGCATCTTGGTCGCGCGGGTTAAGCTGCCAGAACTTCTTGTTCGGGACCTCGTCAGAGAAAGGGGGAGCCGGATGTTATCAGTGGACCCGCTGTTTTTGACATAGAAGAGAGTAATATGCCATTTCTTGCAAGAATCAATACCAATAACCCGAGGAAAGATGGAGTCTCTCCTGGGCGTGATACTCGCAGCACCGCACCGGGTCGGCCTCTTCTCGGATCGAGGAGCACTAGGCTAGGGAACAACTTGAACCTTAAAGCTAAAATATTTGGCCCACAAAAGAACTGTAGGCCAAATACCTAGGTAAGCCTTGCAAGCGGAAATAAAGCAAGAGAGGGAGCCAATCGCGTTGGCAGGAAGATGATGGGTCTGCAGATGGAAAGTGGAGAGAAACGGGGAAAAGAAGGTGCTCACTGGAAGGGAAAAACCCCGCTCAAAGTGAGAAAGGAAAACCACCCGCTCATTAGCATCGGGTTTGGGAGAGATCTCACCGGCGGGAAGACGACAATCCACCTGCAGCGGAATGCACCTGGTGGAGCGGAGCCATTCCCCCTCCTCGGTGGAGACCTCCGATCCTTCCCATCCGCCGCGCTCGCCGGCGGGAATCTCCTGCTCCTCAGCACCGTCACGTGCGTCCATGACCCTCGCAGATTCAGTCTCCTCCGTCGTTGGAAGTGGTTTGGAAGAACACGGACCCGTGGTGGAATGGAAATAGAAGGGGAGCAATTGCAGGGCAAGAACAGAAGGAAGAAAAACTGCAAAGGGGCCGGTTTGATTGCATAGGCGCAAGGAAGAAGAAGAAGCAGGGGAAAACTGAACGGACGTGGGGGAAGAGATAACCCCCTCACCCTACTTAAGGGCAGTAAAAACCCCAATCGTGGGATCCCTCTGCGCCGTGCGGGCAGCGTGTGGCCATGTACCTGACCGAGTAAGCCAATCAGTGGGCGCCACGTGGAAACAATAAATCCCGTGCCACGTCACGAAAGGAAGGACAAGGGGCACAGGCCGATGGGACTGCCACAGTGACGGGGAATAACTGCGCAGCCGTCACTGTGCCGCCAGAGCTTGGAACAAAATTTGAGGCAAGTAATCATGATTACCAGCTGTCAGTGACTTAAGCACGCCGAAAATGACCCGGAATTGGCCAAAGTAACTCGGCACGAGGCAAAAATGAGCCAAAAAGTCAAAGAGTGGATCCAAAAACTGTCAGACAAACTCGACAAGGTGCAAGATTGCGACAAATAAAGACAAAAATTAAGTTCCAACCACAAAAAAGGAACCTTGAGACGCCTAACAGCTTGAACTGCTAGACCTTACCAGCTTCGGGGACTAATGTCGAGGGGATAACCCCCGGTAGGGTCACGAGGGGTGAAACATAGCATAGCTGGGCGAGCTCCGAGTGAAGAAAGAACTAGGCTGAGTTAGAACGGCCAGGAGAGAAAAGCATGTGCGGCCGACATATGAACTATGTCGGCCCGTATAAGACAAAGTTGTTATTCTTGCAGGAACCAACATGCCGAGTCTACCGAGGAAGGGCCGAGTCAGATAGGACGTGTGGCCCCTTTCCGAGTAAGGTTCAGGAGGGATCATGGCAAAGCATGGTCAAAAGAGAAGGGCAACGTCGGGTGACACAAAAGGATCCGGGTGACGCTCAAAGCAAGGGCTAACGTACAAAGTTATGGTGTGACGCCAAAAGGAACAGGAGGCGACGCACCAGAAGACCGTTAACTGTCAAGCTTTATGGACTGGGCCATTGGGCTTAGGGCAAGCCCATGACCCGGCCCACATTGTAGGGACCAAGAGCCAAACAGTAAACCCTAGAACCCAAAGGGGTATAAGCTAGCTAGTGTTGCCTATATAAGAGGGGGCATAGCTATAGTAGAAGGAGGTTGGACCAAGTAGGGAACTAGTGCACAGAACACTAGTTCATCCAGCTCAAGGAGAACTTGTAATTCTCGGGTATCAATCAAATCGCTAAGTGTGGAGAGTTCATCTTGTTCTTCGTGCATATCTCGACCGTGCACTCCCTCCCTGGTGACCACAAGCACCCATTTGGCCCCCAACTTAAGCCTACCCATGGCATCTGCCGTGCCACCACCACGACATCCTTTCTCTTTACTTTGTTTTTAGTCTGCTTTGTTTCTTTTGCTTGATTTTCTTTGCCTTTTTTCGAAAAACCCAAAAAAATTAGTCTAGCTTGGTTTGCTTTCTTTATTCAAAAACACAAAAAAATAGTCCCTTCTCTAGTTGTCACCTTGCTCTAACTCACCATGTTGTTCCCCAAGTTATCTCTGAAAAATCTTGCAATAGGTAGTGGCTCCATAATTGGGAAAGATAATATTGAAGAATTCTTTAATTATGTTAGCAAGCATGAGGATATTGAGGATAAATCTATAGCTGAACTTGCTCCTAATTATGAGATTGTTGCAGCTTCTTTAGTTAATATGTTGGAGGCTAGGTTTGTTAGCCTTAACCCATTCATACAATTGTTATTCCTAAAACTAAAAGAAGAGAAGAATGTTGAAAAAGGGAATTCATCCTTGAAACTTTATCAAAAGAATTCCATGATGTTGCTAGGGAGGCCAAAAAGGTTTTTGAACGTTTCAATGTGCTAGGTTCAAGTGTAGATGTTGTGGGTATTTCTGATAAAACTAAGCCTAGAGAGGAATTCAATATACCCATACCCTATAAGCTTGTTGGGATGCATGAAGCCTTTGAAAATAACTTAGACTGGATTGCCCCTGAAAATGTTTTTGACGAAGGTAGTATACCAAAGAGAGATGAGAAAGGATCCTCCAAAACCCATTTGGATGAGATACCTTTCATAGTTGAAGAATTTGCAAGTATGAATGTTAATGCTTCTTCATTTGAAAATACTTGATTCTTCTTGCTTCATGTGCCTAACTTAAAGGCGTTAAAGAAAAGTACTTGTTGGAAGATAACCCAAGAGTTTACTTGAGTCTTGGAAGTTATTACTACTGTAATGACCTCTCCTTATCCTTTTTGTTTGTTTTTTGTGCCAAGAATAACCTCTAATGAGAGGGAACTAAGATTTGGGGAGTTGCTGTCCCAAAACAGATTTCTGTCCTCCACCAAACAAATTCGTGAGGAGGCTCTGTAACTCGGATTGAGCTCAAATTTTACTAATAAATCCCCAAGTATGTTTTATAACTTTCGTTAGATCAACACTTTTTTATTTGAGCAACAGAAGATGTTCTAAAAAATTCGTTTCTACTCGCTGGTCTGTTTTGACAGATTTCTGCCATTATTTGCATTTGCTTCTTATTGACTCCTTTTTTAGCTCTTTTCAGGTAAACTGAGTTTCTTTGAAGGAGTTACTTCAGTAGCTTTTGTGTTTAGTTAAAATCCTTGATATTCCAAAAGCTTTGCTAGTGGTCTAATATCTTTTGAATAAGCTAATGTTGCTAATGAAGATTGTGTGAAGTTTTGTATGAAGGAAAAAATTCAGGTGTAGAGAGAGAATGATGCAATGAAATGAAGGATGGACAAAAGCTCAAGCTTGGGGATGCCGCCATGGTGTCACACCAAGAAATATCCAAGACGTACAAGCGTCAAAGCTTGGGGATGCCCAAGGCATCCCCTTCTTCATCAATAAAAAGCTTAGGTCTGTCTAGACACTTCACTTTTATTGTTTCATGCACAGTTGTGTTGTTCTTGGAGCGTCTTAGTTTTCGTTTTCCTTGCTTAGTTTGTTTAGTTTTCTTTAGTAGTTTGGACCCCCGTTCTCGCTGTGTTATTTTGCAAATAAGTTTGCTTGGTGTTTGGAAAGGAGTAGTAAGTTTTTGCTTGAAGTGCAAGAGGAGCTTGCATTTACTGTGACTAAGACTTTAGCATGACATGCTAGGTATTGTTTTGCATTATGCTTAGTAATTATTGCTGTAGCATGCTTTGTTCCAAACAATTGGGATTGCTTAGTGTGCCTTGAAGAAATTATGCATTGTTTTAGCATGCAAAAGCATAGTATTGTGGTATTCTCCTTTGATGTTTTGTTTGGGTTGACTTGGCACATACTCACACCATGTTATGACTATGAAAAGTCACCATTATCCTCTATGATCATTTAGTCCTTGACTTGTAGTACCACTCTTTGCTTTGATTAGTTTGCTTTGTTGCATTGCATAATTATGGCCATTATTGCTCTCTTAGTTGGTTGCTCCCAGTCTTTTGCTAGCCTCCACTTGTATGAGTAAGTTCTACTCATGCTTCCAACTACCAAGAAACCAAGTTATTCAAAAATTGTCCACTATAAACTCCTATGCATGGTGTGTTACACCATTCCAAGTATATTCTTTTTTTTCAACTATCTTCCAATTTAAAACTATTTTGTTATGTGAAAACTTAGTGATTAAAGCCCTCATGAACTTGATGGCACACTTTATTCTTTGCCCCTAATAAACTTGAACCATCGAGGAAACTTTGTTGTATATGATTGCACTTATAAGTTGGGATTAGCATAACCGTGCTGTCACGGGGAACGTTTTCAACATTGCACTTTGTACTTTTTGTACTTCGTTGATATCATGCTCTTTTTTCTATGGATGTTACCGGTGTGAAATGAAGTGGGAACTTGTAAGTCCATGGAGTTTGTATTCTGTGTTAGAGAAACGCCTGGGCCGCTAGCCTAAGCCATGCCTAATCATGGTGGAAACTTGCAGCATCACCATAGTGAGCTATCTATGAAGCATCCTCAATAAAAAGCTATGGATATGGTAAATAAAAAGATTGCTGAGATGCTCATTGTGTGATTGCCTTGTCATTTTGGTTATGGGAAAGCTCATGTACCATGTGCAAGGGGTACACCATTGGCGGTTCTCAATGATATGCAAATACTTACAGTGACAAGAACTTGCCTAGGCCCTAAGTTGAGTATCCATGAGGTGTAGCCCTCATAGTCAAGGGACTTGAGATTGCCAACTTATACTTTGTGAAGCATATACTCTAGCTTTGCCACTTTAACCTTAACCACTTCAAGATGCTTATGATGGGGGCAATGAGGGCTGAAAGCTAACAAGTACCATAATTTTTGGAAGCTCTTATTGAAACTTGTAATCCCTGCTTCCTTTACAAAAAGGCCTTTCTTCCACCATTATTGAGTCTCCACCTTCTACCTCTAGGCACCATTAAGAGAGCATAGTTGTCATTCTGTGTGCAGTGTTCCAAAGCTTATAATTGATGCATATTGTGATATTACTTGTTCTTGTGATATTTGTTTCTAGTCACCCTTGTGAACTTTGCAGGTGTCCTATGCATATATTTGCTACTCTATGAGGGACAAGATGATTACCACTATGCTATGTTTTCTGCATGTGAAACAAACAAAAGTTTTTCAATGCATGTTATTCATGATCTTTGTTTGTATCTTGTCATGTTGCATGCATAGTTACTATGTCCTATTGTTAGAGCTCCATCTTTCATGCACATGTTTAGAGTTCTTTGATCCTAGCTTTCAATGTTTGAAAATGGTTGGATCTTTATTGTGAGGGTGCATGTCACCTCAAAAATTATTCTTTTATCACATACCTACTCGAGGACGAGCAGGAGTTAAGCTTGGGGATGCTGATACGTTGGAAACGTATCTATAATTTTTGATGCTCCATGCTTGTTTAGTATCTACTTTGCTTTACTTGTCTACACTTTGAGGTGCTTTTTACATGTTTTCTGGTATTAACCTATTAACAAGTTGCAACAGTGCCATATGCCTATTTTATGTTGTTTTTGGTTTCTGAAAAGTTAGTAAAGAAATATTCTCAGAATTAGACAGGACAAACGCCAAAGTCAATAACTTTCCGTGGGGAACAAGAAGTCTAGACGAGAGCCGGAGGGGCTGGCCAGGGGGGGCAGACCCACCCCAGGCGCGGGTTCAGGTGGACCCGCGCCTAGGTAGGGTTTGGCGACCCTGGTCTCCTCCCGGACTCGCCCCTTCGCCTATAAGAAGCCCCCGATGCAGAAACTCTCGGTACCCGATCAGAAATCCACGAAATCGTCTGTAGCCGCCACCAGCATCGTCCCTAGATCGGGGGGCATCTGAAGTTCTTCTCGGCACCCTATCGGAGGGGAGATCATCCCGGAGGCCTTCAATCCGGTATGATTTGTGAATAGTTTCCACCTTGGACTTTGGGTCCATGTAGTAGCTAGATGGTTGTATCTCCTCCTTTGTGCTTTCATGTATAGATCTTGTGAGCTCTATTCATGATCAAGATCTAATCTATTTGTAATCATGCATGTTGTGTTTGTGGGGATCTGATGGATATTGAGATTATTATGTTGGTTTGATTAATGGTTCTATCTTTATGATTCTATCATGTCTGTGTTGTTTGTGATCTTGCATGCTCTCCGTTGCTAGTGGTTATCTTGGCCAAGTAGTTGCTAGTGACTCCAAGAGGGAGTATTTATGCTTGATAGTGGGTTCATGCCTATAGCTTGCAAGGGAAGTGACAGAAATCTCTTCGATTGTAGATGTGTTGTTGATACTAGGGAGAAAACAACGGTCCCTTGTTCATGGAACATGTGGACTGTTTACCTTACACACTTTTCTTAAAGCAGTTGTCTGTTGCTTGTAACTTAATACTGGAGGGGGTTCGGATGATAACCTGAAGGTGGACTTCTAGTCATAGATGCAGTTGGATTACAGTCTATGTATATTGTTGTATTGCCCAATCAACTTCATAGGATCTTTCTAGCTAGTAATTGCATTGTTATGCCTTGCTCGCCTCTGTCAATTGCCCCGCTGTAATTTGTTTACCCTTCATGCCATGTTGTTTATCTAAGGAGAGCACCTCTAGTGAACTATGGACCCCGGTCCAATCTTTACCATTGATACATCTTCCACTGTTACCTGTTTACTTGCTGCAAACCATTACCTTCCACACCATACGTTTAATCCTTTGTTACAGCAAACCGGTGAGCTTGACAACCTCAGTGATTCGTTGGGGCAAAGTCTTGAGTTTGTGTTGTGCAGGTCTCCGTGTTGCTTGCATCACCTGTGTGACGTTTCCTTCCTCCCACTGGTTCGATAACCTCGGTCTCAACTGAGGGAAGACTTGCTGTTGTACTCTTCACACCTTGCTCTTGGGGTTCCCAACAAGACTCCACATCAGCCAACAAGTTTTCTGGCGCCATCAAGGAGTCATCACCCACTCTATCAATTAAAATGGGAAATCGTTTGCCTTGTTTCAAAAAAATAACCGCATGTCTCCTTGTGTTAGTGGATCCAAAGAAGATACGATTTGCTGTTCAAGTCATGTGAACAAATATGTTTGTATGCAGAGTCATAAAAGATGATTGGATTGTTTAAAAAAAGACGATTGGGTAACAAACAAATTCAGCACGAAGTTGCCAGATCAATAACACGAGCATACTGACATTACAAGAAAAGGAACAAAACCATCTTTTCACCGTGCTTGTGAAAAGGAGATGAGGCAGGAACCATGCCTGGAAGTGCTAGAGGCCAATTCCCCTGCAGCTCAGTTAGCATTGCTTTATCATCGATAATACTTAAGCATCCAAATATGATTACATACTTAGAGTATTTCCGGTTCAACACTACAGTTCAATAGCCAAAAGAGAAGGTAGCTCCATAATACAGGTTCCAGAGAAAAGCATACAAATCATAAGAAATACAAATCCATATCACAGTTCACCACCTTCAGGTGCAATAGTGTCTACATATTGTAAACCCAATTCACCACCTCCTTCAGGTGGCACGATGATTCCGGGAGCAGGATTAGCAGCACCAATAGCAGCGCCAGCACCGGTAGCATGAGTCTCCACAATAGGTGAACTATCCAGCACCACAATGTCTGTTGGAGGATCTTCACTTCCATCTCCAGCCGCACGAGTCTCAGCCGATGGTAAAACCAATCCACCACCTCCAACGTCTAACACGACGATGGCAGGTGCATGCTCATCAGTACCAGTTGCAACTGCATCAGTCTCCATAGAATGTAAACAAGGTGGCGTCTCCACAGAAGGTGAACAATGTGGTGTATTAGGTGTAGCAACCTGACATCCATTTTCAACTCTGTCATCAGGAAACTAAGAGTCTTCTTCAACTTTGTGCTTCTGCGGTTACAAGATAAACATAGATTATAACCAAAGCATCTGCTGAGGGACGCAAGAACATAAGCATCTGCTGAGGGACGCAAGAACATATGTCGTTCTATTGATTTACCTTTTCATCCGGTATAGCAGAATTCATAGAATTGGAAACTATTTCATCAAGAATCCTCTTTTTGGCTCCATCCCCTATCTCCTTCTGCAGTAAGTTGTAATATTGTTAACAAATTACTACATGATGTTGATCATCAAACATATGCAAATGTAGAAAAGTTTGCGTTGTCGAACTACCAAATTTGAACTGATCCTCACTGTTCTCAGTTATGGGGTATAGCCTAGAAACCAAGTTTCCATGCAATCCTAGTGTACAAACAAGGGATGCATACCCGATATAAGAACTACTCTACACATAAAAATGCTGCGCATAAATGTGAGAATGGTTTTGACATAACCAGGTGGGTTGGATTGGTTTACCTGCGTGGGCTTATGTATTTTAGTTGCAAACAGGCTAATTCTGACACCGGTTTGGTTTGGTTCAGTTTTATGTAGCAAACAGTTTGGTTTAATATGGGTACAAATAGTTCTGATTACAAAAAGTTTAACCCATGGTTAATACCCCGTTGGTGAGATTCATTTAGGCCTTTTTGCTGAAACCTTCTGCTGGATGCTCATGCTGCTCAGGTGTGTTATTGTTCTTGGTCATACCTAGACACTCAGCCTAACTGGCACCAGTACAAGCGCACGGGGTGGAGTCACCTGTGTATATCGATGTCTACCTCCTGCGTGCGCTCCTGAAACTGCATTGAGTCGCGTGAGGACCCACTAGAGAAAACAGTTTTCAACCCATTTAGTAATTGGTTTTAACCCATGGATGGGCACTCGGTTTGGTTCGGTTTGGGTGCAAGATTGAGTGGGTTTGGTTCTGGTTGGGTTGATATTATTTTTAGATGGTTTCGGTTTGGGTTGGTAAAACGGAAAAAATAGTTCGGGTTCAGTTGGGGTATGGGGCAGTTTTCAAACTATCCCCAGGTTTAGCTGCGCAATAGACAAGTAAAAATTTAACTGCATCATCGACTCTACCATGTAAGTTCAGAGTGAATCTAGATACACTCGTTTCACAAAAGCTAAAACATCTTATATTATGAAACGGAGGGAATAGGTACGAGTGTTATAGTATTTCACAAACCGCCATTGCCGCCATGGGACAGGGATGACGGATGCGTCGCCGACCTATAGATGGTTGCCACGCCGATCTCGCCACCACCTGTAGAGGACGGAGCCGAGGAGCTGGTCGGCAACAATATGGAGCGTGGTACTAGATGGAAGAAGGGACTGACTTGTATGTGCGTGGGGGGAGGCCGGTGAGGGAGTTAAATCCAGCTTGTCTCCGAAGGAACACGCTGCCATGTGCACCAGCGTGTGCAAAACTGATACGTCGGAAACGTATCTATAATTTTTGATGTTCTATCCTTGTTTAGAATCTACTTTTCTTTGCTTTGTCGACACTTCGAGGTGCTTTTTATATGTTTTCTGGTACTAACCTATTAACAAGTTGCCACAGTGCCAGTTGCCTGTTTTTGGTTCCAAAAAAGCTAGTAAGGAAATATTCTCGGAATTGGACGGGACAAAAGCCGAAATCAATATTTCACCCAGGAGAACACGAGTCCAGAGGAGATACGGAGGGGCGCCATAGGGTGGCCGCACCCCTCGCCCCAGGCACGGGCCCACCCTAGGCCGCACCTAGGAAGGATGTGGGCCCCCTGGCCGCCTCCCAGACTCGCTTCTTCGCCTATAAGAAGCCCCCGATGCCTAAACCCTAAGTACCCGATCAATACTCCACGAAACCGTTTGTAGCCGCTGCCGCCACCATCGTCCCTATATCGGGGGGATCTGAAGCTCTTCCCAGCACCCTGCCGGATGGGAGATCATCCCGGAGGCCTTCTTCTTCATCATGCCAGCCTCCAGTATGAAGCGTGAGTAGTTCCACCTTGGACTACGGGTCCATGTAGTAGCTAGATGGTTGTATCTCCTCCTTTGTGCTTTCATGTCTAGTTCTTGTGAGCTCCGTTCATGATCAAGATCTCATATATTTGTAATCATGCATGTTGTGTTTGCGGGCTTCCGATGGATATTGAGATTACTATGTAAGATTGATTAATGGTTTTGTCTTATTAATTCTATCATGTTTGTGTTGTTTGTGATCTTGCATGCTCTCCATTGTTAGTAGCTATCTTATCCAAGTAGTTGCTAGTGACTCCAAGAGGGGGTATTTATGCTCGATAGTGGGTTCATGCCTCTATTTAATCAAGGGAAGTGACAAAAATCTCTAAGGTTGTAGATGTGTTATTGCCACTAGGGAGAAAACAACAGTCTCTTGTTCATGCAACAAGTGGATTGTTTACCTTACACACTTTGCTTAAAGAAACTGTCTGTTGCTTGCAACTTAATACTGGAGGGGGTTTGGATGATAACCGAAAGGAGGACTTCTAGTCATAGATGCAGTTGGATGGCGGTCTATGTATCTTGTTCTATTGCCCAATCGAATTTCATAGGATCTTTATGTCTAGTATTGCATTGTTATGCCTTGCTCAGTCCTATCAATTGCCCTGGTGTAATTTGTTTACCCAGCATGCCATGTTTGTTTATCTAAGGAGAACACCTCTAGTGAACTATGGACCCGTTTCCAATCTTTACCATTGATACATCTTCCAATGTTACTGTTTACTTTCTACAAACCACAATCATCTTCCACACCATACAGTTAATCCTTTGTTACAGCAACCGTTGAGATTGACAACCTCACTGTTAGTTGGGGCAAAGTCTTGAGTTTGTGTTGTGCAGGTTTCCATGTTGCTTGCAACACCTTTGAGACATTTCCTTCCTCCTACTGGTTCGATAACCTTGGGTTCTTATTGAGGGAAGACTTGCTGCTGTGCTGCATCATACCTTGCTCTTGGGGTTTCCTGACGAACCGCCCCCACGTTGACACAGCGCCATCAAGATTTTCTGGCGCCATTGTCGAGGAGGCTAAGGATGTATTCACAAGGGGAGTCCTTTTCAACCTTTCTCTTTACTTTTTTTTTGGTTTGCTTAGTTTCTTTTGCTTTGTTTTGTTTGCCTCTTTTTATCAAAAACTCTAAAAAATATTAGTTTAGTTTGGTTTGCTTTCTCTTATCAAAAACACAAAAAATTAGTTCCCACTCTAGTTGCCACCTTGCTCTAGATCACCATGTTGTTCCCTAAGTTCACCCTGAAGTACCTTTCGATAGGTAGTGGCTCCATAATTGGGAAAGAAAATATTGAAGAGTTCTTTAAACATCTTAGCAAGCATGAGGATATTGAGGATAGTTCTATAGCAGAACTTGCTCCTAATTATGAAATTGCTGCAGATTCTTTAGTTCATATGTTGGAGGCTAGGTTTGTTAGCCTTAACCCCATGATGCAAATTTTGTTCCTAAAACTAAAAGAATAAAAGAATGCTGAAAAAAGAGAATTTATCCTTGAAACTTTACTAAAAGAGTTCCATGATGTTGCTAAGCAAGCTAAAAAGGTCTTTAAGCATTTTAATATGCTGGCTCATGTGTAGATGTTGTGGGTACTTCAGATAAAACCAAACCTAGGGAGGAAATTAAGATACCCATACCCTTTAAGCTTGTTGGGATACATGAAGCCTTTGAAAAGAAATTTGATTGGATTGTTCCTAAAAATCCTTTTGATGAAAGTATTGAACCAAAGAGAGATGAGAAGGGATCCTCCAAAACTCATTTGGATGAGATACCTTTCATAGTTGAAGACTTTGCAAGTATTGATGTTAATGCTTCTTCACTTGAAAATACTTGATTTCTTGCTTCGTGTGCCTAACTTAAAGGCGTTAAAGAAAAGTACTTGTTGGGAGATAACCCAAGAGTTTTCTTGAGTTTTGGAAGTTATTACTTCAGTAATGACCTCTCCGTATCCTTTTTGTTTGCTTTTTGTTCCAAGAATGACCTCTAATGAGAGGGAAGTAAGATTTGGGGAGTTGTTGTCCCAAAACAGATTTCTGTGCTCCACCATAAAAAATCGTGAGGAGTCTCTGTAAGTAGGATTGAGAGAAAAATTTAGGAATAATCCCCTAGTATATTAGATAACTTTAGTTAGTTCAACACTTTCTGATTTGAGCAAGAGAAGGTCTTCGAAAAAATCAGTTTGTACCTGCTAGTCTGTTTTGACAGATTTCTGCCATTATTTGCATTTGCTTCTTATTGATTTATTTTTGGGTTATTTTTGGGAAATTGAGATTTTTGAAGGAGTTTCAACAGTAGCTTGTGTTTTTAGTGAAAGTTTTTCTGTTCTAAAGCTAAACCCAAGGGTCTATTATCTTTTGAATACACTAATGTTGCTAATGAAGATTGTGTGAAGTTTTGTATGAAGGAAAATTTCAGGGGTAGAGAGAGAATGATGTAATGAGATGAAGAATGGACAAAATCTCAAGCTTGGGGATGCCACCCCTAGTGTAACCCCAAGAAATATCCAAGAGGTGCAAGCGTCAAAGCTTGGGGATGCCCAAGGCATCCCCTTCTTCATCAATAAAAATCTCAGGTCTTTCTAGACACTTTGTTTTTATTGTATCATGCACTGTTGTGTTGTTCTTGGAGCATCTTAGCTTTTGTTTGCTTTGCTTAGTTTGTTTAGTTTGCTTGAATAAAGTAGTTTGGACCCCCCCGTTCTTGATGTGTTGTTTCAAATAAGTTGATTGGTGTTGGAAAGGAGTAGAAGGTTCTTGCTTGAATAGTACAAGAGGAGCTTGCTTTGATTGTGACTTAGACTTTAGCATGACATTCTAGGTTTTATTTTGACCTTATGCTTAGTGATTATTGTTGTAGCATGATTTGTTCCAAACAATTGGGATTGTTAGTGTGCCTTTAAGGAATCATGCGTTGTTTTAGCATACAAAAGCATAGTATTGTGGTATTCTCCTTTGATGCTTTGTTTGGGTTGACTTGGCACATGCTCACACCATGTTATAACTATGAACAAGTCACCATATCCTCTATGATCATTTGGTCCTTGACTTGTAGTACCACTTTATGCTTTGATTAGTAATGTTTCGTCGCTCTACATGATTATGGCCATTATTGCTCTCTTAGTTGGTTGCTCCCAATCTTTTGCTAGCCTCCACTTGTATGAGTAAGCTCTACTCATGCTTCCAACTCCCAAGAAATCAAGTTATTCCAAAGTGTCCACTATAAATTCCTATGCATGGTGTTACACCATTCCATGTATATTCTTGTTTTCATCTATCTTCCGATTAAAAAATATTTTGTTATGTGAAAACTTAGTGATTAAAGCTCTCACGAACTTGATGGCACACCTTTTATTTCTTGCCCCTAATAAATTTGAACCATTGTGTCATCTATGTTGTATATTCTTGCACTTATACGTTGGAATTAGCAGAACCATGCTGTCATGGGGAACGTTTTCAACATTGCACTTGTACTTTGTACACAGTTGATATCATGCTCTTTTGTATATGGATGTCGCCGGTGTGAAATAAAAAGGGAGCTTGTAAGTCCATGGAGTTATGTATTTTGTGTTAGATAAACGCCTGGGCCGCTAGCCTAAGTCATGCCTAATCATGGTGGAAACTTGCATCATCACCATAATGAGCAATCTGTGAAGCATCCTAAATAAAAACCTATGCAAATAGCAAATAAAAAGATCGCTGAGATGCTCATTGTCTTCTTGCCTTGTCATTTTGGTTATGAGATAGCTCCTGTACCATGTGCAAGGGGTACCTCGTTGGTGGTTCTCTATGATACACATGTACTTACTATGAAAAGAACTTATAGGTGACTAAAGTTGAGTAGCATGCGGTACGGCCCTCGTATTCAAGGGACATGAGATTGCCAACTTATACTTTGTCAAGCATACTCCATAGTTTGTTCACTTTAACCTTAATTAGGGGCAATGAGGTCTGAAAGCTAACAAGTACCATAATTTTTGGAAGCTCTTTTTGAAACTCGAAATCCCTTCTTCCCTTTATGAAGGGCCTTTCTTCCACCATTATATTGAGTCTCCACCTTCTACCTTTAGGCACCAGTTAAGAGAGCATAGTTGCCAGTTCTATGTGCATTGTCCCAAAACTTATTGATTGGTGCATACTGTTGATATTACTTGTTCTTGTGCTATTTATATCTAGTCACTCTTATGAACTTTGAAGGTGTCATATGCATCTATTTGTTACTCCATGAGGGACAAGCTGAATGCCACTATGCCATGTTTTCTGTATATATGAAACAAACAAACATTTTTCAATGCATGTTATTCATGATCTTTGTTTGTAGCCTTTCATGTTGCATGCATAGTTACTTTGTCTTATTGTTAGAACTGTTAGAGATATGCCCGAGAGGCAATAATAAAAGTGGTTATTATTATATCTTTGTGTTTATGATAAATGTTTACATTCATGCTACAATAGTATTAACCGGAAACATTAGTACTTGTGTGATTTTTCAACTAAATTAGGGTCTCTGGTAAAACCTCTTTGTAATACTAGCTTGTTGGTTAATAGATGATCATGGTTTCTAGATCATGAACATAGAGATGTTGTTAACAAAAAGATCATATCATTAGGAGAATGGTATGATGGACATACTCCTATAGATAAGTATAGCATAAAGATTAAGTCATTTCAATAGTTTGTTTGCTATAAGCTTTCTGATACATAGTAATCTAATTCCTTCGACCATGAGCTCATGCTAATCACCATCACCGGAAGGATGCTTTGATGACATCAAACACCACACCGTAACTGGGTGGCTATAAAGGTGGCATTGAGTGTTCGGAAAGTATGTGTTGATGCACATGGATCAAGAGTGGGATTTGTCCATCCATATGAGGATATATATACTCTAGGCCCACTCGGTGGAATTTCATCCAATTAGCTTGCAAGCATGTGACTGGCTCACAAGGGATCACATATCACAGGAACAAGAAAAGAGTACTTATCAGTAACGAGGTTGAACTAGGTATGCAGAGATACCGACGATCAAACCTCGGATAAGTAAACTATCGCGAGACAAAGGGAAATTGGTATCATATGTAAGTGGTTCATTCGATCGCAAATTAATCGTAGAAATATGTGGGATCCATATGAATTTCCAGATTCCTCTATTGGTTATTGATTGGAGAAGTGTCTCGGTCATGTCCGCGTAATTCACGAACCATAGGGAGACACACTTAAGGATTTGATGTTGTTTAGTAGATATGGAATGTAAGTAGGGAGACCGAATGTTGTTCGGAGTCTCGGATGGGATCCGGGATATCACGAGGAGATCCGGAATGGTCCAGAGAATAAGATTCATATAAGGAAAGTCCAATTCCGGAGTTCGGGAATGATTCCGATGTTTTCATCAGAGAGGTTCTAGAAGGGTCTAGAAGGTTCACCGGACCGGAAGGGGAAGGGTACATGAATGTGTCATGGATAAGTGGAATGATTGGATCATGTCCTAGGTCACTTGGTTGGGCATTTGCAAGAAAGAAATAAAGCTCCAAATTGAAAGTCAAAAGGCAAGTTTGAAAAGTCAAACTGGGACAATGTATCCTAGTGGAGGAAGGAAAGAATCCTTCTTTCCCTCCACCACAAGCCAACTAGGAGAGGGAGTTGGGGAAGGATTCAAACTCCCCTCTCCCAAGCTGTCCTCCCTCTCATAAATAGAGGGGAGGGGGTGCCCCAAGACCACACAACCAGCCCCTCCCACCTAGCCCCCCCCCCTTGCAGCGCCGCCCCTGCCGCCGGCTCGCCATCGCCGCCCTAGCCGCCACCGGCTACGCCTCCTCCTATCCGGCCCTCTAAACTCTAGATCGCTAGAAACCCTAGATCCACCATAACCTACTTCGGCTTAGGCGAAGCCCTGCAGGATTTTCCTTCTACTTCCGACACCACGCCATTGTGCTACCGGAATCGCGAGGGGAGAAATGCAACCTTCGCTGCCTGCTGGAACAAGGGAGAGGAAGGTCTTCATCGAGTACCGAACGTGTGACCGACTGCGGGAGCGCTGCCGGAACACAGTGCTGAAAGGATCGTCTATGCGATCTTGAGATCGGCAAGTGTATGACTACATCACCCACGAGAATCTGCTCTCGTTAACCGCTTTGGAATCTTCGAGGGTGAGTACTCTAATCGACTCGTTGCTACAATCTAGTAGATATATCTTGGCTTGTTTTTGTGCATGCGGTAGAATTTTTTTGTTTTCCATGCTACGAACCCCTACACTGGTATCAGAGTCGTGTCTATATGTATATCTGTTGCACGAGTAGAACCCAATGGTTATTGTGGGCAGTGGTGCTTTTATTATCAATTGATTTTTGTGTACTTTGCATCTTGCAATATGATGGGATGAAGAGGCCCGAGCTAACATTACATGACATCGTTCATGAGACTTTCTCTATGCTTAACATGCAACTTATATTGCATAAGTGGCTTTGCGGGTGTCTGTCTCTCCCATCATAGTATAGATTCAATTCACAACAGGCACTTGATAGTTCAAGCATCAACGTTGTGGTTCTTGTTTTTAAGTTAGAACGACACTAATTGTAAGCCCCAAACCGCGTAAAATATGCAAAGAAAATTAGAGGCATCTAACTTTTTTTTGTAGGGGTGTGTTGTGATGTGATATGGCCATGATTGTGATTATATATGATGTATGCAATTATCCTTATTGTAAGTCAGCAACCGGCAGGAGCCTTATGGTTGTCTTTTAGTTTCGTTAAGACCTGTGTGTCTATTATTCAAAGTAGTTGTAATAGTTGATACTGGTGGACGACAACCATGGAGCGGTGCCATTGACCTTCATGCCACGTCGGTGATGATGGAGATCATGTTCGTGCTTGAAGATGGAGATCAGAAGCACAATAAGAAAGGCCATATCATATCACATATTTTGAATTTCATGTGATGTTAATCCTTTTATGCATCTTCTATTGCTTAGTTCGTGATGGTAGCATTATAAGATGATCCCTCTCACAAAATATCAAGTTATAAAGTGTTCATCCTTAGCAAGCACCGTTGCTAAAGCTCGTTGTTTCGAAGCACCACGTGATGATCGAGTGTGTTAGATTCTGCGAGTGTATACAATGGGAGCAAGCCATATTTGCTCTGTCACATCCCAAAATTTTCCAAATTTTGAAATGTGAAAAATAAATAAACAAAAGAATTAATTCTTGAAATTTAGGGTGAAAAGAAACTTTTTGTTTCTAAATGGAAACATTAAAACCCTTCTTGAAAAAATTTGAATTAAAAGGGAATCCAACAAAATTTCAAACAAGTGAAATGCATTCATCAAAGAATGTATCTTGAAATTTAACACTTGGGAAAATAAACCAAAACCCTAAAACCCTAGTGGAAATAAATCATTTACAAGATCTCTCTAAGACTATGGATTTGTTCCATATAAAAATTTATCAACAAACATTTATAAATGATGAAAATGATAAATAAATTATAAAACCATAGAAGTTGGTTTCATTTAATTTGGAGCCGTGGATAAAAACTTATGAATATAATAAGATAAAAGAAAATAATTTCCAAAGCTCCTAACTAAATCCATGCCAAAATTATGAACAAAGTAATCCTAAAAGGATTTAAAAAGATAAAAAATATTAAATAAAATCATACAAATTGGAATCACCAATTTTGGAACTATAAATAAAAAGATATGGATTTTATAAGATAAAGAAAGAAAGAAATAAATAAATAAGGAATATTTAAAAAGCCAAAATAAAATCTTGGCCAAATCCATAAACAAATGAAAGTATTGAATAATAAAAAGGAGTAAAATATTATTTAAATAAAATCATAAGGATTGAACAATATCCAATTTTATTTAAATAAAGACAAATTGCCTAAACTAAATAATAAATCCCAAGGAAATTATTTTAGAAGACAATTTAAACCTTGAATTGAATCCATAAGAAAATGGAATAAAGATAAACCAAATAAATAAAGGGATAAAGAATATTCAAATAAAAGTATATGGGATTAAACCATATTCAAATTATTTAAATAAAGATAAAATCCCTAATAAAAATGATTAAATAAATCATGGGAAAAATAAATGAAATTAAGAAAGTGGATTAAAAGTTATCCAAATAACTTAAAAAGAATAATTAAAAAGAATAATATGGATTGGAACCGTATTTAAAATACTATTTAATAAAGAAAAATGTCTATTTAAAATAAATAATAAACCCTAAGGAAATATAAGAAAAGATTATAAAATGTACTTTAGAGTATATTAATAAACAGTATTAAAACCTACTGAAAGTTGGGAAAAAGATTTGAAAATAAATCTGAATTCAAATGAGGTTTGAATTCAAAACAGAAAAATCAGAAAAGAAAAAGGAAAAAAAAAAGAGAAAAAAAATGAAATAGACCCAGCCCAGCTAACCTAACCAGACCCCAACCTAACCAGGCCCAACAGTAGCCCACCTCTCTCCTCCCCCACGAAACGTTTTCTTACCGCAAACTCTACCCCCTCATCCACTAACGCTTGGACCCCACCGTACCCCCTCTCATTCGCTGACATCGCAACCCCACCACCAGCTCACCGTCTTCAACCCCGCGACCAGCTCTCCCCCATTCCCCTCGCCGTTTCTACTTTGATTCCACGAGATAAATTCGCATCAATGCCTCGTTGATTCGGCCCTGCAACCTCGCCCATTTAAGCGCCCATGTCCCCTCTATCTTTTCCCCCAGACATCACTCCCTCTCTGCCACTAGGCCGCACAAATTGTTCCACGCACCACCACTATCTCTGACGTGTTCTTCGGCCGATTCCGGCGACACCCGGCCTCCCCACTGCCTATGGAACCCACTAGCTTGCTCCCCATCTCCTTGCGCACCTCCCAGTAGCACTATCTCACTCGCTCACACTCCGAACTGTCAGCAAGGACAACACCGTCTTGCCACCGACGGCTAGCTCAACTCTGGCGAGCTACTGACGCCAACCCCGAGCGCCCCTCGTGTTCTGGTGAGTGTCCCTACGACCCTCGAGTCCATGCGCATCCTCCTGGCGCACCCTCTTGCTTGCTTGCTTCCTAGGAACTCGTCTTCGACCACGGCCGTGCGTACCCGACGGAGGCCGAAACTATGGCGAGCAATCCCCGACACCACCATGCGCCCCTTGGACTACGACGACCACCCCAAGAATCAGCGCTCCACGGAGAACCCAGTGAGCATCATCCCCCTCTCCTTCGCTTCCTGTTTTGGTCGGAACCACCATGAACATAGCGCGCCGCCGATCGCAGCCAGACAGCGCCACCCACCTATGGTCAAGGCACTCAGGACCGTTAGGTCTGGATCCAGTGAATAGGATAGATTAACTTAACTGAATCGGTATGATTAGAGCAGAGCCGCATGATGCCCTTTTAATCCAACGCACGCATCAGTCGATCCCAGCGAAGTGGTATCGTCCAATGAGGTTAAGACATGTGGCTTGTGTTTTGTTTTAAAAACAGAAACATTACTATTAGATGTTAGATTTTTCAAAATTCATAAATTTAGATCTACAAGTCCAAGATTTACAAACTTTATATCAATGGATTCACAAAAATGTGAACTTCACAACCATTCCCTTAGTTTAGCATTTTGCTTCTGGAAAATTGGTTGTTTATGCACAAACTTTTCTAGGCTTATTTTGAGTATAAAAATTATTCTAGAAATGATTTTTGAGTAAAATATTTTGCAAATGTTTTGTTTTGAACCTACTGACCATAAAAACCAAATTTTGGATTTAAAAGTATATTTTGTGACACTAAGGAATTATTCCTTGAATAAAAGCATTTTGAGTAAAACAAAAATTGTTGATTATGTGTTAAAAATAATTTTTGAGTAAAACCTTTTAAAAATGGTTTTATTTAAACTCTATGACCCTAAGCACTAGGTTTTGTATTTTAAAAATGTATTTGGTTAACCCTAGAAAATTATTACTTTGATTAAAAGCATTTCTAGTAAAATAAGATGTTGCTTTGATTAAAAAATGGTTTTTGAGTGAAACCTTTTGAAAATGGATTTGACGTAAACACTTTGATCCTAAACACTAACATTTTGTTTAAAAACATATTAGGCAAACACTAGAATTTTTTACCTTGATTTAAATCAATTCTAGCAAAACAAAAATGATTTAAATGGCCATTTTCACTAACTTGGTTTTAAATGGTTTTGCCACTTTTATAAATGACCAATAGGTGTTTTAAAATGTTTATAGCCTTATTAGAAATCACTTTTACAATAAAACAATCTTTTGCATGCTTGCATGCATTGTTTTGTTTTCTTTATTTTATGTGGTGAATTGTTTGAATGCTAGTTTGAATTTGTGCCTTGATTCACTTGTAATGAACTTCGAAGAGTGTGACTATTGCAAGATCAAGGAGTGAACTTAGTTTCTCTACCAAAAAGGCAAGTGGTGCTTCATACATTTTGTCCTAATATTTTGACTATGCATTAGTGATATTTCTAAGTAGGACTTGCATGGAATTTTACTAAGTATGCTATGCCTTGGAAAATCCTAGTAGATGATGCCTTAGTAGAATTTTCCTAAGTTAAGATCCCTACTACAATCATGCTTAGCTTAGCTAGTAGAAAACAAGGGTGGATTATATTCATGCTATGAAATATTTCTAAGTCTATGACTTGTGTTTTGCTTAATAAAACAACTATGTGAATGAATCACCTCGATGGAATGGTGTGAATGGATTAATGTTGAGTGGTTACATAAACTGGCGAATACTTGTGTATATCACTTGTGGAAAGCCACCCAGGAACAAAGAGATTTGAGATGTCAAATGTTGAGAAGCTTCAAGTGCAGCCACATGGCATTATGGGCTCAGCCTGGATTATATAGGTTGCAATAACTTAGCCAGATGGACAGAAGGTGGTAGGGGTGATAAGTTTGGAACGCGTCCATTTTGTCTAAGGGAAGGCTTCTGAAAGATCTTGTCTCGATGCATGTCGAGTCTTATGGGGAAAGTGCACCACCTCTCGAGAGAGTAAAATCTAAGTACTTAGCCGTGTCCCCGGCAAAGGAAAATTTGAGAATCAAGACATGGAAGCTATCAAGGATCTCCTCATCCCAATTTGTAAGTTAAAAGTTTGTGGTGAACAAGGGTAAAGGTTAACCAATTTTATTGGTTGTTCCTTGGGTGATTTGACAAACAAAAACTGAGTGTTTTCAAATGATAAGGAAAACCTATTTTGAGCAAAGCAAGCCTAAGATCCACTTAGCCAAATGCATATAGATGATAGAATCCACTATACTACCATAGTATCACTTGCCATTACAATTCCAATGTATTGACCCTTGTGTATGTAACTTATTATGTTGCAGGTTTGTTTGATGTTAGTGAAGTGTGTAGATTGGGATTACAAGTCTACAACCAACATGATTGCTTGTGGCACTTTGAAGATGAAGGACTCCATGCTATATAGTTATTTTTGCTGCATTGTAATGAGATAGCCAAGTGAGCTATGTAAGATGTAATGAAATATTTTATTCCTGGTTATAAAGTTGTATTATGACCTTTGTTTCTTGATATTACATCCTATACTGTGGATGCTAGCTATTGATCTAGGGACTAGCATTGTAAACACATGGATCTCTACCTTATCAGGTTGGGACCTCTACATGCTCATGCGGAAGCTAAGGTTTTATCTTGACGAGCCTAGCATGTACAGACATGGTCTCAGAACACGGATCACCGAAAGGTAAAACATGAGTCATATAGTATATATGATGAACATGTTGATTGTTCGCCATTGAAGCTACATCATCTATCGTGATGATCGGTTTTGATGTGGTGGATTTGGTTCGTGTGATCACTAAAACAATGTGAGGGATATTGTTTTGAGTGGGAGTTCACCTAGATTAATTTAACAATTAATTAGAACCCAATTTTTCATAAACTTAGTCTAATCTTTTGCAAATATGTTGTAGATCAATGGTGGCTCCTACCATCAATTTTAATGCATTCCTAGAGAAATAAAAGTTGAAAAACAATGGAATCAACTTCGCGGATTGGCTCCGCAATTTGAGGATTATCCTCAATGCTAGTAATTTGATCTATGTGCTGGATGCACCGCTGGGTGACCCACCTGCAGCTGATGCTACCGATGAGGTGAAGAAAGTTTTCCTCACTCGAAAGAATCAGTACTCCACAGTTCAGTGTGCTATCTTGTATGGTTTGGAATCGGAGATTCAGAAAAGGTTTGAGAACCATGACCCACATGATATTGTCTGTGAACTCAAAATGATATTTGAGGCTCACGCGGCAGTTGAGAGTTATGAGGCTTCTGAAAAGTTCTTTAACTGCAAGATGGAAGAGGGCAACTCCATTAGTGAGCACATGCTTAAGATGTCTGGGCACACAAGTAAGATCCAAAGCTTGGGTATAGTGATTCTTCACCGTGTCCTCCAATCGCTACCACCAAGTTACAAGAACTTTGTGATGAACTACAATATGCAAAACATGGACAAGTCGTTGACCAAACTCTTTCCATGTTAAAGTCTGCGAAAGTGGAGATCAAGAAAGAGCACCAAGTGTTGATGGTCAATAAGACCACGAAATTCAAGAAGCAAGTCAAGTCTAAGAAAAAGGGAAACTTCAAGAAGGGCGGTAAGAAAGTTACCGCGCCGGCGAACAAGACCAAGGCTGGGCCTAAGCCTGATACTAAGTGCTTTTACTGCAAGGGAGAAGGTCACTGGAAGCGGAATTGCCCTAAGTACTTGGCGGATTTTAAGAACGGTAACATAAAAAATAAAGGTATATCCGATATACATGTTATTGATGTGTATCTCACTAGTAGTCTTAGTAGTGCCTGGGTATTTGATACTGGTTCGGTTGCTCATATCTGTAACTAGAAACAGGTACTGCAGAATAGACGGAAACTAGCGAAGAACGAGGTGACGATGCGCGTTGGAAATGGATCAAAGGTTGATGTGATCGTGGTCGGCACGCTACCTCTTCTTATACCATCGAGATTAGTTTTATACTTAAATAATTATTATTTGGTGCCTGTGTTGAGCATGAACATTATATCCGGATCATGTTTATTGCGAGACGGCTACTTATTTAAGTCCGAGAATAATGGTTGTTCGATTTATATGAGTAATATGTTTTATGCACATGCACCTTTGATAGATGGTATATTCTTATGGAATCTCGATTGTAGTAATACACATATTAATAACATTGAAGATAAACGTTTGAAATTAAGCGATAACTCGAGCTATATGTGGCACTGTCGTCTTGGTCGCATTGGATTGAAGCGTATGAAGAAACTCCATTTCGATGGACTTCTTGAATCACTTGATTTCAAATCACTTGATTTCAAATCACTTGAAAGATGCAAAGCATGTCTGATGGATAAAATGACTAAGACTCCATTTTCTAGTATGATGTTGCGAGCTACGGACTTATTTAAAATCATACAAACCAATGTGTGTGGCCCAATGAGTGTAGCATCACGCGGTGGTTATCGTTATGTTCTTACTTTCACGGATGACTTGAGTAGATATGGGTATATCTATTTCATGAAACATAAATCCGAAACTTTCGAGAAGTTTAAGGAATTTCAAAGTGAAGTAGAGAATCAACATAACAAGAAGATTAAGTTTCTACGATCTAATCGTGGAGGTGAATATCTAAGTTACGAGTTTGGCGAGCATTTTAAGAAATGTGGAATACTTTCACAATTGACACCGCCAGGAACACCACAACGTAATGGTGTGTCTAAACATCATAATCGAACTCTTTTAGATATGATTCATTCTATGATGTATCTTACAGATTTACCACTATCTTTTTGGGATTATGCATTAGAAACAACCGCATTCACTTTAAATAGGGCACCATCTAAATCCGTTGAAATGACACCGTATGAATTATGGTTTGGGAAGAAACCTAAATTGTTGCTCCTTAAAGTTTGGGGTTGCGAAGCTTATGTAAATAAGTTATAGCCCGACAAGCTTGAACCCAAAGCGGAAAAATGCGTCTTCATAGGATACCCGAAGGAAAATATTGGGTATACCTTCTATCATAGATCCGAAGGCAAAATCTTCATTGCTAAGAATGGATCCTTTCTAGAGAAGGAGTTTCTCTTGAAAGAAGTGACTAGAAGGAAACTAGAAATCGACGAGGTTGTCGAACCTTCTCTCGAATTTGAGAGTAGCGCAACACCGGAAGTAGTCCCTGTGGGGCCTACACCAATAAGAGAGGAAGCTAATGATGTTGATCATGAAACTTCGGTTAAAGTTACTACGGAACCTCGCAGGTCAACGAGATCTTGTACCACTCCATATTGGTATGATCCCGTTATGAGTGTCATGTTGGTGGACAACACCGACGACCTTGCGACATATGAGGAAGCGATGATGAGCCCAGATTCCAATAAATGGCAAGAAGCCATGAAATCCGAGATTGGATCCATGTCCAAAAACGAAGTATGGACTTTGGTGGACTTACCGGATGGTCGGAAGGCTGTTAAGAACAAATGGATTTTCAAGAAGAAAACAGATGTTGATGGTAATGTTATTGTCTATAAAGCTCGACTTGTCGCAAAAGGGTTTCAAAAAATTCAAGGGGTTGACTATGATGAGACTTTCTCACCGGTAGAGAAGCTAAAGTCTGTGAGGATTTTGTTAGCAATCGCTGCATATTATGATTATGAGATATGGCAGATGGATGTCAAAACGGCGTTCCTCAATGGAGACATTGATGAAGAGTTGTATATGGTATTGTCGGTCCTAAAGATTCTAACAAGGTATGCATACTTTAACGGTCCATTTATGGATTGAAGCAAGCATCCTGAAGTTGGAATCAACATTTTGATAAGTTAATCAAAAGTTTTGGTTTTATACAAACTGATGGAGAAGCTTGTAGTTACAAGAAAGTGAGTGGGAGCTCTGTAGCATTCCTAGTACTATATGTGGATGACATATTGTTGATTGGGAATGATGTAGACCTTCTTAATAGTGTAAAGGATTATTTGAATAATAGTTTTTCAATTAAAGATCTTGGCGAAGCAGCTTACATATTAGGAATAAAGATTTATAGAGATAGATCGAGACGCTTAATATCATTGTTACAGAGTACATATTTGGACAAAGTTCTAAAGAGGTTTGGAATGAAAGATAGCAAGAAAGGGTTCTTGCCCATGTTGCCCAATACGACCTTGAGTAAAACTCAAAGTCCTGCTACGGCAGAAGATAGAGAAAGGATGAGTAAGACTCCCTATGCCTCAGCCATAGGATCTATCATGTATGTCATGCTATGTACTAGACCCAACATTGCATATGTTGTTAGTTTGACTAGCAGATATCAAAGTGATCCAGGAGTGGATCATTGGACAGCGGTCAAAAACATCCTTAAGTACTTGAGAAGAACTAAGGATATGGTTATTTCTTATGGAGGTGATGAATAGCTCGTTGTTAATGGTTACACCAATGCTAGTTCGAACACCGATTCGGATGATTCTAAATTCTCAATCTGGATACTTATTTACTTTGAATGTTGCAGCAGTTAGCTGGAGGAGTGCAAAGCAAAGAGTTGTGGCGAGATCTTCAACTGAATCAGAATACATAGCTGCTTCGGAGGCTTCACAAGAGGCGATATGGATGAAGGAGTTCATTACAGAGCTTGGTGTGGTTCCCAGTGCGTTGGACCCAATGTCTATCTACTGTGATAACATGGGCGCCATAGCCAATGCGCAAGAACCAAGGTCACACAAGAAGCTGAAGCATATCAAGCTGCATTTTCACGCTATTCGAGAGCATGTCCAAGATGGTGACATAAAGATTTGCAAAGTACATAGAGATCTGAATGTGGCGGATCTTGACTAAACCTCTCCTGAGGGCAAAACATGACCAGCACCAAACCGCCATGGGTGTTCGGTATATTATCATGTAATCTAGATTAGTTGACTCTAGTGCAAGTGGGAGACTGTTGGAGATATGCCCTAGAGGCAATAATAAAAGTAGTTATTATTATATCGTTGTGTTTATGATAAATGTTTACATTCATGCTATAATAGTATTAACCGGAAACATTAATACTTGTGTGATTTGTAAACTAAATTAGAGTCCCTAGTGAAGCCTCTTTGTAACACTAGCTTGTTGGTTGATAGATGATCATGGTTTCCCGATCATGAACATTAACATGTTATTAACAACAAGATAATATCATTAGGAGAATGGTGTGATGGACAACTCCTATAGATAAGCATAGCATAAAGATCAAGTCATTTCAATAGTTCGTTTGCTATAAGCTTTCTGATACATAGTAACCTAATTCCTTCGACCATGAGATCATGCTAATCACCATCACCGGAAGGATGCTTTGATGTCATCAAACACCGCACCATAACTGGGTGGTTATAAAGATGTCATTGAGTGTTCGGAAAGTATGTGTTGAGGCACATGGATCAAGAGTGGGATTTGTCCATCCATATGACGGATATATATACTCTGGGACCTCTCGGTGGAATGTCATCCAATTAGCTTGCAAGCATGTGACTGGCTCACAAGGGATCACATTTTACGGGAACGAGAAAAAAGTACTTATCGATAACGAGGTTGAACTAGGTATGCAGAGATACCGACGATCATACCTCGGATAAGTAAACTATCACGAGACAAAGGGAAATTGGTATCGTATGTAAGTGGTTCATTCGATCGCAAAGTAATCGTAGAAATATGTGGTATCCATATGAATTTCCAGATTCCTCTGTTGGTTATTGATCGGAGAAGATTCTCGGTCATGTCTGCATAATTCACGAACCGTAGGGAGACACACTTAAGGATTCGATGTTGTTTAGTATATATGGAATGTAAGTAGGGAGACCAAAAGTTGTTAGGAGTCTCATATGGGATCCGGGATATCACGAGGAGATTCGGAATGGTCTGGAGAATAAGATTCATATAAGGAAAGTCTAATTCCGGAGTTCGGGAATGATTCTGATGATTTCATCGGAGAGGTTCTAGAAGGGTCTAGAAGATTCACCAGACCGGAATGGGAAGGGTACATGAATGTCTCATGGATAAGTGGAATGATTGAATTATGTCCTAGGTCACTTGGTCGGGCATTTGCAAGAAAGAAATTAAGCTCCAAATTGAAAGTCAAAAGGCAAGTTTGAAAAAGTCAAACTGGGACAATGTATCCTGGTGGAGGAAGGAAAGAATCCTTCTTTCCCTCCACCACAAGCCAACTAGGAGAGGGAGTTGGGGAAGGATTCAAACTCCCCTCTCCCAAGCTGCCTTCCCTCTCATAAATAGAGGGGAGGGGTGCCCCAAGGACACACAACATCAGCCCCTCCCCACCTAACTATCACGTCACTTGCCACAGTCATTGTCATTGCCGCCGCATGACCATGCCACCCATGCCTCCTCCTCTCCATCCCTCTAAATCCTAGATCGCCGGAAACCCTAGATCCACCATAACTTGCTCCGGCTTAGGAGAAGCCCTGCAGGATCTTCCCTCTACTTCTGACACCACATCCACATGCTGGCGGAATCGCGAGGGGAGAACTACAACCTCCGCTACTGCTGGAACAAGGGAGAGGAAGGTCTTCATCGAGTACTGATACGCCCAATTTGCATCACCATTCTATATCATAATTTACCTCTATTCATTGATATTTGTCTTATTATGAGGTATTACTTATGACTTTTTCATCTATTTATGCATGTTGGATGATTCTTGGAGGATGGACTGCCGGAGTCGGGATTCTGATGGAAAAGAAGGCGTTTCGGTGCAATTTCGCAAAGATCGGAAAAATACCAGAAAATATGGAAACATATTATTTCTCCAGAAGAATGAGGGAGCCAGAAGGAGGGAGAAAGAAGGGCCTCAGGGGGCCCACATCCCCTAGGCGCGGGCCCACATAACCCTGCGCCTAGGGTAGGTGTGGCCCACCTGCCCGGCCTCCGACTCCGCCCCTTCGCCAATATCTTCCCTACGGAACCCTACGCCTCGGGGAGCAACACGGATAGATTTTCGTCGCCTCTGGGGGCGGAAAACACCGAGAGAGAAAGATCTCTCTGGTAGACAGATTTCTGCCGGGGGAATTCCTTCCCGAAGAGGGGAGACCGTCGCCATCAACACCGTCATCAAGCTAGGCTTCATCGGGATCATCATCATCCACACCATCATCTCCACCAGCACCATCATCATCACTTCGTCCCGCTGTAACAATTGTGTTGGATATTGCTTTAGTTCTTCGGGGAAACTTTCCCGGTGTTGATTACTATTGTAGTTGATGCTTGTGAGTGGAACCATTGGATTATTCTTTATGTTCAGATTGTTATCCATTACCATATCATCTTTGATCTTGATCCATATGATGTCTTGTGAGTAGTTCGTTTAGTTCTTGAGGACACGGGAGAAGTCATGTTGTTAGTAGTGAATCTGTGATGAGTTATTATTCAATGGTTTAGTATTTAAGTTGTGGTGCTATTCTTCTAGTGGTGTCATGTGAACGTCGACTACATGACACTTCACCATTTATGGGCCTAGGGGGATGCATTGTGTATTTGGATACTAATTGTGGGGTTGTCGGAGTGACAGAAACCTGAACCCCTGTTAGGAAACCTTTGCACAAGGGAGCGTAGGATCTCAGAGTTTAAGGTTGTGGTTAGATTTATATCTCAATTACTTTCCTGTAGTTACGGATGTTTGCAGGGGGTTTAATCACAAGTATGTATTAGTCCAAGTACGGTCGGTACATTAGCACAGGTTCACCCACATAACACTTACAACACCAGAGAAGAGTACTCAGCTATTTGAAGCAAAAACACTTGGCAGAATTCCCATGTGTCCTTGAGAACGTTTGGTCCTAATAAGTATTTCCACTAGCTTGTCCTTTGCTAAGAAAGGATTGGGCCACTTGCTCCATTTGTTCGTTACCTTTGTTACTTGCTCCTTGTTTTGTTGCCTTGTCAGAAAACCACTAAAAATCCGTTTGTTAAGTATTCACAGGGATTTCCTGCTCCATACCACTATTTAGCACCTTCCGCTTCTCGTTGGGATCGACACTCCTATTTATCGAAAGTACTACGATACACCCCCTATACTTGTGGGTTATCAAGTACCGAACGTGTGACCGACTGTGGAAGCACTGCCGGAACGCAGCGCCGGAAGGATCGTCTACGTGATCTTGAGATCGGCAAGTGTACGACTACATCACCCACGAGAATCTGCTCTCGTTAACCGCTTTGGAATCTTCGAGGGTGAGTACTCTAATCGACTCGTTGCTACAATCTAGTAGATAGATCTTGGCTTGTTTGTGTGCATGCGGTAGAATTTTTTTGTTTTCCATGCTACGAACCCCTACATAAAGTGATATCGCAAGTCAAAAACTAAATGATCATAGAGGCTAAGGTGACTGGTTCATAGTCATAATATGGTGTAAGCATGTGCAAAGTCAACCCAAATAAAGCATCAAAGGAGAATACCACAATATTATGCTTTTGTATTCTAAAACAATGCACGATTCTTTCATGACACATTAAGCAATCTCAATTGTTTGAAACAAGTCATGCTACAACAATAATCAGTAAGCATATGGTCAAAGCAACATCTAACATGACATGATAAATTCTAAGTCATAGTCAAAACAAGCTTCTTTTTGTACCACCATAAGCATGAAACATACTACTCTTTTCCAACACCAATCGACTTATTTGAAACAACTCATAAAGATAATAATCAATAAAGACCAGAGAGCATGTCTCACCTAACCAAGAAGTTCTAAGAAAAAAGAAAAATAAAACTAAAGCTAAACGCAGTGCTAGCAAAAAAGAACACTCACTGAACAATAAGAGTGAAAACTAGAGTGTTCTAGGCAATGAAGAACAGGGTGTGACTTCTCCAAAATAAGTGTGCTGGGATACAACCAACTTATTGCATCAAACAAAACAAAAGATAACTAAAAACAAAAACAAAGACGCTCCAAGAACAACACATAGTGCATGAAGCAAAAAAATATAGTATCTTGAAAGAAGACCTGAGATTTTTGTTGATGAAGAAAGGGATGCCTTGGGCATACCCAAGCTTAACGCTTGTACCTCTTGAATATTTCTTGGTGTGACACGGGTGGCATCCCCAAGCTTGAGCTTTTGTCCATACTTCATCTCATCACATCATTCTCTCCCTACACTTGAAAACTTCCTTCATACAAACTTCACACAATCTTTATTAGCAACATTTGTGTATTCAAGATAATAAGCCTTTGGGTTCAGTTTCAACTCAAGTAAATCATCCATTAAAACATAAGATATTGTAGCAATTCCTTTTAAAAGCTCAAGTGATCAAAAGAACTCAAAAGAAATCGATTTAAGAGGCAAATGCAAATAATGGCAGAAATCTGTCAAAACAGACCTGTAGGTAAAGACCGATTTTTTCAAAAATCTTATGTTGCTCAAATCGAAAAGTGCAAAATAGACCTACAAAATATTTCTCTCCTTTAAACTTAAGGGAAGAAAAGGTTGAACTTAGAGTTTCCATAGCCTCTTCCAGTTTACCAATTCTATGATTTTGATCACGGATAATGCTAGACTCTAAAACAGTGATTCTTTTATTGATAATTTCTATTGATTCATTAACTTGGCTAGTGTTATCAAGGATATTTGGCAAACTTTTCTCTAGGGAGCTCAATTTTTTATAAGTTTTTCCAAAGTGATTTCAGTTTTAACGACATTAATAGGTGGAACTCCTACTAAACTTTCAATTAAATTGCATGCTTCCAAAGCAGGAGTACCTAGAAAATTATCCCCTATGATAGTATCCAGAACATTCCTATTCCAACTAGATATACCAACATAAAAATTTCTAAGAAGGATTGTGGTAGAATATTTTTTAGTACATCTATGATGAGCATTACTTATTCTATACCAAGCATCTTTCAGACTTTCTCCTCCTTGTTGCTTAAAAGAACGAACCTCTACTTCAGGAATACTCATTTTTTTCAGGACTAAAGCAAGCCAACAAAAAAAGCAACTAAAGTAGGAACTAATTTTTTGTGTTTTTGATAAAAATAAGCAAAACAAAAACAAATTAAATAGATTGGTAGCGACAGACTCCCCTTGCAGAAATCTTCTTTCTCCTCGGCAACGACGCCAGAAAAAGCTTGATGTTGGCTCAGTTGATGTATAGCCTGTTGGGAACCCTAGGAGCAAGGTATGATGAGAGCAACAACAAGTTTTCTCTCATTTATGAACCAAGGTTATCGAACCAGTAGTAGAAAGAAACCACTTCTGAAGGTGTTGCTAGCAACATGGAACCTGCACACAAGACAACCAAAATACTCTGCCCCAACTTATCAATGAGGTTGTCAAGATCATTGGTTTTGCTGAAAACAAAGGATTAAACGTATAGTGTGGAAGAAAGTAATTGCTTGTGGTAATTGCAGAAAGTAAACAGTAGATGGAATATCAATGGGAAGGAATGGACCAGGGTCCACAGTTCACTAGAGGTGTTTTCTCCATAAGATAAATAGCATGCTGGGTGAACAAATTACAGCGGGGCAATTGACAAATAGAGAATGCATAACACTGCATGTACATGACATGATGATCACTATGAGATTCATTTGGGCATTATAACATGATACATAGACTGTAATCCAACTGCATCTATGACTAATAATCCACCTCCAGGATATCATCTGAACAACCCTCGGGTATTAAGTTGCAAGCAACAGATAATTGCATTAAGCAAAGTGTGTATTGTAAACAATACAATTGCCCTTGGATAAAGGATTGTTGTTTTATCCCTAGTAGCAACAGCACATCTACAATCTTAGAAGTTTCTGTCACTCTCCCAGATTACTAGAGATATGAACCTACTGTCGAGCATAAATACCCCCTCTTGGAGTCACAAGCAAGTACTTGGCCAAAGTAACTACTAGCATCGGAGAGCATGCAAGATCACAAATAACATAGACATGCTAGAACAATAATCAATCTAACATAATACTCAATATCCATCGGATCCCCACAAACACAATATGTAGCATTACAATAAGATGATCTTGATCATGATAGGCAGCTCACAAGATCTAAACATGGTGGCACAAATAGGAGAAACAACCATCTAGCTACTACTATGGACCCGTAGTCCAAGGATGAACTACTCACACATCACTCCGGAGGCTGGCATGGTGATGAAGAAGTCCTTCGGGATGATCTCCCCTCTCCGGTAGGGTGCCGGGAAGAGCTTCAGATCCCTCCCGATCTAGGGACGATGGTGGCGGCTACGGACTTTTTCATGGAATTCTGATCGAGTACTTAGGTTTTTCGTCTCGGGCGGATTATATAGGCGAAGGGGCAAGGTCGATGGACGCCTGAGGTCCCACACCATAGCCACGCGTGGCCCAGGGTGGGCCCATGCTACCACCTGGTGTGGCTGACTCGCGGCGCCTCTTCGTCTCTCCTTCGAACTCCGTGTCATGTCGGAAAAAATAGGAACTTCGGATTTTGTTTCGTCCAATTCTGAGAATATTTATTTACTAGTTTTTCTGAAACCAAAAATAGCAGAAAACAGGAAACTGGCTCCATGGCACTTGTTAATATGTTAGTTCCAGAAAATTCACAAAAAATGCCACAAAGTGTGGACAAAACATAAGATACTTTGTGCAAAACAAGATGGAGCATAAAAATTATAGATACGTTTGCAACGTACCAGCGGCGCCGATGCGACGATGTTGTTGGTGTAGATGGTTATCGGCGATGATGACCATGGGTGATGAAGGTGCAGCCCTTTGTTAACGGCGAGGCGCATACTTGGGGACGTGTGTCCCGGTCGATGTTGGCGAAGACGGTCCAGCGTGGTGACGACGTGAGGACGGAGAAGCTAACGCAGCGCGTGAAGACGTCCATTGGGGCGCCGTGCGGAGCCTCCTTGGCATGATGGTTGGCGATGATTTGACGGAGATAAGTCAACGTCAAGGTTGAAGTAGAGGTGTGTGATGATGACATGTGGTCGTGGACGACGCAATCCGATCTATGATCGGCGAAAGAAGAAGAAACGTCGGTCAAGCGGCCGGCAAGAAAATTTTGGCGAAGTAAGATCTAATCTACTATTGCACGGCCCCCGGCGGAGAACAATCTCCCCCGGGGCGGCGGCGCGAAAGAGTTGGCTAAACCCTAGGCGGAGCGAACCGCTCTGATACCATGTAGAATTGTAGAATATTGACTGTATTGATTGTGGCCTCAAAGGGCTGGTTATATAGATTACAAGACTTGAGGGCAAGAAGACTACTAGATATATAATTGGATTACAAACTTAAACTACCAAATATAGTCCAAATCGTGATATAATCTAACAACGTGCACCGATGTTTTGGACGTTGTTCACCATTGATAACCACATCACCCCCTCGTCCCTCCACGTAGCCGCGCACCCCGCGTCGCTCCACGGGTCAGTGGCCTCCGTGTACATAGGTACCCCCGCCACCCCGACATGAGCCTCGTCCACGCCTTGCACAGCAGGCGAGGCCGAGAGCACCACCTCCATATTAGACTGGAAGGTCTGTGTGGCAGCAGGAGATGCCCAGAGCACCACCTCCAGATCAGGCTAGAGGTTCAGTGTGGCAACAGGAGACGCCGAGAGAACCACGTCCAGATCAGGATGTAGGTTCGACAGGGCAGTAGCAACAGGCTATTTTCGACCAGTGGAAGCAAGATGCTTCTTTGGACCAGTGGCAGCAGTAGCACATTCCCTTGATGGACTACGATTATCGAACATAATACTAGGCAGAGGTAAGTATTTTCCTAACAATGAGTTCCACATAGTTTGCACTACCTCATTACTTACTTCTTTCCTCATGCATGAACCTATGGACATCAGACCAGGTCATCCTTAGGCTTGTGGGCGACTAAGGAGTAAGATATTTAGCAAACACAATAGGATCAAGCTGACTAGTTCGGTATGTATCAGACTCCAGCACCGTTACCCACACGGGATAAATAGAACCAAGATGATGGGTGATGGCTAGACTCGATGAGGTGTAGTCCAGTAGACACAACATCTTCCGCCACGTAACATGGGGCCACCCCGTAGGTATGGCTAGACTACACCTTTGTATCAGCCACCTCGCCATGGCCGACGATAATGATGCATCTATCCATGGACCTATGTATGAGACATATATATATATATATATAACATCTATTTATCTATCTATGCGAGAGATGAATTACTACTATTATTTGACGATGTGCAAAAGAACATTAAGATACAACCACAACCTGACTTAAAGTGAAACAACCTAATTATCATCCAACAGAGGCACATGGATATTACCTCGTTAACAAACAACTATAACAGATAATTAAGATACAAGCAATATATGAATTAAACTTAGATAACCAAACTACGATGATGCCTTGCCCTTTCCCTTGCCCATCGACGATGAATTGCCCTTGTTCTTCTTTTCTCTTGCCTTCTCCCAGGAAGATCTTGCCTTCTTGCTGCTCGGTGACATGAAGATTTCATCTTCGTCTTCTATCTTGTTGTCACTCTCTATCCACTGCCAAATGTTATCTACCCAATACTCCATCAGCTTGGTGGCCTAAATATTTAACGCTTCCCATAATGCATTCAACCTGAGAAGTTCTTTGCGAATTTCCTCAAGGGTCCTCTTAGGGCGGCAACCAGACCTAAATAATTTCTCAGCCAGCTCATTAAGGAGGATGTCACTACTAATCCTCCCATGTAACTGGAGTTTCGTATATCCTAAACTCTCTGGCCAAACGTAAAATTTGACCGGACATCCACTTTGGAAACCTACGATCAGAAGGAAAACTCGACATCTGTAGGAGAGGAAAATGCTTGTATGCTTACAGAACTGAGTGATGAGGGGATTTTATAGAGTGAAAGGAGAAAAAATGGTGGGAATAAGTTGGCGGGAAAATATTGGCAGGAGAATTTGGCGGGAAAAACTAAGGGAGAAGAAAAATGGCGGGAAGATATTGGAGAGAACACATTACCACAAAGAAAAAGGGCGGTAAGACTTTGGCAACACCAGTTCTTATCACTAAAACTGAAATGAAGATACATCGAGACACATGTGCTGAAATGAAGATACATCTCTACACTAAAAATAAAATTAAGCTACATTGCAACACTCGTGCTGAAATTAAGACACATCACGACACTATAACCGAAACGAAGATGCATCGCTTTTGGGACATAAATCTAATTGTCCTGAGTCCAGCGGGGGGTATTTTTCGGTCTTGTCCCCATGTTCTTCTGTTGCCTACGCCTCAGTAACCTTTTCTCTTAATTTCTGCCTTTCGGCTACACGGGCCTCCTTGCGCACTTCTTCCATGCGCTCCTCTTCTGTAACATCCCAGCATTTAGGAACCAACGAAGGGTAGAACTAGGATTTTATGCATAAGCATGCATTTATCTATAACATGTGGGTAAATTTTTTCACCAAACAAAAACCTAAAGTGATCAGAGTTTCTTTCACTCCCTATGTATAGGAATAGCTATTGAGAGTGATCGTTATAAATTTTGATAAGATCTTTATGAATCAATATGTTTGGGGGGAAGAATTTGTATTCAAATTTGAAATTTGAACTTACATTTAAAAGGTTAAGATTTGGTATTTTGAAATAATTTTCAAAGTGATTTAGTAATATCATTTGCTATAATAAAGAGATAATAAATAATAATAGAATTCAATATAAAGTAATTCAAATAAGAAATGACTCTTTATTTCTTATCCTTAATCCATACACATTTTTACAATGATGAACTCATTAAACCAATGAAGGGGTTTAGTATAACAAGGGAATTACAATAAATGGAATCCAAATAATAAACTATTACAAGATTGTTACAAAAAGAATAAAATAGAAATTACAGTGAGAATATGTCTATTTATCTGATCCTATACTAAATATTGCATACCCAGATCTTGTACCTGCAAAATACAAAAACAAATAAAATGAAAATAAAAGATTAGTTGGTAGATTTACTCTCAATGGAGAGCAGTGAAGTGCACTGCTCAAGTTACATCAATGAGTAATTATTAAAGGGGCAAGTTTCACCAATATGAAAGAATCTGTTCTTCCATAACAAATAAGCCACAAGTTAATATATTAGCAGCAAGTAAAAGGGGCAAGATTCACCAGGTGACTGAAAAGTAAAAGGTCAAAAGGTGAAATACACCACTGATCTGATCCCCACCATGCACCAAACAGCCAGGCAGCATAGTCACCTAACAGCAGGGTGTGTGCTATCAACACAGCAGCAGCCACACAAACAAAAGGAGGAGAGCTCAGCCGTATCCAAGCTTCCAGCAGCTCATTCTCACTTTCAAACATCAAACCAGGAACACACCAAGCTTACCAAAGCCAAAAAAATCACCAGCCAAACCATACATCAGTTCATCCAAGTACTCACCAGATGGTGACATAAGGAGGGGTGGATCAGGTGGATAGCAAGGTTAAGGCCAAGCTTACATGAACCAGAAGTAGCAGGAGCAGCACTAGAAGGTGAAGGACAAGATCAGGCCAGCAGTACAACCAGCAAGATTTAGCCAACCAGATCAATCAGTCACAACACCAGCAACCAAACAGTTGTGGTGAGTAAGATAAAAACCCCACATGATCTAATCATCTTCTCTAGATTAAGATACATGTGTTGTTTTATATCTAGATCTCTCAGAAATCACCCAAGTGGGGTGAATCCATCATATATGATCTTTTTGAATAAAGAGGATGCTAAAATCTTACAAATCAACCCAGGATCTCAGACCAGCATCATAGATCCTAGATATTAAAGGCAAATCTTATATTCCAATATGACCATATCTTAGCTTATGAAATTCTGGGCACATCTCCTAGTGGAGTAGCACCCTAGAATCCATAAAGCTTATGAACCCATATAAAACTATGAGCACCCCAACCATCTTAGCCAAAAGGATTCAATATCCAGTAACTAATGATACTATCAGAACATGTCTATGAGGGACAGGATGAAAGGAATCTAGTTCCTAAGCCAACCAACATCATAGGCTATCATGTTTAAAAAGAAAGCTTCCAACTTAGCTTTGACATAAATCCAATGCTAAGCACTGACAGAATCAAGCCCAGTAGTAGAACCTAGACTTGTGTGCCATTTTAAGATGGTGTCACAAGAATTGTTTCTAAACCAAGCAGATCCATTATTTAGCTTGCATAAATAAACTTGTAAAACACTAAATATCATTTTCCTGGAATCAAACCAAGAATAATTACCAAGTCTATATTCATCCACATAATCAGAGTATCACTATAATCATATTATTAACTTCACTCTGAGTATAAACCTACAAGTAGAGCTCAACAATTCAGTGGGCAATTACTGACAGTACTACTGTCAGTACTAATATCTGGACAGTGGTGAACTCACAAATTACCAACACCACAAGTAAAACTCCATAGTAGCATTACCATCTAGGCCATGACCAATTATCAGTTGGAACTAGTACAATAAGGCCACTAGCATCATATAAATCAAATGTAATCACTGATCAATTTAGTGTACTTTATCACAATCCTCACTAATCATCACCATTAGTTCCAATCCATCATATATAACCAAAACTGAGGGAGGAACCCTAAAATAGGACATGAACCCTAATTAGGGAAACACACCAGAGACACATGGAATAGAACAAGGGAGGCAGAGGACAACAAACACGAGGGGGAGATCAAGATCAAACTCACCAAGGGTCCTCACTGTAGTTTAGAAGAGGAAGCAAAGGGGCCGACGAGCGCATGAGACAGTAGACCAAGCGGCGCAACCCTGACCGAGCCGAGGCGACCACATGGCGCTTGAGGACGAAAGCACCACCACAACATACAAACACCCCACAAGACCATCGAGGCGGCGGCATCATCAAGATCACCCCAAACCCTAGGGTTCGGGACGAAGCCAGCCTGGCCGCAGGAGGGTCCCAAATCCAAATCCAAATTGACCAGATGAAGGAACGGAGTCCACAACCTTTCCATGCACCACGGCGATAGCCAGGGAGGACCAGGGCGGCGTGAATCGCAGGGCAGCGATGTCGGCAACCCCACAGGATCGAGGGAGAAGGAGAGGAGAGAGAGTGTGTGTGTGTGTGCTGGGCCGATAGGGCCAGTACCCACTCCGGGGAGCTGTTTTGACCAGACCAATTGGGCCAAGAATGGCCCAAATAGCCAATAGGGTTGGCCCAAATGTTAAAAGGAATTTTAATAATTTAGCAAAAGACCAAAATACCTCTAGGAATCAATAAATCCTAGAAAATAAAACAAAAGCCTTAAAAATGCAAACAATATATTTTTAGATTCATAATAAAATAACATATTAAATTAAATTAATAAACCTATTTTTAATTAAGGAATTTTAGGTTAAAGATTTTATAATATATATTCCTTATGGAATTTTATAAAAATCAAGAAAATACCTAAAAATAAATAAAAATAAGTTTTATCATATTTATTTATTATAGTATTTTAGAAAAATACTAAATTAGTATTTAAGATACCAAAATAAAGTCTCCTTAATTAACACATGTTTGTTTCTGGAGTTTTTCGTTTTTGGAGTTTTTCGTTTCATTTCCGATTCTGGCAACACAAGAGGAAACGAAGATGATAACACATGTTTCCATCCGTTTTCATTCTGTTTTCAACCCTACTTATGCTTAATCCCCACCTAGAAATTCATTTGACCTTCCCGTCGTCACCCTCTTCTCCTCCCGCTGTCGTCGGTGATAAATCGAGCCACGTGATCTGCCATCATCTTCGTCCAGCGCTGCCCCTATGTCACTCGTACCGCTGCTCTGATGGCCGCGCCCGCCCGGATGCTTAGCCTAATTGGGGTCCGGTGCTGCGTGACCATCAGCCAATTCTAGTTGTCCGTTGTGCGATCTCGGTCGATTTTGGATCTTCTCCACCTCTTCGCCGATCAGCTAGCTGTGAAGGTGAAACGCGACCCTCCCTCGACCACAACCCTCCGTCAAGCTGATGTTTCCACCTATGTCATGTTGCGCAACCGGCAACCAATTCCGTGACCACCGAACATCAGCCGAGCAACCGGCAACAGAAGAGGCCACCGCCAGGCCATTCTATGACCCAACCCTATTTGGGGACGAAGTTTCATATTAGTTGTTTCATATATGTATGTAATTGTGGACAAGAAATTGATGTGTCTGGTGCAGCAGCCGTGTCCTATTATAGATCATTTGTTTTGATGTGTACAACATAAAGTGTTTTGGTGCCCTATATCCCATTTTTTGTGCCCTAATACTTATTCTAGATGTTATATTTTACATCATCTATTGTAGATGCTCTAAGAACCTGAAAAGAGGAGTGTCATACTATTACGGCTTACACAAATTGGTTTAACATTTTTTTGTTAATTCTTATCCGTAAAATGTAGATGTATACCAAAATGAGAAAATGTAGATTTATAACAATTTTTTTGTTAATTCTTATCCGTAACAATTTTTCAAGTGCAATTTATTCTACATTACGACTTTCAAAATGAGAAAATCTGTAGAGGTCCCAACCTTTAATAAGGTAGAGATCCCTGTGTTCACAATGAGTCCCTGGATCAATAGCTAGCATCCACAGTTAAGATGTAATATCAAGAAACAAAGGTCATAATACAACTTTATAACCAGGAATAAAATAGTTTATTACATCTTACAGTTCATTTGACTATCTCATTACAATGCAGCAGAATATAACAATAGCATGGGATCCTTCATCTTCAAAGTGCCACAGGCAAACATGTTGGTTGTAGACTTGTAATCCTATTTCAACACACTTCACTAATATCAAACAAACCTGCAACATAACAAGTTATAGCCACAAGGGTCAATACATTTGAATTGTATTGGCAAGTGATACTATGGTAGTATAGTGGAGTCTGTCATCTATATGCATTTGGCTAAGTGGAGTTTAGGTTTGCTTTGCTCAAAATAGATTTTCCTTATCATTTGAAAAACACTAAGTTTTTGCTTGACAAAATCACCCAAGGCATCTCCCAATAGAAATTGGTGATCCTTTAACCCTTGTTCAACCACAAGTTTTTAACTTAGAAATTGGGATGAGGAGATTCTTGATAGATTCCATGTCTTGATGCTCAAATTGTCCTTTACCAGGGACATGGCTAAGTACTTAGATTTTTCACTCTGTAGAGGTGGTGCACTTTCCCCACAAGACTTGGTTTCACCAAGACAAGATCTTTCAGAAGCCTTCCCTTAGACCAAAATGGACGCGCTCCAACCTATCAATCCCCTACCACCAACTGTCAATTTGGCTAAGTTATTGCAACCTATATGATCCAGGCAGAGCCCATAATGCCAAGTGGCTGCACTTGAAGCTTCTCAACATTTGACATCTCAAATCTCTTTGTTCCTGGGTGGCCATCCACAAGTGAGATACACAAGGTAAACCATAGAAATGGGCCATGTGTAACCACTCAACACAAACCATTCCTTCCATTCCACCTAGGTGATTCATTCTCTTAGTTGTTTTATTAAACAAAACACAAGTCCTTGACTTAGAAATATTCCATAGCATGAATATAATCCACCCTTGTTTTCTACTAGCTAAGCTAAGCATGGCAGTAGTAGGAATCTTAACTTAGGAAATTTCTACTAAGGTTTCATCTACTAGGATTTCCCATGGCATAGTTTACACTTAGCAAAAATTCCATGCAAGTTCTACTTTAGAAATATCACTAATGCATAGTGAAAATAATGGGACAAAAGTATGAAGCATCACTTGCCTTTTTGGGTAGAGAATATAAGTTCACTCCTTGATCTTGCAATATTCACACTCTTCAAATTCCACTACAATTCAATCAAGCAAGCAAAGATTCAATCTATCATTCAAGCAAAACATCACATAAAATAATAGAAACAAAACAATGCATGCAAGCATGCTAAAGATTGTTTTATTTGGAAAAGTGGTTTCTAACATGTTATAAACATTCTAAAACACTTATTGGTCATTTTATATAAGTGGCAAAATCATTTGCAAAAGATTTTACTTAAAAATCATTTTTAAACCAAATCAATATTTTATGTGGTTGAAAATGCCTTTAGCAAAGCAACAATCTTTATAGGGTTCACCAAATACATTTTTATTTCTAAAAATTTGGTGTTTGGGGTCAGAGGGTTTAAATCAAAATATTTCCCAAAGGTTTTTATCTAAAAAGTATTTTCAACATATAAAGAACATTTTTATTTGACTAGAAATGCTTTAATTCAAAGATTTATTCTCTTGCTTCACAAAATATGTTTTTGAATCCACAAGTTGGTTTCTATGGTCAGTAGGTTCAAAACAAACTATTTGTCAAAGGTTTCATCACAAAAGTAATTTTAGAATGAATTTTATATTCAAAATATGTCTTCACAAGTTTCTGCAAAAACAACCATTTTACCAGAAGTAATTCATTAAACAAAGTGCATGGTTGGAAAGTACTTGTCTTGCTGATTGGATTGATATAAAATTTGCAGAATTTGGACGTGTGGTTTGAAAGTTATGAATTTTACAAAATCTCATATCTAATGACAATCGTGCGGCACAGATCTGTCCATACCCCTTCGTGTTATGATCAATCGCATGCGTCGTATTAAAATCTAACGGCCTAAACTGACTAACTCAAAAAGGGAGGTGCTAGCGGCGGCGACAGGCGGCGGTGCGCTCTGGTGGCGAGGTTGCCGGTGATTCAGAAGGCGAGAGAGATGTCTCACCGAGTTCGCAGCATGCTACTGATGCTCAACGTGTTCGCGAGGAGGCAGGGGGCGCACGAGGACGATCGCAATTGCTCGTCGGAGTTGTGCTCACCGTCGGGTACGCTCAGATGTCATCAAAGGCGAAGCTAGAGGTCGAGCTAGGACAAGTAGAATGCACAGTTAGGTTCGCAAGATGAAGGCGAGTATGAGAGTGTCAACTAGGATGAGAGGGGCGGTCGGGTTTACCGGGGAGAGGTCGCCGGAGACGAGGCAGACGGTGGCGGTGTTCGGGTGTGGTCGTTGTCGATGATACGGTGCTCGCGCGGATGAACGGAAAGCACAGGGGGATGCGCCAGAGACTGGGGATCATGCTCGCGTGAACTAGGAGGCGAGAGAGGGTCAGACAACGCCGAAATTGGCCGGACAGCTCGTCAGAGCAGAGAGTGTTGTCGCAAGCAATACAGGCAGCCTAGGGGCAGTGGGGGGGTGATGTCTGGGGAAATGAAAGAGGAGGAGCAGGCATTTAATACGGCGTGGTCACGGCGAGGAATAAACGCGGCATTAAGGAGGATTGATCGCGAGTAATCAGCGGCAGAAACGTCCAGAGGGCGTGGTCTTCGCGTTGGTGGAGACGATGGTGAGGTGGCAGTGGGGCCTGGTGTCAGCGAGTGAGAGAGAGAAGAAGTGGGTCCAGGCAGTCAGTGACCGAGTGGGTTCGTCTGCGAGTGTGAATCGTTTTCTGCGGGGCGAGAGGGAGTGGGTTGGACTGCTGGGCTTAGTGGGCTAGCTAGGCTGGCTGCTCCTTTTCATATATTTTTTTTACAGAATCTTTTTCCCTTTTCTTTTTCTATTTATCTGTTTTGATTTTGTTTAATCATTTCAAACATTCATTTGAATTCAAACTTCACTCAAACTTTGAGTGCAATCAAATACTGATTAATAATACATTTTAAAGTCAAAATTAGAATATTTCTTTTATTCTTTTTAGGGTCTTTTAATTATTTAAAATAGGCCCTAGCATTTATTCAAATAATATTTAATAATGTTTTCAAACTCCATTTGAATTCTAAATCTTTTCAAATCTTTTCAGTAGGTTTTATTTATTTATTAGGTTGTCAAATAATTCACCTTGAATTATTTGGAAAATATTTAATATGATTTATAAATCATTTGAATTGGGTATTTGTTTTAGTTCCAATGAAATTAAATATAGTTTTAATTCCATAAATTTTATTTGGAAGATTCCTTTGATCTTATTTAAGTTAATTAAATAACTTTGATTTCACTTGGGTGAATTCCAGTACTATTTTCCCAAGATTTAATTAATCATTCTTATTAGCGATTTGTCTTTAATCAAAATAGAATTTGGTTAATGCCATTTTATTTTATTTGAAAATTATTTATCCATTATTTTATTTGGATTTGGATTATATTTATTCCATTTGCTTATGGATTAGGTCAAGTTAATTTGGCCTTTAAATATTCCTCATTTAATATTTCTTTCTCTATCTTATAAAATCCATAACTTTTTATTTATAGATCCAAAGTTGGTGATTTCAATTTGTAAAATCTTATTTGATATTTATTTATCCTCTTAAATATATATAGATTATTTTCTCACCATTTGGTATGAATTTTTAGATAGGTGCTTTATTAGCTTTGGAAATTCAATTTCCTTATCTTATTAAATTCATAAGATTTTATCTTTGGTTCTAAATTGAATGAAATCATTTTCTATGGTTTTATAATATTTCTATCTATCACTCTTGATCATTTGTAAATGTTTGTTGACAAAATTTTATATGGATCAAAACCATGGTCTTAGAGATATCTTGGAAATGATTTTATTCGATTAAGGTTTTAGGGTTTTGGCTTATTTTCCAAATGTTTAAATTTCCAGATGCATTTATGAAGAATGCATTTCACTTGATTTGAATTTAGTTGGATTCAAACATTAACCAAAGTTTGTTCAAGGTGGGTTTTTAAGTTTCCATTTAGAAACAAAAGTTTATTTTCACCCTAATTTTCAACATTTATTTATTTTGTTTATTTATATTTCACATTACAAGATTTGGAAAATCTTGGGATGTGACAGGCTACCACCCTTAAAATAAATCTCATCCCGAGATTTGGGAAAGATAGGGGTTACAAGTTGGCTCAAAGCAACTAGGGTACTACCACCCTTAAAAAAATTCCAACTAGATTACTTCTTGGCTTGCTTGGGATTTTGATGAAGCTTCTCTGGACACTTGTCCGCATAATGGCCAAGCTCTTTGCATTTGAAACACATCACTTGGCTATTATCCTTCTTCTTCTTTGGTATTAATTCCTCTTGTTTATTTCCTTGGTTCTTCTTCTTTTCTGGGCAATCACTGGCATAGTGTCCCATTTCTTTGCAATTCTAACATTGCAACTGGCTTATGTCCTTCTTCTTCTTCTTAGGTCTCTCCAAAGCTAGGAGTTCTTCTAGTTCATGCTCTTCATATCTTATCTCAAAGGTGGGAAATCTTTCTCTCTTCTTGGGGCAGTTACTAGAGATATGACATTCTTCTCCACAAGAGTAGCAACACTTTGTGGTCACTTTGGATTTGGCCTTATGATGCATGGTTTTGACTTTGCCTTCATCCTTCTTGGTAGAAGTTGTTCCTTCATGAGGGTTTACAAACTGTTGTTGCACTCCATCTTGTTTCCTTTGTTGAACTATGTAATAGATGGGGCATTGGATAGGGACATGATTATTTCCTTCACATAGGAAACAAGTAGCTTGAGATGTGGGGCATTGGTCAGTTGGATGTTTCTCTTCACAATTGGGGCATTGACCTTCATGCTCTTTGGAAGTGTGATCCTTGTCTCCACAAACATTGCAAGCTTGAGTTCTTTCTAAAATGTCATCCTTGACATCCTTCTTGTCATAAACTCCTTGGGAAGAGCTGTCTCCCATGTTGATTATTTGACTTGTCATCCTATGCAACAATTGGGTTTGGGTTTCCAAGAACCTTTGCATGGTTGGGTCTAACTCATTGTAGTTGGCTAAAATCTGAGTTGTCACTTGGTTCAACTAGGTTTGGGTTACTATGAGTTCTCTCATGTTGATCCCTTGGTTGTTGTTGTCACCATTCTTGATGTTGGAGTCTCTTGGAGTAGTCATCTGTTTGGGTTGGATTGGGATTAGAATAGGCAAAAGATTTCTAAGGAATTAATTCTAATCACACACAACACAATTCACACAAGCAATGTGCAAGCAATCACAAACAAGCATTCCAATCAAACATCAAAGATTCAAGCACATTTTTAGACAACAAAATATTTTTGCCACACCACATAAGTTGGTGTGTTTGCTTTAATCTAAATATGGTGGTCCAACTATATGGTTCACTTGAGATCTTTCCATTCTTATTGGTTGTTTCTTCATGAATAAGATCTTTGTATCCTTAGAGAATTTCTTGCATCTTGGTCACAAAACTTCAAAGGTGATGATGGTTCCTTCTAAGTTGTGTTTTCTTAGTCTTCAAGTCTTGAGTAATATTTCTTGTCTCACTTGTAGTCTTTAGTGATATCCAAGTTGAAGTCCTTGGTGAAACTAAGGTTGAAATCACTTGAGTTGGTGAAGTTCTTTGCTCATGTTGAAGTTTTTGCTCATGGTGGAGGCTTTATCCATCAAGTTGAAATAGACAAGATGTAGAATTTAAACCAAAATGGTTGAGGAAAGAGTTTACAAGATTGTTTGTAAATAAGTTTTGGAACAAACACAACTCCTATTTTTCTAAGGGGTTTTGTCCAATCCTAGGGTTACAATCCTACAGGCAACACAATGCTCTGATACCATCTGTAGAGGTCCCAACCTTTAATAAGGTAGAGATCCCTGTGTTCATAATGCTAGTCCCTGGATCAATAGCTAGCATCCACAGTTAATATGTAATATCAAGAAACAAAGGTCATAATACAACTTTATAACCAGGAATAAAATAGTTTATTACATCTTACATAGTTCATTTGACTATCTCATTACAATGCAGCAGAATATAACAATAGCATGGGGTCCTTCATCTTCAAAGTGCCACAGGCAAACATGTTGGTTGTAGACTTGTAATCCTATTTCAACACACTTCACTAATATCAAACAAACCTGCAACATAACAAGTTACAGCCACAAGGGTTAATACATTTGAATTGTATTGGCAAGTGATATATATGGTAGTATAGTGGAGTCTGTCATCTATATGCATTTGGCTAAGTAGAGTTTAGGCTTGCTTTGCTCAAAATAGATTTTCCTTATCATTTGAAAAACACTAAGTTTTTGCTTGACAAAATCACTCAAGGCATCTCCCAATAGAAATTGGTGATCCTTCAACCCTTGTTAAACCACAAGTTTTAACTTAGAAATTGGGATGAGGAGATTCTTGATAGCTTCCATGTCTTTATGCTCAAATTGTCCTTTACCAGGGACATGGCTAAGTACTTAGATTTTTCACTCTGTAGAGGTGGTGCACTTTCCCCACAAGACTTGGTTTCACCAAGACAACATCTTTCAGAAGCCTTCCCTTAGAACAAAATGGACGCGCTACAACCTATCAATCCCTACCACCAACTGTCCATTTGGCTAAGTTATTGCAACCTATATGATCCAGGCAGAGCCCATAATGCCAAGTGGCTGCACTTGAAGCTTCTCAACATTTGACATCTCAAATCTCTTTGTTCCTGGGTGGCCATCCACAAGTGAGATACACAAGGTAAACCATAGAAATGGGCCATGTGTAACCACTCAACACAAACCATTCCTTCCATTCCACCTAGGTGATTCATTCTCTTAGTTGTTTTATTAAACAAAACACAAGTCCTTGACTTAGAAATATTCCATAGCATGAATATAATCCACCCTTGTTTTCTACTAGCTAAGCTAAGCATGGCAGTAGTAGGAATCTTAACTTAGGAAATTTCTACTAAGATTTCATCTACTAGGATTTCCCATGGCATAGTTTACACTTAGCAAAAATTCCATGCAAGTCCTACTTTAGAAATATCACTAATTCATAGTGAAAATAATGGGACAAAAGTATGAAGCATCACTTCCCTTTTTGGGTAGAGAATATAAGTTCACTCCTTTATCTTGCAATATTAACACTCTTCAAATTCCACTACAATTCAATCAAGCAAGCAAAGATTCAATCTATCATTCAAGCAAAACATCACATAAAATAATAGAAACAAAACAATGCATGCAAGCATGCTAAAGATTGTTTTATTTGGAAAAGTGGTTTCTAACATGTTATAAACATTCTAAAACACTTATTGGTCATTTTATATAAGTGGCAAAATCATTTGCAAAAGATTTTACTTAAAAATCATTTTTAAACCAAATCAATATTTTATGTGGTTGAAAATGCCTTTAGCAAAGCAACAATCTTTATAGGGTTCAACAAATACATTTTTATTTCTAAAAATTTGGTGTTTGGGGTCAGAGGGTTTAAATCAAAACATTTCCCAAAGGTTTTTCTCTAAAAAGTATTTTCAACATATAAAGAACATTTTTATTTGACTAGAAATGCTTTAATTCAAATATTTATTCTCTTGCTTCACAAAATATGTTTTTGAATCCACAAGTTGGTTTCTATGGTCAGTAGGTTCAAAACAAACCATTTGTCAAAGGTTTCAACACAAAAATAATTTTAGAATGAATTTTATATTCAAAATATGCCTACACAAGTTTCTGCAAAAACAACCATTTTACCAGAAGCAATTCATTAAACAAAGTGCATGGTTGGAAAGTACTTGTCTTGCTGATTCCATTGATATAAAATTTGCAGAATTTGGACGTGTGGTTTGAAAGTTATGAATTTTACAAAATCTCATATCTAATAGAAATGTTTCTGTTTTTAAAACAAAGTCTGAGCCACGTGGCATGCTCTGATAGGCTGGTATCGCTTCGGTTGGATCAGCCTCTCTGGTGCATTGGATCTAATGACAATCGTGCGGCACAGATCTGTCCATACCCCTTCGTGTTATGATCAATCGCATGCGTCGGATTAAAATCTAACGGCCTAAACTGACTAACTCAAAACGGGAGGTGCTAGCGGCGGCGACAGGCGGCGGTGCGCTCTGGCGGCGAGGTTGCCGGTGATTCAGAAGGCGAGAGGGAGAGAGAGATGTCTCACCGAGTTCGCAGCATGCTACTGATGCTCAACGTGTTCGCGAGGAGGCAGGGGGCGCACGAGGACGATCGCAATTGCTCGCCGGAGTTGTGCTCACCGTCGGGTACGCTCAGATGTCATCGAAGGCGAAGCTAGAGGTCGAGATAGGACAAGTAGAATGCACAGTTAGGTTCGCAAGATGAAGGCGAGTATGAGAGTGTCAACTAGGATGAGAGGGGCGGTCGGGTTTACCGGGGAGAGGTCGTCGGAGACGAGGCAGACGGTGGCGGTGTTCGGGTGTGGTCGTTGTCGACGATACGGTGCTCGCGCGGATGAACGGAAAGCACAGGGGGATGCGCTAGAGACTGGGGATCACGCTCGCGTGAACTAGGAGGCGAGAGAGGGTCAGACAACGCCGGAATTGGCCGGACAGTTCGTCGGAGCAGAGAGTGTTGTCGCAAGCAATACAGGCAGCCTAGGGGCAGTGGGGAGGTGATGTCTAGGGGAAATGAAAGAGGAGGAGCAGGCGTTTAATACGACGTGGTCACGACGAGGAATAAACGCGGCATTAAGGAGGATTGATCGTGAGTAATCGGCGGCAGAAATGGCCAGAGGGCGTGGTCTTCGCGTGGGTGGAGACGATGGTGAGGTGGCAGTGGGGCCTGGTGTCAGCGAGTGAGAGAGAGAAGAAGTGGGTCCAGGCAGTCAGTGACCGAGTGGGTTCGTCTGCGAGTGTGAATCGTTTTCTGCGGGGTGAGAGGGAGTGGGTTGGACTGCTGGGCTTAGTGGGCTAGCTAGGCTGGCTGCTCCTTTTTATATTTTTTTTTACAGAATCTTTTTCCCTTTTCTTTTTCTATTTATCTGTTTTGATTTTGTTTAATCATTTCAAACATTCATTTGAATTCAAACTTCACTCAAACTTTGTGTGCAATCAAATACTGATTAATAATACATTTTAAAGTCAAAATTAGAATATTTCTTTTATTCTTTTTAGGGTCTTTTAATTATTTAAAATAGGCCCTAGCATTTATTCAAATAAGATTTAATAATGTTTTCAAACTCCATTTGAATTCTAAATCTTTTCAAATCTTTTCAGTAGGTTTTATTTATTTATTAGGTTGTCAAATAATTCACCTTGAATTATTTGGAAAATATTTAATATGATTTATAAATCATTTGAGTTGGGTATTTGTTTTAGTTCCAATGAAATTAAATATAGTTTTAATTCCATAAATTTTATTTGGAAGATTTCTTTGATCTTATTTAAGTTAATTATATAACTTTGATTTCACTTGGGTGAATTCCAATACTATTTTCCCAAGATTTAATTAATCATTCTTATTAGAGATTTGTCTTTAATCAAAATAGAATTTGGTTAATGCCATTTTATTTTATTTGAAAATTCTTTATCCATTATTTTATTTGGATTTGGATTATATTTATTCGATTTGCTTATGGATTAGGTCAAGATTTAATTTGGCCTTTAAATATTCCTCATTTAATATTTCTTTCTCTATCTTATAAAATCCATAACTTTTTTATTTATAGATCCAAAGTTGGTGATTTAAATTTGTAAAATCCTATTTGATATTTATTTATCCTCTTAAATATCTTTAGATTATTTGCTCACCATTTGGTATGAATTTTTAGATAGGTGCTTTATTAGCTTTGGAAATTTAATTTCCTTATCTTATTAAATTCATAAGATTTTATCTTTGGTTCTAAATTGAATGAAATCATTTTCTATGGTTTTATAATATTTCTATCTGTCACTCTTGATCATTTGTAAATGTTTGTTGACAAAATTTTATATGGATCAAAACCATGGTCTTAGAGATATCTTGGAAATGATTTTATTCCATTAAGGTTTTAGGGTTTTGGTTTATTTTCCAAATGTTTAAATTTCTAGATGCATTTATGAAGAATGCATTTCACTTGATTTGAATTTAGTTGGATTCAAACATTAACCAAAGTTTGTTTAAGGTGGGATTTTAAGTTTCCTTTTAGAAACAAAAGTTTCTTTTCACCCTAATTTTCAACATTTATTTATTTTGTTTATTTATATTTCACATTACAAGATTTGGAAAATCTTGGGATGTGACAAAATCCAGCAAAAAAAGAAAATGGGGAACACATTTTGATCTGAAGTTGAATTCTCAGAGGATACTGCAAACACCCTAAAGGCCATAGCATTGCCATTGCTCCTTTTGAAAATTTCCACCCTATAGTATGGTGCCAACACTGAAATGAAATAAAGGAAAAAAGATGGATGCAAATGCGAATACCATGCGTATAGACCTATCGTCTGCAACTATGGGTGACTTTTTTTGGGCTTACGAAGCTGCTTCTAGCTGCCAAATAGGTTAAGCCCAAAAGAACTGTCTAGCTACTCACCGACTTATTTCCACCGAGAAGCGAGACTCCCGTGCAGTTCCAGAATCTGGCCCGAGGTAGTTTCCCGGGCTTCTGAGAAAAACACCGAAGCGATACTTTGACTAGCCCTCACTATTCCTTTCTATTTACAGGAGACTGCCCCTCCATAGTACGTATTGTTTGGCTGTTTCAAAAAAACGAAACTGAGGCTCTTATAAACACCGACGGCACCAATAAAACTTGTTGTCTCTCTTTCTTTCACATAGAGCGCTAGGATCCACGTTGGACAATGGTCAATTAGTTCCCCGTTAATCTGTACATGTTAATGGTTGAATGGTTGGTGAAGGTAGTAATTATATGTGAATGTAAATTTGGTCCCCTAGCTATTATTTATTATTTGATATCCACATTTAACTGGAGGTGTGGTATCATCACTTATTAGGACATATATCAAATTTTAGAGCAGTAAAGATATTTCACAACTCAACACATCAAATAAGCCAAATTTGTAGAAGCCCAAAAGAAGTCGTCCATAGAGTTTCTAGTAGCTTCATAAGCTGGCTTATGCATAAGCAGGAGCAAAAAAAAAAAAAAAGTCACCCTATGCATGCCAGTATATGATCGATGTGGTTTCCAAAGGGCCTTCTGATTTTGTGACCACAAACATCACTCTTGTCTTAGCCACAGCAGGTCCATCCAAATGGCACCCATCATCTTCCTCCTGACCACCACCAGCCATCCTCCCTGCAGCCCATCACCATGGCAGCCACGCTCTCCTCCTCCTCCAAACACTGCTCCCTCGTCAGGGCTCAGCACTCACCACCTCCTTCCATCCTCTCAACATCATTACCTGTGAGTTCTTCTTTCGATACCCCTCTTCATGTACTAATTCTTTCGTCCTTGGTGCGGTTTTGTTGTTGATGCTCTCTTCTCTTGTGATGGTGCAGAAGAAGACTGCCTTCCATGGGGTGGCTTTGGTGGACAGGCGGTGGATGCGCAGTGGCGGCGCACGGCAGAGGATGGTGCAGGTGAACGCCAAGACCGCCGGCGCCTCGAAGAACATTGAGGTGGAGGTCGACAAGCCTCTTGGCCTCAGCCTCGGCCAGAAGTCCGGCGGCGGCGTCATCATCACCGTCAGTACTACCTCTGCTTCCACCTTGTGCCTACTTTCCTTCAAGAAAACATATGATCAGATCAACTTCATGACTGATGTACTATGTAAAACAAAAATAGGGAGAATCTGCTCATAAAACTGAACTAAGCTGGAAATTAACACAGAAGGATTGCAATCAGCAGTTGGGATTACATTTTGTCTGTTTTGGGATCAAATTATGGCAGGGTGTGGAGTCTGGAGGGAATGCAGCAAGAGCAGGGCTCAAGTCAGGTGACCAAGTGCTCTACACAAGCAGCTTCTTCGGCGATGAACTCTGGCCAGCAGACAAGCTGGGGTTCACCAAGACAGCCATCCAGGCAAAGCCAGACTCTGTCTACTTTGTAGTAAGCAGGTGTGCACCTGTACTTCCCCTCATTGTTCTGCATGGTTAATTTGTTCAGATATCAGAAGTTGGCAATACTCTGAAGTCTGAATTTTAGGAAACTACTTGATTTCCCTGGAAGGTGGAGTGGTTTCCGTTGATCCTCCACATTTTTACGCAAATCCTCATTCTGTATGATGACATCAGGGGTGGTGGTACTGTTGATGTGAAGCGCCTGCCAAAGAGGCCGGCGCCGCCTCGGTTTGGACGAAAGTTGTCCGATTCACAGAAGGTAAGATCAAGAGTGTCCTGGCCGCTTCATAGTTTTTCTGTCGCTGCAAAGTTCTTCTAGGCCTTGATATGTATGTTTATAACATTCCGCATTCAATTTCCAGGCTAGAGCAACGCACATCTGCCTTGATTGTGGATACATCTACTTTCTACCCAAGCCTTTTGAAGAGCAGGTAAGATCACACATGTTTCTCCTTCAAATGATTAGCGGGGTCAGCTTTTCGACATGTGCAGATGGCAATGTTACGGTGTCATTTTTTTAGTTTGCATGATGATCTGTACCCATTTTCTCATTGTTTTCAGCCTGATGAGTATGGCTGCCCCCAGTGCAATGCTCCAAAGAAGAGATTTGCCAAATACGATGCGGAGTCAGGGAAGCCCATCGGTGGCGCACTGCCACCTCTTACGGTGATCGTCAGTTTGCTAATAGGGATTGCAGGAATAGGGGCTTTGCTTGTGTATGGCCTTCAATAGGCTTCTACTAAGAAATTTTGTTTGTGGCTTGTAAGGCTCAACCAATTGCTGCTGTACTCTATCTAACAGAACACTTGAGGGATATATATATATGAAAAAGGGTCAAAATGCAATATGTTATGTTTGTGTCTAATTGCAAGACCAATACTCTTTGGATCATTATTCTGTTTTTTTACCAGAGGCTAGTTCACTTCCCAGAAATGTTTCCAGTGTCATGTTTCTGTCAATATTGTGATGATTCCTGTGAAATGGTTATGTGTTTTTGTGTGGTGTTTTATATTTATATAGCGGGGCGAAAGCCTGTATCGAGGAGGTTTTTATGTGGTGCTAGTATTGAAAGACATGCCTCTTCTTGTCCTGTACTAATATGTCCAGAACCATACAAAAGGCAAAAGGCCCTTTAGATGAGTTGTGGCTGATGAAGTCATGTCCTAAAATTCACTGAATTTTGACAGGCAGCTGATTACATAGCTTTGTCACACCCTTTTAGATAACCATTACAATAAGGGCAATCGTACTGAAGTCCATAACTACTACCACTACTGTTTTGTGTAGTTGTGGACTTGGTCCAGCTCATGATATCATCCATCATTTTGGCTGCTTAATCAGCTTTTATGTCTAAATGGAGGCAATAGAAGAATATTTGCCCCCATTGAACCCCAAGCCTAAACAAAGCGTGTGAGTCATGCATGAAAATGACCTGACCTACAAGCCTCTAGTTATATGCCATATATTTGTCCAGGATTTGTTCATCTACCAGATCAAAGTAGGCCCGTAGACATCAGCACACAGGCAGGTAGTTAAAATTAGTTGGAACCATAAGAAGCTGATAAAACCTGCATTGCCTTCTTCTACAGCCAGCCTACTACTACTTATTAGTGCCAGATCAGAAGTGACATAGAGAGTTAAACTGAAAGAAGAGGCTGCCATGGGCTACTGGGGTACCTCGGGTGTTTGGGGGTCAGCCCGCCATGGGCCGTCTCCGTTGGTGCCCCTCACAGTGGTGCTGGCCTTGGGGTGGGTCATCTACAACGAGACCCTGATGGAGTGGTATGAGCTGGTGACCGAGGTGCAGGAGACCGTGACCGACAATGCCATGCTCTTCATCCTTGCAGCGGGTCTCTTGCTGCTTGCCATCGTCCTCCTCAGCAACCAGATGGAGGTTGTCCTCGTGCCCGTGGTGCTTGTGCTGGTCATGCTCTTGATCCAGAACATCGTCGTTGCCGCGCTCCTGCTGCTGCTGGTTGTGTACTTCGCCGGAATATACTACTACCCGCCTCACCGGGGCTACTATGGTGGCGGCAGCTTCAACGGCAGTGACTGGGCATGCTCCGGGCTGGGGTTCTACATGCTGCTTCTCCTTTGCCTGGTGCTGTGCGCCATGTTCTCCGAGGATGGCGGCAACTGGTGGATCCCAGGTGTGCTGCTGGCTGCATGCCTGCTCTGCCTCAACCTGTTCTCAGGTGGAAAAGGCTTAGGCTATGAGCACTTTTGAGCACGCTTGCTTCTCTTCTTCAAGACAGGCCCTCGCTGCTGGTTCATGGCATTAGAGATTATGCATAATGATGCATGTGCAGAATATAATATAACTAGTAAAATATATACTCCTACTATCAGTCAGTCAGTGATATGACCAGATCTGAATTTAGTCTTCAGAAATCCAATACTTACTGTAAGGGATGTACTGATTTTTTACCAGTTATCGGTAGAAACTAGACACATTTCAGTACTTTTGATCCAGCAGGAGTTGGCCTGGAACTAGCTTGCATTACCAACCAGTTTAATATGCAAATTTTTTTTTTTGAGAAAACGCAAAAAGCCTTTGCGTTTCATTATATTGGAAAGATAGAGTTTGATTACAAGCCTCCTAAGAGGTTAACCCGGCACACACACACGCAGGGAACGCTCTAGTGTACATCCCACGTCGTCGGTACTATGTCACTAAGGCCTTTTGCCCCTGCCTGGATCCAAGCGGCCGTCTCGTCCTTGATCTTGGCGAGCAGCGCCGATACGGAGGGCTGTGATCGGTTGAAGACACAGTCGTTGCGATGTTTCCAAATCATCCACGGGACGAGTAGGGCCGTCGAGGCCAGTCTGCGGCGCATTGGCTTCGGGGTGCATCGCTTGGCCTCGGTCCACCAGTCAAAGAGTGAGCTCTCGCGGGTAGGGGAGAGCAGGATAGGCGCATCCAGGCCAGGGTCTCGTGCCAGACTTGGCGGGAGAAGGGGCAGCCGGTAGTGAGGTGCTGCATCGTTTCCATGGTCTGATCGCAGAGCAGGCAACGTGGGTGATGCTGTAGTTGCCTCCTGGCCAGCCGATCCGCAGTCCAGCAGCGATCCATGTCGGCGAGCCAGTGGAAAAACTTGACCCGGCTGGGTGCCCAAATTTTCCATATGAGCTGCCAGGACGTCGAGCTGGTCGAGCCATGGAAGGCTGCGAGGTACGCCAATTTGGCGGTGTACTCTCCGCTCGCAGTCCACTTCCAGATGAGCTTGTCAGGCTCCGTGGATAGGGCGGTGGGGGAGATGAGCTGCCACAGCTGCAGATATTGCCCAATCTCGGCAATGCCTAGGACGCCCTGGATGTCCTGCGCCCACATGTTTCCGATGAGCCCGTCGGCGACCGTGCGCGTCTTGCGGTGGCGCTTGGGGACACAATCGAACAGCAGTGGCGTGATCTCGCAGACGGACCGCCCAAGGATCCAACGATCCTCCCAGAATTTGGCCGTCTGGCCGTCTCCTAGCTCTGTGAATGTGGAGGCAAAGAAGAGATCCTGCTCCTTGGGGGTGAGCTGTAGGTCCGCCAGTCCATGCGCGGTTGCTGTCGGTTTTGCTCAGCCATAGCCAGCGGAGGCGAAGCGCGGTGCTCTTGTGCTCAAGGTTGTGCACACCAAGGCCACCTAGCGCCGCTGGCCGGCACACTCGACCCCAGCTGACATGGCAGCTTCCTCCCTTGGCGGCCTTTCGGCCCTCCCAAAGGAAGCCCCGCTCGATCTTCTCCATGGCGCGGAAGGTCTTTTTCGAGGGGGCGAGGACCAGCAGCTGGTGTGTGGACATCGCACCCAACACCGATTTCACCAAAGTGAGCCTTCCGGGCTTCTGCATCAGCCATGCCTTCCAGGTTTGCAGCTTGCCTGCCATCCGGTCTATCAGCGGCTGCATCTAAGACGAGATCGGCCTACGCAGCGTGAGAGGGATCCCAAGGTAGGTCAGTGGAAACTCTACAATTGGGCATCCAAGCGGCAGAAGCACAGGTTCCGCGCTGTCCGTGTCACATCTGATCAGCGTGGCGGAGCTCTTGCCATAGGTCACCTGAAGGCCTGAGGCCTGCCCGAACAGCCGCAGAATAGCCTTCACTGCCGCGACGTTGCTGTCCGTGGTGTGGCAGAAAAGGATCACATCATCAGCATATAGCGAGATCGACAGAACTGTGCGGCGAGGGTGTAGCTGCTGTAGGATGCCACACTCGATCTCCTGCACCACCAACTTGCCCAGCAATTCCATGGCGATGACGAAAAGTTGTGGTGACAGCGGGTCGCCTTGGCGCAATCCCCGACGGTGCCAAATGGGGGGCCCGGGCTCGCCATTCAGCAACACCATGGTGTTGGCTGAGGTGAGCAGGATCGACAGCCATCCCAGGAACTGGTCTCCCATGCCCAGTCGCGGCAGCACCTCGAGGAGGAAGGGCCAGGACAGGGAGTCAAAGGCACGCGCCAGATCGAGTTTGAGGAGTACTCGAGGGGCGCCGAGGTGGTGCAGCAAACATGCAGACTGGCAAACGAGCATGAAGTTATTGTGGAGGCTCCGTCCGGCGATGAAAGCGTTATGCACCGGGCTCATGATGTCGGCAAGCCGAGGGGCGAGGCGGAGGGATAGCATCTTAGCAAAGATCTTGGCGACGAGGTGGATGAGGCTTATGGGCCGGTAATCACTGAGCTGGCTCGCATCGAGGCGCTTTGGGAGCAGCGTTAGCAGGGCCCGGTTCAGCTTGGCGAACCCCCTGCCTCTCAGCTCGTAAAGCTGCTGGAAAGTGGCGACCAGATCATGCTTGATAGTGTGCCAGCAAGCGCGTACAAACTCGGCCGTGAAGCCATCAGGGTCAGGTGCCTTGCGTGCAGGGAGTCTCTTGATTGTGTCCCAAATCTCATCCAAACCAAAGGGAGCGTCCAGGCCTTCCAGGTTGTCAGCGGGTCCCATCAGCTGCTCGAGCTCTAGGGTGTGCTCCTGTGCAACCTCGGTCCTACGCAACCTCAGCCATGTCATGGTGCTCAGTCAGAACACGGTCCCCGACCCACAGGCTCAGGATCCTGTTCTTTTGCCGGCAATAGGTGCACTGGCGGTGGAAGAACGCCGTGTTGGTGTTGCCGTATTTCAGGGCCGCAATACGGGCACGCTGGCGGGCGATCGTCCGGTCAAGCGAGGCGAGCCTGAGGTAGGCGATCTTGGTCTGCCGGCGAAGCCAATCCTCGGCGGCGGTGAGTGTCATGTCTTCCTGCGCGTTGTCAAGGTGCAGCAGCAGCTCGCGGGATAGCGCCATCCTGTGGCGGACGTTGCCAACAGTTTTGGCGCTCCAACTAACCAATTTGCGGGCCGTGGCCTGCAGCCTGAGGGCAAGCTGGGCAAAGGGGTCCGGGTCCTGTATCGAGTGCCAGGCCTCGGCCACAGTCTCCTGGAAGCCATCCTGCCGTATCCAGTAATCCTCGAAGTGGAATCGACGACTCGAACAGGGCATCGGTGCGCAGTCGAGCATCAGTGGGCTATGGTCCGAGACGACCGAGGCGAGACATCGAAGGTGGCAGTCGCCATATAACTCCTCCCAGTCTGCCGTGTAGAGGACACGATCGAGGTGCATGAGGGTTGGCGGCGATTGTTCATTGGACCATGTGTATCTGCGCCCGTTGAGGTAAACCTCCTCCGATGCCAAATCGTTGATCGTGTGACGGAATCTGCCCATCATACGCTGATTGAGGTGGGAGTTGTTCTTGTCCTCGTCCTTGTATATCATGTTGAAATCACCACAAATCAGTCACGGCTCCTTGCAGTCGCCTCTCACCTCCTCGATCTCCCTGAGGAAGTTGATCTTGGCCTCCTCCTCTTGCGGTCCATAGACCACAGTGAGCCACCAAGGGGGGGTGGTGCTCATGGGGTTGGTCACCCTAGCAGAGAGCGTGTTTGAGGATACGGTTTGATCGGAGAGAGTCACCTCGCGGCTATTCCATGCCAAGAGGATGCCGCCACATGTACCATCAGCCGGTAGGTACACATAGTCGTCAAAGTCAGGGCCCAATGCCTCCAAGACAATCGACAAACAAAGGAACTCCATCTTCGTTTCCTGGAAACAAACAATCGACGCTCCCGCCATGGCTAATTTTTTTTAAATAATACATTTTTATTCAATTTCACAAATAATACACAAAATGCAAATGTTGCAAATGTAACGGACCGTCGTCCGTTCAAAAGACGATGCACAACGTTCGTCTATTAAAAAGACAACGGACACGTTCGTCCGTTCAAAAGACGATGCACAGGTTCATGGAGGAGCGCCTCCACCGTCCACCCATGCAGCACGTTTGTCTTTTGAACGGACGATGTCCGTTGTCTTTTGAATAGACGAACGTTGTCCATCGTCTTTTTGAACGGACAAACATTGTCCATCGTCTTTTGAACGGACGATGGTCCGTTAGATTTGCAACATTTACATTTCGTGTATTATTTATGACATTGAATAAAAAATGTATTATTTTAAAAAAATAAGCCCCGCCGTGGCCACAAGAGAGCGAATGGCGATACGTCTAGCGCGCGAATTCAAGTCGCGAACATTCCATATAATAATGCGAAGTTTGTGATCCATGGACAAGATTTCGTCCGATGGCGGGATGATCCACGCCTAGACCCCCATGGGAGCACCACTCGGCATCGCGCCCGTCTGCAATATATCATCGGGCAGGGTGTGTCCCAGAAGCGCAGCGATGGCAGACAAGATGGGGAGGGAGATAGGCATCGCGAACACGTCAGCGTATGCCTGCATCTCCACCTCCGTGACCTGCTGATCAGTACCGAGAACACCTAACGTGCGCATGAGCTGCACCTGGGCACGCCGCTCGGCAGTGGGTACCCCCGTATTGGTGGTTGCCGATCTGCCGCGTCGTGGGGAAAAGTTCAGCGTCTGGCGGCGGTGACGCTTCCCAGGTGTGGGGAGGACGGCGTTGATCTGCTTGGTGGCTGCCGCGAGGAAAGCTCCGAGCATCCACTGTGTCGGGGGCCGCGTCGGTGGCGCGCTGCCACGAGCGCCGCTCATTAACAAAGCGCGGCGTCGATCGGGGCAAGGCTCTGCTCATCATGCGGGATGGCGGGCTGGGAGCATTGGGGCTGGCCAAAGGGCCCATGGGCCACGGAGTGCATGGGATGCTGGGCCTCTGCATTATTTGGATCCGTGGTGAGGCGATCTGGCCTCAGGGACCGGTGCGACCACATCAGCCCCAACCCCAGGAGTCACGGTCATTGGGTCTGCACTCAGCGGGGCCTCAGACTGTCATGGGCAAACCGACGAGGGAGGAGCAGGGGTTGTCGATCCCAAAGCATGCAAGAGACCCGACAACGCATCTTCCTGGGGCGAGCGGCTGACAGGGGATTTGCCGATCCGGTGTTTCTGGTACCTCGCTCTTCACCGAAGCGCTCTCCACGAACTCTTTCTCCCGAGGTGGTGGCGACTCCTGATTGGCCGACGCGTCTTCGTGCACAACGGGCGACCCCATGTCTGGGTCCAACATGGGGGTCGTGGAGGACGTGGAGGCCTCCACCACCACACGCGGTGAGTCAAGGGCACGGGCGACCGGTCATCGGGATGTAGAGGTGGGCCCGAGGGGTAGGCTGCTTTGGCGCAGTAGCTTTGGCCTGCCAAATTTTGGCACTTTGCGGCTGCTTTCGGCAGCGTCTTCTTCCTCCTCTATGTTGGAGATATGCCCAAGAGGCAATAATAAAAGTGGTTATTATCATATCTTCATGCTTATGATAAATGTTTACATACCATGCTATAATTGTATTAACCGGAAACATTAATACTTGTGTGATTTGTAAACATAAAAAAGTCCCTAGTAAATCCTCTTGTTAAACTAGCTTGTTGGTTAATATATGATCATGGTTTCCTGATCATGAACATAGAGATGTTATTTACAACAGGGTCATATCATTAGGAGAATGATGTGATGGACATACTCCTATAGTTAAGCGTAGCATAAAGATCAAGTCATTTAATATAGTTCAATTGCTATAAGCTTTCTGATACATAGTAACCTAATTCCTTCGACCATGAGATCATGCTAATCACCATCACCGGAAGGATGCTTTGATGACATCAAACACCACCGTGGCGGGTGGCTATAAAGGTGGCATTGAGTGTTCGGAAAGTATGTGTTGAGGCACATGGATCAAGAGTGGGATTTGTCCATCCATATGACGGATAGATATACTCTGGGCCCTCTCGGTGGAATGTCATCCAATTAGCTTGCAAGCATGTGACTGGCTCACAAGGGATCACATATCACGGGAACGTGAAAAGAGTACTTATCGGTAACGAGGTTGAACTAGGTATGCAGAGATACCGACGATCAAACCTCGAATAAGTAAACTATCGCGAGACAAAGGGAAATTGGTATCGTATGTAAATGGTTCATTCAATCACGAAGTAATCGTAGAAATATGTGGGAGCCATATGAATTTCCAGATTCCTCTATTGGTTATTGATCGGAGAAGATTCTCGATCATGTCTGCATAATTCACGAACCGTAGGGAGACACACTTAAAGATTCGATGTTGTTTAGTAGATATGGAATGTGAGTAAAGATACCGAATGTTGTTAGGAGTCTCGGATGGGATCCGGGATATCACGAGGAGATCCGGAATGGTCCAAAGAATAAGATTCATATAAGGAAAGTCCAATTCCGGAGTTCGGGAATGGTTCCGGTGTTTTCACCGGAATGTTCTAGAAGGGTCTGGAAGGTTCGTCGATCTGGAAGGGGAAGGGTACATGGATGTGTCATGACAAAGTGGAATGGTTGCATCATGTCCTAGGTCACTTGGCTGGACACTTGGAAGAGAGAAATCAAACTCTAATTTGAAAGTCAAAAAGGGCAGTTTGAAAAAGTCAAACTGGGACAATATTTCCAAGTGGAGGGAGAGAAGGATTCTTACCTAGGGAAGGAATCCTCCCTCTCCCTTGGGTCGGCCACATGAAGTGGAGTTGGGGGAGGACTCCCTCCCCCTTGGCGCCTCCCCACCTATAAAAGGAGGGGTAGGGCGCCCCCCCTTGGACACACAAGAAACCCTAGGTTGGTCGCCGCCCCCCTCTCTAGTTGCGGCCAATCTAGATCTCCTCTAAACCGCTACAAACTAGCTAAACCCTAATTGCTAGCTACCTCTAAACCTCGGCCTCTAAGCTGTAGATCGCCGGGGCTCCCTCTACTCCACCATACCCGCTCCGGCTTAGGCGAAGCCCTGCGGGATCTCCCCTCTACTTCCGACACCACGCCATCGTGCTGCCGGAATCGCGAGGAGAGAACTACAACCTCCGCTGCCTGCTAGAACAAGGGAGAAGAAGGTCTTCATCGAGTCTTGTCGTGTGACCCATCTGGGAGGCGCTCAAAGCAGGCGCCGGAAGGATCGTCTACGCGATCTTGAGATCGGCAAGTGAACGACTACATCACCCACGAGAATCTGCTCTCGTTAACCGCTTTGGATCTTTGAGGGTTAGTACTCTATCAACTTGTTGCACCGATCTAGTAGATAGATCTTGGATTGATCATATATTAGATCTTGATTGTGTGTTCATGCGGTAGAAAATTTTTGTTTTCCATGCTACGAACCCCTACACTCTGCCGCGGTGGCGGCGGCGCCCACCACGAACCGACCATGGCGGCATGCTCCTTTCGCAGGCGGTCGGTGATGGCGGAGCTGCTCCCGGCCATCTGGCGTCGCAAGCGACATTGTCCATTCGGCCACGGCCCCGCTGCGCCCAGCCGATGGAGTCCATGGCCATGTCGTCCTCGCGACCGGAGGGAGACTTGTTGGTGTGTTGACGCTTGCGAACGCGGCGATGGCCGCGCTGATGACCAGCGCTAGGGTTTCCACCGCCGCCATGACCAGCGCTGCCCTCACCGCCACGGCTGGGCGGGCGCCCCGCTCCGTTCAGCGCATCCATGTCGATCGCCGCAGTGATGATACGGATCGATATGGGGAACGTTAGGACACGGGTTTCTATCGGCGCGGCGGTGGAGCGCACGGGTAGCTGCTCCACGATCTCCAGAATTGTCGTGGTCTTGATCTCCTTGGGGTCGTGCGTGCGTCCAGCGAGTCGGAAGGTGGCAAGGTCAGAGCGCGACCTAGTTCCAGGGTGGAGTCGCTCGATCCAGACGCTGCCGCCCAGCAGATGCTCCACTGTCGAGAGGTGCCATGCATGCGCCAGGATACCCCGGAGCTCAAGCTCAACGTGGTAGTCCAGGTGGCCGACATTGGCATGGGCAAGCTTGCACCATGGCCTCATCGACAGGGAGAAAGCTGGATCCTTTAGAAAGTGATCGCCGGAGACCTTGTCGAACGCGCCCTTGGAGTGGAAGGTGACGAGGAAGTCCTCGGGGTGATGAAGGTGCATGGTGAAGTCGCCATGGCGAAGCTCGAAGCGCGCAAGCAGGATCTGCTCGACCTGCCCGACGAAAACCCTAGTGATGGGGATGTGCCTACCGGGGTATACCCAGCAGGACGTTTCCGACTGGCCCAGGAACTGGCGAGTGGGCCTGCAAGACGGCGACTGGATCAAGGCCCGGTGTGGATCCAAGCGACTGGAAGCTGAAGGCCCAGGCGAGTAGATAGGCCCAGTCGGATTAGGTTAAACAAGTACCGAAGCCTTAACTGATTCGGTTGAGATATGTAAACCCTAGGGGAGGTGAGCCTATATAAACCTCCCTGCAGGGCGTGTAGAGATACGTTCCATCATACACCCAAGCGACTCTCCGTTTAGCCGCCGAGCTCGCCCATTGTACCACCTTCATAATACAATCTAGTAGGATTAGGTCTTTACCCTCCGAGGGGCCGAACCTGGGTAAAACCTTGTGTCTCCGCCCTCATCTCGCACCGCAGATGGCTAGCCGCCCTTGCCCCTCGTTCTACTACTCGCTGCCGATTGCAGCATCTGCCGTGACCATTCCCACGACAGTGGCACCCACCGTGGGGCCTGGCCGGTCTGGCCGTTGTTCTGCGGCGAGATCCAATCTGCCCATCAACGAGACGGTCGCCACCGGCCGCATGATAGCGATCGGCGAGATGCTCCAAATCTTGCCGAGCAGCTACGTCCCGGCGGCGCGACCCGTCACGCACAGCGTGATCCTGCCGGTGGGCACGATCAGCCTCTTCGTCGGCCTCACCGACGTCATCGTCTCGGAGGACTCGGCTCGCATCCGCGAGTCGCCGCCACGCGATCGACTCTCCGAGAGCCAGATCCGCACGATCCATCGCCTCGACTCCGAGTAAAACTCGGCCCACAGCAATGTGGCCGAAAACTCAGCGGCCACAGAAGACGCGGCCCTCAACGACGACGCCGACTCGGCGACCCCGACGTCGCTCACCGGATCCATCACCGCGGCTTCACCCACGGGCTCCATCACCCAGGTCTCCAACATGGGAGACTTCAAGGATCCCTCCATCCTTGGGATCTTCGACTTCGACTCCGGGTCGGAAAATTCCGCCGACCTCCGCGACGGGACCGGTCGCCACGCCGCGACCTACATGGCGACCGGCACCGAACCGCCGGAGGACCCCTTCTCCACCCCGATCCCTCCTAACGCCACGGCAACGGAGGTCGAGGAACTCCGCCTGAAAGCGGCGGTGGCGGCGCAGAGCTATCGCGCTACCACCAGCAGCGAATCAGGTCGCGCTGAACCCCACCGTCGTGGGCGCCTGAACTTCGACGGCAACGACCCGCCCGCGGTGGGCCGAGCGCGCGATCTGCGAGAACGCGCCACCAGGAGGAAGCGCCCGGCCCCCGCCAGGGTCGACGGCGATGGGCGCCCCACCTCCACCCAACCGCACACCCCCCAGGGATCAGCCGCGGATAGTAGTCTCCTCACGGGAGCGGGACGCGAACGGCCTCCCACTGTTCTCCACCCCGATGGACAACCTCGTGGCGGGCCGAGCAGCAGCCGACAACATCACGGCCACAGATCCAGACGCGGCCTCTGCTCGCAAAGGCCGTTGAGCAGCAAAGAAAGCGCCGACTTCGCAGGTCGAGTGTACTCACGTTCGTCGAAGTAAGCGGCCTCAGCGGCCGCCCAATGGAGGCAAACACCCTCAATCGCCCGCCACCGAGCCATTGCAGCTCCAACACCGACCCTGACGGCCTCTCCACCAACGACCCAGGGACCAACTTCGTCGCCGCCAACGGTCAACCCATCGACGCCCGCACCCACATCATCAACAACCAAAGCTGGCGCGCACGCCAGCCCGACGACCTGCGACACACCCTAACCAATCGCCGCGACGGCGAGCCAATGGGGTCGCTAAGTCGACTCGGCCCCAAGTGCTTCGGACCGATGATCCGAGGCGAGAAGTACCCACCGAACTTCAAGGCGCCGAAAGAGATAGAAAAGTATGACCCCGCCGTCTGGCTCGATACATACCTCATGGTGATGGGGATCGCAGGCCACACCGACCGCTAGCCGCTACCTCCCCCTATGATGGAGGGGCGTGCGAGGCGGTGGATCAACACCTCCCCGGGATAGTATCGACTCGGGAGGAGATGCGATGCCTTCATCGCACTTCGAGTGCTCTACACCCGCGCCACCACCATTGAGGACACAGGTGATCGTCCAGGGACCGCGAGTCGACCCGAATCGGGTCCAGCGATGGCAAGAACTCTGGTACAACGCGGTCGGCATTCACCCGGACACCGCGATCCATTGCTTCAAGACCTCGTGCCGCTACGAGCCCTTGGTCGCCAAGCTCAAGCGACATTCTCGCACACTCGACAACATACCAGACCTCCTCGAGATCGCCAAACGGTACGCGGAAGAAGATCCAAACCAGGAAACCGATGATGAGTCGGGAGGTCAACGCCGCACGGCAATGACGACTGACGGTCCGACTACGCTACAGCAACACCGCCTCGCGGCAAGCGTCGCAGTGACGGGCGAGTCGACTTCGTCGCCAACGCCGGGCACGCACAACGCGAGCCCAAAAGCTTCCGCCGCGACGGAGGACAACGCCGCGACAGCGGCAACTACAAGGCCAAGCCAAGGTTCGACCCTGCGGCCCTCCTTAACCAACCTTGTGCATTTCATAGCAGGGAAGGCAAACCCGCAACACACACGACCGCCGACTGCCACACCCTCAGGGAGATTGAGAAGGCACGGCGAGCAAGGGAGGACCCCGACAACAACCCGCCAAACGGCGGAAATTTCGGCAACGTGGCCGGCTCGCTCCATACCTTCATAGGCTTCAACACGAAGCGCGAGAAGAAGGTCATCACCCGCGCCGTCGCCGTCAACGCGGTGGCCCAGGTGGACGTTCCCCAGTTCCTCAACTGGTCGGAGCAGCCCATCACCTGGAGCCGCCAGGACCACTCGCCGCGCATCGATTTCCCGGGCCGAGTCGCCCTGGTGGTCAAGCCAAAGGTGGGAGACTACTGGCTCCCCAAGACATTGATGGACGGCGGCAGCTCCATCAACATCCTGTACCTGGACACCTTCAGGCGGCTGCGGCTCCCGCAGTCGATGATCGAGACAACCCACACCACGTTCGGCATCGCCCCCGGTCGGAAGGCGTACCCGATCGGCAAGGTCACGCTGCCAGTCACCTTCGGCACACCAGCGAACTTCCGCACCGAGCGGATCGTCTTCGAGCTGGTGCCCTTCGACAGCCCCTACCACTGCGTCATGGGGCGCCAGGCATTCGCCAAATTCATGGCAGCGCCACACTATGCGTACAACATGATGAAGCTCCCTGGGCCGTGCGGCGTCATCACCATCAACGGCGACCCAGACATGGCCGCCGAGTGCGAGGCCAAAGGAGCCGAACTCGCCGATGCCGTCATCGCGGCAGAAGCCAACCACGCTGACGAACTCGCCAAGTACGCGAGCGGGATGAACAATGACGACCCCACCATACTCAAGAAGCCCAACTCAGAGGGCGCAAACACCTCAGCCTTCGAGGCAACGACGCACACCCGCACCGTCGAGCTGGTCCCGGGCGACTCGAGCCAGACGGTGACGATCGGAACAGGGATGAGCCCAGCCTAGGAAGGCGCGCTCATCGAGTTCCTCCGTGAGAACAGGGACATCTTCGCATGGAAGCCCTCTGACATGCCTGGTGTCCCTAGGGAGCTCGCTGAGCACAAACTAAACGCCGACCCCAAAGTGCGACCCGTCAAACAGTCACTACGGCCCTTCAATGAAGAGCGCCGCCGAGCCATCGCCGAGGAGGTGCAGCGTCTACTCGCTGCAGGCTTCATCCGGCCAATCAAGTACTCCAAGTGGCTGGCAAACCCAGTCCTGGTCGAGAAGAAGAACGGGACCTGGAGGATGTGTATCGACTACACAAACTTGAACAGCGCTTTGCCCAAAGGCGATTCGTCCTCCCGCGGATCGACCAAATAATCGACTCCACCGCGGGCTCGGAGTCGCTATGTTTCCTCGACGTCTACTCTGGATACAACCAGATCAAAATGGCTGTCGAGGACGAGGAGAAGACGGTGTTCATCACGCCATTCGGAGCCTTCTGCTCCACCGCCATGACCTTCGGCCTCAAGAACGCCGGGGCGACCTACCAGCGGTGCATGCAAGAGTGCCTCGCGAGCCAAATTGGCTGCAACATCCACGTCTATATCGATGACGTGGTCGTAAAGTCCGCTCACCAGGGTGACCTACTCGCCGACCTGGCGGAAACGTTCGCCAACTTGCGAAAATACAAGATAAAGCTTAACCCAGGCAAATGCACCTTCGGTGTACCAGCAGGACAACTACTGGGGTACGTCGTCTCCAAGCGAGGGATCGAGGCGAACCCCACTAAGATCGACACGATCGCACGACTCGGAAAACCGGAGTGCCTCTGGCGATCGAAGCTGGTCGGTGATGGCGGCTCTCAGTCGCTTCATCCCCCGCCTGGGCGAAAAGGCGATGCCCCTATACCGTCTGATGCGCAAGAACCCCACCTTCCAGTGGGACAAGGAGGCGGACGACGCGCTCCGCGACCTCAAGAAGGTCCTACTCGCCGCACCACTACTCGCCGCCCCTACCGACAAAGAGCCCATGCTGGTCTACGTCGCGGCTTCCGAGCGCGTCGTCAGCATCGTCATGGTCGTCGAACGGCCGGAGGAAGGAAAGGAGCGCCCAGTGCAGCGACCGGTGTACTACATCAGCGAGGTCCTTACCGAGTCGCGCCAGCGATACCCGCATGTAAACTGGTATCGCGGTCTTCAGAGCAATGGCGCCTGCCGCACTACTTCCAGGAGCACCCGATCACGGTCGTCTCCTCAGCACCGTTGCAGGACATCATCCGCAACCGTGAGGCGACCGGGCGAGTCGCTAAGTGGGCCGTCGAAATCGGCGTCCATAATATCAAGTATGAGCCACGAAAAGCGATCAAGTCGCAGGCTCTAGCGGACTTCATCGCCGACTGGGAAGAGGCCCAGCAGCCAGAAAAGTTGCCATACCTCCATTACTGGAGCCTGCACTTCGATGGCTCCAAGAACGCGGATGGCGCAGGAGCAGGGATCGTGCTGACTTCACCAAAGGGCGACAAGCTCCGCTACGTCCTCTGCCTCGACTTCACCCCCTGCACCAACAACATGGCCGAGTACGAGGCACTACTCCACGGCATGCGAGCTGCCAAGGAGATGAACGTCAACCGCCTACGCTGCTACGGAGACTCCGACCTCGTCGCTGGGCAAGTCGCTGGCACCTGCGATGCCGTCTCCCCCACCATAGCGGCATACCGCCAAGCAGTGGACAAGCTGGGCGGACACTTCGCAGGATACTCCGTCGAGTGGATCGACAGGCGGAAGAACGAGGAGGCCGACGCACTCTCTCGCATTGGGTCGGCTCGACTCGCACCACCCGCCGGCGTCTTCCTCGACACGATCACCAAGCCATCGCCTCTCCCCAAGGGAGATCGACATCGAGTCCCGCGCAGCGAGGCAGCTCCTGCGACTTTCACCATCGAGCGAACGACCGACCAAGCCCTACGTCGCCATTGAGGCGGCACCTTGCCGGCAGACGAGACGGACGCCCGAATGATCGCACGCCGATGCAAATCCTTCACCATCATCGATGGCGAGCTCCACAAGCACAGCGTCACCGGCGTGTTCCAACACTGCGTCCAACCGGCCGAAGGACGCAAGATCCTCCACGACATCCACTCCGGCGACTGTGGCCACCACGCTGGCGCCCGCTCTCTGGTCGCCAAGGCTATGCGGCATGGCTTCTACTGGCCCACCGCACACGCCGACATCGCCCAGCATGCGCCGGGTGCCGGAACGCCAACCAGACGCACGTGCCGAGCTCGGCGCTGAAGACAATCCCCATCACCTGGCCATTCGCCGTGTGGGGTATGGATATGGTAGGCCCCTTCAAAAAGGCCCCCTCCGGCTACACCCACCTCCTGGTCGCGGTCGACAAATTCACAAAGTGTGTGGAGGCCAAGCCAGTCCGGAAATGCGACGGGAAGACCGCTACCAAGTTCTTACGCGAGCTCATATATCGCTACGGGTTCCCAAATAGCATGATCACGGACAACGGCACTAACTTCGCCAAGGGAGCCATGGCCGAGTTCTGCGAGGAACACCACATCCGGCTCGACCTGGCGTCAGTCGCCCACCCGGTGTCCAACGGTCAAGCCGAACGGGCCAACCAGAGCATCCTCCACGACCTGAAGCCGCGGCTCCAAGTACCACTCGAGCGCACCGCCGGGTGCTGGGTCGAGGAGCTACCATCCGTTATCTGGGGCATCCGCACCTCAGTCAACAGGTCGACAGGGTTCACCCCCTTCTTCATGGTGTATGGTGCCGAGGCAGTCATGCCCACCGACCTTGAGCACGATTCGCCGAGGGTCGTCCACTACACGGAGGCTGCAAACGAACTCGCCCGCCAGGATGGAATCGATCAACTCGACGAGGCACGTGACCTCGCTCGGTCACGCACCGCCATCTACCAGCAGGGACTACGCCGCTACCACAGCCGGTAGGTGAAAACTCGCACCTTCCAAGAAGGCGACCTGGTGTTGCGCCTCATCCAGGACAAGAAGGGCATGCACAAGCTTTCCCCTCCGTGGGAGGGACCATTCGCCATCGGGCGAGTACTCGGCAACGACGCCTACTACCTCGTCGACGTCCGCGGGGATGGCAAACTCGACGTCAAGCGACCATGGAATGTAAACCTCCTACGGAAGTTCTACTCCTAGAACCCCACATATGTACCCTCCAGTCGCTATGAAATAAAAAGAATTGGTTACCGCAAATTGCGCCTACTCTTCGTGTCTTGTGCCACTCGCACTCGTAATAACAGCGTCAAGCTAACCGCAGAAGTCAACCTCTGGTACAGCGATCGGCACGGCTAAGTAGTGCGGTGCAAGAGCACTGGGTCACCCCAGGTCTTGCATCGTCCACGAAAAACGCCTACCCGGAGCCCCATTGGAGTCGCCCAGCCCGACTGGCTCTACGAGCCAAGACAACTGCCTTCGCTTCTTACAGCGACCATGATCCTCCGCATCCTCGACATAGCGACTCGAACGCCAAGTACCACGCTCGGGACTGACGACCAGTTCAGCACGAGCGGCTCAGGAAAACGCCAAGTATGAGAGCATGCCCAGGACTCGCCATGCGACTGACCCAATGGGCCAGGCTGGAGTGATGCGCTCGAACTAACGCGCCAAGTCCTCACCCACCCTCGAGTTGCGCCTAGAACAACCAAGTACCACGCTCGGGGACTCGGCCACCCGACCTCGTTCGCGCAAGGGAAAACGGTGAAGTACAGAGCGCTCAAGGGAGTCTCCTTGCGACTGGCTCTCCGAGTCCGGTCGAGTCGACCGCAATAACAAAACATTCAAAAAAAAGCAAACACATAACACACGAGGTAAAACCCATAAAAGCGGGCGGACGCGCTCGGGGACTCGCTCAACCCACAATCAGAAAAAACACGACAAGTCACAAAACAACACGATATATCATTCATAACATGTTGCACTCGTCTCAAAATACATAGTATGCCGAATGGCAGAACTGCTACTAACGCCCCAGGGCAACCTAGTTTACTCCGCTGGCTTCGACGACGACTCGCCAGCGCCCTTGCGATTGCGGATGAAGGGAGTGTACGGGTTCGACGGATACGTCGTCAGCTCACCCGCCATCGCCGCACGAAAGGGTTGCTCGACCTTGAAGTCCCGGTGCTGCGGCTCGGGGTCGTTGGGTGCGACGACCATCTCCTGGTAAGGAAGGAGGTCCCCCATCGCCCAAACACGCTCGAAGTACACCACTGCACGGTCCGTCAACTTGAGAACCTCGGAGATCTCCACCGCGCCAGTCGACAACGGGTAGCCACTCGTCACATCGTCGAGGTCGAAGTCCTCCGGAAAGTGAGCAAGCCCAAGGCTAAGCGCCCTCGCCGCTCCGCGCCAGAACGCCGATCGCGTCATGAACTCAACGACCGACGGCGCCTTCTCCAAGTACTTGCACACCTCGACGAGGTCGCTGGGAATTACTTCCGTGGGCGATATCTCCTGGAGGTAGGCTCGGATGCATGTCGCCGACAACGTCGCCAAGTCGACGAGCGTGGCCACACATTGCCGCGCGTCGAACGAGCTCGCCTCTTCCGCGCTATCAAGGATGCGACCTGCGAATAGAAGATAACAGTGAGTACGTCGGATATCACAAAAAGGCACATACAATTGGCAGGGGCAGATACACTTACCAATCAAGGGGCGGGAGAGATCCGTGATGAAGCGTTGAAGCGAAGTATAGTCGTCCTGAAGCCCAGCAACAAGGGCATCAGACACTTTACGTTCCTCTGTGGCGGCTGTAATGGCGGCCTTGGATCGCCCATCCGCCGAGCTCGCTTCCTCCTTCGCCTCCCTCAGCTCGCGCTCGAGATCGGCGATCCGCTTCTCAGCCGAGCTCAATGCCGATTGAGCCACTACCAACTCACCCGCTGGGACAAGTCCCTGGCGAGCTTCCTCTGCCTTCGCGGCAACTGCCTGAAGCCCCTTATTCGCCTCTTGGATGGTGGCCAGTTCCGTCTCCGCGCGGTGTTTTGCTGCCAATCGGTCAGCCGACTCACGTTGCAGACCCTGCACACAATTCAAACAGTTAACCAAAGCGAAATCCTAAGTGTCCACCCGCTGAAATTCAGCGAGTGCGCACTCGGGGACTGGCGATCAAAAAATCCTAAGTGCCCACCCGCTGAAATTCAGCGAGTACGTACTCGGGGACTGGCGATCAAAAAAATCCTAAGTGCCCACCCGCTGAAATTCAGCGAGTACGCACTCGGGGACTGGCGATCAAAAAATCCTAAGTTCCCACCCGCTGAAACTCAGCGAGTACGCACTCGGGGACTGGCGATCAAAAAACCCTAAGTGCCCACCTGCTGAAATTCAGCGAGTGCGCACTCGGGGACTGGACGCGAAAAATAACAACAAGACAATAAAAGAATCAGACCGCTGCAACACACCGACCTGATCCTCGGGGACTAGACATACCTGGATGGCTGCGCCAAGCATGCCATGAAGTTGTATCGCATCCACGGACGCGAGGAGAGCCGGCGTGTGCCCACGACGCTGCTCGACCTCCGCGTCAGCAACCCCAGGTGCACGGCTCGAGGGCGAGGTCCCACTCGCTGTAGCCGCTCTGGCCATGAAGCGCGGGAACGTTGCAATAGAGGCACTGGCACCAAAGGAGGCCGTCTCGGCCGCCCCAGACGAGGGAGCACCCTCCTTCGTGGGTACGGCCGCCTCCATTGCGGGTTCATTCGGCGCGACCGCCGTGTCATCGGAGATCGTGATGACATCGTCGCCCTTGGCCTTCTTGGCGCCATCGGCAGGGACGACGACTTCGTCTGCCTTCCTCTTACGGGAAGGATCTTCCTCGCTGACGACGGGTGGAACCTTAGCCACGGTCGGGTGGCCTATCTTCTTCGCTCCGGTCCTGTAAATCAATCGTGTGAGCAAGATAATCCAATTTGCTATGAAAAGACAAAAGTAGGTGAGCAAACTCACTTGGCGACTGGAATGAAGCGTAGCCCCGTGCGGATGCCGGCCGGCTTCTCCAGTTCGGGGCCCAGTCGGCGACTGAGGCCCATCTCCAGGACGTCGCGTGCCCAAGACACGGACGGCTTCTTCGTCGTCGAGGCTGCAACGGGAGCTTCTGAGACATCTTCCCGAAGCTTCCTGCGAGGTGAAGCCGCGCGACAGGCGGCCCTAGCCCGAAGGATGGGGCGAATGGCGGCATCGAGGCTAGTGGAACCTCACTCAGGCAAGTGCCGTGTCCAGCAGCTGCTTGGCGCGGTGCCGCCCTGGCCGGGCTGGGGGCGTCGGAGCTGCTCGCCGAGTGCGGTGACGAGGCCGGTCTCACCGGTTTCGTCTTCTTCTTCGGAGGGGCCTTCGCCTCCTTCTCCTTCTTCTTCTTCTTAGACGGAGTAGCCTGGCGGCGCGAGGTGGTCTCCGAAAGTTCGTCCTCATCATCATGGAGCTCGAGGCTTTTACTCGCCTCAAGCTCACGCTGACGATGCCCGCGGGTCTTGCGGACCAGCGGGGCGACCTCCTCCTCGGATTCGTCGTCGCCGTTGCTCTCGTCGCTCTTGGTGTCGCCCTTGGTGGGAGGCGACCCGCCCATGTCTTGGACGGACGAGCTCGAGTTCTCGTCATCTGAAGGCGGGAGCCATCCTTCCACCACTTGGAATAACTGCAATGAACACAAGATGAGATTAGAATGACGCATGTTGCACAAGCGATCGCATCACTGAATGATGCAAAGAGACTTACCGTTGGGGCTGGATGCTTCACGGTGTAGGGGGCGACCCCGGCCTTTGCATCCAGGTACACCGCCTGGGTGATCTTCTTCAGCGCTGAGGTGTAGTCCTCAAGCTTCCACTCGGCGGAGCAGGACTTCGTCGAGTCCTCCCGGCCCGTATATTGGTACATATAGTGGTCCTGCTGCGCCAGAGGGACGAGCCGCCGCCCGAGCCAGCAGTTGTATAAGTTGATCGTTTGGAGGCCCTTCTTCTTTAGACCGTGGATGGTTTGAAGCATTTCGTCCACGACCATCCGCTGGTCGGTGGGAAGCTTGCCGACTTGGAGTCGGCGCGGTTCGGGTCGGTCGGCAGAGTATCGTGGGATCGCCACCTCGCCCTCCGGAGTCGCCTCGGTAACGTAGAACCAAGAATTCTTCCATTGGCTCGACGCCTTGGCGGGTAGCATCAGATCGAAGAAGGAGGCCTTCGATTTAAGCTGGAACGTCAGGCTGCCCACGGCAAGCATTGGGCCGCCTGCTTCCTCGCGACTGATCCGTCCGTGGAATAGATCTTGCCACAGAGGGAAGTAGGGCCGGCAGCCCAGGTAGCACTCGCAGAACGCCACAAAGATGGCGAGCTGCTTGATGCTGTGCGGAACCAGGTCTGACGGTTGGATCCCGTAGTAGGCGTAGAAGCGCCGGAAGAACAGGGACGTAGGGAATCCCAGCCCCCGTTCCAGGTGCCTGGTGAAGCAGATGAATTCTCCGGCGCGCGGGTTCGGGGTCACCTCTCCGGCCGCAGGGATGCGCCACCTGCCGGCGCGTAGGATCCTGGCCTCCTCGAAGGACGCCAGTTGTGCTCTCGTACACTTAGATCTGCCCCAAGGCTCGGTGGAGGGGGCCATTGGCGGAAGGGTTCATGGAGGTCGGAAGGTTTCGGGTCGGTTGGATCGCGATGCGGAGGAAGGCGAAAGTTTGCACAGTCGGAGGAAATGGCGAGGAGATGGTTCTCCGATTGCCTGCCATTCCCCTTATATAGCGGTTGTTACCCGCCAAATTAGGGAGCCGTTACTACGCGGTGATTACGCCAAAAGTTACCGTTGGATTACCCCAACGGCTAGTTTGACCATGTTTAACGGTCCAACTTTAGCCACTCGGCTCGCCGACCCGATCACTACGACAGTGACTGAGTATTTTGCCGACTCGACTCGCCAAGAGCTGCGATCAGAATGACTAGTTTTCTCCTTTATACAGGAGCCCGTCGACGATTCGACTGGATGTTTGCTCTGAAGCCGTGTACTCCGACTGCCAGCAGCCACCTACGCCCAATCGACGACTTACCGGGACTACTGATGGGATGTGCCACCGGGTATACCCAGCAGACGTTGACCGCCCAGGGAAGCGGCGAGTGGGCCTGCAAGACGGCGACTGGATCAAGGCCCGGTGTGAGTCCAAACGACTGGAAACTGAAGGCCCAGGCGAGTAGATAGGCCCAGTCGGATTAGGTTAAACAAGTACCGAAGCCTTAACTGATTCGGTTGAGATATGTAAACCCTAGGGAAGGTGAGCCTATATAAACCTCCCTGCAGGGCGTGTAGAGATACGTTCCATCATACACCCAAGCGACTCGCCGTCTAGCCGCCGAGCTCGCCCATTGTACCACCTTCATAATACAATCTAGCAGGAGTAGGTCTTTACCCTCCGGGGCCAACTGGTAAAACCTTGTGTCTCCGCCCTCATCTCGCACCGCAGATGGCTGGCCGCCCTTGCCCCTCGTTCTACTACTCGCTGCCGATTGCAGCATCTGTCGTGACCATTCCCACGACACCTAGGTCTGGTGCCAGTAATGGACGCAACCATCGCTAGCTTGAGAACGTCCTCGGCCTCAGCCATCTCCGTCGTGTGCGAGATGATGAGGCGCGTCGGCGCCGGCGGAGCAGGGGGCGCAGGGGCCTGGGTGGGCGGCGTCGGGGCGGGGCACTAGAACGGCACCATGGCGCGGGCGTCAGGCGACGCCGGGGCTGGTGCAGGTGCCGCACGGGTATCGCCGACCGCAGAGGAGGCGCGCACCTGGGTGGGGCTGGAGGCCGCGTGCGGCGGGGGAGGGGAGGGCGAGCTCACCAGCTCGCCTCGCTCGCTACGACGCATCGTGCACTACCAGGACTCATGGCCAACGAGCAGGCACTTGCGGCAACGCACGTCATTGGTGCAGTTGCGCACGATGTGGCCTGGCTCGAGGCACCTGTAGAAGAGGGCAGCGGCACCGTGGAGGTGCGAGGGCGGGGAGCCCCTGCGCTGGCCTGCGTGGCGGGACGGCGGTGAGTTTCGACTCTCCTGGCGGCGCTCATAGCGGCACGGATTCTTGTGGCGAGGTTGCCTGAACCCCTCCTCGTCCATGACGCCGGCGTCGGAGCTGACGCGGTGGACCTCAGAGTAGGGGCCGACGCGCTCCTTGGACGGGACGCGTTCCCCGGGAGAGCGCTGAAGTTGTTGGGGAGGTCACAATGACCAAGGTAGGGCTCGGGGGGGGGGAGGGGGGGTGCTGCAAGCAGCCTCGAGGTAGGAGCTCGAGGCGTTCTCAGATCCGTTCCAGCGGTGCCCGTGGCCATGGCGGCAGCCGTCACCGGAGGAGGACGACATGGTGGCAGGGAGGTGCTCGGGGGGGGGGGGGGGGGCTAGCCTAGGCTACGGGGAGGTGGGAGGGTTTGCCTCTAGAACCGTGCAACGTCTCTCCACTTACTTTCTGATGAATCATGAAAAGAATACTTGGCGGTAATCATATCACAGTAGACAGTACACAGGTAGGGACATGTTCAGTAGATAATACTTGGCGGTGCTCATAAATACGTAGTAGATTGCGTGAAGAAGAAGAAAAGTACACCAAGAGGTACACATGGTTCACATCCGCAGTGGATAGAATGATAAAAATCACGTAATAAGATAGCATGGGTTCAGCTGACAAAAGCTGGTTGGGCCAAATTTTTAAGAGGCGCCTGCAGCAGCTGCCTCCTCCTGGAGCTGCTTCACCTTGGTGATGTAGTCGTTCATGGCTTCCTCCTTCGATTTGCCTGCAAGTATCATGAGAATTTTAGCAACGCGTGGTGACACCCTGCAAGAGTATTAGAGTAGACAACAGGATGTAGTTGCGATAACATAGAAGATTTGAAAAGTAAATGGACCTTCAACAGCCTTCCAAGCATCCCATTTGGCCCTCTCCCTCATGCTGAACATGCCAGGCCGCTCTTCAGAATTTTTTTAAGAAAAATGAGTTGTGAGTACGATTGTGGTGAACATTATCATGAACACGAAACACGTATTGAATACAACAAACAAAATGCTGTAAGACGGTGAATAGCACGTTTATATGTGCAGTCAATGCCACTAAATTGAGATGGAGAATTGGCACTAGCACTCTGAAGATGAACACTCACTAGAATCTAGATGTGGTAAATTTATCAGAAACCAAAGTTTCAGATGAAGTTTACGCAAGCCAAAGGAAAATTGATTGAGGTCGTCCTTGCACTTTGTAAGGTAGATAACTTAAGAAGTTCATATTGTGTCTAATACACCCCACCCATTTAGTACTACCATAGTTCCTGAAACTTTGTAGCCAGGGCGTGCGTTGTGGAGTGTTTCTGGGGGCAAGTAGTCTGTTACTTGGCCCTATGTAACTGTCAAAACTCTTCTTTCTCTATCTTAATGAAGAAGACACGCGATGCTCGCGCGTGTTCTTGAAAAAAAAAAGTTCCACTCAACAGTTAGATTCTGAAGAAGAAGAAGAAGAAGAAGAAGAAGAAGAAGAAGAAGAAGAAGAAGAAGAAGAAGAAGAAGAAGAAGAAGAAGAAGAAGAAGAAGAAGAAGAAGAAGAAGAAGAAGAAGAAGAAGAAGAAGAAGAAGAAGAAGAAGAAGAAGAAGAAGAAGAAGAAGAAGAAGAAGAAGAAGAAGAAGAAGAAGAAGAAGAAGAAGAAGAAGAAGAAGAAGAAGAAGAAGAAGAAGAAGAAGAAGAAGAAGAAGAAGAAGAAGAAGAAGAAGAAGAAGAAGAAGAAGAAGAAGAAGAAGAAGAAGAAGAAGAAGAAGAAGAAGAAGAAGAAGAAGAAGAAGAAGAAGAAGAAGAAGAAGAAGAAGAAGAAGAAGAAGAAGAAGAAGAAGAAGAAGAAGAAGAAGAAGAAGAAGAAGAAGAAGAAGAAGAAGAAGAAGAAGAAGAAGAAGAAGAAGAAGAAGAAGAAGAAGAAGAAGAAGAAGAAGAAGAAGAAGAAGAAGAAGAAGAAGAAGAAGAAGAAGAAGAAGAAGAAGAAGAAGAAGAAGAAGAAGAAGAAGAAGAAGAAGAAGAAGAAGAAGAAGAAGAAGAAGAAGAAGAAGAAGAAGAAGAAGAAGAAGAAGAAGAAGAAGAAGAAGAAGAAGAAGAAGAAGAAGAAGAAGAAGAAGAAGAAGAAGAAGAAGAAGAAGAAGAAGAAGAAGAAGAAGAAGAAGAAGAAGAAGAAGAAGAAGAAGAAGAAGAAGAAGAAGAAGAAGAAGAAGAAGAAGAAGAAGAAGAAGAAGAAGAAGAAGAAGAAGAAGAAGAAGAAGAAGAAGAAGAAGAAGAAGAAGAAGAAGAAGAAGAAGAAGAAGAAGAAGAAGAAGAAGAAGAAGAAGAAGAAGAAGAAGAAGAAGAAGAAGAAGAAGAAGAAGAAGAAGAAGAAGAAGAAGAAGAAGAAGAAGAAGAAGAAGAAGAAGAAGAAGAAGGGAAGAAGAAGAAGAAGAAGAAGAAGAAGAAGAAGAAGAAGAAGAAGAAGAAGAAGAAGAAGAAGAAGAAGAAGAAGAAGAAGAAGAAGAAGAAGAAGAAGAAGAAGAAGAAGAAGAAGAAGAAGAAGAAGAAGAAGAAGAAGAAGAAGAAGAAGAAGAAGAAGAAGAAGAAGAAGAAGAAGAAGAAGAAGAAGAAGAAGAAGAAGAAGAAGAAGAAGAAGAAGAAGAAGAAGAAGAAGAAGAAGAAGAAGAAGAAGAAGAAGAAGAAGAAGAAGAAGAAGAAGAAGAAGAAGAAGAAGAAGAAGAAGAAGAAGAAGAAGAAGAAGAAGAAGAAGAAGAAGAAGAAGAAGAAGAAGAAGAAGAAGAAGAAGAAGAAGAAGAAGAAGAAGAAGAAGAAGAAGAAGAAGAAGAAGAAGAAGAAGAAGAAGAAGAAGAAGAAGAAGAAGAAGAAGAAGAAGAAGAAGAAGAAGAAGAAGAAGAAGAAGAAGAAGAAGAAGAAGAAGAAGAAGAAGAAGAAGAAGAAGAAGAAGAAGAAGAAGAAGAAGAAGAAGAAGAAGAAGAAGAAGAAGAAGAAGAAGAAGAAGAAGAAGAAGAAGAAGAAGAAGAAGAAGAAGAAGAAGAAGAAGAAGAAGAAGAAGAAGAAGAAGAAGAAGAAGAAGAAGAAGAAGAAGAAGAAGAAGAAGAAGAAGAAGAAGAAGAAGAAGAAGAAGAAGAAGAAGAAGAAGAAGAAGAAGAAGAAGAAGAAGAAGAAGAAGAAGAAGAAGAAGAAGAAGAAGAAGAAGAAGAAGAAGAAGAAGAAGAAGAAGAAGAAGAAGAAGAAGAAGAAGAAGAAGAAGAAGAAGAAGAAGAAGAAGAAGAAGAAGAAGAAGAAGAAGAAGAAGAAGAAGAAGAAGAAGAAGAAGAAGAAGAAGAAGAAGAAGAAGAAGAAGAAGAAGAAGAAGAAGAAGAAGAAGAAGAAGAAGAAGAAGAACAAGAAGAAGAAGAAGAAGAAGAAGAAGAAGAAGAAGAAGAAGAAGAAGAAGAAGAAGAAGAAGAAGAAGAAGAAGAAGAAGAAGAAGAAGAAGAAGAAGAAGAAGAAGAAGAAGAAGAAGAAGAAGAAGAAGAAGAAGAAGAAGAAGAAGAAGAAGAAGAAGAAGAAGAAGAAGAAGAAGAAGAAGAAGAAGAAGAAGAAGAAGAAGAAGAAGAAGAAGAAGAAGAAGAAGAAGAAGAAGAAGAAGAAGAAGAAGAAGAAGAAGAAGAAGAAGAAGAAGAAGAAGAAGAAGAAGAAGAAGAAGAAGAAGAAGAAGAAGAAGAAGAAGAAGAAGAAGAAGAAGAAGAAGAAGAAGAAGAAGAAGAAGAAGAAGAAGAAGAAGAAGAAGAAGAAGAAGAAGAAGAAGAAGAAGAAGAAGAAGAAGAAGAAGAAGAAGAAGAAGAAGAAGAAGAAGAAGAAGAAGAAGAAGAAGAAGAAGAAGAAGAAGAAGAAGAATAAGAAGAAGAAGAAGAAGAAGAAGAAGAAGAAGAAGAAGAAGAAGAAGAAGAAGAAGAAGAAGAAGAAGAAGAAGAAGAAGAAGAAGAAGAAGAAGAAGAAGAAGAAGAAGAAGAAGAAGAAGAAGAAGAAGAAGAAGAAGAAGAAGAAGAAGAAGAAGAAGAAGAAGAAGAAGAAGAAGAGGAAGAAGAAGAAGAAGAAGAAGAAGAAGAGGACGAAGAAGAAGAAGAAGAAGAAGAAGAAGAAGAAGAAGAAGAAGAAGAAGAAGAAGAAGAAGAAGAAGAAGAAGAAGAAGAAGAAGAAGAAGAAGGAGGGAGACTAGGAGGGAAAGGCTCTTATTATTATCTATTCCATTCGTCCCATAATATAAGATCTTACTACAACTAATATAGGATGAACCACCGCATCATAAGGAAAGATGTCTCCTCAGCATCCGAGAATGATTTGAGTCTGTATGAAGGGAAACTCTCACGATCTTACAAATTTTGGTTAGTGCAACAACCTAGAGACCTAATTTCAAGAATGTAAAAAGGGAAGAGAATAAAAGTAGGTTTGTCCTTTGTCTATTTCCTTTCTTTTTGCTTTCACTTGCTTTCTAGAGGAATTTCTCTGCTTTTCTATTTTCAACTCAAACATCTTTATTTTTAAGATATGCATCTCCCAGTAACTATTTGCTGAACTTTCCTACAATTTTCCACGAATTAAAGATCTCGTGTTAGGGAATTGCAGCATTTATATTGTGCTCAGTTAAGAATTATGCTCTCGTTCACAAGGAACTGGATAAACAAAATATCTATTTGACACTAAAAATATACTGTACCAGTATTCATCACCTCACGGTGGCTTGCTTATAGAGTCCATAGAGGATAAGCTGGTCTTCATTGGTAGTGCTGGCAAGGTCTTCATTCGTATGCATTCTTCAAAATCCTCCTGCAGCATTGTTCGATAGGTTCGAACTCATTGTTCAAGCAAGCTGCAGTCACATAGTCCCCATTCCCAACCTTGCAGCCGGATCTAGTACGTCCCTACAGATTGCTCCCCCCACTCTCCCGCCCTCCCCCCTGCTAACTTCCCAGGAAGATTCGCCAAGCAAAGGAAATTAAGGAGATCCCGCATGACTAGCAGGGTACTGTGGGTCAGGAAATCCAAACCCAGCATCAAAACAAGACAGCCCGGATGCATGAGATTTCCTCTGCGATAGCATGAACACTTGAACAGTGAAGCTAAAATCATCAAAATTCCATCGGAACAAAGAGAAATGCACTGCACAAATCATCTTGGCGACACCATCTACATCCCAGATCTCTGGCCACAAGGCAATGACATCAATAAACCGTACTTGATTAATTTATTTTATTTTATTTCCAGGGGAGAAGAATAGTCTAGTTGGACTAACAAATCTCGGTAAAATACACAAACCTCTAACAACATCAAGGCCTAACGGCACTCGGTTCCCAGACTGGATCCAACTCACGACAAAAAATCTCACACCTCACCAGATGTAACAATCTAACATGACTGGGTAAACGGAATCAAATGCGCGCCAAGAAAAAAACATTTGGTGGGTTGAACTGAAACCATACGAGATTTGGGAAGGGAAATCCGTATACCTGCAGACCCATGGCTTGGAAGGTTCTGGGGATTTCTTCTTCTTTTCTTGGTTTTAACGATGATACCAAGACGATGATGGGTCTAGATCGATCTGATCCTTATATAGCGCAGAGCGCAGTCCTTGAGATTGTGTAGTGTCAAACTCCCTTATTTGTTCGGTAATTACAAACAGCTCCCTTGATTGGAGTGGCATTTTAAAGAGCAACCCTCGTGTAATTTTCATGTGTCCGTTTGTGCAGAAATGTAATTTTCTATGAATAATCTCTAGATTTTATTTTGGCGCGGGAATAATCTGCGGAATGAACAAACTAGAGAGCCAAGAGGATTACAACTTTCCGGTCGCAATTCGCACCCTCCTGTCTTCAGCATGATTCATATTATGTTTATGTTAAAAATGCTCTCTACAGAAGATCTAGAAAAATTACATCCATGTTTACGTGTCGATGTCTTTTGAGTTTTATGTGCACGGAACATGCTGATCTTTTCCACTTCATTCCAGTTTGTCCCTTATAGTTTACTTCTGCGGAAACCTGTGTTGCTCAGTTCTCACTAAATGTTTCGGATAACAACTCAAATATTTTAGAAAATACTTTCTTTGTCTCTAAATAGGTGACGTATAAACTTACATCAAAACCAAAAATTGTCTAGATACTTCAACTCAAAGTTCGGAAAACACGTCTCAGCTGCCGCCTCTCCTGATTTAACGGTAGCCTCCACTCTGCCTCCTTCATAGGATTGTTCCTCCCGCTCCTTCGTTAACGAAGATAGCATTGTTCACAATAAGTGATCTTGGCCCTTCGCTCAACGGCTATATCTACTTCGGTGTCAATGAGATTTTATAGGTATGGTCTTTTTCGGATCTTGCTTCGCCATATCAATTTTAGATTTATTTATTTTCATGGTTGTCACGAGGAGGATTATGTTAGGCTAGTAGATAAACAAAACTTTTCACGCAATGCTCCCAATATCTAGACGAGGTAAAAGGTCACCATCATTCCACTAGATCCGCAGGTGCAGAATCGATGAAACGACAGAAGCAGCAGTCTTACGATCAGATCCGATTTGATTCAATCCCATAATCGCCAAGTGCTGAACATATAGCACCTCTTTCGGTATCCACACGCATCGGTGAGGAGCACCAATAGTGAGTTGCTAGGTCCGGTATGACGTTGAACTAAATGGAGCTAGGGTTTTCAACACGTAAAGTGTCTAATCATGCCCCTTAGGCATCCCGCTACCACTATATATAGGAGTGGCGGCTACACAAAACTTGTGGCCCATCCACTAAATGCCTATTTTGGTCACCGTGAATCCAACTCACTGATCCAAATTCGTATCTGGTTTGGATCCAACCCAAACCATATACTTCTTAGTCCGATTCTCATTCAACTTGTTCACTCTAAGTGTGTGACCCGGACTCATGGCGACTTTGGACATGATTTGAGTCCGACCTACAATCAATCAATCAATCAATCAATCAAGAGGTTCAGCGTAGTGTGCCAATTCAAGTGACATAGAGTCATGATGACATACCTTTTCAACGGACTTATGTTCAAGTATTTTTTTTCTCATGATATACCTTGTCGAGCTATAGGCTTAATCATCGATATCCTAAACCCTAAACCCTAAACCCTTTAATATCCCAACTCTTCTCGATCCGTGATATGTGATTCATCCGAATAACACTTAGTCGATCGCCTGCAACACTTAACCGAGTCGCGATGGCCATACTTTCCAATCATATCATCCGAGAGGTCTTTTAGAATATCTCTCTAGTCATAGAGGCAAAATCTCATCTCAGCTTATCCATATCACACGCTTTATTCTCGCTGACCAACTATGTCTTTATAACTCGCCGTATAAACAACGCTTGATAGAACTCTATGGTTGATCCACAACTCGGATTAAAGCGACAAACCCTAGGTCTAAGGATTGCATTGATGGAGTGATACGCCGAAAACGTATTCATAATTGTTGATGTTCCATGCTTGTTTAGTATCTACTTTGCTTTGCTTTGTCTATACTTTGAGGTGTTTTTTACATGTTTTTCCGAACTAACCTATTAACAAGTTGCTGTTGTTATTTGCATGTTTTCTGTTTTTGGTCTGCAAAGGCGTAAAATCAATATTTTCGAATTGGACGAGACAAAAGCCAAAGTCAATATTTTACCGTGGCAACACGGGTTTAATACGAGACGAGGAGGTTCACCAGGCCACACCGCCACGCTGGTGGGCCCATCCTGCGTCTGGGGTGCACTGCCTCGGTGGCCCCTATGCCTCTTCGCCTATAAAGTCCCCCGATGCTAAAACCCTAAACATCCGATCAATATTCCACTAAACCATTCAGAGCCGCCGCCACCATCGCCCCTAGACTGGGGATTCAAGCTCTTCCCGCACCGCCAGAGAGATCATCCTGAGGCCTTCTTCTTCATCATGCCAGCCTCCGGTATGAAGCGTGAGTAGTTCCACCTTGACTACGGGTCCATGTAGAAGTTAGATGGTTGTATCTCCTCCTTGTGCTTTCATATATAGATCTTCCGAGCTGCTCATGATCAAGATCTAATCTATTTGTAATCATGCATGTTGTGTTTGCGGGGATCCGATGGATATTGGGATTACTATGTCAGATTTATTAATGGTTTTTTCTATTTGATTCTATCATGTCTGTGTTGTTTGTGATCTTGCATGCTCTCCATTGTTAGTAGCTATCTTGGCCAAGTAGTTGCTAGTGACTCCAAGAGGGGTATTTATGCCTATAGTGGGTTCATGCCTCTATTTAATCAAGGAAGTGGACAAAATCTCTAAGGTTGTAGATGTGATGTTGCCACTAGGAGAAAACAACGGTCTCTTGTTGATGGAACAAGTGGATTGTTTACCTTACACACTTTTCTTAAAGCGCTTGTTTGTTGATTGCAACTTAATAATCGGAGGGGGTTCTTGATGATAACCCAAAGGTGGACTTCTAGTCATAGATGCATGGATGGCGGTCTATGTATCTTGTTGTATTGCCCAATCAATCTCATAGGATCTTTTTGTCTTCTATTTCATTGTTATGCCTTGCTCAGTTCCTTTCAATTGCTCTGCTGTAATTTGTTTACCCTTCATGCCATATTGTTTATCTAAGGAGAGCACCTCTAGTGAACTATGGACCCCGGTCCAATCTTTTACTATTGATACATCTCGACATGGGTATGCCCTACGAAAATTGAGTAATAGCCTACCCGGTCCAAATGCATTAAGGCCCACTGACGACCCGCTGTGGTCCATGATGCCTATGATGTTTTGCCACAGAAGCCCATATGGACACCTGACTCAAGCCGCACAAGACAAGGAAAGCTCAAGACTAGAGTTTGAATACAACTTGTAACCAAATCAGATGGCACCGAGACCCACCTCCCCATATATAAAGGCTAGAGGGTCCAACGAGAGAACAGATTATGATACAATAGACTAGACCACAACAGATCTATGAGCCTCAAACTCACCTCATACACACCTCACGCCCAGATTGTGACCAGGCACCCCTCAGAACCTTCTTGCCCGCCAGAATCAAGAGTGCATAAGCAGTGAGTAGGGTTTTCCTCCGGGAGCCCGAACTTGGGTAAACCTCGTGTCCCTCGTGTTGCTTGTCCGTTAACTGCTCCGCCGATCTCCAAAAGATCCCTATCTTCTCCAAAACCCAAGTCCATAATAATGGGCATTGACGCAGATTAAACCTCTTCAATTGGCGCTGCCTCAGGGGAACTGGGGCGCTGATTGTGCGATCGTGACGGTCCCATCAGAAGTGATCTACAACTCATCGGATACGGAGAGTCATCTCCTCTTCGGCACCTTCGACTTCACCACCCACTTGCCAGCCAATTATGAGGGATTTCGAGTCCGTGAGGCATGTGCCCGAGATTCTCGCCTGTGGGCAGACCGCACCGCTCCCCAGAGCGAAAGTGCCACCGCTTATCCATCGTGCCCACTGGTCCCACCCATCGGCGTACGCACGCCGATGCACAGATGATTCATATGACAGCGAATCGCAACTCAGATCGGTATGTCCTCCTCGATGAAGGAACCTACGTTCAATCCAAAGCCGTGGCAGCCGATCCGCTTGGCGGGTGATCCGAACGCTGAATGTGATGCGTGACTCGAATCGCTAAGGTACTGGATTGTGGCGGAGCGGTCACAGCTAAGCCGACCAAGCGGTGATCTTCTTTGCACCATGTTTGTTGGGCGCCTTTGATCATCAATGACCATTTTGGCGCTGGGTACCCGCTTATGCCGTTGTTCGCCGCCGACCGGTGATTCAAGGTCCCACGGGTGGTGGTGGAGGATCTCGTTAGGCTGTCACCGGTGTAAAAGCGTGTCCGAACCCATTGTTCGGGACCATGCCGCCTCATTTGGGATGTGCTCGCTGAGTTTCGAACTCACGGCAGCCCTTGAGCATATGGCTGGCCTTCTTTTGACATCCTGCTTGTCGGCGTAGAAGTGGATGGTGTATGGGTCTGATAATTTGTCGATGCCGAGGGCTCGCCGTCAGGCCGCTGGAGTTGCCAGCTTATGGTTGGCATCCTCGATCGTGGGAAGTTGTTTCACGGCATCCGCCGCTGATGTGGTTGTTGCTGGCGGCGGTCGGCGTAGCCAGCCGCGACCATCATGTCGGGTCTCATGCGATCGCCATAGACGCGCGATCTTCATTTGCTATGGCGCCAGACGGCGGCCATAGCCGCCCTCCTCATCCAATGTGCTCGGTGGACGGGTCTCGCCATCCGCCCACATGGCGATGTTCATGAGGTGGTCTAGTGTCTTGGGATTAACACGCCCAAGTTCTTCCTTGAAGTCCTAGCTTGACGCCATCTTTGAAGGCGCCGATTGTTTCTCTCTCAAAGATGTGTCATGGAGTTCTTGATGTTGGACCAGCATAGTATGTTCGAGCGTAATGGATTCACTGTTTGTTGGGTGTAGGCCCTAGCTCTTCGATCGAGGCTGGCCTCTTGCTGGTACCCTTGAAGTTCGGATTAAAATGTATGCCAGTTCCTCCCAGCTTCGGATGGATCCCGAGGATAAGTCACGAGCCAGATCCGGCTACCGCTACCGCAAAGGCATTGCAGACGGTGTTTTTGTTTCTCCGCAGCTTGACGGACGACATGTGGTTGCCGAGCCACGCCTTAGGGTCTCGGTGCCATCGTAACCTCGTGAGTGTCCGAAGGAAGCTTTGAATTTTCTGCATTCGCGGTCCGCGAACAGATCCGCCGAAGCATCGAAAGCCCAGAAGTTCTCCTTCATCGTCATCCTCTTCAGAATCGGATGAGCACATGTGCTTGGCGCGTGCCTTGTTGATCTTGCGCTGAGCGAGGTTGCTTCGAGCGTCGTAGTCGTGGGTTGCTACATCGTGACTCTTGCGCTGTCGAGGTAGATCGCGCCTCCTCCGCCGGATGAGGGTGTGGGACTGCGGTTGAATCTGACCGCAACTTTCTTTTTCGGCTCCGCGGGAGATTCTTCGTGGAGTGCAGCTCCAACGAGTCTGAGTCCGGCTAGTGCGGAATTGTGCATGGCCCTCTTCGGGTTCCCCACCGAAGGTGGATGGGACGCAAGATATGTGGTGGCTTCCCATGATCGCAGCCATCGCGCATCTTCGTGATGACGCTACAGGTGTCCATCTCCATGAAGGACGGTTGAGGGTTCTGGTCACCACGCAACGGGATCCATGTTCTCACGCCAGAACGATGCTTGTTGGCATTGTTGCAGTGAGCCGGAGCCAACTGTGGAGAGCGCAGCTCGCCGCCAGACTCCGAGGTCGCTTGCTTATGCTTGTGTAACATCCCAAAATATTAAACTTAAATCATCACACTAGTCATCAACATTTAGGTTAACAAAACTTTTCTAAATAAAATTATGAATGCATGCATATGTGTATGCATGGATTTTGAAATTCTTGAACCACCTTGTTTGATTGTTTCATTTCTTGTAAAATGTTTCTAGGTGAAATAAACATCATCTAAAACATTTCCCACACTTTTCCTAAAGACAAGTAAATCAAAACAAATATATTAAAGGAATGGTCATTTTGACCAATTTAACTCCCATGCCTACTTTGGCTGTCTCAAACTTTCGTAACCCAATGTAAACTTTTCGGATCTTTGCACCCTTGAATGTACTCATAACAAAGTATCAAGGCCCACTTTGTGATCATCCAGGATCTTTCAAATGCATAGTTTAAATGACAATTCAAAATTGAATCTTTATCATATGGGAAGATCCCACTTTTTCAAAACCACTCAAACAAGCTCAACTTTCAAAACCCAAGCATCTGCAGACTCACCAGCACCAACCTAGCAAAACCCACCAAAATCTTTTTCAAAATTCAAAACTTGAATTCATGCACCATTTCATCAAACAGTTGCAGATACAAATCAAACAAACATCAAACACTATAGTGTGCAGTAAAATTGGCCTAACTTGTTCCCTATTTAGCTCACAACCAGCCAAAGAGATCATCTAGCAAGATTAACCAAGCACTAGCACCACCGTGAGCTTGTTATTGACATCAATGGTGAGCAGCCGAGCACACCCATGTCACCCCCATGTCGACAAGAAGCTAGAGGAGACACAAGCTTCAGCCGCGATGTCTAGGAGGCACCACCACCGTCCCGCACTTCCTCGTCTCACCGCCACCTTTGCCAACCATCACCTCACGACCACACCGCTTAGACCGCCAGCGCATTTCATGCCGAAAGCGCGGGCGCCAGAGCACCACCTCGACCGAAGTCTACGATGCAAGGCTGCCTCGGCATACATTAACAATCCCCAATCACCTGTGAGACCGCCAGACATCCCCTTTCCTTCCCCATGACGCAAGCCACCGCCATTGCCGAAGACGCCGCCGCCAGCAGAAGCGCCGCATGTTCCGCATCAAGCCGCATCACCACGCCAAAACCATGTCGTTGAGCATCGCCAGGAACACCGCACCGCCCCTACCATCGCCCATGCCAATAGTCGTCAGAATATCGCTTCGACGAGCTCACCATGCGCCCCGATGGTTCCCTCGCTCGACTATAAATAGAGGCCACCCCCGCTCGATTTCTTCACACCATCTCACTCCCCTCTCCTCATTGATCGTGCCACACCGTTCTCAGAGCAAGGCGAGCACCACCTCGCTAGAATTTCACCGGAGCCCGCCGCCTCTGGAGAAGAAGGGAGCCATCGATTGGCCCACCCTAGGAGCTGCCAGACTACCCCTGAGTTCGCTGTCGCCGATTTTGTCATTCGCCCGCCGCCGACCTCGCCAGCACCTCCTGCTGGAGCCTCAAAGCAACCCCCATCGCCGCTTAGGTTTTTTTCGCCATGTTGTCTCGCCAAGGCGATGATGACTTCACTGCTGGATTAGAATCAGATCGAATCACCCATGTTGCCTCGCATCGCTTCGCCTCCCTGTCACTGACGAGTGGGGACACCCACTTAAGCAGCAAGGAGCACCGCGCTTAGCAGGCCGCCCAAGAATCTTTTCCTCACAAATTAAAGCCTGATTTTAATTAAATCTTTTTCTTTTTAATTCAAACACAATTTTGTACCCATTTTAAAAAATCAATCCAGATCGATTCAGTGCACTAATTTGAATGAAACCAATTTTGTTGGAAAGGCCTATGAATGCTGAATCCAAGCCCGCTGATTCAAGTCATTTGGATCTCAGAGATCATGCTTAGTAAAAATAATAAGGCAGAAGCTTTTCTGCATACAAACATTTTTCAAATTTAAACCATACTAGCTTTTGAGTTGATTCCAACTCTCAAAAATCACATTTAACCATACCTTCCAGAATATATAAAAATATATAGGTTTACTTGCAGAAATAATGTTCAAGTAATAAAGGAATGCTACATAGGCATTTCTAGTCATTATATTTAAATAAAATAAAAGGGTAAAACCTTATTAAATTGTGACACCACTTTTAAATCACATTCCCTTGACTACAATATGTGGTGATGACATGTGTCAACATGATCCCATGTTTGGTTTGGAGAATATTAAATCTTAAGTAGTTTTTTTCAATGAGTAGAAATTACTTTTCTAAAAAATAAAAGGAATTAAACCAAGCCTTAACCTTGTAATGTTAGAGATGATAGATCATCTATAGGCCCTTGTGTGATGATTGCAAGTAGTTACATTGTTTGGTGATTGTGTACCTCAGATTTATTCATAGACGCTTAGTACCCACTCAAGGATACGAGGAGGAAGGAGGATACTACGAAGAAGAAGCCGAGGAGAACTTCAACCACCGCTTGCACAAGGAAAGCTTATATTGACATTGATGCAAGCTAACACTTGCAAGATACTTACCTATGCAAGCCAATACTTGTTATATGCCTACTATATGCCTTAAGCATATATGATCCAACCCACTTGACCAACCAATCTTAGTTTTTACTTACAAGCTTTATACTTTATTTCTTTATCAAAGCTATTCCTTAGAGTTTACTTAAGTGAATTATAGATACTAGAAAGATATCTCGAAAGTTCATAAAGAGTATAAAATTTGGCCTAAGCTAGATAATCTTGATGTCATCTTAAGGCATGAGATTGACTCTAGTTAGAACTCCACTAGTTTACCACCCCTCATTATTGTTTACCCCAATTGTAGAGATGCTAGTGCTAAGCATAAAACTTGATCAACTTTAGATGGGAATACTTGTGGAAAATGGTTATGAAAACCTTGGAATGATGGATCATTCTATTGAAATGTTTTGGACATGTGTTTCCAAACACCTGATGATTTTGGTGATGAAAATGTCGAGGCATGAGCCTTAGCCCTTTATAAACCTGGATGGTTGTCCTGGATGCGATACCATTCCAATTTTATCGTACAACCACAATAATTCAAGATTGGTTAGGGCTTGATCGAAACTTATGTACCTTAGTATTAGCTCCCTCACGGCGAAGGTCTGAGCCGAGGCTACCTTGAAGATTGTCCACTGCAGGCAAGACCTAAGATGACAAGCTTGGTCATGGTTGGGAGGCCAAACTCACGTGGAGAGGTGCTTATACTAGGGCGGTAATTGAAAGGTTAGATTGATTATCCCAGATACAATGAGTATGGTGAATTAGGATTTGTTCCCTCGACGGATGTATCGAATGTTGTGGTGAAAGTGTACAATCTCGCAGAAAGGTCAAACTATTCAATAGCCGCCATCCGCCGTTATGGACAATTGAGTGGCCATACCGCTCTGGCCGTGACTTTTTCAAAATGACTTGTGAAATGAATTGAGACTTTGACTCGACCACAACAGTAGTTGTGACATGAGTTACAAGATCCCAATGTAGGAGTTATAAAATTGTGACTAGCTTTGGAACTTAGGTAGAGATAACTGCTTTTGCAAAAACAACCTTAGAGCCTAGTGTCCTATTATCCAAAACCCCTCACTGTTAGTTAGGTTTTTAGCGAAAGTACTTAAAGAGTACCCATGGCTTTGTTCCTGCTATTCCCATGGCTGCATCTATGAAGAGGAGTACCGAAGATGGACCCCGTGAAGGTTACATTTAACTAGGATCATCTCCCATCGTCAGCATTGCTCGTAGGACCTCAAGATGGAGTTTACCACGCCATCAAGCTATTATTACGTATTCACCGCTGATGTTGTATTAAGAACTGGATCATGAGATCCCTATTCGTAAGAACTTATGTATCGCTTGTAATGGATGATGTACTATGGTATCCACCCTGCTATGTCTCAAGAAAAATGGTAACTCCTGGGATTACAAGTAAGGCGTAATGTGCATCCGGAATTAAAACTGCAAGTTGATAAGTTGGTATCGAGCCATCCCACCATAGGAGACCCTAGTTATACTCGGACGCTTGAAATCAAAAACTTAGTTTCAAAACCAAAGAAACAAATATTTACAAAAAACTTATTCTCATTCTTATCTCTTTGATTCTTTCATAAAATTCATGTTCCTCAAAAAACTCTTGCAAAATACATAAAATTTTGACACACTTGATCACTCGCTAACCTACTCATCCTCTATTTTTATAGATGGACGGAAGTACAGCAAGTTTTACCAACTAGGGAATGGAGGAGACCTTATCTTTGAGAGGGATTTGGACCAGCTGAACTTCGAGCGCCCTTCGCACTCGGAAGTTCTTAGGATCTCAGCCAATGATCAAGGAGGAGAAGATCTCAGGGCTAATTGTTGCAAGTCTCCGAGGAAAAATTGAACCTCCCATCAAGGGAGGGAATTCAGCTTACCTTGAGGGAAAACAATCGCTCGATGGACTTGCTGTAGTAATGCAGAAGCTCTTCTCCTCGTCTGGTGGGCAAGAGTATCAATCACATCAAGGGTACTGCTGAGTTTTGCCTTGGGCGTGATGCAAATGGACAACCCCGGAAGCCCCATACCACCCCGAGTTGAAGACTCAATTGACCACCTTAGCCTCATGATGTACGATCGCCGCAGGAGTTGGACAACCGCCGCGGACTACTCCAACCACAAGCATTTCCGGGTTAAATCCATTTGTGAGGGATGCAGCTTAAGGTTGGATAATAAGCAAACTTATCGCATTCCGGATGCGCTATCACTTTAATATGACTACAAGAATGTCCAAGAGGATAGGAGGAAGAGAGCCAAGAAGGAAACCAAGAGAATTCAAAATAAACCTAAACCTAACTGAGTTCAAACCCCGGAACAGGGCCTACGGTAACAATAACAATAACAAGGGCAGTGGTGGAAACCAATCCAATCCTAGGAGGAATGTTATCTGTAATAACTGTGGAATTCTAGGGCATTTCCAGAGGGAATGTAAGAAGCCTGTAGTGATTTGTTATGGTTGTGGTCAGAAGGGGAATATTAAGCCCGATTGTCTGAGCAAACCACCAGGTGGTGGCCTACCAAGGGAGGAGGACAAGCCATTGGAGGAAATGGGCAGCCCAATCGAGGAGGAAATAATGTCAAGAACAACAATGGCAAGAGGAACAGACCTACCGGGAAGCTGAATTGCGCAACCCTAGAGGAGGTGGATAATTCGGAGCATGCAAAGGATAGGTACGCCAATATCCTTACCAATCCCACAGAAAGTTCTATTTGATACTGGTGCAACTACTTCATTCATTTCTGAAGAATTCTGTGATAAATTCGGGATTAGAACGACAACGTTAGAAAACCCTATGACCGTAGTTATGGCAGGGGTAAATGTGATTGTACGCCACATTAAACAAGATCAGATTATCTCGATATGTGGTTGTACATACTTTGCAGACCTTTACGTGATTCCTTTGAAGGTAATTGCAGTAGTGTTGGGGATGGACTGGATGATGGAACATGGGGCTCAGATAAATTGTGAGGAGAAAACTTCTCAATCAAAACTCCAAGTGGAGCAAGGATAGTTTACCAAGAAGATAAACATAGTCATATCATGGTGGACTGCAGTTGAACTCAATGAAAGAGGTCAAATTTGAAGATATTACTATGGTAAATGAATTTCAAGATGTTTTTCCAGCAGAGCTACCTGGAATGCCACCAGACTGGGAAATAGAGTTCACCATTGACTTAATTCCAGGTACAGCACCAATAGCTCAAGCACCCTATAAGATGGGACCAAAAGAATTAAAAGAACTCAAAGAGCAAACAGATGAGTTAGCCAGAAAAGGGTTCGTCCAGGAAAGTGTATCCCCATGGGGAACGCCAGTAATTTTTGTGGATAAAAGGGATGGTGGAAGAAGGATGTGTGGAGATTATAGAAATCTAAACAATGTTACCATCAAGAATAAGTATCCTTTACCAAGGATTCAAGATTTGTTTGATCAAGTGAAAGGAGTCGGGGTATTTTCAAAGATCGACCTAAGATCTGGATACCATCAAATAAAAATTAAGCCTAAGGATGTTCCAAAGACAACATTTGTCTCAAGATATGGACACCATGAGTATCTGGTAGTACCATTTGGTTTGACCAATGCACCAGCAATATTCATGAATCTGATGAACAAAATCTTCATGCCATATTTGGATAAGTTCGTCATAGTCTTCATTGATGATATTCTGATCTATTCAAAGGATAAAGAAGAGCATGCTGATCATTTGAGAATCGCATTGTAGACTCTAAGAGAACATAAAATTTATGCTAAGTTCCGTAAGTGAGAATTTTGGCTAGATGAGGTAGAATTCCTCAGCCATGTGATCAGTAAAGATGGAATTGTTGTAAATCCATCCAAAGTTTAATCAGTACTGGAGTGGACTACACCAAACAATGTGAAACAAATTCGAGGTTTCTTGGGGATGGCTGGTTATTATCGGAGATTCATTGAAGGTTTCTCCAAAATAGCTGGACCAATGACCAAGTTAAGAAAGAATACACCATTTAATTGGGATGAGAAGTGTGAGGCAAGTTTTCAGGAGTTAAAAACCAGGTTAACCACAGCCCCAATCTTAGCAGTTCCAGAAACAGGGAAAGACTTTACAGTATATTGTGATGCATCTAAAGAAGGCTTGTGTGTTAATGCAATATCGGAAAGTGATTGCTTATGGTTCAAGACAATCAAACCACATGAAGTCAACTATCCAACTCATGATTTAGAGTTAGCGCAGTAGTCTTTGCGCTAAAAGGATGGATGCATTTTGTTTTGGAGCCATGTGATATATACACCGACCATAAAAGTCTTAAATATTTCTTCACTCAAAAGGAGTTGAATATGAGATGAAGCATTGGTTGAACTCGATCAAAGATTATGATTTAACAATCAACTATACTCTGTGGAAAGCAAATGTTGTAGCAGTATGCTTTAAGCGTAAAGAGTGCGTATATTCAGCCTAGCAATCGGAGCTACCAAAAGAGTTACAAATGGACTTGGAAAGATTAGAGCTTCAATTCATTAGAACAAAGGTTCTTGGAGGATTAGCTACTATGTGTAGTTGCAGAGCGATGTTGATCTTAACACGAAATTTTGACATCGGAAGATGCTCATTCTTGAGAAGTGGAGGGATATCTCAAGGGCCAAATCAGTTTTTCTCTTGAGTGTGAGTCTTTAATTTTCCAGAATCGTCTTTGTGTTGGATCTTATTTGAGATGGGATGTATACTGAGAGAAGCACATGAAACACCATATTCTATACATCCGAGAAGTACTAAGATGTATAGTTTGAAGAACTATTACGGTGGAATAACATGAAAGGGACATTGCTAAATGTATCAGAGATGCCATGCTTGCCAAAGGGTGAAGGATGAACATCAAGTCTAACTTGCGGGACCATTTGACCTTGATTACGAATGGAAGTGGGAGAAATAAATTTGGACTTTATACGGGATTGCCATGACACCCCTAAGCGGAAGGATATGATATAGGTGGTGTGGATGAACTCACCAAAGTGCATTTATTCCGGTAAATCAGAAAGAGTTAATGCCGAGAAGTTAGTAGAAATTACATCAAAGAAATAGTAAGCAAGCCTGGTGCAAAAGAATTGTATCGATGAGGATGGTGTTTACTTGACATTTTGGAAGCAATTACATGACACTTGGATTAAAGTTGGAGATTTAGCACAGCGCCTCATCCGGAGACAGCAGAATTAAACGGAAAGAACAAATCAGTTACTAGAAGACATGTTGGGGCTTGTTCACATTAGATTTTGAGTGCATGGGAAGATATTCCCTACCATTGGCGGGTACTACTACAATATATCATCAGGTAGTGGAAGGGCTCATATTCAGGTTTATATGGAAGAAATGAATCACAATATGTTGGTATGAGCACCAGGCGACAAAATTTAAGCAGAGCTATATCCGAGAAACGAATATCGTGATAAGATCAAGGATGGTAAAATAGCTCAAAGTAGGAAGAAAAGTTATCTTGATCAAAATCGAAGATCATGGCATCGATAGGAGACGCATGAGTACTATTTGGTAAGTCAATCAAAAGGGGTTAAAGGTTCGGAGTTAAAGGAAAATGGAGTCAAGATATGGACCCGACTAAGATCTTGAGTCCAGAACATATATAACTTATGCTTTAGGGTTACCCACAAAGTTGGCTCAAGTTCATAATGTTCCATGTGTCACAACTTCATAAAAATTTGAAAGTTCAGTTAGTCTACGATCACACACCAAGGATAGAATTACAAGAAGACTTGACTATGTTGAAAAACTGCAAGGTACGGAAAAGCGGAAAGATTGAGGAAGAAATCAATACACAAAATGCAATTGAGGTATCACCCCAAAACTATTGGTACACTTCAACAATATAAAGTTTTCAATTGAGGGGTATATAACATCCATTGTTGAAACCAACGAAGATGAATTTAGGAATTTAGCAGGAAGTACGTTCAATCTATAAAAAAATGTAGGTAAAATTTTTGTAAAATAAAACCTAAAGTGATCAATTTACCATGCTTTGAGATTAGGTAAATTCTGAGATGATTGATATAAAGCTTTGATATGATCTTTGTGGATTAGTGTGTTTTGGGGCTAAATTTGAATTTAAACTTGAGTGTTGGATTTATAATTCAAAAGTTTAGAATTATGTTTGATGTTATGAATTTAGTCAAGAGTTGATAATTAGTAACTCAAACTTTGGCTAAATACTTATAATCGAAAAGGAGTATTTATTCCATAATTTTATTTAATAAATAATTTATAAAATGTAACATGAAAATGATCAAGAATCTTACAATAATAATGAAATAAAGAAGAACCTTTATATATTGGTAATATTACAATCTTTATTACAAGGAAATAAAATAAAAATTGAAAGAATAAAAGAAATATTACAAGTGACTATTCTATAAAAAGAGAAAACCTAAATAAAGTCTTCCAGAACACACAAAAGCAGACACAAACTAAAAGAAAAGAAAGTTAAGGATTAAATTATATTTACTCGATGTTAATGATGAGTTGGCCATTGATATTATCTGGGCAAACTTTGCTAAGGGAAAGTTTCGCAATATGGAAAGAACTATATCTTTCATAATTTTAGCGGAAGTCAAATAACTTGACGAAGAGCCAGTTTCACCAAGCACTTAGTAGTAGCGGATAAAGTAACTTTCATATCTGAGCATATCCCTGAGGTGTCTGATGACGCTGGCGGCCCCACCAAAGCTGCATGGTGTATTGCTGTCGACTCTGACATCAACAGCTCAACAAACAAATCCACGGCCCGGTAGTGGGTAACTGACACATTTCCACCATTTCATACACATCAAGCTGTGATGACAAACCGACGGATCTGCTTCGCTTTGATCACATCTACGCCAAGATGGTGACATAAGGAGGGATCGGTGAATAACAAGAACAAGATCAAGCCACCCGGGACACGGAGGTGACTAGATCAGAAGGACCAGTCCAAGAGATGGAAGTAGTGGGGAGCATCGGGAGAAGCGCGGTCGAAGCTAGCCACGATCACGGATCGACAAGTTGGTCAACCACTCACTATTGTGATGGCGATGAACCATGCATGATTTATGTGTCTAAGCTGAACAAGCATTCCTTTGAGTTCTCTCACTCAAATTCTCGAGCTTTAAGAGTGGGATGAATCCATCATTGAAGTTTAAACACTAAAAGCAATCGAGAAAACTATAGAGATCGCTAGGATCTGAAACCACATCATTGATCCTAGCTGTCAGGGGGCTATAACTTAAATTCCATGAATCAACAGATATGGCCGAGATGGAACTACAGGCACACCTCTTAGTAGGTGGCACCTGTAGAATTTTCACCATTTATGGATCTATATAACAGCAATCTCTCAAATCATTTTTCCAACTTTGACTCAAGAAATCGGGCCATTGGTATCATCTACGAGAACCAATTACATGAGAAACAACAAGATAAGAGACTAGTCCACTAAACCTCAGATAATCAACATCTCTTAGGGTTACTAAGGGAGTTCAAGGAAATAAGTTTCCACTTATCTTTCTGATGCCAAGTTAATCTTAAGCTTGAACAAAAGCCAAGCCAAATAATAGGAACCCTAGTCTTGTGTGCCCATATTAGGATGGTGTCACAAAGCAGTTTTCTAAACTAAGCGGGTTAAGTATCCAACTTTTTATAGATACACTCTCACAACCAACTATAAATCCCATTTTCTGATACTAATATCCACAGAGAATCATTTACAAGAATATACATATACATAACCTCGCATTAAAGAGTGAGACAATTTAATACTCAGGCATGTATGTAGCAGATCCATAAGCCAATAATGTGAGATCGCGGATCTTGTTGTGACTTCATCACCTAAAAATCAACATCATGTAACAAGTAATAGGTGTGGTGAGCTCTCAATCCACTAGAATCTCCAAGCAATGATTCTGAAAGAAACAACACTACATCATCTGAACCATCATCAAAATTAACCAATGGAATCAATCGATTAAGCCACTAGAATCACCAAGAAGCTAACCATAAGCAGTAATCCACGACAAACAACCACTTAGTAATGCTTAGGGATCATCAATACATGATCCAAATCATCGGATATTCAATCAACGAGGAGGATGTGAACCATAAGTAGACAAAGTACCCTAATGGGACTTAACCAATGGCAAAAAGAGAGTAGCCACTACCAACACGCATAGCATAGGGTTGGCCCCTGCTTGAGAGGACACAAGGGAAAGAAGAACAACTTAACTGATGGATGCTTTGCTATGGTAGAGAAGAGAAGCCCGAGGTGGGTTGACAAACACGGCGACTACAGGAGCACCCAAAGAAGGCTGATGAGGCTTATGCCAAGGCGGCGACCATAGCCACGCTGAAGGCGAACACCACCCTGACACGCAGGAGGCAATGGGCGACCTGACACCACCGCCCAAACCCAAACTAGGGTTCCGGGGCCGGAGCAGTCTAGCCACATGAGGATCGGCGGGTCCAAATCGAAGTTTATGGAGCGAGCGAAGCGGGTGGCTCTATATTTTTTAGAAGGGCCCTAGGGGCGAAGTCGTAACCAGAGGGCCCTTAAGACATGGATATGTATGTCGCATAACAAGATATATGAAGCATACACTATGCTTATTTTCATAGCATAGAAATTAAGAGTTAACATCTAATCATACGAAGATATGTCCATACATATTGTCAAAGCACTAAGTAGTGTCATATTCCACCACATCCCTTCACTCCAAAAAGTAGTGTCACATTGCGATAGAAAAAATTGTAGTCGGCATCAACGTCGTCGTTGATGGTAGAAACTTGATTGCTCATTGTCAAAATATACGCATGAATTATGCTTATCATCTTTATTCTGCATGAGTTCTTGTCTTTGATTATTATTGTTAGCGATCAATATTACTTGTTGGAAAATACTTATTTCAAAGTACCACTTTTACTTGATTGAATCGGTAGGATTCTCTAAGCGTATCGTTCATTCTTCTTCCGTGAAATTAGGGCAATTGTCTACGGTGGCATTGTAACACTTCTATAATAGATTAATTAATGGTGATAGAAATTTACAAAATGTTAAAACCTATAATTAAAAAGATTATATTCGATAGGTTGATGAAGGTGCGGTGTATCTTTTGAGTTTTCCAAGTCGAAGATGAGGCTTCTACAATTTGGGACGACCGAGGTAAATGAAACCGACGGCTAATCAGTGATGAGAAACGATGACGGACCAGGAAAAGTCGTGAGGCAGGTGGCACTAGGCTAGTCACGGAGCTCAGCGATCGCGAGACGAGGTGAGCGACCAAATTAGATCCTCGATCGGCTACTGTTATCTTTTTCCTTTTCTTCTAAAAATTGTACATCACTCTTGGTAACTTTTTTTTAGGGATAATATATGGGCTACTAAACACGAGGCAGTGCCGGATCAATCTAGCTTTTTCCGTGTTAACTATTTCCCACAGGGGCCCATTAAAAAAGAATAAATCCGAGCATGCAGTTGGCATTTTGTAAGGTATATAAGTGCTCTCCTTTATTCCTGGTAGCGATCTTGGGCCCCTCCTTGGCCAGCCTAAACCCTTGGGCGCAGCCAACATGTGACCTAAAATTCGAGAAGCCGAACTTGACAGGGAAGGAGGTAGGCAAGTGAATTAGCCAACCGGCCTTACCCTATACATCACGACAATGGCCAGTAAGGAGGTCGCAGCCCAGGCGTGATGAATCGTGGCCAGCAGTGGCATCAGCCAATGTGGTAGAGGTCGGGGAGGAGAAGAAAGAAGATGAGATCCCGAAGAGAGTGATAGAAGACTAGGCGAGTTGAGGCAGGGACACCTTGGTGTCATTTGATTACGCGCCCTATTGAGCCGCGAGTGGCCCAATAAACCAACCATAATGACCCATTTACCTAAAAGGCGGTTTTTAATAATTAAGAAAAGAAGACAAAAAATACTTACAATTTGAAATAAATTCTATAAAATAAAATAAAAATCCAAAAATATAAATGAAAATATTTTTTGGATTCACAATAATCAAAATAATATCCAAAATAAATTAAGAAATAAAATTTTAGAAATATAAGATTTTATTAAGAATTTTGTAATATATATACTATACGGAATTTTATAAAAAAAAAATTATTGAAAGATGATAAAAATAAATAAAAATCACTTTCATTATATATTAATATTGTAGTATTTTACTAAAAATACTAAACAAAATATTTAATATCAATTTTCAGATATTTACATGATAATTCTTAAAAAGAGAATTATTAAATAAATAAAATTAAAAATAAAATATGAAATAAATAAAAAGAATACAATATTCAATAAATATTAAAATTAATATTTATAAATTCTTTTCTATTATTAAAAAGAATTTTTTTTACATAATTTAGATAATGGGGGAGAATACACACTGGCTAAATAATGCATTACATTACTTTGCATAATAATTTTAGCTTCTTTAAATATTGTCCTTCTTGGGATAATAATGGTGGTTTTTAGACATAAGAAGCTCAAGGTCTACGATCGCAAGCATCCGACTTCACTACCTTGCTTGATCACTGAAAGGCTTAAGTTCATCACTTGCTCATGTCGCTTTGAAGAAGTCATTATCAAAGTATTTTGCAAATTATATGTTATCATATATACTCCAATAGAAAAAGAAAATATTATTTTCACAAATAAAGAAATTGTAGAAATGCCAGAGAAAATCCCTAAGTGATGATATAATGGAAGCAATAGAACTTAGGGTTATATTTGCAAAAGTGATGAACAATTAGGGACTTAATAACCCATGACATCGGTGATTCTAGCGCATATATCACTTGGGCATTAGCCATAAATTTAGAATGGAGCGAGAGAAAGTCATGTTTTGTATCTTCTTCCTCCATATAATGGCCGGATGTGCCGAATTAAGTGGTTGTTATCACTAATTAGCGTGCATATTAATTGTTAATCCGTAGAGGATATCTGCGACGCATATGGAGTTTGAAACCCTCAACGTCCCATGATAATTACAGCATCTAACGGTCTATACAAACCATATAGTAATTCAATATGTGGGCATGGTGTATACTAAGGAGGAGCATCTTTGCGGTACGTGAGGGGCGATGATTGGCTTGGATCACCCTCACGAATTTTATCATGGCATTGTGGGCGGAAGAAGTATGCACGATTGTTACGAACAAGGGAGTTAATCTCTCATGGGTAAAATACTTGGCACGCTCTGCCAGTGTAAGAATTGTAACTGTTTACTCCTGTTCGGGGGAAGGGAGCTCACAGACCCTGGCGGGGAAAAGAAACTCATGAAAGTTCTAGTCGACTGTGAAGAAATGCCTGATGGTCATAGATTTTATAATAAATTCAATCTTTGAAGAAAGATTCTTACAAAAGCTACTAAACAAGTACCAAAAGACTTATAGTGCAAAATTGGTAGTTACGAGCATCAAATAAACATTGCATATAATGAACTTATTTGAGTATGACATTACTCATCCTTTCCGCTTTGATCCCTTGCTTGAACTTTGAGGATCCCGAAGATACGCCAATGTATAAGCGACCGGTAGAATACAGAAGATGCTGTTCTCTGAGGAGCTTTGACACCATCGGAGAGGTGTTGAAGGAGTGGATTCACGAAATCCGCTGAATGGTGCTTTCCGATGAGCATGAGTCAACTAAAGTATCCTAGTTAGGAAGTAGCAGAAATGAGGCGAAGTAAAGCAGCATGAACCGCCGTTCACTGAATGGCTATTGACCTCAACTCCTAGTTGGAGTTGCTATGTTTGAAAATTCATTTGAAAGACTTTATATTTTGGTTTTGAACATAAAGTGGAATCCTTTTCAAAATCTTGAACTTGGTATTGTAATACTAATAGTAATGTGAATGTGTGTTGGACCGCATAATGTTTACATTGTACCACTCTGAGGATGTGATATTTCTGAGCGGTTGTTACAGTTGGATGTCATATCAATGATTATAGTGTATGCTACACATGCTGATGGTATCTTTGGGTCACCGCATTCTCCCAACTATCGCTTGCGATCATTGCGCCCGCTGCCCTTACGCTGCTCCACTTGGATCACGCACTTTCGTCGGAGGCAACCATGATTCTCGTCGCAGGACCAGATCCAAAGCGCACTACTTGCACTCCCCACCCGGCTTGACGACCGCCACCCACCCAAGCCAGGATATCTTGCGCTTCGGCAGTGCGTGCCTCCACCGCCACGTGACAACGCCCTAACCGCCGCCCGAACCTGATTCTTGGCGCGCCATGGCCTCCTTGTTGCCGCGCCTCCTGCCTGCATCCACCTAAGATCCTCTCTCGCTGCTGACGTGGAGGCCAGGTAATAATCTCGGCCCCGCCTCGGCACCACCTTTACTGGCCCTCCTCCCCATGAGCGAGCCCCACCTCCTGTTAGTTCTCACTCACGAGGCCTCCCACGCTCATTCGACATGTGGATGCTAATGTCGGCATCCAGTTGCTTCAAGTCGTGTCGATTCTTGCTACATGCGGTCGTTGGCGATACTACCTAGCGGGTGTTGGATTTGCCTACATGACGGCTCGATATTGCTACCTATGGCCCCACGATCGTTTGCTACTGCAGCATCTTGACACTGCTACAGCCATGGTGGCCCAGGCGTTGATACACAGCAGCGGTCTGCTACCTGTGACCAGACCTGCTACATATGACATGGTTTTGCTACATCGCTGTGACGGTCTTTGCTATAATGGCATATTTTTTTTGCTACAATTTTGCTCCGAGCAATGTCTCTAAGCAAAGTCCGGTATTTTGCTACATTAGCATAATCATCTTGCTATATATGTTTTGATTTTGCTACAAAGCACAACTTTTTTCTTTCTAGCGTTATCGGCGAGGTCTCTGGCGAATCTTGGTAAATCTCGTGAAAGTCTCCGGTGAAATCGGTTTTGCTATATTAGTATTTTTTGCTACAGATGTGACAAAGGTCTCCGAGCCGTGTCTTCTATTTCTATGATGGGCGTTTTCTACATGCAGCAAAAGCGGGATATTTTGTAGCAAAAGCAGGCGTTTGTAGCAAAAGCGGGTCCCTATTTGTTTTTTAGTGGACCGTGTCACGAGGAGGACACGGGGATCGGAAGTTTTGATCCCAGGGGCATCACGCCCTATGCGACCTTTTCTTTTGAAAAAATACGTTGCAATCGAAGGCGATACTACTTAGAGTATATTACGATTCGTTATATTTGTATTTGGTAGTTTAAATATTGTAATCCAATTCTACCTTTTGCTCCCCAAGTTTTCTAGTACCGTATATAAACACACAAGGGCTCACGTTGTAATTACCTCTTGCAATATCAATACAATCTATACTTCCGCAATCTTTCATGGTGTCAGAAGCGGTTCGCTCACTTCTAGGGTTGAACACCTCTTTCGCCCGCAACTTGCTTGGAATTGTTCTTCACAGGGGCCGTTACCAATAATGAATTAGATCTTACGCTTAAAATTTTCGTCGGCAGCTTGATCGATGTTTCTTCTTATTGCGCGATCATAGATCGGTTAAGTAATCCACGGCCGCATGTCATCAGCGCCTCTACTTCAACCTCGGCGTCGGCGCATCTCGGCTACATCCTCATCGACCACCGGATCGTGCCAACATCATGCGGGATACCGTCCCAAGTATGCGCCTCGCCGTCGACACAAAAAGTTGCACCTTCATCACCGTGGTCATCATGCCGACAACCATCTACACCAATAACATCGCGCATCGTCGGCACCACCACCTGTCGTGGTCATTGTCAGCCTTCAAGTTCTTACTCCTGACGGCGTCGCGCTCATACAACCGGAAAATACGGGTCTAATCTCAAATCGACTACCACAACAACTCAATCGCCATCGACAACTACCACCATCATCTTGTCCCGGCGACCTTGCATGAGTCACAGTCTAATTTTTTATTTGCGAAGTTTGTGCTCAATTTTCTTCTTACGCCACTTAAATACACTCCGACACGGCCGGACAACTTCTGCCAGGTTTATGGAAAAAAATTGCTCCTCAATCCGGCTACGCGCATGGCTCATGATGGTCTGTCTTCGCCCGTCCAGCAACACCGGTGCCTTCGCCGTCCCCGACACGCTCCCAAGTCTCGCAAGCTTCGGCATTGCGGGTCGAACTACTTCCCAAACTCGTCTACCTCAACCACTCGGTAATTCTCGAGCTCAACGGCGACATCGATCACAACACAACATCATCAACGGCGACAACTTCACCAAGCGGCACCATCGACCACCACTACAGGCGCCTCACTTCCATTTACGCCGACATCCTCTTGATCATAACGGATTATGCTCGGTCAGACCATCAGGACGCTCCCTCATTACGTGTCACTCTGAATCCGACTACAGCGAAGTTTAGGGTATAATGATTTCGTTATATTTGGTAGTTTAAATATTGTAATCAATTCTATCTCTAATAGTCTTCTTACCCCAAGTTTTCTAGTACTATATAACAGCAAGGGCTCATGTTGTAATCACTTCTTGCAATATCATTACAATCTATACTTGACGATCTTTCAACAACACGTTACATGCACTCATCCCTATGACACACACTTTTAGAATAAATGTTATATATATTGTGTTATCTTGTTTAGCTTAACTTATTGTTGGTGTACTTAGTTGAGCCTAGTATATTTGGGTTTGTGCTTATAAAATAGCGTTAGTTTAATTCGTGTCTCTCAAGCCAAAACCGTAATAGTTTTGAAATTGGCTATTCACCTTCTTTGAGGATATCTCTATCCTTTCAATTAGGTTGCTGGGGCCCACTACAGCTGTGTGTCCATGACGAAAGTCGTTAAACCCGGACGATAAGATCCGAGGAGCCCATCATTTTCCTTCAACATCATAAAAACCACAACAGTCTAAACACAACATGAAGACCTCTCGCCAAGGTGCACGTGCTCCGTCGAGACCGGACGAACCGGTGACATTATTGCCTACGGAGAGAAGGGACCTAGATGGGTTCATCCGCTGCCTTGGAAGTGCCTCACTCTTCTCTCAGTCAAGGCAACACTTGTGGCAGGATAATAAACGAACATTTTGAGAGATACCTCCCATCCGGATTCCTCCCATTTTTTTTTGAAGAACAGATTTTCCCATTGCAGTAGAGCAACTTTCATCATCATATAAGAGAGAAAGCGCGTTAGGCAGAACCGCGTCTGGACTTTGTTGGTCTTGTGCCTGTCTGGCCGCGTACACAAGGATGAAATGACATCATGCATGCACGCATGCAGTACAACCTGCCAAGCAGCGCTTTGGATTCTTTGTCCTGTATGTAACTCCATGCATGGACAAAGCAGTCATAACTAGGACCAAGAGATTGGATAAGATCGTTGGCCAAATGTGTCAGCCAAGAGTTTGAATGAGTGGATGCATGACCTTGGCACAAAGAGGATCAGACAAACCACGGCGCATAGCTCATTTAGTCTGAGATGTTTCAGACATGTACTTACTGAGTACGTACCATTTATTACTGTGAACCTACTGGTACGGCCGTTTATCAGGCCCGGCGTCTCGAGCCGCATCATGCTGATGCATCGCATATGTGCACGGAGCTGAAAGAGCCCGCCGAACAGGGCAGGCGGCCAGCGTCAGGCGCTTTCGGTGAGCACTCGCGGCAGCCGAAGCAAGCGCGGTCGCCGTGCCCGTGCCAGTGCGTGCATGTCTTGGCGTGCCGTCAAGGGTGCGGCCGCGACCGGTGTGGGTTGGTGGCCGGGCGAGGTCAGATGGATTGCTCCGTGCGCGCCCGCTTTTGACCAGTAATAAGATTTCACACCGAAGCAACTAAAAAATAACCTCGACGATAAACACAGGCGGGAGCTTCCAACAACAACATGATGCTTGTCAGGAATCAAGATCGCGTAGCTCGGGCAAAGAAGGATACCGTCAATCAATGGACAAAGATGAAGGTTAAAAAGCAAGGGGCGCGTTCCTTTCGCTCCGGCCGGATCAGGCCAATCCTCAGTCCTGTTCTCCTGCGGTGTCTCGCCCTATTCCTCCATGCCGCCCACCCAAAAGGTCCAAAGAGATCTTCTTCCAACTAGGCCAACGGAATCAAGATCGCGTATGCTGGTTCGCCACTAGCCTAACTGTTTTCTCCTTCCATTCCGACCTTGCCCGCCCATTCCGCCTGCAGTTTTATACATTCGCCGCAGCAGTGCACACGGTGAAACATGGATGCGGAAGCTGTATGCTGCTGACCAACGGCAGCAGCAGCTGGAAGGAACCCGGCGGGTGCTTCTCCGGCGAGGTGAGCAGCCGTGACGGCGCGGAGGACGCGAGTAACCACCGGCAGGCACGGGGAGAGGTGGCGGCGGGTCGAGCATCAATGAGACGGGGAAGAAGCGGGCGCAGGGGCGTCCGCCGGGATCAAGAACAAGCCGAAGCAGCAGCACGCGGTGTCCAGCATACCGGAGGCGGAGCCGGCGGCGGCGGCCATGCAGCCGTACATCCTGGAATCCCTGGCGGCGGCGACATCAGCGGCGCTCTGGCGGGTTCGCGCCGCCGCGGCCTCGGGGTCTGCGTGCTCGCCGGCACGGGCGCGGTCGCCGACGTGTCGCTCCGTCACCCCTCCCCTAACGACGCCGAAGCCGGCGCCGCGATAGTCTTCCGCGGCCGGCACGAGATCCTCTCCGTATCGGCCACCTACCTGCCTCCTTCCGTGTCGCAGCGGTGCCCCGCGTCCTCGGGGCCTCACGGTATCGCTGGCCGGCCCTCACGGCCAGATCCTCGGAGGCGCCGTGGCTGGGCCGCTCGTGGCGGCCACCACCGTGGTGCTCGTGGCCGCCACGTTCACCGACCACCTTCCACCGCCTCTCGGCAGACGACGTCGACGCGCCAGCGTCCGTCTCCAGGAGCAGCGAAGCCGACAAACACCATGGTCTCCACCTGGAGCCGCATCAGGCGGGCCGATCGCTGCCGCACGGCATGGCTGCGGCGGCTCAACCCGTGTCATTATACGCGGGCCAGTCTCATGTGGCGCGTGCGCCGGCGGCAAGCAAACCACTCCCACGGCCGCCAGATGAATAGCGCGCAGCGATCCTGTCACCATGCTGCCTCGTCATGTCGATCTGCTTCTTGTAAAGCTCGTAATGGCTTAGTGCTCCTTAACAGTACTCCATCTAATGACTTCTGCGTTTGGAGTGCGATTTGCTGCATTGATGTAGCTATTCTTGTTATTAGGGTTTAACATCTTGGTTTGCCCGTGGGTTCATTTATACAATCCGATGCCAATCTACAGTGGTGACACCTCAGGCACCAATCCAACTCGACATATATATTTGACTCATAAATTTGCAGGTTCCAAACTGTACTACTGTAGCTATAGCTGATTCCGTGCACTGTATGGATATGAGCGTGACGTGCCAACCTTTGCTGTCGATATCTCACACATATCTGTCATGGTTGTGGTACCGAGCAAGATACAAACAACCGCATATGGTTTTCATATTTTAGGGTGAGCACAAATAATGCCATTTCTTTTTGTGACAATACAACAATGCACAAAATCATGACTGTTTATTAAGTTTATAGCATAAAACCACCACTTTTATGCAAAAAATTCGAAAAATCACCCGTTTACGTTTGAATCATAAAAAACCACCCTACTACGATTTTTTGCAATGTAATGCTAATCGGATTCAGCGATTGGCGTGGATCGGCAGATGGGGCTCGCTCGTCGACGTGGCCGTTAATGACCATTGACTTGCGTGTGGGGGTAAAGGGCGGTGGGTTTGATTCTGACCTCGCCGCCTTTCATCTTGCCCCCGCTGATGGCGGCGAGTACTCCCGTGGCGACCCTCTTGGCGGCGGCGTCGATTCGTCCGTCGAGGACAGATTGGAGGCAATGGCTGATGCGAATCAGGCGGCCGCGATCGCCCGACACATGGTGGCGGCTTTCAGCGCGTCGCGGTCCCTAGCATCATCGAAAGCAGCCACCGGGGATCTTCCTTTGGAGGCGTTGAGTGAGATCCCTTCCCTCTCTCTACTCCTTCCTCTCCCCTGTTATTTCTAAATCAGTGTTATGCAAAGAAAATTAGGGTTAACTAGATTTTAGGGCCATGAAATAAGTATTGTTAGCACATCCATGTAATCTTAATCATTGAAATCACTACTATAGTGATTATATTATCCCCTGTTTCTTTAATTTCTCATATTTCCATATTAACTGAACAAATGAAGGGAATGTGCTTGTATGTGTCTTGGTAACTGAATGTATTTCCTTAATTTTCTATATTCATTTTGGACGATGACATCTGGGACATCAGGTTTAGTATCCCTGGTGAAGACAATTTAGAGAGGACCTTGAGCTTATACATCATCCTTTGTAATGAATGAGAACGATTGAAAGACATGGGTATGATTACAAAGATACAGTCTACTATGTTAGAGAGAAAGGAAAAGAAATAGAGGGAATGTAAGCATTGGACATCATGTCAAAGGTTGATCAGATGATAGAAATGTATGACAGTAGCAAAGTGTTGAACTTGACAGTCATCAAGCACAACTCTGATATTCCTACTGGACTGAACCGGAATCATTTGGAAGCTGATCTAGCAGTAAATGAGGAAGCCTTTGTCTTTGTTGACAAGGATGGGGTAACACACATTAGTGATAATGATGAAGAAGTGTTCTACCCTGTTGCCATTGACACTTTGGATGCACTCTTTGTTGGTTGATGTCTCGCACTTCTATACTTGTAGGCAGTTGTTGGGCCTCCAAGTGCGAGAGGTTTGTAGAAACGTGACAAGTTTCCTTAAGTGGATCACCCAAGGTTTATCAAACTCAGTGAGGAAGTGGTCGGTATTCCTCTCAAGCAACCCAATCAAGATATAAGAAGTCTCTTGTGTCCCCAACCAATACACTTATGGTGTATAGGTGCACTAGTTAATGAAGAGATAGTGAAATACAAGTAGTAGCAGTGCCATAAAATAGCTTTGATGGAGCTTGAAGTGGGAGAGACTAAAGGCAAATTGAAATAAAGATGGAAGCAAGCAAACATGCAACAGATCTAGATGCAAACGGTGTTTCAATGTTTAGAAACAAGGCCTAGTGATCATACTTTCACTAGTGAACACTCTCTCATATAAATATCCTCTCTTCATGATACTACTCTCCGTTGTACACTCTAATCCATGGTAGGTCCTTCCCCAATCTAGATAACCCCTTTGTCACCTTAAGCGCTAGATGGTTTCCAATAAACACCACAATTTCATAGAGACATCCAACTTCAAATATTACTCATAACAAATATATATGTAACCTAGCTTAAGTGCCACACACGGTGTGCATGCTGTCACTTTCACACACGTGGGGAAAAGCATAGATCTATTAAAGCACGATGAGTATTTATGTAGACTCTAGCCTAAGTGCCACCATGGGGTGCACACTGTCACTTTCACACACATGGGAGAAGCGAGAGGTCTATTGAAACACTTGAGTGGCAGGTAGATCTACTATATTACAAGCTCATGACCACAACAAGATCATGCATAGAGAGATGAACACATAGCTACTGGTGAGCCCTTAGCCTTGAGGAAGAACTACTCCTGTATCATGGGAATTAGCAGTGATGGAGATGGTGGTGGAGATCGATGGAGATGGCTCAGGGGCACTTTCCCATCCCGTGAGGTCTTGGAGCAATTTTCTGTCCCTAAATCTCCTCTTGGTGGAGGCGGTGCGGCGGAACTTTTCATGGCTTTCTGGTCGATGATCTAGGGTTTCTGAGTTGGGAGCTTCTTATAGGCGAAGGAGGCAAGATCGGTGGAGGGCCACACCCCTGTGGGCGTGGCCAGGGTGGGCCCCGCACCCACCTAGGGTGTGGCCACCCTAGTGTCCTCCTCCATCTCGTCTTCGATTTTCCGTATCGTTCAGGATAATATGAACTTTGGCTTTTGTCCCATCCAATTCCGAGAATATTCATTTTTTAGCTTTAAGAAACCAAAACAGCGAAAACAGGCAAGTGGCCCTGTGGCATCTTGTTAATAGGTTAGTTCCAGAAAGTGTATAAAAATACCTCAAAGTGTAGACAAAACATAGCAAAGTAGATACAGAACAAGCATGGAGCATCAAAAATTATAGATACGTTTACGATGTATCATTGGCACTCAACACTGTAATATGGACAAGGGAAACAAGCCAGTGCCATATGATGAAGAAGATATGTTCTACCCTATTGCTATTGACATTTCAGATGCACTCTTTGTTGGCACTCAACAGAGCTATAATATGGACAAGGGAAGCGGCCGGTGCCATATGATTCTGTTGAGGTAGATGTGTGATGATAACATAGCGGTTGTAGAGGAGCTTGAACGATGAAGAAATTGAGGAGGCAAAAGGACATAAGAAGATCACGAAAATGTGTTGATTAATGACCTACTTAGAAGCTGAAGAGGAAGAGAAGACCAGATCATTGAAGGGAAGCGATGTAGAAGAGATTTATGAAGAAGAAGAAGAAGAAGATGAAGAATCGGAAGAAAGATGAAGCCCATGAAGTTGATTTTTGCCAAAAAGGTAGTGCCAAAGAGCGAGGCCCTCTTGGCGAGATCACATTATGAACGGTCGAGTGAGGTAAATTTCTTTGTGCCATCGGTGATGAGGAGTTCGATCTGATGAATTAGGTGACGATGATGATGGATTTGTAGAGAAATTTTCTTTGCCATGTGGGAACAAGAGGAGGCTGAAGAAAGGTTAAGAAGAGGATTTGGTATGATGAGATGAGAAGCGGATGCACATGGCGGTTTGCTTTGAAAGTGTGCTTCAGAATGTCTATCAGTTTAGAATTGCTCTTAGGAATTTCCATGTAGTTCAACTAAGAAACTTTGCATATCACAAAAACAATCAGATAGAATCATTGCATGAATGCGATGAAAGCGACTTCTAAAGTAAAGGAAATGTGTTGTTGACAACAGGGAAATGTCTTTCTTGAATACAGGGTTGTCCCTTCTTCATTTCAGCTTCTACAATTGGCATGAACAGCGGTGAGCAGTGATCCCTAACACTTGTGTTGACACACTCATTGACAATGCAAAGCAAAAGTTTGGAGTTGAGGTGCCAGCAAAGGCCTACATGACAAGTATTAAAGCATTGAATCTGTCATGGGTGATCAAAAGTAGTACACAAGGTTGAGGGACTATCTGCAAACAATCTTAGACACTATACGAGGTAGATGTGTTGTCACCACCAAGGCTGGTGGAGCACCTAGTCTAATCCAGATTTCATGGACTTTTCATATGTTTGAATGCTTCCTCCGGCACCAAGGGCTCCACACAGGGCTTAATTTGCACCACACTTTGCTAAGGCAAACCCAGTGGAAGGCCTTTCTTTGCCCAAGGACTAGTGGCGAGATCCCAAACTAACACATAGGATGTAGGGATACCTCAATGCAGGGAATCACATCAGCTAAAAAGGCTCTAGAATCTCAAAGAAGTGATGGCCTATGTTGTTTGTGCCTTTGAAACTATGCATGTTTCAACAATGTGTGTAAAACTATCTGGTGGATCCCATATTTGTGTAAGACTAAGATGGTTTAAGACTATGTTGTTTAAAACTATCTAGTGGATCCATATTTGTGTAATACTATGTTGTTCTAAGACTATGTTGGTTTAAGAATATGTTGTTCTGTAGCATCTGGTGGATCCATAGCATCTATAGTATCTGGTGGATCCATATGTGTGCTTTACATTGGCACAAATAACATACATGATTGACATGGTTTGTGCTTTACAAGTAACATAAGACAAGTATCATACATGATTGACATGAAAATAACACAAGCACTTGGAATCAGCAGAACATTACATAGACACTTAGAATTCAACAATTGCCAGAATTCAACACATATAGTTCACACACTACTTAGAACTCAACACAGGTACTTAGAATTCAATAGAACATTACATAGTCACTTCTTTCTTCAAAGCTTCTAGTTCAACCTTTAGCTCATGTCTTTCCTTCACCACAAGCCCAACATCCTCCTCACTAGACTGAATTATTTTATAATTCTCCTTCACCACCTTCTTCTCTGTTTGTTCCATGAACTTGTACACATCATCTAATAGGGTCTTATGCTTCTTCTCTATCTTTGTTTTCTCATCAAATAGCTGCTGCACCAGTTTAGCATTGTCAATCCTTTCTTCAATCCTAAGCCTGTTGGCTTCAAAGTACATGTGCCACAATGATACGTCCAAAATGTATCTACTTTCCCGAACAACTTTTGATATTGTTTCTCCTATAAACTTGTGTGATTTGGATACAACTAACACGGACTGATGCTGTTTTCAGCAGAATTACCTTGGTGTCTAGTTTTTGTGTGCAGAAAATCAACTATCAGGAAAACTCCCGGAAAATATGCCAAAAATCCTATTTCACCAGAAGACTCACGGAGCCAGAATACGAGACGGAGTGGGGCCCTGGGGGCCCACACCCCTAGTCGCGCAGGCTAGGCCTGGCCGCTCCTGGAGGGTGTGTGGCCGTCCCAGGCACCCCCTCGGCCTCCCTCTTTGCCTATAAGATGCCTTCTGACCTAAAAACTCGGGGGTGACATTTTCCGAAGAGTTACGCTCGCGCCACCACTAGAAACGCGATTGAACCCGAAACTCCGTTACGGCACCCTGCCGGGATGGGGAATTTGGAGAGGATCATCGCCATCATCATCACCAACGCCTCTCCATCAACAATCCATGCTTCCCTCATCCATGAGTGAGTAATCCCCCGTTGTAGGCTATGGGAATGGTAGGGATTGGATGAGTTCTATCATGTAATCGAATAAGATTGTTAGGGCATGGTGCCTAGTATCTCTATTAGTGCTATTTGACTTTGTTGCAACTTGTTGTGCTTAATGCTTGTCACTAGGGCCCGAGTGCCATGATCTTAGAACGAACTTATTATTGAATCATTATGATAGTATTTTTGTGATCTTATCTTTGCAAGTTGTGCATACATATCATTATGCGGATCCAAAGGCCCCAAAGTGATAGAAACTAGGACAACCTGAGGGGATGGTTATGATGTGAGGATCACATGTGTTCCTGAGTGTTAATACTTTGCTCGATTGCTCTATTAAAAGGAGCACCTTAATTGCCGATAGTTCCTTGAGGCCTCTACAGCAGGCTGGCGGGACAAAAGATGTTGTGCAAGTTCTCATTGTGAAACGCATGACTATATATGGAGCACATGCCTATGATTGTTTAGTACTTGGATGCTTTATCTTATTTATGCAATTGCCCTAGATCTTGAAGTTACATGTTTACCTTGTCCATGCAACGCCGTCCATCCATCCCTATACCTACAGCACTCATATCCTACCGTTTGCTACTACTATTACTATTGCTCTTGTTCTACTTACATTGTTGCTTTGCTTTTGCTACCACAACTGACCTTGCTCTTGATAAACTACTGTGAGCAAGAACTATTTCGAGTCTGACTGATTTGATAACTTCAGTTGTTAAGTTGCAAGTATTCTTTGGCTCCCCATACGAATCAATACATTGGGTAATACTACCCTCGGTATTGATCCCCTATACTTGTGGGTCATCAAGACTATTTTAAGGCGCCATTGCGGGAGCATAGCTTTATTGGTAAGTTCACTTGGATATATTATTGTTTGTTATTCCTTTCATCATGGGAAGTCTCATGATGGAAAGTTCCCTATTTACCATCCACTACAAGAAGAGTGCAGGTCCTAAACACCTCTGCTGCTCTTGATTCACCACATTATAAGTAAACTTGTTACACCACCACATACACATACTACACACCTTGCTACTCTGCTGAATCTGAAATAGCACGATACTCATGATGTTACTTCTCTTGTGCTTGATGCAAGTGATTCATTAGGTCCTTTCTAGATGCTACTATGGCTAGACTAGGAAATCTGAAACTCCTAGTGAAGACACTATTACACATGTTATCTCACATGAGTCTAGAGAGATACGATATTAATGATGGTTACATTGGGTTGACTAATGAATTTATTGAAGAGTGCTGAAACACACATGGTGCTAGTGCTATTAAGAGTCTCCTTGAGGCGTACCATTATTCTAAAGCGTCTTATGATCCTAAGTTTCCACCTCTCCCATGGATATTAAAGATGAAGATTATGATTTTTCTCTTATTTATCCTATTTAGACATTGTTGAGAAAGAACCTTTTTGTGGGACTGAAAATGAGAGTGTTGTGGCACATATGAATGAGCTTTACACTATGGTGCTTTATTCTCGATGATTTTAAGATGTGCAAGTACTTTGTTACAAAGATCTTCCTTTTTCACTAAAGGAAGATAAAACTTGGTTTAATAGATTACCTCCTGGATCCATTGATAGCCCTAATTGTTTGATTGCTTTTTCTTCGAGAAATATTTTCCTCCAGTGCTAGACATCTTTGCTGCGAAACTTTTGATTTAAGAGGGAGAAGAAGAAATTGCTGAGTCATGGACAAGGTTACGTGCCTTGATTCATGCACATCACGGATGTCCATTGCCTAAAAATGAGCTTCTTGATATCTATTATAATGGACTAACTGATGATTCTAGGACATACCTAGATAGTTTTGTTGATTGTGTTTTTAGGAAAGAACTCCTCTGAGATCTTTGAAGAATTAATGGCTAAAATAAGCAAAATTATGATGATTGGACTTCATGAGCTAAATACACTGTGCCTATTACTCTGAACCAATTGTTGCCTAAACCAACTCCAACACCAACACCAAAGAAAGGGGAATGGTTGCATTAAATGATGAATGATGAAAGAAGCTAAGAAATGTCTAAAGGAAAGGTATCGAGTGAAGATGTGAAGAATCTACCTCCTATAGAAGAATTGTAAGCCAATCACCACTCATCTACTATTGGTGATCGTGGAAGCGTATCTATAATTTTGATGCTCCATGATTGTTTAGTATCTACTTTGCTTTGATTTGTCTACACTTTGAGGTGTTTCATATCTTTTCTAGAACTAACCTATTAACAAGTTGCCCACAGTGCAGTTACTGTTTTCTTACATTTTGGTTCGAAAGGTAGAAAATCAATATTATCAAGTTGGGCGGGACAAAAGCCAAATAATTTTTTACCGTGAGAAGCGAATCCATAAGACAAAACCGGAGGGCGAACCCGGGCGGCAGACCCCTAAGGCGTGGGTGGGCCCTTACGCCGAGGTGAATGTGGGGCCTGCGTCTGGCCTCGCCTCTTAAGCCTATAAAAGCCCCGATGCAGAAACCCTAAGGACCCGATCAATATTCCATGAAACCTTCTATAGCCTCCATGCAATCGTCCCTAGATCGGGGATATAATTTCTTCCGGCACCCTAGGAGGGAGATCATCCCAGAGGCCTTTTCTCTGGTATGATGCGTGAGTAGTTCCACCTTGGACTATGGGTCCATGTTGTAGCTAGATGGTTGTATCTCCTCCTTTGTGCTTTCATGTATATATCTTGTGAGCTCCATTCGTGATCAAGATCTAATCTATTTGTAATCATGCATGTTGTGTTGCGAGGATCCGATGGATATTGAGATTACTATGGATTGATTAATGGTTTTGTCTTTATGATTCTATCATGTCTGTGTTGTTTGTGATCTTGCATGCTCTCTGTTGTTAGTAGCTATCTTGGCCAAGTAGTGCTAGTGACTCCAAGAGGGGTATTTATGCTTTCGATAGTGGGTTCATGCCTCTAGTTTCCCAAGGAAGTGAAATCTCTTGATTTGTATTTGTGATGTTGCTACTAGGGAGAAAATGGTCTCTTGTTCATGGAACAAGTGGATTATTTACCTTACACACTTTGCTTAAAGCAGTTATACATTGCTTGCAATTTAATCTTGGAGGGGTGGGATGATAACTGAAGGTGGACTTCTAGTCATAGATGCAGTTGGATGGCTAGGGCGTCTTCACTAGAGTCCTTCACTTCCTTTCTCTTTACTTTGTTTTAGTTGCTTTGTTTCTTTTGCTTGTTTTTTTTGCCTCTTTTCAAAAAACCCAAAAAAATTAGTCTAGTTTGGTTTGCTTGCTTTATTCAAAAATACAAAAAAAATTAGTTCCTACTCTAGTTGCTGGTCTTTTGTTGCCTTGCTTGGCCATACTTTCTATCAATGGATGGTTTCTTTGAAACTAGTTCTTATTGGCAAGGTGGGTTCACGGAAGAACAAAAGTATTATTATAAGGAACACCATTTGTCACAAAAAGGAAAACACTTATGGGAACAAATTGATAAGTTGAATACTAATGCTAAAGATGTGTGCTCTACTTATAATGTTACTTATTGCTTTGATAAAGCTTGTTCTGTAGGAGGTATAAACACTTACCCTTTCAATGTGAGTATAATGATAATGTTACCATGTCTTCCTATGTTAAAGGAAATTATGATTTTGATGATGTGGAACAAATTGAGAATTTATTGCCTTCAAGGGTGCTTTTGAACTTGCGGTTTGCTTGAAAATACTAATGATGCACCTTATAAACATGAGGTTTTGAGATACTTAAATTTTTCTTTGATAATTACAAGGAAGAAAATAGCTATATTCTTGAATATTTTAATAGGTGTTTTCCACAAATGGAAGAGACTAATGCCTTACGGAGACTATGGAAGAAGAAATTGTTGAAACTAGAAGCTCATTAGATGAAAAAGAATAGAGTGATGAACAAAAGGAGGAAGAATGGATACCCATGCCTACCTTCTAATGAGAGTAACTCTTTACCTCTTACATTATTTGATTATCCCCATGCTTACCAAGAGGATGAATGTTATTTTCTGTGGATCCCTTTGAAATATCTACTTTGGATAAAACATGTGGAGGTTTTAATCCTTTTTTGACTTGATATAAATTATGAGTTTATAGATCATGAAAATCATGCTTTATGTGATAGCTATATTGTTGAGTTTATTCATGATGCTAGTGAAAATTATTATGAGAGAGAAAGTATGGTTGTAGAATTTTTTCATGGTACTAAAACACCTCTCTATGTTAAGAAAGTTTGAAGTTACTCTTGTTTTATCTTCTATGCTTGGCACTTTGTTCTTTGTGAATTTATTTGTGTACAAGATTCCCATGCATAGGAAGTGGGTTAGACTTAAATGTGTTTTGAATTTGCTTCTTGATGCTCTCTTTGACTTCAATTCATAATTCTTATGTGAGCATCTTCTCAAGCTATCATGCCTAACTTAAAGGTGTTAAAGAAAAGTACTTGTTGGGAGATAACCCAATAGTTTCCTTGAGTCTTGGAAGTTATTACTTCAGTAATGACCTCTCATATCCTTTTGTTTGCTTTTGTGCCAAGAATGACCTCTAATGAGAGGAAGTAAGATTTGGGGAGTTGCTGTCCTGAAACAGGTTATGTCCTCCACCAAAAACATTTGTGAGGAGTCTCTGTAACTCATATTGAGCTCACAATTTACGAATAAATCCCCCAGTATGTTGGCTTCTTTCGTTAGTGCAACACTTTTTTGATTTGAGCAACAGAAGGTCTTCGAAAAAATCGGTTTATACCTGCTGGTCTGTTTTGACAGATTTCTGCCATTATTTGCATTTGCTTCTTATTGATTCCTTTTTGAGTTCTTTTTGGGAAATTGAGATTTTTGAAGGATTTTCTAGTAGCTTATGTTTTTATTGAAAAGACTTCCTGTTCCAAAGCTTTGCGGAGGTCTAATATCTTTTGAATACACGAATGTTGCTAATGAAGATTGTGTGAAGTTTTGCATGAAGGGAAATTTGTAGGTGTAAAGAGAGAGTGATGTAATGAGATGAAGAATGGACAAAAGCTCAAGCTTGGGGATTCCACCCCGGTGTCACCCCAAGTAATATCCAAGAGGTACAAGCGTCAAAGCTTGGGGATGCCCAAGACATCCCCTTCTTCATCAATAAAAGCTGGTCTCTCTAGACGCCGTTTTATTGTTTCATGCCACGATTGTGTTGTTCTTGGAGCGTCTTAGTCTTTGTTTGGTTTGCTTAGGTTGTTTAGTTTGCTTGAATAAATTAGTTTGGACCCCCGTTCTCGCTGTGTTGTTTTGCAAATAAGTTGCTTGGTGTTGGAAAGGAGTAGGAAGTTCCTGCTTGAAAGTGCAAGAGGAGCTTCGTTGGTATGACTTAAACTTTAGCATGACATGCTAGGTGTTATTTGACTTTATGCTTAGTGATTATTGATGTAGCATGTCTTGTTCTATACAATTGGGATTACTTAGTGTGCCTTGAAGAAATTATCGTTGTTTAGCATGCAAAAGCATAGTATTGTGGTTTCTCCTTTGATGCTTTGTTGGTTGACTTGGCACATACTCACACCATGTTATGACTATGACAAGTCAGCATAGCCTCTATGATCATTTTAGTCCTTAACTTGTAGTACCACTCTATGCTTTGATTAGTAATGTTTTGTTGCTCTACATGATTATGGCCATTATGCTCTCTTAGTTGGTTGCTCCGGTCTTTTGCTAGCCTCCACTTGTATGATAAGCTCTACTCATGCTTCCAACTCCCAAAACCAACTCATTCAAAGTGTCCACTATAAATTCCTATGCATTGTGTGTTACACCATTCCAAGTATATTCTTGTTTTAGCTATCTTCCAATTAAAAACTATTTTGTTATGTGAAAACTTAGTGATTAAAGCCCTCCACGAACTTGATGGCACACTTTATATTCTTTGCCCTAATAAACTTGAACCATTGTATGCATCTATGTTGTATATGCTTGCACTTATATGTTGGAATTAAGCGAACCGTGCTGTCACGGGAACATTTTCAACATTACACTTGTACTTTGTACTTTCGATTGATATCATGCTCTTTTGTCTATGGATGTCAGATTGTGAAATAAAGAGGAACTTGTAAGTCCATGGGTATTTATTTTGTGTTAGAAAGCGCTGGACTGCTAGCCTAAGCCATGCCTAATCATGGTGGAAACTTGTAGCATCACCATAGTGAGCTATCTATGAAACATCCTCAACAAAAGCTATGCATATAGTAAATAAAAAGATCGCTAAGATGCTCATTGTCTTCTTGCCTTGTCATTTTGGTTATGGGAAAGCTCTTGTACCATGTCTTTCAAGGGGTACCCGTTGGCGGTTCTCTATGATATGCATGTACTTACAATGACAGAACTTATAGGTGACTAAAGTTGAGTAGCATGAGGTGTGGCTACGTATTCAAGGGACTTGAGATTGCCAACTTATACTTGTCAACATATGCTCCATAGTTTGTTCACTTTAACCTTAACCACTTCAAGATGCTTATGATAGAGGCAATGAGGTTAAAAGCTAACAAGTACCATAATTTTGGAAGCTCTTTTGAAACTTGAAATCCTGCTTCCCTTTCTTAAGGGCCTTTCTTCCACCATTATTTGAGTCTCCACTTTCTACCTTTAGGCACCATTAAGAGAGCATAGTTGTCATTCTATGTAGTGTCCCAAAACTTATTGATTGATGCATATTTTGATATTACTTGTTCTTGTGCTATTTGTTTCTAGTCACCCATGTGAACTTTGAAGGTGTCCTATGCATCTATTTTCTACTCTATGAGGGACAAGCTGATTTCCACTATGCCATGTTTTCTGTATGTGAAACAAAAAAATGTTTTTCAATGCATGTTATTCATGATTTTTGTTTGTAGCCTTTCATGTTGCATATAATTACTTTGTCTTATTATTAGAACTCCATCTTTCATGAACATGTTTAGAGTTATTTGATCCCAGCTTTCAATGCTTGTAAATGGTTTGATCTTGGTTTTGATGGTGCATGTCACCTAAAAAATTATTCTTTTATCACGTACCTACTCGAGGACGAGCAGGAGTTAAGCTTGGGGATGCTTGATGCATTAGGAAGCATATCTATAATTTTTTATGCTCCATGCTTGTTTAGTATCTACTTTGCTTTGCTTTGTCTACACTTTTAGGTGTTTTTATATCTTTTTGGGAACTAACCTATTAACAAGTTGCCATAGTGTCGAGTTACTGTTTTCTTACATTTTGGTTATAGAAAGGCGAAAATCAATATTCTTAAATTGGATGGTACAAAAGCCAAATCAATATTTTACCGTGAGGACACGAACGGAAGGAGAAGAGAAGCGAACCAGGCGGCGAGACCCCCTAGGCGGGTGGGCCTGCCCGTTCACAGGTAAGGTGTGGGGCCCCTGGCGCCTCGGCCTCACCTCTTTGCCTATAAAGCCCCGATGCTGAAACCCTAGGACCCGATCAGTATTCCACGAAACCTATGGCAGCCACCATCGTTGTCCCTAGATCGGGGATCGAGTTCTTCCGGCACCCTCTGGAGGTGAGATCATCAGGAGGCCTTCTCTGCGGTATGATCGTGAGTAGTTCCACCTTGGACTATGGGTCCATGTAGTAGCTAGATGGTTCTATATCCTCCTTTGTGCTTTCATGTATAGATCTTGTGAGATCCAGTTCATGATCGAATCTAATCTATTTGTAATCATGCATGTTGTGTTTGCGGGAATCTGATGGATATTGAGATTACTATGTGAGATTGATTAATGGTTTTGTATTTATGATTCTATCATGTCTGTGTTGTTTGTGATCTTGCATGCTCTCAATTGTTAGTAGCTATCTTGGCCAAGTAGTTGCTAGTGACTCAAGAGGGTATTTATGCTCGATAGTGGGTTCATGCCTCTAGTTTCCAAGGAAGTGAAAATCTCTTGTTGTAGATGTGTTGTTGCTACTAGGGAGAAAACAGCGGTCTCTTGTTCATGGAACAAGTGGATTGTTTACCTTACACACTTTGCTTCGCGGTTATGCATTGCTTGCAACTTATCTTTGGAGGGGTTAGGATGATATTTGGTGGACTTCTAGTCATAGATGCAGTTGGATGGCGGTCTATGTATCTTGTTGTATTGCCCAATCGAATCTCATAGGATCTTCTGACTAGTAATTGCATTATTCGCCTTGCTTTCAGTTCCTATCAATTGCCTGCTGTAATTTGTTTACCCTTCATGCCATGTTGTTTATCTAAGGAGAGCCCTCTAGTGAACTATGGACCCCGGTCCAATCTTTACCATTGATACATCTTCCTTGTTACTTGTTTACTTGTTTGTAAACCATTACCTTTCACTGTCGTTTAATCCTTTATTCTGACAAACCAGGTGAGCTTGACAACCTCAACGATTCGTTGGGGCAAAGTCTTGAGTTATGTTGTGTAGGTTCCGCGTTACTTGCAACACTTTGTGTGACGTTCCTTCCTCCTCTTGGTTCGATGACCTCGGTTTCTTCTTGAGGGAAAACTTTTGCTATCTTTGCCTCACACCTTGGTCTTGGGGTTCCCAACAAGCTTCACGTTAGCCATCATTGAGTACACTCTCTCCACTTTCATGAAGGTGATATTCCCTATGGTAAGCCTCTGATCAATGCTTAGATGAACTTGACACATTTATAGTTAAACAAGGTGGTTCCAAACCCAACAGATCAACTTCCTAAGGTACAAAAGGATATGCTAGTTAATGCCTCACGAGATAAACATGCTTATGGAATTAAAACTAGGAGTGGTATAGCTACTCAAGATCCTTTATATCGAAGGACACCCTAAAGAATTAAGCGGGATTATCGGCCAAGGTGAAAGTAGTGGTAGTCCTCGTAAGATAAAAGAAACATAAGGTAGTTGAGGAACCCCTTGAACCTGTTGTAGATCTAATAGTATGTCTGTCTACGATGCTTTGAGGAGTGTTAATGATAAAATGATGCTCCTAATAAGGAGGAAGTTGAGGAAGAACACGAGAACACACTAAGAACACAAAGGTACACAAAAGGAAGATTTTATTTCTAATAAACATGGTAAAGAGAGAACCTTGGGTCAGAAACCTATGTCTTTTACGGTGAAACACAAGTCAAGGAGGAAGAACACTACAACAAGTTTGTGAGTGGATGAAACCTTTATTTTTGCAAATTCCTTTGGTGCTATTAAGTTGCCTCCTTATTCAAAGTATATGAAGGATATTGTCTCTAATAAAGGAAGATTCCTAATGAGGGATATTTCTACTTTGCTTGCTAATTACTCCCTCAATGGTAAGGTTCCAAAGAAACTTGGTGATCGGTATACCAACTATTTCTTGCTCTATTAAGAATAATTATGTTAGAAGCGCTTTATGTGATTTGAGAGCCGGAGTTAATGTTATGTATTTTCTCTCTACAAGACTCCAGCTAGAAAAGTTGATACCATGATATATCTTTGCAAATGGATGATAAGTCAACTACTATTCCTGTTGGTATATGTGAGGATGTTCTGTTCAAGTGGCTCATAATTGCTTGGTTCTAACTTATTTTGTTGTGCTTGAGATGCTGAAGATGATAATATGTCCATTATTCTTGGGGAGACCTTTTCTTATCTGGTCTTGTCATCAAGGAAAAGTAACTTTTATTATTAATGACAGAGCATCATCTGTTTACCCAAGAAGGTTGATAAGAGCTATTGCTGAATTCCATTGAAAATATTGAGAGCATTTCACAAGAAAGTTTTGAAACTATTATGATTGGGACCATTTCTATCAAGTTTGAGGTAACATAGTCACTTTGGAATACAAAGTTTTGCTTCATATAAGATTGTTTGGTAACAATGCTTGATCAACCTTGTTAACAAAGGGATTTTTGAACAAAACAATGTTTTCACAGTGGTTATACTTGCTCACTTTTATTTTTCTCTCCTAGTCTTTGCTCTTTCTCTTGTTAGCTTTAGTTTTACTAGTTGTTTGCTTGTTAGGTGTCTTAGAACTTCTGTAGTTTTGGTTTTTTGTTTGCTTTTGATTCTTCTAAAAAAAATCTTTTCTGCGAGAAAATCAATTTTCATACCCTGAAAATTGGCCAAAAATAAAGTTTCCCGAAAAGTCCCAGAAAATTCATATTAAATTTTTCCTCGAAAAAGGAGTGAGGGAGCTGGATTGGCCTAGGGGCCCCACCAGTGCCAACACACCCCCGGTGGCGCGGCCCTAAGGCGTGCTGGCCCAGGTGGGGCCACCTGTAACCCTCAATGCCTCCTCCCATCCACTTCTTTCTATCTCCCGAAAAACACCGATTTTTTTCTCAAGCTCGAGTTCCTGTTGTTCTTTCTCCCGATTTTCGATCTCCTTGCTCAACCCTTCTTTGCTGCTGATTTTTGAAGGGATTGCTCCTTGGTATGTGCCTCCTTCGCTTGTCCAATTAGATTTGTGATTGGTAGATTGTATCTTAGTATTTGCTGCTATAGGTGTCGGGTTGTGCGGGGCTTGCATGCATGTTCTGTCTTAGAGATTTCATTTTGATACATGTTTAGCCCTCTAGCAAGTTCCTATAGTAGTTTCTCATCATTTTCAACTTGAAATCACTTGGTTTGATGTTTGTCTAAAAATTTCATAAAAAAGGGTCATGGACAACCACACCTTTGGTGAAATATTTGAGAGTGATCCACCTAGGAGGACAAGGCCTTCAAGATCATCCTCCCGAGCTAGGCCCTCATACAATGAGGATCTCATTACCTGCGATTTGGCGATGAGGGGATCGCACCCTTCTACCTTCCTTGTCCAACCTTTTGCGGTGCAGGATTCTCAATAATTTCCTAACTTGGTTCGGAGGGTTGGACTAACGATTTATATGCAGGATGAGAGTGTGCAATATGCTACACTCAATAAAACCTTTGTGGAGAGTATCTCTTTTTCTAACAGCCCTTTCAAACCAGTGTGTCTTTCAAAATCTATATGAGCCTTTCTCCATGACATTGAAGAAATTTGTAAAATCTTGGGTATTAGGCAGTGGGATGGTGAAGAAGATTCAGCTCAACGTTGATTTGTCGGAGATCTGCAGCGGGATAACTAATAATGATGACCCTTGAGAGCCTAAGCGTGGAAGATGAAAATATTCAACTCCAGGCTATCGGTATTTTGCTTATTATCTTGCCACTAGTGTTCTTGGTAGGAGAACACTAGCAATATTCCAACTATCATTGGCCTTCCTAGCTCACGCACTCAACAATGAAACCGGTACAATCTTGGTTCTCTCATTTGCTTTGAGTCGCTTAAACGCTAAGGGACCCATTTATGGGGGGTATTTGTTGCATGTTGTTGATTTTGTAAACCTAACATTGGCATCTCTATATCTTTGTTAAAAACAAAAGTTTTTAGGAAATATGCCTCCTTTTAGAAAATCTGGACATATCCACATCCTTGTTAAAAAGATTTAAAACAGTTTTGTTGTAAAACCCCTTTTAAAACGTCTTTGACCATCTCAGGTCAAAACCAACTTGTTCTTATCTTTCCTCGTGACCACGTCACATCCTTTATTTTAGCATAACAAAACCGAAGGGTCCTCCTTGCACTTGCCATTCCAACTGTCCTTGACCGTGGACATGGCTATTCGAATAGATTAGACTCTGCAGAGTTTGCGCACTTTACCCACAAGAGTCAATACATCAGCTAGGATTTAACCACGACCCTCTACACACTTTAGTCGAGGGTTCAGATAATCAAACTTAGCTTTTCATTTGTCCATCCCTAGCAAAGGCGACTTTTCCATTTTGGTTTGTTCTCCCCGGCACGAGTATGCGGCACTATGGCCTTAGTCCTCTCTGAAGCACATCCGTATACCCAAACCCTTGGCTTGGCAATATACAATTGTTGACTCCACTTCCTTACCTATGCCTAAAACATACCGTCCGCGGGAGACCCAATAGTTGCACCGACACTTCCGCCGTAGCGGGAGATGGAGGCCCCAGATCCATAGACCTGGAGTAGAGTCCACTCGGTCTTCTAGGGATTGCTCCCGTTAAGCAAGTACAAGCAGCCCCGGCTAAGGATCACAACTACAAGCTAAGCCCCAGCGCCTGGGGTAATGTGGTTGCACGGATAAATTCTTCCGGACATTGGCTTAGAACATCCCTTCCTTTCTCTTACTTAACTTTCCTTTACTTATCTTTCTCTTCATTATCTTTCTCTTCATCCACCTCATATCTTCTTTAGTAAAACTTCCACTCGGAAATGATGCCTATTTCCAAGGGTTTTATTTTGAAAACTTTTTAGGAGGGTAAGAACCCAAAATAGTTTTATTCTTGAAAATCCGTGGGCTTCCAAGAGGGAATATGCTAATCATCTTTGCCTCAGTCTAAAGGGGTAAACATAGGTGAAAAAGGGTAGGTGTCCTAATGTACACTCATCCGTAACTTTGAGGATCCAAGTTACTCACACACTTTTATTTGAAACAAACCATGCTTGTGATCAGGCAATTTACAAATGAGATATAAAACAGTTGATAAACAGAAGTAGGTTAATATAGGAGTTCAGGAATGGTGGCTTGCCTGTGACCAGCGAGATGTCCCTTGACGGCGTGAGATAACCACAATACCAATAATAGGAATAATAAGAATAACTTGATCCTTCCTTCTTCTCATCGTCACACAATTGCAACTATCGCCGTTATCGAGCATACATGCAAACAAAAATACACTAATCAATACCAGTCATACAAGAAACTAACCATACATAAAGTAATGATAACTATAAGATATTTATTAGTAAGATATTGAGGGTTTGATGTGATTGGATGGAACAAGATTTGGAGGCATTAGGGAAAAAAGGCTCCCTTTGGATTTATAGTCTAGGAACTACCTAAGAGAGAGGTTTTCGGCCAAGGGCTTGATCTGTATGATACCATTGTATAAAAATGATACCATCAGATAGGTATTGATAAAATGAAGCCAACAAAAGTGGTTTCACTATTTAATCAATTTCCCTTGATTTGTAATGGATTTTATAGTGGTTAAAACTCTAGTTCTTGGAAATAATTCACCAGAACTTCTCTGCAGTTACAAAAATTATTTCCTTAGGTAAAGAGGTAGTATTTGGTGGACTGAAACAAGAGGATTTGGAATCACCTCAAATAATTACCGGAATGCCCTTGAGAAATTCCCAAAGGCAGTACTGGATAGGATTTGTCTTTTTCATCAAATTTAATTTACAGAACTTTAAGGTGATTCCAAGGACACATAATAGTTACTTTATATAACTTTCTGTAGAAATTGGAATCAATATTTTTGAAGTTACAAAGATACTGTGGTGATTTTATTAGTGAATAAACCATGCGTAGAAGAGTTTTATTCACTAAAATTTAACAGAGGCTCATAAAATTTTGAGCTGCTAGATTCTGCGAGATATGGTTATTGACGTCCAAAGCGAGTTGGAATTAGGTCAGAACCTCACTTAGTTTGACCTAGGGAAATTGCTAAATTCAGAAATGTCCTGTTTTTGTTATTTTCAACAGGAGCAAACTAGGAAGCAAGTAATTATGGGGCCTGTGGAATCTGCAAGGTATGCTCGGTAACTTTCTTCACCAATTGGATTTACTCCAATTGGTTTTTTAAAACTTTTTGGAGAATTTTATTTGTGAAAATGATAGGTTTTAGGAAATGATTTAGCATATTTAGTCTATTCATCCACTTAGTGTTAATCTTGGTCTGCATGTTGGGGAAAACCTACAAGTGCCTGGGAAAACTTAGATCTGAATAGTTTGAGACATTTTACAATTTTATTTGGATTTAAGCCAAAGGGCTATTCCCAGATCTGATATTTAAAATAAGAGAAAAAAGGGGGCTAGGAGTCATTGGGCCAGATCCAGAGAGCAATGGGCCTCCAGGAGGGTTTGGCCTAGCGGCGATGCACGTGCGCATAGCCAACAGTACAACCAAGCTGCCCTGGCCAGCGAAGTTGCACGGAGGCGTCTAGGCCGCTTGATCTGATGGAGATCGACGGTTGCCATGCGTCGTCCTCCTCAGTCCGGGTAGCGACGAGGGGAAAACCCTAGGGAGGGCCAGAGAGGAACGGGAAGGCTCACCGGGGGCTCGAGGGAGGTCGAAGAGGTGGCGGGGCGACGCGGTCGACGATGGTGACTCCAGAGAGGGGCGACACGAGGTGGTTCGTCGTCAGGAGGGAGCTCACGTGGCGGCGCCCGAGCCTAGCTCGTCGGAGTTCGCCGGGGAGGCTCCTAGAGATGCTGCATGCCAAGGAAAAGGGCATGGTTAGCATAAGAGGGGCATGGGGAGTCCAATGGGTTGACATGCAGAGGGAGAGGAGAGCTGAGGGAGAAGCCTAGTTCAATTTCTTGGAGTTGGGAGAGGTGCTCTGGGAGGTAAGTGGGGAGGAAAGGGGACAAATGAGGGCGAGGGGGAGAGCTGTACTGGCATGTGGCCTTATTAATAAGAGAGGGGGTGGGAAAGGTCCATTTGGACATGGGCAAGGTGAGGGTTGCCCATTGGGTGAGAGAGGCGGTGCTGGGGGTGGCGTGGGGCCTACAGCTCGACCAGAGAGGGGAGATGGGAGTGGGGTAGCTGCTGTCCCTTTTATTAGAAAGATATTGCAAGATTTGCCTCTCTCTCTCAAGTTTGAAGGGCTAAAGGACAAGGGTGCTACAGTGTACACGACCAGGTGGGGGTGATGATGTTGTGGAGAAGTGCTGGGGAAGATTTGAAATGGATTGACTTTAGTTTGAATCAAGATTTGATTGAGTTTGCAATTTTGATCAAAAGAAGGCTTGTGAAGGAAGTTGATAAATTTTCATTGGGCAAAGTGTGGAAATGGTACTGGTAGGTAGGTCAAATAATCTCTTCATCATTTAAATGGGATTTTTCTAATGATTATAATCCCATTTACATGCACTTATTCAAAAAGTGCAGGAGTAGATTATGGAGGCTATGATGATATTTTTATATTGGACAAGCTTGGTTTTTGATGTGATATGGTCCTAAATACCATATCACACATTGGAGAATTTTATTGGGATTTATTGAGGTGGAAAAGTATTTTTAGGGAATTATTTCTCGTTTCTGCCATTTAAGAAAAAAGGGCAAAAAGAAATAATAAAGAATCTCAAAAATATTTATTTTTGAGTTGGAAAGATGGGATATGATAAATAGGCATCAAATGTGCCTTGAGCTGGCAAGGTGATGTGGAGAAAAACAAACTTGCCTTGAAGACAAGGGTGTTGAGAAATTGGTAAGTAAAGGAAATAAAATAGTTTAATAATCCAAATATTTTGGAGAATTATTTGGGGATGCTTATATCCAAGGTAGAGGATGTAAACTTGATTTAGGCATCAAGTTCACCTTGGTTTTGGAAGAAAAGTGGTGAGAAGGGTGGAAACTAGATTCTTCGAGGATCTAGGGTTTGGTTATTCTGATGCCCTCTAAACAGGGTTGGATTAGGGAGCTTAGAGCTCACCTTGGATAGACCATGTCATATAGATGATCATGGATGCAAGGGTTAGGCTTGGTTGAATTTGAGGTGATCATCATGATATGGAAAATTTGTTGAAAATAAGGCTGACATAGCAGATACATCAGGTAGCCTCCTAAACCATGTGGGTTTAGGAAGGACAAGGCCCCAATGGAAACAACTAAGGTGGGGATTGATAAGCCATGTTTAGTAGATCATAACCAAGCAAGGAGTTGGTCAAGGTAAGGTAGCATATAGATGTTAGCTTCTGCCAAAGTAGGCAAGATGATAAGATTTGCAGAAAAGATTATTATCTTGACTACAAAACCATCCTGGATGAGGGGTAAATAGAATGGCTTAGCCAGGGAAAGACTGGGCCTTGGTAGTACTATTGAGGTAGTATAAGATGGTCCAAATGCATTATCAACAATGCACACAGGTTGAAAAAGGTATAGCTCCAAAGATTGAATCTAGATAAAAAATCCACACAGCCATTTTTGCAGATTTGGGTGATTTTGACTAGTGTTCAAGAGGGAAACAATTGAGAGGGTGGAAAAGGTTTATCCCTTCCCTCAAGTGGTTGATCTTGAAGTATAGGTTGAATAAAGGAGATCAAAACTTGGATTGGGTCTCCACTAAGTTGGAAACCAACCAGAGGGATTATCTTTGGATTGATCTGAGCATGAGGGGAGGTGGTTACCTTAGTGGCTTATGATAGATCTAGACTTGGGGGCTTGCTTTGAGATTGATGATCACAAGCAAGGATTGGGTCCTAAGGGATGAGATACTTGATTATCTCACTCTAGTTCCTAAGCAAACAATGCAAACAGCAGATCAAGGCAATTCATCAACTAGCGGATCAAGGCAATTCATCTTATTACTTATCCAACTAGTACTAGGGTTACCATAAAGCCTAGCTTGAGGTAAGGATGGGTATGTTGAAAGGGATTTTGCTTTGAAGAAAGATAAGTACCATCTTAGTATCTCTACCAATATTGAGATGAAAAGTTTTAACAAAGGTTTTTGGAAAACCTAGAGAGAAGGGTAGTTGAAGGTTCTGTCTTGAAAACATAAGGAGAGTATATATATGTCTCCATAGTTTTGGCAATAGAAACTATTAAAGTATTTGGTTGTGTAAAAGTCATCCTGGCTCAGGTTTTTGAAATGCCAGAACATTTGAGAATATGAAAGATCAGCCAAGACATCTCTTTTGTAAAATTTTTTTTTGTAAACTAGTATTGAGATGAGGGCTACACAACTAATACACAAGCAGTTTCTTGAGCACAAACAAACAAGTAAGCATACATTGTAGGAAAAAGTTTTTGTTCACCCTGATTTTTGCCTTTTGGACACTTAATCAGGGTTGCTGAAATTGGGATGTTACAGACCTTTCCCCCTTAAAATAATATCGTCCCGAGATTAGGGAGGAGTAGGGTTCGGGTGATAACATCCTCTCAACAATTTCAGCGATGGAAACAAGAGGTGTTAACATGTCTGCTAACAAACAAGCAGGGTCAGCTACGGTTCGGGGCAGAGTGGCTTCGGGTCGGGCGGTGTAGTTTTAAACAAATGGGAAAGATGCAGTCTTTTCCCCTTAGGAAAAGTCTAGGTAGGTTTAGCGTCGACGGGGGTACTTCCTTCTTGAGGCGGGGCGGCGAGTTGAGTCTTCTTTATTCCTTCTCCTCGTGGTTGACTTTTCTCTCTTCAAGGTCTTGATATACCAGAGTGTTGATGGGGAGGTCAACCTTGGAGTGGAGGACTTTCAGGAAGTACCTTCTGATTCTGGAGAAGTGCCAAATGTTGTTCTTCTTGTAGGGTCGATGATTTGGGCTTGGAGAGGTGGTCATTTCTTAACGCTAATTAGGGGTCGACTCCAGGGGTCTATCGGATTTTGGACGGGAAAGACGTAGCCTTTCCCCCTTAGAGTGACACTAGGGGTTCTTGGTGATGTCGCCGACTTTCTTGATGGGAGTTGTATGCTGGTGTCGATGAATGGCGCTACACCTTTCCTTCGGGGTAGTTATCTTCTATCTACATCGTCGTATCTGCTTCATGAGATGGAAGGTCTATCAGAAAGGGCGTCGTTCCGGGTTTAGTCTGATGCAACATCGTGGGTAAAACATGCAAAGAAGGATTTCACACTTGCATAACAACCATACATTTAGCAGGTTCAAGCCGGTCGGTGGCAGAGGTACTTGAGGGTTACAAAACGGGTTTGTGCCACAAGGCAACAAGGCACTTAGGGTTTTACAAAATAGGTCTTGGGGCGATATATAGATACTATGCTAGGCTAGTTGCCGCTTGCGGACGATCCAGGAGAATCCTCTTTGGTTCCCTCTTCGCCTCCAGGAAGGTGGGTCGAGAATTCTTGGAGGTCTTGGGGTGGCTCGAACCTCTTGAGCTATTGCAGACCGGAGACGCACTTCTTCCTTTCCTTGAGGACGCGGCTTCCAGAGGCTTCTTCTGGGTCCTTGATTTTGGATTGATTCTTTTGCTGGACTTCTAGAGCTTCTTTGCGATCCAGGATAGCTTGCACGCAATGAAGTTCCATCTTGGTGTGGCGGTATTCATCAAGAACTACGGTGAGGAGCTCATTTCCAGCATAGCTATAACGGGCATGAAGCTGCGGGGTAGGGTAGGTCAAGTGAGGATTTTGGGATTGTCCGGAGGAATCCACATTACCTTTGATGGGTACATAGAAGGTCGTGGGTTGCCTCATCTCGGGAAGGACATCGCGAATGCAGAACATTGCTTCTCTTGTCCCCATTTGTAGATCCATCATTGGGGTTAGCATACGGAATCCTGTGGCGCAAATGGGTTCTCCGGGTACTCCATACTTTGGTTGAATGATCACTTGACCTAGATATAGTCCGGTCTCCAATCCTTTGTGGAGATTGTAGGTGGGAGGTTGGGTGTATCTGCAAAGATGCACAGAATCCCATAGGAGCACGGGGAATCCTTCTCTTAGCCATGTCTCATCCACAGGCTCCATCTGCACATAGTAGGGCTTGTAGTTTAGGGGTGAGATAAAACAGATAAGTGCAGATTTATCCGGGTACACAGTTATTCCTAAATGGCGTCATGGCTTGGTCTTCATCGGATGACTCTCAAAGTTGAGGGTGGGCGGTTTGCTGGAGTTGAGTGGAAAGATGCGGTTTTCCACCTTAGGGCTTTACTTGAGGTTGTCGAGGTTTTCCTTAGGTGGTCATCCTGCCGAGGAGAGGTTTCCGACTATGGGGTTGCAAAGGTTAGCGTTAGGGCACGTCAGCAAGGTGGTCAAAACTATAGGTTCGGATGATCCGAGGCAGACAAGCCACACATTCCAAACATCAATCACGCACATGACAAGCAAGCAAGGTATGCCATAAGTACTAAGGAGGTGTCTACACGCCATCACGAGAATCCTATTTTTGGGATGATACTCCTAAGTACGGACGTTACGGGGGTCTTAACTTTTGTCTTGCCGTTTGTTGTCGTCGGTGCCGTACTTGATATATTTGGGGGCGATGAAGGACTCCGATGGTAGGGTGATCTTGTAGTGTCTTTCGTCGTTGGTAGCTCCTTTGTTGTGCTGGTCTTTAGGTCCTTTCATTCCCGGATCTCTGACTTCATAGTCTCTACTTCGGATCTTGTTTTTGAAAACGAGACATTTGGAGTAGACGAGATGTAGAGTAATTCATTTTCAAATTGTTTATATCAGAGAAGATGAGATAAGCAATCTTTCAAAAAGCTTTTGAGGAAATATTTTGCAAAAACCGGTGTTTTCTGAAATAGGAGTTGCCCTGTCTAACGTCCATGCTAACTAAGGTCTCCTGTAGTCAGGATGGCTCTGATACCAAGTATGTGGCACCCCGGATTTACGATCCGAGAATACCTGATATGCATGCAATTCACGTTCACATGATCAGTGAGCCGTGAGCATAACCGACTAGTATCATTACATCATCCATAAAGTAACGAGTACAAAAACTTACAAAGGGGCCATTATGGGAATTACAACACAGATAGCGAAAGTATTCAGCGCAGAGCCCGTGCCTTAACCTACAGGAAACTGACTGGGAAGACGGCCTAGCTCGCATAGACGTCAACTCCTTCGTAGCTTTGTAATATCTGCAATTTGGCCAAGTAAATAGCCAGGGACAATGCCGGTGAGTACTTTGAATGTAATCACAAACCATGGAGACAAGGTAACAAAGATAATGCACATTTGGCTGTGGCGAGATAGCTCTACACTATAGTTGCTTTTGTAAACCTAACTTGGCATCTCTATATCTTTGTTAAAACAAAAGTTTTTAGAAAATATGCCTCCTTTTAGAAAATCTGGACATCTCCACATCCTTGTTAAAAAGATTTAAAATAGTTTTATTGTAAAACCCTTTTTAAAACGTCTTCGACCATCTCTGGTCAAAACCAACTTGTTCTTATCTTTCCTCATGACCACGTCACATCCTTTATTTCAGCACAACAAAACCGAAGGGTGCTCCTAGCACTTGCCATTCCAACCGTCCTTGACCGTGGACATGGCTATTCGAATAGATTAGACTCTTCAGAGTTTGCGCACTTTACCCACATGAATCAATACATCCGCCGGGATTTAACCACAGCCCGCTACACACTTTAGACGGGTGTTCGGATAATCAAACATAGCTTTCATTTGTCCATCCCTAGCAAAGGCGGATTTTCCTTTTGGGTTTGTTCTCCTCGGCACGAGTATATGGCACTATGGCCTTAGTCCTCCCTGCAGCACTTCCGTATACCCAAACCCTCGGCTTGGCAATATACAATTGTTGACTCCACTTCCTTCCCTACGCCTAAAACATACCATCCGCGGGAGACCCAATTATTGCTCTGACACTTCCGCCGTAGCGGGCGATGGAGGCCCCAGATCCGCAGACATATAGTAGAGTCCACTCGGGCTTCCAGGGATTTCTCCCGTTAAGCAAGTACAAGCAGCCCCGGCTAAGGATTACAACTACAAGCTAAGCCCCAACGCCCAGGGTAATGTGGTTGCACGGATAAATTGTTCCGGACATTGGCTTAGAACATCCCTTCCTTTCTCTTACTTAACTTTCCTTTACTTATCTTTCTCTTCATTATCTTTCTCTTCATCCACCTCATATCTTCTTTAGTAAAAATTCCACTCAGAAATGATGCCTATTTCCAAGGGTTTTATTTTGAAAACTTTTTAGGAGGGTAAGAACCCAAAATAGTTTTATTCTTGAAAATCGGTGGGCTTCCAAGAGGGAAGATGCTAATCATCTTAGCCTCAGTCTAAAGGGGTAAACATAGGTGAAAAAGGGGAGGTGTCCTAATGGACACTCATCCGTAACTTGGAGGAGCCAAGTTACTCACGCACTTTAATTTGAAACAAACCATGCCTGTGATCATGCAATTTATAAATGAGATATAAAACAGTTGATAAACAGAAGTAGGTTAATATAGGAGTTCAGGAATGGTGGATTGCCTGTGAACAGCGATATGTCCTTGTCGGCGTTAGGTAACCAGAATACCGATAATAGCAATAATAAGAATAACCTGATCCTTCATTCTTCTTGTCGTCACACAATCGGAACTATCGCCGTTATCGAGCATACATGCAAACAACAATACACCAATCAATACCAGTCATACAAGCAACAACCATATAGCAAGTAATGATAACTACAAGATATATATCAGTAAGATATTGAGGGTTTGATGTGATTGGATGGAAGAAGATTTGGAGGCATTAGGGAAAAAGGCTCCCTTTGGATTTATATTATAGGAACTACCTAAGAGAGAGGTTTTAGGCCAAGGGCTTCATCTGTATGATACCATTGTATAAAAATGATACCATCATATAGGTATTGATAAAATGAAGCCAACAAAAGTGGTTTCACTATTTTATCTATTTCCCTTGATTTGTAATGGATTTTATAGTGGTTAAAACTCTAGTTCTTGGAAATAATTCACCAGAACTTCTCTGGAGTTCCAAAAATTATTTACTTGGGTAAAAAGCTATTATTTGGTGGAGTGAAACAAGAGGAGTTGGAATCACCTCAAATAATTACCAGAATGCCCTTGAGAAATTCCCAAAGGTAGTACTGGATAGGATTTGTCTTTTTCATCAGATTTAATTTACAAAAGCTTTTAAGGTGATTCCAAGGACACATAATAGGTATTGTATATACCTTTCTGTAGAAATTGGAATAAAATTTTTGGAGTTACAGAGATACTGTGGTTATTTTATTAGTAAATAAACCATGCATAGAAGAGTTTTATTCACTAAAATTTAACAGAGGCTCACAAAATGATGAGCTACTGGATTCTGAGATATATGGTTATTTAGGTCCAAGGGGAGTTGAAATTAGGTCAGAACCTCACTTGGTTTGACCTAGGGAAATTGCTAAAGTCAGAAATGGCCTGTTTTTTTATTTTCAATAGGGGTAAAGTATGAACCAAGTGACTGTTGGGCGTGTGGGATCTGCATGGCATGGTCGGTACCTTTCTTCACCAATTGGATTTACTCCAATTAGATTTGTAAAACTTTCTGGAGAATTTTATTTGTGAAAATTATAGGTTTTAGGAAATGATTTAACATATTTAGTCTATTCATCCACTTAGTGTAAATCTTGGTCTGCATGTTGGGGAAAACCTACAGGTGCCTGGGAAATATTAGATCTAAATATTTTGAGGCATCTTACAATTTTATTTGGATTTAAACCAAAGGGCTATTCCTAGATCTGATATTTCAAAGAAGAGAAAAGGGGGGCTAGGAGTCATTGGGACAGATCCAAAGAGGAATGGGCCTCTAGGAGGGTTTGGCCCAGCAGCGACGACGCGCACGCGGATAGCGTGTAGCCAGCTGCAGCCCAGCAGCTTGCCCGCCAGGCGAAGGGGTATGGAGGCGTCTAGGCCGCTGGATCTGACGGAGATCGACGGTTGCCAGGTGTCGTCCTCCTTAGTCTGGGAAGCGACGATGGGAAAACCCTAGGAAGGGCCAGAGTGGAATGGGGAGGCTCACCGGGGGCTCGAGGGAGGTCGGAGAGGCGGTGGGGCGATGCGGTCGATGACGGCGACTCTGAAGAGGGGAGGCACGAGGTGGTTCATCATTGGGAGGGAGCTCGCGTGGCGGCACCCTAGCCTATCTTGTCAGAGTTCACTGAGGAGGCTCCCAGAGCTACTGCATCTCAAGGAAAAGGGCATGATTAGCATCAGAGGGGCAAGGGGCATCCAATGGGGTGACATGCAGAGGGAGAGGAGAGCTAAGGGAGAAGCCTAACTCGATTTCTTGGAGGAGGCCGAAGCTTGCTCTCCTTATTCTTTCGAGCTAGCCAGAGCTAGGGAGAGGGAGAGGGGCTCTTGGACGTAAGTAGGGAGGAAAGGGGACAAATGAGGGCGAGGGGGAGAGCTGTACTAGCCTGTGGCCTTATAAACAAGAGAGGGGGTGGGCAAGTTCCATTTGGACATGGGAAAGGTGGGGGCTGTCCATTGGGCGAGAGAGGCGGTGCTGGTGGTGGCGTGGGGCCTGCAGATCGACCAGAGAGGGGAGTGGGGTAGCTGTTGTCCCTTTTATTACAAAGATATTGCAATATTTCCCTCTCTCTCAAGTTTCAAGGGCTAAAGTACAAAGGTGCTACAGTGTACACGACCTGGTGGGGGTGATGATGTTGTGGAGAAGTGCTGGGGAAATGGGTTGGCTTTAGTTTAAATCAAGAATTGATTGAGTTTGCAATTTTGATCAAAAGAAGGCTTGTGAAGGAAGTTGATAAATTTTCATTGGGAAAAGTGTGGAAATGGTACTGGTAGGTGGGGTATGTCAAATAATCTCTTCATGATTTAAATGGGATTTTTCTAATGATTATAATCCCATTTACATACACTTATTCAAAAATTGCAGGAGTAGGTTATGGAGGCTAAGATGATATTTTTATATTGTACAAGATTGGTTTTTGATGTGATTTGGTCCTAAATGCCATATCACATTTTGTAGAATTTTATTGGGATTTATGGAGGTGGAAAAGTATTTTTAGGGAATTATTTCTTGTTTTTGCCATTTAGGAAAAAAGGGGAAAAGAAATAATAAAGAATCTCAAAAATATTTATTTTTGAGTTGGAAAGATGGGATATGATAAATAGTCATCAAATGTGCCTTGAGTTGGCAAGGCGATGTGGAGAAAAACAAACTTGCCTTGAAGACAAGGGTGTTGAGAAATTGGTAAGTAAAGGAAATAAAATAGTTTAATAATCCAAATATTTGGGAGAATTATTTGGGGATGCTTATATACAAGGTAGATGATGTAAAATTGATGTAGGCATCAAGTTCACCTTGGTTTTGGAATAAAAGTGGTGAGTACGGTGGAAACTAGATTCTTGGGGGGTCTAGGGTGTGGTTATTCTGATGCCCTATAAACAGTGTTTGATTAGGGAGCTCAGAGCTCACCTTGGTACCAGGGGTATATGGATGGGTATACCATGTCATATAGATGATCATGGAGGCAACGGTTAGGCTTGGTTGGATTTGAGGTGATCATGATGATATGGCAAACTTTGTTTAAAATAAGGCTGCCATAGCAGATACATCTGGTAGCCTCCTAAACCATGCGGGTTTAGGAAGCACAAGGCCCCAATGGAAACAAGTGAGGTGGGGATTGATAGGCCATGATTAGTAGATCATAACCAAGCAACGAGTTGGTCAAGGGAAGGTAGCATATAGATGTGAGCTTCTACCAAAGTAGGCAAGATAATAAGATTGAGAAAAAATTATTATCTTGACTACAAAACCATCCTGGATGAGGGGTAAATAGAATGTCTTAGCCAAGGGCAATAGAGGGCCTTGTTAGTACTACTGAGGTACTACAATATGGTTCAAATGCATTCTCAAGAATGCACATAGGTTGAAAAAGGTAGAGCTCCAAAGATTGAATCTAGATAAGAAATCCAGACATCCATTTTGGCTGATTTGGGTGATTTTGACTAGTGTTCAAGAGGGAAACAATTGAGAGGGTGGAAAAGGTTTATACCTTCCCTCAAGTGGTTGATTTTGAAGTATAGGTTGAATAAAGTAGATCCAAACTTGGATTGGGTCTCCACTAAGTTGGAAACCAACCAGAGGGATTATCTTTGGATTGATCTGAGCATGAGGGGAGGTTGTTATCTTAGTGGCTTAGGATAGATCTATACTTGGGGGCTTGCTTTGATATTGATGATCACAAGTAAGGATTGGGTCCTAAGGGATGAGATACTAGATTAGCTCACTCTACTTCCTAAGAAAACAATGCAAATAGCAGATCAAGGCAATTCATCAAACAGTGGATCAAGGCAATTCATCTTATTACTTATCCAACTAGTACTAGGGTTACCATCAAGCCTATCTTGAGGTAAGTATGGGTATGTTGAAAGGGGCTTTTCTTTTAAGTAAGATAAGTACCATCTTGGTATCGCTACCAAGATTGATATGAAAAGTTTTAACAAAGGTTTTTAGAAAACCTAGAGAGAAGGGTAGTTGAAGGTTCTGTCTTGAAAACACAAGGAGAGTATATATATATGTCTCCATAGTTTTGGCAATAGAAACTAGTAAAGAATTTGGTTGTGTCAAAGTCATCTTGGATCAGGTTTTTGAAATGCCAGAACATTTGAGAATATGAATGATCAGCCAAGATAACTCTTTTGTAAAATAGTTTTTTGTAAACTAGTGTTGAGATGAGGGCTACACAACTAATACACAAGCAGTTTCTTGAGCTCAAACAAACAAGTAAGCACACATTGCAGGAAAAAGTTTTTGTTCCCCCTGATTTTTGCCTTTTGGACATTTAATCAGGGTTGCTGAAATTTGGATGTTACAGTTCACATGTTGGAGGCTAGGTTTGTTAACCTTAACCCCATGATGCAAATTTTGTTTCTTAAAAGAAAAGAAGAAGAGGATGCTGAAAAGAGAGATTTTATCCTAGAAAATTTACTAGAAGAGTTCAATGATGTTGCTAAGGAAGCCAAAAAGGTATTTGAACGTTTTAATATGCTAGGATCATGTGTAGATGTTATGGGCACTTTATATAAAACCAAACCGAGAGAGGAAATTAAGATATCCATACCTTTTAATCGTTTAGGAATGCATGAGGCCTTAGAAAAGAATTTTGATTGGATTGTTCCTAAAAAACCCATTTGATGAAAGTAGTGAACCTAAGAGAGAGAGAGGATAAAGGATACTCTAAAACTCATTTGGATGAGATACCTTTCCTAGTTGAAGAGATTTCAAGTATTGATCTTAATGATTCTTCATTTGAAAATACTTGATTCTTGCTTCTTGTGCCTAACTTAAAGGCGTTAAAGAAAAGTACTTCTTAGGAGATAACCCAATAGTTTTATTGAGTCTTGGAAGTTATTAATTTAGTAATGACCCCTCTTTATCCTTTTTGTTTGCTTTTTGTGTCAAGAATAACCTCTAATGAGAGGGAAGTAAGATTTGGGGAGTTGCTGTCCCGACACAGATTTTTGTGCTCCACCGTAAACATTCGTGTATAATATGTACAAGTCGGATTGAGTTTTAATTTTCTGAATAAATACCCCAAGTTGTTATCTAAGTTTCTTTAGTTAAACACTTTTTGATTGGAGCAACAGAAGGTCTTTGAAAAAATCGGTTTCTACCTGCTGGTCTATTTTGACAGATTTCTGTCATTATTTGCATTTACTTCTTATTGATTCTTTTGGGGTTATATTTGGGAAATTGAGCTTTTTGTGGGAATTGCCACAGTAGCTTGTGTGTTTAGTGAAAGTTTTGATGTTATAAAACTAAACTCAAAGGTCTATTATCTTTCGAATACACTAATATTGCTAATGAAGATTGTGCGAAGTTTTGTATGAAGGAAAATTTGCAGGTGTATAGGAAGAATGATGTAATGAGATGTATAATGGACAAAAGCTCAAGCTTAGGGATGCCACCCCATGTTACCCCAAGAAATATTCAAGAGTTACAAGCGTCAAAGCTTGGGGATGCCCAAGGCATCCCCTTCTTCATCAATAAAAATCGCAGGTCTTTCTAGACACTTTGTTTTTATTGTTTCATGCACAAGTTGTGTTGTTCTTGGAGTGTCTTAGTTTTCGGTTTTGGTTTTAGTTTCCTTAGTTTTCTTGAATAAAGTAGTTTGGACCCCCGTTCTCGCTGTGTTGTTGCAAATAAGTTGATTGGTGTTGGAAAGGAGTAGAAAGTTCTTGCTTGAATAGTACAAGAGGAGCTTGCTTTGACTATGACTTAGACTTTATCATGTTATGCTAGATGTTGTTTTAACCTTATGCTTAGTGATTATTGCTATAGCATGACTTGTTCTAAACAATTAGGATAATGTTCCTTGAAGTAATCATGCGTTGTTTTAGCATAAAAAAGCATAGTATTGTGGTATTCTCCTGTGATGCTTTGTTTGGGTTGATTTGGCACATGCTCACACCATGTTACGACTATGAAAAAGTCACCTTAGCCTCTATGATCATTTAGTTTTTGACATGTAGTACCACTTTATGCTTTGATTAGTAATGTTTTGTCGCTCTGCCTGGCTATGGCCATTATTTCTCTCTTAATTGGTCACTCCGAGTCTTTTGCTAGCCTCCACTTGTATGAGTAAGCTCTACTCATGCATCCAACTCCCAAGAAACCAAGTTATTCCAAAGTGTCCACTATAAATTCCTATGCATGGTTGTTACACCATTCCAAGTATATTCTTGTTTTATCTATCTTCCAATTAAAAAGTTATTTTCTTATGTGAAAACTTTGTGATTAAAGCTCTCACAAACTTGATGGCACACTTTAGTTTTCTTTCCCTAATAAAATTGAACCATTGTGTCATCTATGTTGTATATGCTTGCACTTATACGTTGGAATTAGCAGAACCGTGTTGTCACGGGGAACGCTTTTGATACGCTCAATTTGCATCACCATTCTATATCATAATTTACCTCTATTCATTGATGTTTGTCTTATTATGAGGTATTACTTATGGCTTTTTCATCTGTTTATGCATGTTGGATGATTCTTGGAGGATGGACTGCCGGAGTCTGGATTCTGATAAAAAAGAAGGCATTTCGGTGCAATTTCGCGAACATCAGAAAAATACTAGAAAAATTTAGAAACATATTATTTTACCAGAAGACGAAGGAAGCTAGAAGGAGGGATGAAGAAGGGCCTCAGGGGTCTCACACCCCCCCTAGGCGCGAGCCCACCTGACCCCGCGCCTAGGTCAGGTGTGGCCCACCTGCCCGGCCTCCGACTCTGCCCCTTCGCCTATATCTTCCCTACATAACCCTAAGCCTCGGGGAGCAACCACAGATATATTTCCACCGCCTATGGGGGCGGAAAACACCGAGAGAGAAAGAACTCTCCTTCAGACAGATTTCTGCCAGGGGAATTCCTTCCCAGAGAGGGGAGACTATCGCCATCAACACCTTCATCAAGCTAGGCTTCATCGGGATCATCATCATCATCCACACCATCATCTCCGCCAGCACAATCATCACCACTCCGTCTTGCTGTAACAATTATGTTGGATATTGCTTAGTTCATTAGGGGAAACTTTCCCAGTGTTGATTACTATTGTAGTTGATGCTTGTGAGTGGAACCATTGTATTATTGTTTATGTTCAGATTGTTATCCATTACCATATCATCTTTGATCTTGGTCCATATGATGTCTTGTGAGTAGTTCGTTTAGTTCTTGAGGACATGGGAGAAGTCATGTTGTTAGTAGTGAATCTGTGATGAGTTATTATTCAATGGTTTAGTATTTAAGTTGTGGTGCTATTCTTATAGTGGTGTCATGTCAACGTCGACTACATGATACTTCACCATTTATGGACCTAGGGGGATGCATTGTGTATTTGGCTACTAATCATGGGGTTGCCGGAGTGACAGAAACCTGAACCCCCGTTAGGACACCTTTGCACATGGGAGTGTAGGATCTCAGAGTTTAAGGCTATGGTTAGATTTATATCTTAATTACTTTCCTGTAGTTACGGATGTTTGCAGGGGGTTTAATCACAAGTATGTATTAGTCCTAGGAAGGGCGGTATGTTAGCACAGGTTCACCCACACAACACTTACGAACACCAAAGAAGAGTACTCAGCTATTTGAAGCGAAATCACTTGACAGAATTCCCATGTGTCCTCGAGAACGTTTGGTCTTTATAAGTATTTCCACCGGCTTGTCCTTTGATAAGAAAGGATTGGGCCACTTGCTCCGTTTGTTCGTTACTCTTGTTACTTGCTCTTTGTTTTGGTTCCTTGTCAGAAAACCACTAAAAATCCATTTGCTAAGTATTCACAAGGATTTCCTTCTCCATATCACTGTTCAGCACCTTCTGCTCCTCGTTGGGATCGACACTCCTATTTATCGAAAGTACTACGATACACCCCCTATACTTGTGGGTCATCAAGACTATTTTCTGCCGCCATTGCCGGGGAGTGAAGCGCTATTGAAGAGTGGAACTGGTAAGAGAAACTTTGACTGTGAGTATTGCTTTTGTTACTTCTTGTTACTTTGTTTCCAATATGGATAACCCACTTGGTTTTCTGTTTGCAAAAACTACTACCACTGCTACGGTATTAGATGAACCGCCTCCTGTTGAGATAGATTCTTTTAAGATACCTACAAGTATTGTTAATCGTGTTATGGATATTTATTATTTTTGGGATGGAACTATCCATCCTGGTGATCACTTGATTTTTATCCATGAATTATGCGGGTTGTTTAAGTGTGCAGGTATCACAACTGAACAGGTGAAGAAGAAGTTACTCTCCATATCCTTGAAAGGGAGAGTTGAAGCATGGTATAAGCTGCTGAATAATGGACAATCCATGGAATGGGAGGAGATGGCATCTCTCTTTTACTCTAAATTTTATCCTCCCATAAGGATAGAAATCTTATATATAACTTTTATCCTCTTGATGGAGAGCGTACAGCTCAAGCTTGGGGGAGATTGAAGTTACTCATGCTTAAATGTCCTATTCATGAACTCCCTAACAATATTATTCTCGATAACTTTTATGCTAGGATTTCTCTTTATGATAAAGATTTACTAGATGCTTCTTGTGCTAGATCATTCACACGTATGAAGGAAGAAGCTAAATGGGATCTCTTAGACCGTATTCAAGATAACAGTGACGCTTGGGAGAATGACAAAGGAAGGAAGTCAGGTATAAACTATGATTATGAATACATTAAATATTTTATGGGTACTGATAACTTCCGTGATATTCACAATGAGTTTGGTCTTGATTCCCAAAGTATTGCCAAATGTTTTAAGGCCTTTGCCTCTTACATAGAAATCCCCAAGAAGAAATGTAATAAGTACCATGCTCCGTATAAAGATGTTTTTAGTCATGTTCCATTTAGAAGTACTCAATTTTGTACTACTAATCATAGTGTGCCTGAACCTTATGTTGAGAAAATGCCTTTTCCAACTAAATATCCTGCTGTTATTTAATCTTATGTGTGGAGCTATTATTGATTGTAAGAAGGAAAAAGTTTTAACTAAGTTTGATGGAGATTCTTATGATTTTAACTTTCCAAATTTGCTAAAGCTCCTTGTGAAAATAGCTTGCCTAATAAAGATTTCAGGATGGAACAACTTGCTTCTATTCATCCAGTTTATGACCTTGGACCTCTTTTTGATGACAGTAAGTATGCTTACTCTGATGATAAAGTTGTTTCCAGTGATAGTTATATTGTCAACTTTATTCAAAGTGCTATTGAAAGTTATTATGAGAGAGGGAAACATGGTTTTATGCATCTCAATGATGTTAAGTTTCCCTGTTTTATGTTTAAAGCTTTGAAGTTGCATCTGTTTTGTTTTCCTATGCTAGTGGATTTTTGTTTCAACAATTCGTTTTCTAATGATACCCCCATGCATAGGAAGTGGGTTAGACTCATGTGTGTTGGTTATTTGCTTCTTGATGCTCTCTTTCATTCCAGATATTAAAGGCATTAAAGAAAAGTACTTGCTGGGAGATAACCCAACAGTTTTGTCGAGTCTTGGAAGTTATTACCTCTGTAATAACCGCTCCTTATCCTTTTTGTTTTGGTTTTTGTGTCAAGTTCAACTACTTTTGTGAAGTAGAGGAGTCGTGAAAAGTGGCTATCCTGGGATAGATTTTTGTGCTACATTGTAAAAATTTGTGCGGGAGCTCAGTACTTCGGATGGAGCTGCATTTTTTTGAGATTGTTCTCCAGGTTGTTAACCAACTTTCATCAGTTCTACACTTTTTGATTTGGGCAACATAAGGTCTTCAGAAAAATGAATCTTTACCTGCTGGTCGGTTTTGACAGATTTCTGCCGTCTTTTGCATTTGCCTCTCATTGAAGCTTTTGTGTTGATGGGTTTTCAGTTGAAGTGTGTGTAGGTTTATTATTTTTTCTTACACTAATGTTGAAATTGAGTATGTGCAAAGGTTTTGTATGAAGGAAATTCTCAGGAGAAAGAGGAAAGGAATCTGCAGAGTTCATCTTTGAATAGGTAAAAGTGGTGAAAACAGAAGGTTCGTGAAACCCCAATCTTTTTATATTTTTGATGTTTTTAATACATGAGGGAAGTTACGAGACGAAACTGAAGAGGAAACGGAGCCCGGGGTGGACAAACCTACCCCAGGAGCGGGCCCAGCCTGGCCGCGCCTGGAGGGGGTTTGCCACCATCGAACTCCGTCTCCGCCTCATTTCCGTGTCAAAACCTTCCTTATGCATTGAAACTTTGTAATATATAACCCCCGGGATCCCCCTAGGTTTGTGCATCGTGTTCTCGCCATGTCTTCGTTTCGATCTGTTTCTATTAGGAAATCTTCTCAAGTTTAGAGAACCATGGCCTCTGCCGATGACAAAGGGAAGAAGCCCGAAGAAGAAGAACCTCAAGTTCCAAAAGAGGAGGAGATTCCGGTAGGGTATGAAGGAGACATGGAGGAGGACAAGCAACCTAACACCCACGCTACCATCGCAAGCATTGGTTTGGTGGCACAGCCTACCAAGATTAAGAGGACAGCACAGATGTCTACAGGAGGGAGAACTCCACGTCATATCCTCGCTCCACACACACTTCCTTCTAGAACCCCTTGTTCTAACTGTGTAGGGAAGAAACGCTCTAACTTGGAAGAATGGAGAAAGAATAACAAGGACTGGGATCCTCGGTTCGAATTGATCGTGGGATGCATTGAGCATAATTTTGAGTTAATTCGTACTCTAGCCTTCGATATGGAGGACTTCAAGAAACTTGTTGAAGACCTTATCAAGAGAACACCACCACCACCAAGGGAGTAATTCGTCATCAGGTTTGGCATCCCCTTGGCTTGTTCCAAGCTTGGGGGAGTGCCGCGGTATCACAACCGTTATCTTTTATCTTTTACCTTTTTAGAGGATTCATATCTGTGGTAGAGTGGGTTATCTTATAGTTTGGTTTGCATGTGGAAGTATCTCTCCTTTAGTTGATTATCTATGTATCCCTTGGTGTGAGTGCCTTTATTGGAATATTAATGAGAAGTCTCATCCTTTACTTTTTGGACTTCTTATTTTAGTTTGCAATCCTATTATATGATGGATCTTGTTGATCAGTATTGGCACCACTTTGGGATCATCAAGTGGATGTAAATTGGTTTTGGCAAACCGAGTTCTGGTCAGTAGCATTACTATGAAAGAGAAAAAGAAAGAAAAATCTTACAGGTATTTTGTGTCATTTGTTTTCTTTCTTGTTGGCTCATAAGCTTAGTATTCTTTATTTAGGATACTTTTGTGTCTTCAAGGAATATTGCATGTTTATCTTTATTACTTGTATGTTTGCTTGTTTCGTTCAACTCTCTTGCTTGCTACCCAGCCTTTCTAGCCAAAAACCTGTTTTGAGAAGGCATACTTCTCATGTTTCCAAAATCCTTTGAACCCAAAACATTTGCCACTTGTGTCCACCATATCTACCTAGTAGCACTTGCTATTCCTAGCAAATTCTCAAGCTTCATCTACCTTTCGAATTAAAAAGTATTTTGTTATGTGAAAACTAGTTAGTAAAGCTCTCACAAACTTGATGGCACACTTTATTTATTTGCCCCTAGTAAACTTGAACCATTGTGGACATCGAAGTTGTATATGCTTGCATCTATACGTTGGGATTAGCAGAACCGTGTTGTCACGGGGAATGTTTTCAACATTGCACTTGTACTCTGTACACAGTTGCTATCGTGCTCTTTTGTATATGGATGTCAACGGTGTGAAATAAAGAGGGAACTTGTAAGTCCATGGATTTTTTATTTTGTGTTAGAGAAACGCATGGGCTGCTATCCTAAGCCATGCTTAATCATGGTGGAAACTTGCAGCATCACCATATTGAGTCATCTATGAAGCATCCTCGATAAAAAGCTATACACATAGTAAATAAAAAGATCGCTGAGATACTCATTGTCTGCTTACCTTGTCATTTTGGTTATGGGAAAGCTCATGTGCCATGTGCAAGGGGTACCCCTGTCACATCCCAAGATTTTCCAAATCTTGTAATGTGAAAAATAAATAAACAAAATAAATAATTGTTGAAATTTTGGGTGAAAAGAAACTTTTGTATCTCAATAGAAACTTAACATTCCATCTTGAACAAACTTTGGTTGATATTTGAATCCAGCTAAAATTCAAATCAAGTGGAATGCATTCCTCATAAAAATGCATCTTGAAATTTAAACACTTGGAGAATAACCCAAAACCCTAAACCCTAATAGAATAAAATCATTTATAAATGGTCAAGAATGACAAATAGAAATATTATAAAACCATAGAAAACGGTTTCACTTAAGTTGGAGCCATAGATAAAATCTTATAAATTTAATAAGATAAGGAAACTAAATTTCCAAAGCTAATAAGGCACTTATCTAAAATCCATACCAAATGGTGAGCAACTAATATTAAAGATATTTAAAAGGATAAAGAAATATCAAATAAGATTTTACAAATTGGAAACACCAAGTTTGGATCTACAAATAAAAAGATATGGATTTTATAAGATAAAGATATAAATATTAAATAAGAAATATTTAAACACCAAATTAAATCTTGGCATAATCCATTAAGAAAATGGAATGAATAGAATCCAAATCCAAATAAAATAAAAGGATAAAGAATTTCCAAGTAAAATGGCATTAACCAAATTCTATAGTAATAAAGATAAAATCCCTATTAGAAATGATTAATTAAATCATGGGAAGATAATATTTGGAAATTACCCAAGAGGATTAAAAGTTATTTAATTAACTTAAATAATATCAAAGAAATCTTCCAAATAAAATTTATGGGTTTAAAACCATATTTGATTTCATTGGAATAAAGACAAAAACCCAATTTTAAATGATTAATAAACCATATTAAACATTCCAAATAATTCAAAGTGAAGTAATTGACACCCTAATAAATGAATAAAACTTACTGAAAAGGGTTTTGTGAAAATTGAAATCAAATAAGGACTAAAAAATATATTTGTTATTAATGGAATTTAAAGCAAGGACTTTGTTTTAAATAAATAAAAGATCCTAAAAAGAATAAAAGAAATATTCCAATTTTGACTTTAAAATGTACTATTAATCAGTTTTTGAATGCACACAAAGTTTGAGTGAAGTTTGAATTCAAATGAATGTTTGAATTGTTTAAACAAAAATCAAAACAGAAAATCAAATGGAAAAAAAAACAACCAGTACAAAAAAATGGAACTAACTAGCCCAGCCCAAGCAAGACCCACTGGCCCAGCAAGAGCCCATCTCTCTCCCCCGAGCCATTTCTTTTCTCACTGCTCGCACTGGCCAACGATCAACGCGAGGCTCCACTGTACCCCCCACTCACTCCGACAATGCATTTCACACCACGCCACTGCCTTCAACCGCTACACCTGTTTTTTCTTTCTCCTCTCTCCACATCGCCGATTTATTCGCGTGGTAAATTCACTTCAATGCCGCGTGATTCTCGCCCCCTGACCACACTCACTTAAGCTCCTGATTCCCCTCTTCCTTTCCCCCCAAACATCACGCCTCGAGAGCCACCAGGCTTCTCGGAATCATCTCCAAACCCCCACTACCTCCGGCGAGCTCGCCGACAATTTCCGACGAACACGTCCTACCCCACCGTTCCTGCTTCACACTATCTTGCTCACCAGAACCTTGCGCACCTAGTCGTATCATCTGGTCGGCCGCGCTTGCCCTAGAGCATTGGCAAGGACAACCTCTGCACACCGCCATCGTCTGCTACCTCTCCGGTGAAACCCCCTGGTAATTCCTGGCCGCCCCATTCCCTCTGGCTGATACTCCCGTCTTCGCCCTTCTCTAGCGAACCTAATGGCGTTGCTTGTTTGGTTTGGCGTGAACTGTAGACCCCGGTCAATGACGAGCCCAAGGCGCAGCTCAACTCCGGCGAGGAATCCACGTCACCACCGTGCGCCCCTCGACGAGCTACAACCACCTTGAGCATCCCCACGCCACGGCGAACTTGGTGAGCTTCTCCCCTCGCTCTCTCACTTCCTGTAACACCGACACTGTCATTGTCTGAGCGCGCGCCGCCGTTCACAACCGCTAGCGCCGCCAGTGTATGTCCAGCGAATATGAGCCGTAGGATCTTGATCAAAGGGTTGCAATAGAACGTAAACGAAAGGGTAAGTAGCAATCTGTGCCGCATGATCCACCTTAGATCTAACGGTTGTTGTCTGTCGAAACAACTGAATCGTTACAGACGAATAGCAACGTGCCACCTGGCCCTGTCTGTTTTAATAAAAACAGATTTGATCTATTTGTTGTTCAATTTTGTAAAATTCATAACTTTCAAACCGCACGTCCAAATTTTGCAAACTTTATACCAATGGAATCAGCAAGACAAATCCTACCCAACCATTCACTTTGTTTTGTAAAATGCTTCTGTTAAATTGATTGTTTTTGCAGAAACTTGTGTAGGCATAATTAGAATATAAAATTTGTTCTAAAATTATTTTGGTGATAAAACCTTTGGGCAAATGGATTGTTTGAACCTACTGACCATAGAAATCAATTTGTGGTTTCAAAAACATATTTGGTGAAGCAAAATAATAAATCTTTGATTAAAAGCATTTCTAATCAAATAAAAATAATGTTTATTTATTAAAAATACTTTTGGGAGAAAATCTTTGGGAAATGTTTTGGAATAAACTCTCTGACCCCAAGCACCAATTTTTATGATTTAAAAATGTATTTGGTAAACCCTATAAAGATTGCTACTTTGATAAAGGCATTTTCAACCACATAAAATAATGAATTGGTTTGAAAATGATTTATAGGTAAAATCTTTTGCAAATAGTTTTGCCACTTTATAAAATGACCAATAAGTGTTTTAGAATGTTTATAACCTATTATAAACCACTTTTGTAAATAAAACAAAGTTTGACATGCTTGCATGCAATGTTTTTTTTCTATTATTTTATGTGATGTTGCTTGAATGGTAGATTCAAATATTGCTTACTTGATTGAATTGTAGTGATTTGAAGAGTGTGAATATTGCAAGACAAGGAGTGAACTTATATTCTCTACCAAAAAGGCAAGTGATGCTTCATACTTTTGTCCTATTATTTTCACTATGCATTAGTGATGTTTCTAAGTAAGAGTTGCATGGAATTTATGCTAAGTATAAACTATGCCATGGGAAATCCTAGTAGATGAAACCTTAGTAGAAATTTCCTAAGTTAAGATTCCTACTACTATCATGCTTAGCTTAGCTAGTAGAAAACAAGGGTGGATTATATTTCATGCTATAGAATATTTCTAAGTCAAGGACTTGTGTTTTGTTTAATAAAACAACTAAGTGAATGAATCACCTAGGTGGAATGGAAGGAATGGTTTGTGTTGAGTGGTTCACAAGGCCCATTTCTATGGTTTACCTTGTGTATCTCACTTGTGGATGGCCACCCAGGAACAAAGAGATTTGAGATGTCAAATGTTGAGAAGCTTCAAGTGCAGCCACTTGGCATTATGGGCTCTGCCTGGATCATATAGGTTGCAATAACTTAGCCAAATGGACAGTTGGTGGTAGGGGATGATAGGTTGGAACGCGTCCATTCTGGTCTAAGGGAAGGCTTCTGAAAGATCTTGTCTTGGGAAACCAAGTCTTGTGGGGAAAGTGCACCACCTCTGCAGAGTGTACAATCTAAGTACTTAGCCATGTCCCTGGTAAAGGACAATTTGAGCATCAAGACATGGAAGCTATCAAGAATCTCCTCATCCAAATTTCTAAGTTAAAAACTTGTGGTTGAACAAGGGTTGAAGGATCACCAATTTCTATTGGGAGATGCCTTGGGTGATTTTGTCAAACAAAAACTTAGTGTTTTCAAATGATAAGGAAAATCTATTTTGAGCAAAGCAAGCCTAAGCTCCACTTAGCCAAATGCATGTAGATGATAGGCTCCACTATACTACTATAGTTTCACTTGCCAATACACTTCAAATGTATTGACCCTTGTGGCTGTAACTTATTATGTTGCAGGTTTGTTTGATGTTAGTGAAGTTTATTGATTAGGATTACAAGTCTACAACCAACATGACTGCCTGTGGTACTTTGAAGATGAAGGACCCCATGCTATTGTTATATTCTGCTGCATTGTAATGAGATAGCCAAATGAGCTATGTAAGATGTAATAAATTAATTTATTCCTGGTTATAAAGTTGTATTATGACCTTTGTTTCGTGATATTACATCTTAACTGTGGATGCTAGCTATTGATCCAGGGACTAGCATTATAAACACAGGGATCTCTACCTTATTAAAGGTTGGGAACCTTACATATGGTATTAGAGCATTGTGTTGCCCGTAGGATTGTAAACCTAGGATTGGACAAAACCCCATAGAAAAATAGGAGTGGTATTTGTTCCAAAAACTTATTTACAAACAATCTTGTATACTCTTTCCTCAACCATTTTGGTTTTGATTCTACATCTCTTCTATTTCAAACTTGATGGATAAAGCCTAAAGACTTCACCATGAGCAAAGACTTCACCATGAGCAAAGACTTCAACATGAGCAAAGGACTTCACCAACTCAAGTGATTTCAACCTTAGTATCAACAAGGACTTCAACTTGAATATCACTAAGACCTACAAGTGAGACAAGTAATGTTGCTGAAGAATTGAAGACTAAGGAAACACAACTTAGAAGGAAACATCATCACCTTTGAAGTTTTGTGACCAAGACACCAGAAATTTTCCCAAGGAAACCATGATCTCATTCAAGAAGAATCAACTAAGAAGGATGGGATGGTTTCAAGTGAACCATATAGTTGGACCACCATATTTAGTTTAAGTCAAACCCACCAACTTATGTGGTGTAGAAAAAATATTTTATTGCCTAAAAATGTGATTCTAACTTGTGGTTTGAGTGGAATGTTTGTTTGTGATTGCTTGCACATTGCTTGAATGAATTGTGATGTGTGTGATTAGAATTGATTCCTTAGAAATCTTTTGCCTATTCTAATCCCAAACCAACCCAAACAGATGACTTCTCCAAGAGACTCCAACATCAAGGATAGTGACAACAACAACAACCAAGATACCAACATGAGAGAACTCATAGTAACCCAAACCCAGTTGAACCAAGTGACAACTCAGTTTTTAGCCAACACCAGTGAGTTAGATCCAACCATGCAAAGGTTTTTGGAGACCCAAACCCAATTGTTGCATAAGGTGACAGATCAAATCATCAACATGGGAGGCAACTCTTCCCAAGGAGTTTATGACAACAAGGATGTCAAGGATGATATTTTAGAAGGAAACCAAGCTTGCAATATTTGTGGAGACAAGGATCACACTTCCAAGGAATATGAAGATCAATGCCCCAATTGTGAAAATAAACATCCAACAAATCAATGCCCCACATCTCAAGCTACTTGTTTCCTATGTGAAGGAAATAACCATGTCCCTATCCAATGCCCCATCTATTCCATAGTTCAACAAAGGAAACAAGGTGGAGTGCAACAACAGTTTGTAAACCCTCATGAAGGAACAACTTCTACCAAGAAGTATGAAGACAAGGTCAAAACTATACATCATAAGGCCAAATCCAAAGTGTCCACAAAGTGTTGCTACTCTTGTGAAGAAGAAGGTCATATCTCTAGTAAATGCCCCAAGAAGAGAGAAAGATTTCCCACCTTTGTGGTGAAGTATGAAGAGCATGAGCTAGAAGAACTCCTAGCTTTGGAGAGACCCAAGAAGAAGAAGAAGAAGAAATGCCCCAACCCTAGCAAGAAGGATATTACCCAAGAGCAATGTTACACTTGCAAAGAGATGGGACACTATGCCAATGAATGCCCAGAAAAGAAGAAGAACCAAGGGAACAAACAAGAGGCAATGATACCAAAGGAAAAGAAAGATATCAGCCAAGTGATGTGTTTCAATTGCAAGGAACCAGGACATTATGCAAGCAATTATCCAGAAAAGATGAAGCACAAGATAAAGCCCATGAATGATCTCAGCCTTGTCACATGTTTCAAGTGTGGAAATAAAGGACACTATGCAGATGTTTGCCCAGAGAAGTATCAACAAGATCCCAAGCAAGCCAAGAAGTAATCTAGTTGGAAAATTTTTAAGGGTGGTAGTACCCTAGTTGCTTTGAGCCAATTTGTAACCCTAGCCTCCCCAAATCTCGGGACGAGATTTATTTTAAGGGTGGTAGCCTGTCACATCCCAAGATTTTCCAAATCTTGTAATGTGAAAAATAAATAAACAAAATAAATAATTGTTGAAATTTTCTGTGAAAAGAAACTTTTGTTTCTAAATAGAAACTTAAAATTCCATCTTGAACAAACTTTGGTTAATATTTGAATCCAACTAAAATTCAAATCAAGTGGAATGCATTCCTCATAAAAATGCATCTTGAAATTTAAACACTTGGAGAATAAACCAAAACCCTAAACCCTAATAGAATAAAATCATTTCGAAGTTATCTCCAAGCCTATGGATTTGATCCATATAAAATTTGTCAACAAACATTTATAAATGGTCAAGAATGACAAATATAAATATTATAAAACCATAGAAATTGATTTCACTTAAGTTGGAGCCATAGATAAAATCTTATAAATTTAATAAGATAAGGAAACTAAATTTCCAAAGCTAATAAGGCACTTATCTAAAATCCATACCAAATGGTGAGCAACTAATCTTAAAGATATTTAAAAGGATAAATAAATATCATATAAGCTTTTACAAATTGGAAACACCAAGTTTGGATCTACAAATAAAAAGATATGGATTTTATAAGATAAAGATAGAAATATTAAATAAGAAATATTTAAAGACCAAATTAAATCATGTCCTAATCCATTAAGCAAATGGAATGAATAGAATCCAAATCCAAATAAAATAAAAGGATAAAGAATTTCCAAGTAAAATGGCATTAACCAAATTCTATAGGAATAAAGATAAAATCCCTATTAGAAATGATTAATTAAATCATGGGAAGATAATATTTGGAAATTACCCAAGAGGATTAAAAGTTATTTAATTAACTTAAATAAGATCAAATAAATCTTCTAAATAAAATTTATGTATTTAAAACCATATTTGATTTCATTGGAATAAAGACAAAAACCAAATTTTAAATGATTAATAAACCATATTAAACATTCCAAATAATTCGAAGTGAAGTAATTGACACCCTAATAAATTAATAAAACTTACTGAAAAGGGTTTTGTGAAAATTGAAATCAAATAAGGACTAAAAAATATATTTGTTATTAATGGAATTTAAAGCAAGACTTTGTTTTAAATAAATAAAAGATCCTAAAAAGAATAAAAGAAATATTCCAATTTTGACTTTAAAATGTACTATTAATTAGTTTTTGAATGCACACAAAGTTTGAGTGAAGTTTGAATTCAAATGAATGTTTGAATTGTTTAAACAAAAATCAAAACAGAAAATCAAATGGGAAAAAACAACCAGTACAAAAAAAATGGAACTAACTAGCCCAGCAAAGAAGACCCAATCGCCCAGAGAGCCCATCTCTCCCCGAGCCGCTTTTCTCACTGTATGCACCAAAGATCAACGCGAGGCTCCACTGCTTCTCTCACTGGCCGACAATGCAGCATTACGCCCACGCCATCGCCTCTTCAACCGTGCGACCCGTTTTTCTTTCTCCCTCTCTCCCGTTACTGCCGATTGATTCGCGTGGTAAATTCACTTCAATGCCGCGTGATTCTCGCTCCCTGACCACACTCACTTAAGCTCTCATTTCCCCTCTTCCTTTCCCCCCCAAACATCACGCCTCGAGAGCCACCTGGCTGCTCAGAATCATCTCCGAACCCCCACTGCCTCCGGCGAGCTCGCCGACAAATTCCCACGAACATGTCCCACCCCACTGTTCCTGCTTCACACTATCTTGCTGACCAGAACCTTGCGCACCTACTCGTATTATCTGCTCGGCCGCGCTTGCCCCAGAGCGTCGGCAAGGACAACCTCTGCACGCCGTCGTCGTCTGCTACCTCTCCGTCGAAACCTCCTGGTAATTCCTGGCCTCCCCATTCCCTCTGGCTGATACTCCCGTATTCGCCCTTCTCTCGCGAAACTAATGGCGTTGCTTGTTTGGTTTGGCGTGAACCGTATACTTGCCCCAGTCGACGAACAGACGAGCCCAAGGCGCAGCTCAACTCCGGCTAGGAGTCCACGTCACCACCGTGCGCCCCTCGACGAGCTACAACCAGCTTGAGCATCCCCACGCCACGGTGAACTTGGTGAGCTTCTCCCCTCGCTCTCTCGCTTCTTGTAACACCGACACCGTCATCGTCTAAGCGCGCGCCGCCGTTCACCACCGCTAGCGTCGCTAGTGTATGTCCAGTGAATATGAGCCGTAGGATCTTGATCAAAGGGTTGCAATAGAACGTAAACGAAAGGGTGAGTAGCAATCTGTGCCGTACGATCCACCTTAGATCTAACGGCTGTTGTCTGTCGATCCAACCGAACCATTATAGACGAATAGCAACACGCCACGTGGCCCTGTCTGTTTTTATAAAAACAGATTTGATCTATTTGTTGTTCAATTTTGTAAAATTCATAACTTTCAAACACGTCCAAATTTTGCAAACTTTATATCAATGGAATTCTGGAAGACAAATCCTACCCAACCATGCACTTTGTTTAGTAAAATGGTTCTGTTAAATTGATTGTTTTAGCAGAAACTTGTGTAGGCATATTTAGAATATAAAATTTGTTCTAAAATTATTTTGGTGATAAAACCTTTGGGAAAATGGATTGTTTGAACCTACTGACCATAGAAATCAATTTGTGGTTTCAAAAACATATTTGGTGAAGCAAAATAATAAATCTTTGATTAAAAGCAATTCTAATCAAATAAAAATAATGTTTATTTATTAAAAATACTTTTGGGAGAAAATCTTTGGGAAATATTTGGAATAAACTCTTTGACCCCAAGCACCAAGTTTTATGATTTAAAATTGTATTTGGTAAACCCTATAAAGATTGCTACTTTGATAAAGGCATTTTCAACCACATAAAATAATGATTTGGTTTGAAAATGGTTTATAGGTAAAATATTTTGCAAATAGTTTTGCCAATTTATAAAATGAGCAATAAGTGTTTTAGAATGTTTATAACCTATTATAAACCACTTTTGTAAATAAAACAAAGTTTGACATGCTTGCTTGCAATGTTTTGTTTCTATTATTTTATGTGATGTTGCTTGAATGGTAGATTGAAATATTGCTTGCTTGATTGAATTGTAGTGATCTGAAGAGTGTGAATATTGCAAGACAAGGAGTGAACTTATATTCTCTACCAAAAAGGCAAGTGATGCTTCATACTTTTGTCCTATTATTTTCACTATGCATTAGTGATGTTTCTAAGTAAGAGTTGCATGGAATTTATGCTAAGTATAAACTATGCCATGGGAAATCCTAGTAGATGAAACCTTAGTAGAAATTTCCTAAGTTAAGATTCCTACTACTATCATGCTTAGCTTAGCTAGTAGAAAACAAGGGTGGATTATATTTCATGCTATAAAATATTTCTAAGTCAAGGACTTGTGTTTTGTTTAATAAAACAACTAAGTGAATGAATCACCTGGGTGGAGTGGAAGGAATGGTTTGTGTTGAGTGGTTCACAAGGCCCATTTCTATGGTTTACCTTGTGTATATCACTTGTGGATGGCCACCCAGGAACAAAGAGATTTGAGATGTCAAATGTTGAGAAGCTTCAAGTGCAGCCACATGGCATTATGGGCTCTGCCTGGATCATATAGGTTGCAATAACTTAGCCAAATGGACAGTTGGTGGTAGGGGATGATAGGTTGGAACGCGTCCATTCTGGTTTAAGGGAAGGCTTCTGAAAGATCTTGTCTTGGGAAACCAAGTCTTGTGGGGAAAGTGCACCACCTCTGCAGAGTGTACAATCTAAGTACTTAGCCATGTCCCTGGTAAAGGACAATTTGAGCATCAAGACATGGAAGCTATCAAGAATCTCCTCATCCAAATTTCTAAGTTAAAAACTTGTGGTTGAACAAGGGTTGAAGGATCACCAATTTCTGTTGGGAGATGCCTTGGGTGATTTTGTCAAACAAAAACTTAGTGTTTTCAAATGATATGGAAAATCTATTTTGAGCAAAGCAAGCCTAAGCTCCACTTAGCCAAATGCATGTAGATGATAGACTCCACTATACTACTATAGTTTCACTTGCCAATACAATTCAATGTATTGACCCTTGTGGCTGTAACTTATTATGTTGCAGGTTTGTTTGATGTTAGTGAAGTTTATTGATTAGGATTACAAGTCTACAACCAACATGACTGCCTGTGGCACTTTGAATATGAAGGACCCCATGCTATTGTTATATTCTGCTGCATTGTAATGAGATAGCCAAATGAGCTATGTAAGATGTAATAAATTAATTTATTCCTGGTTATAAAGTTGTATTATGACCTTTGTTTCTTGATATTACATCTTAACTGTGGATGCTAGCTATTGATCTAGGGACTAGCATTGTAAACACAGGGATCTCTACCTTATTAAAGGTTGGGAACCTTACAACCCCGTTGGCGGTTCTCAATGATATGCAAATACTTACAATGACAAGAACTTACCTGGACCCAAAGTTGAGTATGCATGAGGAGTGGCCCTCATATTCAAGGGACATGAGATTGCCAACTTATATTTCGTCAAGCATATACTCCATGTTTGTTCACTTTAACCTTAATAATCTCAAGATGCTTATGATAGGGGCAATGAGGGCTCAAATCTAGTAAGTACCATAATCTTTTGGAAACCCTTTATGACTTATAATCCCTGCTACTGTCAACACCCGGATTTTTAATCCCAGATGCTTGTTATGCCATACATTGAAACCTTGGATTACCATTTTTGCGAGACATAACATATTTGGATATCACAGTACATCATCCTTTACAAACAATACATAAGGTCTTACACAAATAAGGATCTCATGATCCAGTTCTTAATACAACTCAAGCAGCGGAATAACGTAATAGTAACAATAGCATAGGCGAAGCTCCATCTTCAGTGTCACAGGCAATGCTGACGATGCGAGATGATCCTAGTTGTCGTAACCTTCCTGCGGTCCATCATCCTGGTACTCCTCTTCATAGTCTGGCCACGGGAATAGCCAGGGACAAAGCCATGAGTACTCTTTAAGTACTCGCAAACTAATACTAACAAGTTAAGGGGGTTTTTGTGTAGTAGGATGCTAAGCTCTAGGGTTTCTTTGCAAAAAGCCAGATTTAACTCTACTAAGTTCAAAAGCAAAGAAAGCTAGTTGAAAGTTTTATAACACCTAAGTGGGAATTTGAATTTCATATCACAACTCTGTTGTGGTCAAGTCAAAGTCTCAATTCATTTCATAAGTCATATTGAAAACATCTGACGGGGGAACAGTATGGCCACTCCAACTGTCCATAACAGCGGACGCGGCTATTCGAATAGTTTGACACTCTGCAGAGATTGTACACGTTCACCACAACATTCGAAACATCCGTCAGGAACAATTCCTGAATTCACCATACTCAGTATGCGGATAATCAATCCTAACCTTTCAATTACACTCCCTAGTATAGGCACCTCTCCTGTGAGTTTGGCCTCCCAACCATGATCAACTGTCATCTTGGGTACTGCACAGGTGGACAATCTTCACAATGTAGCCTCATCTCAGACCTTGGCCGTGAGGGAACCCATACTAAGGTATATAAATTTCTAGTCAAGCCCTACCCAATTTTCGGGTATTGTGGTTGTACTGTAAAATTGGAATGGTATCGCATCCAGACAACCATCAGTTTTATAAAGGGTTAAGGCTCATCCCTCAACATTTTCATCATCAAAATCATCTGGTGTTCGGAAACACATGTCAAAACATTTTAGTAGAATGACTCATCATTCTAAGGTTTTCATAACCATTTTCACCAAGTATTCCCATCTAAAGTTGATCAAGTTTTATGCTTAGCACTAGCATCTACAAGTGGTGGTGAATACTAATGAGGGGTGGTAAACAAGTGGAGATTTGCTAAGTTCAATCTCATGCCTTAGGATGACATCAAGATTATCTAACTTAGGCCAAATTTTATGCTCTTTATGCTACCTTCCAATATCTTTCTAGTATCTACAATTCACTGGCATATAGTTGTCATGGTAACAAGCAAGTGTTAGCTTGCAAGGTTTCAAGTATTGTCTTGCATAGGTCAACTTGGGTAGTAAGGCTTGCCTTGTGCAGATCAGTGGTTGAAGTTCTCCTCGGCTTCTTCCTCGTAGTATCCTCCTTCCTCCTCATATCCTTGGTCGGTACTAACGTCTATAAATAAATACGTGGTACACAATTACCAAACAATACTTAAATATTTTCAATCATCACAGCAAGGTGCACTATAGATGATCTAGCATCATCACTATCATCACAAGGATTAAAGCATTTGTCTTATTTATTTTAATTTTAGAAAAGTAATTTCTACTCATTGAAAAACTACTTAAGATTTAATATTCTCCAACTCAAACATGGGATCATGTTGACACATGTCATCACCACATATTTCAGTACATGGGAATGTGATTTAAAGTGGTGTCACAATTTAATAAGGTTTAACCTTTTTATTTTAAAAAAATAAAGTGACTAGAAATGCCTATGTGGCATTCTTTTATTAGTTGAACATTATTTCTGTAAGTAAAACCATATGTTTTGATATATTCTGAAAGGTATGATCAAATGTGATTTTTGAGAGTTGGAATCAACTCAATATCTTTTATGGTTGAATTTTGAAAAATGTTTGAATGTAGAAAAGCTTCTGCCTTGTTATTTTTACCATGGTTGTTCTATAAGTCCAAAGGTTTTGAATCCAATGTGCTTGGATTAAGCATTTCATTACCTTTCTAACAAAATTAGTTTCATGCATTTTGGTTCAGTGAGTTGAGCTGGTTTGGTTTTGGAATCGATGTATAGAACTCTGTTTGAAATTAAATGGAAAATCTAAATTTAAACTGTTGGGTCGAGCGGGAGACCTAACGGGCCGGCCTAGTGTCACTCCGCAGCGCAGGGTTCAGCTGACAGGGGGGTCCACCAGTTAGTGGCTCATAACACGCGAAGCGGTACGGGGCAGTGTGGGATGTTGGATTAGAGTGGGGATCAACGGCTGTGGATCGTCGTCGATGACGGACCTGTCACCGGCGAGCTCTAACCCTAGCGGCTCGGTGGGGGTGCATAGGGGGCGTACCAGGGCTCCAACAACGACGTCAAGGTGGGAAAACGGACTGGTTATCGATGGCGAGCTCAGGGACGGTCGAGGCAGCTCCGGGGGTGGTCGCAATCAGCGGCGCCCTTCTCATCCAGAGGCAGCTTGCTCTGGTACAATTCTGGCGAGCTGCTGCTCCCCGTGCTCCGGCTAGTGGTATGGGACGATCAGTGAGGTGAGGGGAGTGGAGTGGTGTGCTGCAAACGGCTGGGGGTGCCCTCCTTTTATAGGCTCGACGGCGAGACCGAGAGGGATGGGCAGGCGACGGTGGCGACATGGCTACGGGCTGCTAGCGGCATGGCTGAGCGTGGCAATCGACGCGCGGACTCCTGGCGGTGCTCTAGGACTTTAATGCGGGCTTAGGGGCGGTGGTAAGCGGTCGGGCGGAGCTGGCGCTCTGAGCGGCAGAGGCGGTGACTTCGACGGCGAGCGGTGGCTGTGAGGCATTGGATGGCGAATGGGGGTGTCTGGCATGCTCCCTGGATCGTGGCGACGCGGTGGGCACGGGATGCGGTTGAGTGGCGGCTTGTGCACGCGTGCCGGGTGCGGCGCTCTGGCGCGTACTCGGCATGGCGCGGTGGCACTGGGCGCGGGGATTTCTCGGTGGTCCACGGCTGGGCCTGTCTCGGGGAGGGGACAGTGGGCGGCGGTGAGGTGCTGGCTATCTACTAGACATGGCGAGAGAGGGGGAGGTGGTGTGCTGCGGCGGCAACCAAGTTGGCCGGCGAGGTGGGGCTCGGCTTGTCAAGGCCATGCTGCTAGGAGGTAGGGGATGGGGTAGTTATGCCCTGGTTTGATCCAGAGGTTACAATGTGAGCAAATGGGGGTCAAATGGGAGACAAGTTTGTCCAGAACATTATTCAAAATAGTGAATTTGGTTTTATTTGAATTCTTCCTGCCAAGTGTTTGATGAAATGGCCACAAAAAAAACTTTTTTAATTTTGAAAATATTTTTGGTGGGTGTGCTAGGCATAATCTTGAGACTCTGTGGTTGCTTGGGTTTTGAAAATTGAGCTTGTTTGAGTGGTTTTTGAAATAGTGGGATCTTCCCATATGAAATAGATTCAATTTTAAACTGTTATTTAAACTTAGAATTTGAATGTTTTTGGCAGATCACAAAGTGGGCATTGGTACCTCATTATGTGTACAAGCAAGGGGGGCAAAGATCCACAATTGTTTCTGTTAAGTTTTGGGTACTAGGAATAGCCAAAGTAGGCATGATAGTTAATTTGGCAAAAATGACCATTCACTTCCTTTATTTATTTTGAGTTGTTTTTCTTTGGGAAAAGTTTGGGAATGATTTAGATGATGCTTATTTCACCTAAGAATCCTTTTACAAGCAATGAATCATAGAACTATGGCAATTCAAATGAACTCCTAATTTAAAAGCACATACACATGAATGCTTTCATATTTTGAGATGGAAAAGTTTTTGTTAACCCTAATTTTGATGATTTGAATATTGATCAACTTGGATTAAAGTTTTGGGATGTTACAAACCTTCCCTCCTTAAACAAAATCTCGTCCCGAGATTTGAGAAAGAAGAACAAAGATTACCTAGGATTTAAAGAGATCGGGGAACTCTGTCCTGATCTTCGCGCTCCCAGGTAGCTTCTTCCATGTGGTTTTTCCACTGAATCTTGAGAAACTTGATGCTTCGGGTTCTGGTAGTTCTGAAAGCTTCTTCCAAAATACGTATGGGTACTTCAGGATAGGTCAGGTCATCATTGATTTCTATGGTCCGGTGATCAATATTCTTGAAAACTTCAGTATTCTCCGAAACTTCGAGGCATTTACGAAGTAACGAGATATGGAACACATTGTGCACGGCTAACATTTCTTCTGGCCGTTCCAATTGATATGATACTTCTCTTCGACGATTCAGAATCTTGAAGAGTCCGATATATGTGGGGGCTAACTTTCCCTTCAGCTGGAAACGCTGCATTCCTTTCAAGGGCGACACTTTAAGATACACAAATTCTCTGATATTGAAAGCGAGGTCTCGACGTCTTTTATCGGCGTAACTCTTCTGTCTTGACTGGGCGGTCTTGAGGTGCTCACGAATCTTGTGAACTTTCTCTTCTGCTTCTCGTAGGATGCCGGGTCCGAAAATCTGACTCTCTCCTACTTCCGACCAATTCAAAGGGGTGCGACACTTCCTTCCATACATGAATTCAAATGGGGCCATTTGCAAACTATCTTGATAACTGTTGTTGTATGAGAATTCTGCGAATGGTAGACTATCTTCCCATTTACATCCATACTCTAACACACATGCTCTCAACATATCTTCGAGTATTTTATTTACTCACTCCGTTTGTCCATCGGTCTGAGGGTGATAAGTTGTGCTGAAATCTAGTCGGGTTCCTAAACCTTCTTGGACTTTCTACCAGAATCTTGAGGTAAACTGTGTTCCTCGATCCGATACAATGTTCTTGGGGACTCTGTGCAAACTGACGATTCTAGAGATGTATAACTTCGCTAGCTTCAAACTCTGGTATGTGGTCTTGACTGGTAAGAAATGGGCTACTTTGGACAATCTGTCAACTATGACCCAAATAGAGTCATTTCCCCTACTAGAAGTAGGCAATCCGGTGATAAAGTCCATTCCAACTGAATCCCATTTCCATTCCGGAATCTGCAATGGTTGCAACAGTCCTGCGGGTCTTTGATGTCCCGCCTTGACTCTCTGACATATATCACACTTGGCGATATATCTTCCGATTTCTCTCTTCATCTTATGCCACCAGAATTGTTCTTTCAAATCCTGATACATCTTCGTTCCTCTGGGGTGGATAAAATAACGAGTATCATGAGCTTCCTTCAGAATAACTTCTTTCAACTCTGAATCTTCTAGTACACAAAGACGTCCTTTGTACCACAGAACTCCTTCTTCGTCTTCGGTAAATCGGGGTACTTTGCCTGTACCGATACGACGCTTGATTCCGTCGATACTAGCATTTCCTTTCTGCGCCTCTTTGATTTGGCTGATCAAAGTGGGTTGAAGTTCTATGCTAGCCAAAAATCCTTCACTCCCTAATTCCATTTGGAAATCTTCCATCTCTTTGTTCAAACTTGGTTGCTTCTTCAAAATCATGGAGTTCAAGCGGCACGGCAATCTGCTAAGGGCATCTGCTACCACATTGGCTTTACCGGGGTGATATTGAATGTCCAGGTCGTAATCCTTGATTAGCTCAATCCATCTTCTCTGTCTCATATTCATCTCCTTCTGAGTGAATATATACTTTAGGCTCTTATGATCTAAATAAATCTCAAAATGGTTTCCCATGAGATAATGCCTCCATGTCTTCAGGGCTAGAACTACGGCTGCAAGCTCGAGGTCATGGGTTGGGTAGTTTTGTACATGCTGCTTTAGTTGTCGAGATAGATAAGATATTACTTTTCCTTCTTGCATCAGCACACATCCTAGGCCTATCTTGGATGTGTCACAATACACATCGAAGGGCTTCGTGATATCCGGCATGATCAAGATGGGGGCTGAAACCAATCTTCTCTTGAGTTCTTGGAAACTCGCTTCACATTTGTCCGTCCATTCAAACTTCTTGTCCTTCGTCAGCAATTGGATCATGGGTCTGGCGATACTCGAGAATCCTTCTACGAACTTGCGATAGTATCCCGCTAATCCGAGAAAGGCACGAACTTGGGTTTGAGTGGTTGGGGCTTGCCAATCTTCGACATCTTTCACCTTTGCAGGGTCAACGGCAATTCCTCCGGATGATACAATGTGGCCGAGGAATCCTACCTCCAGCAACCAGAATTCACATTTGCTAAACTTGGCATACAACTGATGCTCTCTAAGGGTTCCAAGAATGGTCCTTAGGTGTAACTCATGTTCTTCCTCTGATTTGGAATAAATCGGAATGTCATCGATGAAAACAACGACAAACTTATCCAGGAAGTCCATAAAAATCTTATTCATGAGATTCATGAAATAAGCGGGGGCATTGGTTAATCCAAAATACATGACAGTATACTCGTATAATCCATATCTGGTGGTAAAGGCAGTCTTTGGAATATCCTTTGTGCGAATCTTGAGTTGATGATAGCCAGTTCTAAGATCAATCTTAGAAAACACCTTGGCACCAGTCAACTGGTCAAAGAGATCTTCTATCTTTGTCAATGGGTACTTGTTCTTGATAGTGACATCATTCAACTTCCGATAATCCGTACACAAACGGTTACCTCCATCTTTCTTGTCCACGGACAAAACAGGTGATCTCCATGGTGACGCACTTGGTTGAATCAATCCAATTTCCAGCATGGCATCCAGTTGCTTCTTTAGTTCTGCTAGTTCAGACGGGTTCATACTATATGGTCTCTGGGTTATGGGTCCTGTTCTAGGGATTAGTTCAATTATAAACTCGATATCTCGATCTGGGGGCATACCGGGCAAAACATCTCGAAATACATCGGGGTATTCACAGACTATCCGGACTTGGTCAATGGTAGGTTGGGCTATACTCTTGTTGCACTTTAATTGACGAGGTAAGGTTTCAGATACATGCTCGATACATCTTGGTCATGGTTATGGCTTTCTTGGCACAGTCAATTAATCCTTTATGTTTGGACATCCAATCCATTCCTAGTACTACTTCCAAACCTTTAGTTCCGAGTACTATTAGATTAGCATAAAAATATATGCCATGGATTTGGATAGGGATGGCTTTGCAAATTTGCCTAGCTTTGGTGGTTAAACTGGGGATTTGAACAATCATAACATGCTTCAGTTTGGTTGGTTGAATCTTACTAGTGCATGCAAATTCTTCGGTGACAAATGAGTGCGATGCTCCAGAATCAAACAACACTCTTGCAAGTACTGAGTTAAGAGAAAACATACCTAGCACGAGGCGCTTCCTGGGCTTCTTTAGCATGCATGAGAAAAAGACAGTCGTTGCGGTTGAGCGAGTTCCCTGGGCCAAAACTTCTTCCGGGCTGAACACGATGTTGTTGCTGAGCCGGGGCATTTGCATTGGGGGATGCGGCATTCTTCTTGGGGCACTCATTGGAGTAGTGACCCTTGGTCCACATTCATAACAAGTCACTTGCGACTTGTCCTACGCTGCAACAGGCACAACATTGCTTCCAGTCCTTGGGACAGTGTTTGCGTTGGTGGCGGCATTGTTATTGTTAAACTTGGGTGGTGCACAGTTGAAATTGCTAGAGTTGCTGGGGTTGTTGTGGTTTCCTCCGGGCCTTGGGTTTCCACGGTTGGGATAGGTCGAACGGTTCATCGGGGGTCTGTTGGTTCTTGGGGCAAATCCTAGAGATGGGTTGGGGCGATACCTTGGGGTCCGGTGGGTTCCTGGTTGATGCATCATGCGGCACTTGCGGTTCTCATTGGCTTGGTTGATCTTTCCTTCCATCTGAATGGCAGAGTCGACTAGGGCTTCAATATCAGCAAAGGGGATATTGACCAACACCGTCTGCATCTCATCGTGCAGACCATTCAAGAATCTCTCTTTCTTCTTGGCTTCAGTGTCGATCTCATCTGGGGCAAACCTAGCTAATGACAAGAATTTGTCATGGTATTCCACTACGGTCATCCTTCCTTGCTTCAGTTCTCTGAATTCATCTCTCATCCTCTTGATCAAACCCGGTGGCACATGGGTTCTGCTGAACTTGACCTTGAATTCATCCCAGATCATCATATGACCTTTGGTCATTGCACGAACGCTGTTCCACCATGCTCTTGCATCTCCGGCTAGATAGTGGGTGGCGAACATAACTTTCTCGTTAGCTTCCACTCCGGCGACTTCTAGATTGTTCTCCATTGTTTGCAGCCAATCATCTGCATCTAGGGGTTCCTTTGACTTTGTGAAAACGGGTGGATTGGTGTTCTAGAAATTCTTGAGCTTAGATCCATGGTTGTCCTAATTTCCTTGGCCTTGATTGTTGTTCTCCATCTGAGCTATGTGTTGAAGGGTGGCTAGGTTGGTGTAACACCCTCGGAATCGGCCCTATGCAAGTTTCAGCGATTTCCCGCCAAACCCGCATAGAAACGATTCAAAGGTGCCCACCAGGCACTTTCGTGCGGGTGGAAAACGAAGTAATACCATTACACAATAGTCCGTGATGGAACCCATAGAATACATATATACAACAATGACTCAAAGAGTCAAGAATACAGATATACAATACAAAGATCCAAATCACCTTGGAAACAATACAGCGTCCGAGTTCCGCTCAAGATGAAAATTGAGCTAAGAGCCCTGAAGAATAACCAATGGCGTCCATAACCCTGCCCAGGACAAGCCGGAAGGATAACCCTGCTAACGACGTCGATCTCAAAACCTGCTTCAACAAAAGGGATGCCGACAAAGGGCAAAGGAAAAAGAGAGCGGTCAGTACTGAGGCCAGTACACGGCGAAACTAGAATTCGGCGGTCCTCGCCTACATAGGTATGGTGGACTGAAGCGACAGCGCAGCATGCACTAAACAACCTATAGAGACTCAATACAACTGGCGGCTATCAGATAGGGGTAAGAAAGACCTATTAGGATCCAACCTAAAACTATCACCAAACATACCCATCCTGGTATTTCCCCCTCGACACAAAACGAGGAAGTCAACCGAGGAACTCACACATTTGGCAGTTTTATTTATTTAGTTATCGTTGCAGCAATTACTAGTCAGGTATCGATAGTCATCCTGATATAATAAGCAGTGGGCACTTTTAGTTAACCATTCCGTGATAGTTGTAGTACTTACTAGTCAGATACATATAGTATGAGGCATCCCAAAATCCAGCAGTTGTTGGTACTTTTATTCAGCCATTCCGTTGTAGTTGCAATACTTACTAGTCAGATACAATGGTAACAGGTAACAACTCAAACCAGCAATTGTTGGCAGTTTTATTTAGTCATTCCATTATAGTAAAGCTGATTACTAGTCATTATAAAGTCAAATTTATAGCACTACTTTAGTTATAGTTGTCTACGATCGAGATACTGTGCTCCAAGTCGTCCATAACCGCGGACACGGCTTTCAGAAAGTTTTACCCTGCAGGGGGCACAAATAGCAACACACGCACGATCAACCTCGGAAAAACCAAATAAAACCCAACGAGGCATCACGGCAAAGAAATCGCAAGATTCATATAATATTTCAGGGGGCCACCCCACCAAGCTACCCGCTACGAAGTTGGCCGGCTCCGAGACGGACCCAGAGGTTTGTGACGACGGCTGTAAACGACTGGGAACCCAAAAATGTGACTGGGCTTGTCGATACAGCGAAAACGTGGCACGGGGTTCCAAAACAGTACAGGCGCTCCACGCGCAATCATAATAAAGCAGTAAAGCATGGCATAAGTACATGATAGTAATAAAGCCCCAAACTACTTTGTGGCTCCAAGAAATAAGATATGACTCCAGCTCATGCTAAGAGGATTCATGGGCCCACATGCGGATAGTGCGAATATTCAAAGAACAGGTATCAAGTACTCGGGGTCCTACGGGACACAAGTGGACGATTAAAATGCAAATAACATCTATTGTCCACCCGTGCCTCTGCATTATTTACCTACTTCAATTTTAGTTATTAAACTGTAATTAAAGTTATAATCATCTCCAACATAAAGCATATGGCAGTCTTCCAACAACTATGGTGCTTGACGACACGCAACAACACTTGAGCAAGCAACTACGACACGCAAGTCCAACTATCTATCAAACAACAGGTAATAGAATGTGTCCAAGGCAATATAAAGCTGCAAAGGATATCGCGGGTACGAAAACTAGAGCATCGTAACACAGATAGCAATAGATCAACAGGAGGAAATAAAGTCTAGAAATATAAAATAGGTAGAAAGGGGGAGAATGCTCGCCTGAAAAACATTGCCGAAGGCTTGTCGTATCTCACATCGAGTCACCGTCCTATCCGTGAAGAAGCAAATCACTAGAAATAAACACCAGATGCAATGTTTATACTAGGCAAAAGATCCAGCATGTTTATGATATGATGCATGCCAATTTTAATTGTGTAATTTACCTTAAATATCATTAAAGCAATTCCAAGTTAGACCAATTGCTTTTAGTAAAGCAATCGTACCAAGAGAGTTATACAGCAGTCATTATCTATAGGTAGTTTATCACTTTGATAGAAATGTATGCAATGCGACATGTAGCTTTAGTGTTAAAATTAGGCATCTAACAAGTTTAAATATTTAGATAAGCATATAATTTGTCTGAGCAAGTTTTATTTTGCCAAAATGTGAAACAGGTGCTATCATAGAAATCAACGGTTTTTTTCCAGTTTTTTTCAAAATGTATAAGGTTGTTCTAATCAGATAGGATTCGACCAAGATTTGACAGGTTGAAAAAGAAAACTATTTCTAACACTCACGGACTCTCAGACGCTGGTTCAGGATAAAAACAAATGCACCCGAGCAGAGATAAAAGGGTGAACATGGTAGACGGCCAAGCTAGCAGGATACGGTATTGATTTAAGACATGTATATTAGCTAGACAAGCTGCCCAGAAGTTGAATCAAGAGATCCATGCAAGAATTGGTTAGCTCGAGCTAGTAGACAGGCACCTGAATCAAAAGGAATCATGCAAAACAGGCCAGCTGAAAGAAAAGGGCCACGCGCGCTGCTATGGCCGAGAGGCGACCGGTGCAGCGGATTGACAGGCATGCGTGTCCGGGCAGGAGACGGTGGCGGCGAGCTGGGTCGGTGATGGAGTGTGGTGCATCACGACAACGACGAACACATGCATGCGAGCACCGGTTGCAGTGGACAGAGACAAGTAGAACAAATAAAGTAAACGGCGGGGGCAGTGGAGCAGACCTCGCTCTCGACCTGATGGCGAGCCGGACAAGGATGGAAAAGACGGAGCTTCCGGCACGGCGAAGTGGTCTTCAGCAGTGCGCATGGACGACGCTCCAGGAAGAAGACAAAGGCGGTGCTCCTAGCACCTCCTGCTCTTGGGATTCTGTGATGAAGCCGGGGCAACCTTCGAGGCGGATGGACGACGAGGAAGCCAAACTTGGCGACGATCCTCTGCAGCTATGGCTCTTCTGCAGCAAAGTTAACGAGGGAGACGTCGCGGTTCAATCCCTGCGCCCATCTCGGTTTGGCGACGGTCATGGCGACGGCGTGGTCAACACAGGAGGCGGCGACGTGCTCTCGGTTCTCTCGGGAAGCAGAAAGAGATGGAGAGGAGGGAGACCTGGTGGCGGCGTTGCTCGGGGAAGGGGAGTAGGTGAGCTAGGGCAAAGCGCGCACCTGGGAGGATTTTATAGGAAGGCCAAGACAACATCGTGCCATCCCATCGCCAGGTGGTGGACGTGGAGCCCCGGATGCAGCGCCGTACGTAGAAGAAAGCGACGGGAGGGATGCGTGTCCACGATCGATGGATGGTAGGTGGGCTTCGGTTCGGTGGATTAGATGGGCCAAATAGGCAGCGTGGAGGCCACATGATTTTCATGGATTTAGAGAAGGAAAAGGGCCACGTTGGTTTTCTCCGGCTTGTTTTATTAGCTTATTATGAAACCTTTTATTTATCCATTTAGCTTCTGTTTCTTGTAAAATTATTTGAGCACATTAAAATTTGCAGGGGAAATAAACAGAGGAGTTTCTTTTTGGAGTTAAAAGAAATAGAGACAGAGTAGGGAAGTAGAGGAAGTAGACAAGGTCATGCCCATGTAAACAATTTGGACATGTTACAAGATTAAAAGAAATAGGATAAACAAAATAGAGATAGAGATATTCTAAAGCAATTTGTATTTAAAATAGGGTTCCTTCTATTAAATAGGAGGGAACGGATTTTGCAAACTAAAAAGGGTAGAGATAGAGAGAGAAACAAAACACATGTGATGGTAACAATCTCAACATGCACACAAAGACATGAATCATGCAAAGTGGTATGATGTTTATGATGATGCATAAAAATAAAAGAACAAGCAATTCTAATTAGGTAATTTCCGGGGTGCTACAGTTGGCTTGACGTTCGGCTCTTTTAGCTTTGCGGTCAGAAACAAACATTTGCAAGATCTGCAACATTGGGTCCGGGGATGATCCGCTTCCTCCGCGAGGCATCTGAAGATTGAGATAGATCATGAGAAAAGAGGGAAATTTCTAAGGTTCAGAGGTAGTTGAATTTTTTTTTAAGTTTGACTGAGATTTTTATAGCAACTTGCTTTTCATTCATTCATAGCACACGATACAAACACACACCACAACAAAGGAAAACACATGGTTTTAAGAACCATTCTGGAAACTACGATACAGTGGGACCGAATATAACTCACTAACGCTAGTGCTCAAGTGCTACTACTCTTTGGAGTCGGTGTACTCATCATCCTCATCATCATCATCGTCATCGATGAAGGCAAAATCCTCCTCATCGGTGAATAAGTCCATGGCCTGAACCTCCAGAAAGTCATCATCATCGCTGAGATAGGAGTAGGGATCTCCACGAAGGTCTTCTCCGGCATTCTCTCTTTCCTCCAACTACATGTCTCTCTCGTGGATGGTCTCCTCCAAATCCGTGATCCGGTGGCAAAGACGGGCAATGATGCGCTCCTTCTTGTCGAGCTGACGGCGACGAGACTTGCGATCCTTCACTAGCATGGCGAGGGTCTTATCCTTCTTCTTGGCTATGGCGTACTTGTGGTTGGCGTAGGCACGTGCGTTGTCCAACTCCTTCTGACGATCGTACATCATGAAGCTGAGGTTGTCCACTTGACTCTTCAGCTCGGGATGATGTGGGCCTCCAGTGGCTGTCCCATAACATCACACCTTGGGTAGAACTCAAAGCGGGTACCCTTGATCTGATTGATACTCTATCGACATAGACGGGCAAGAGCTTCCGCATTGCCCTGGCCAGTCCATCGAGCCAGTTGTTTTCTCTTAAGGTGAACTGAAATCCCTCGGCAGTAGGAGGTTCAATCTTTCCTCGGAGACTTTCAACAACTAGCCACTGTAGATCTTCTCCTTCCTGATCATTGAGATGAGCTCCGAAGAACTCGGGGTGCGGACGCTCCAGAAGTTCCGAAAACTGGTCCAAGTCACGCTCAAAGATGAGGTCTCCTCCATTTCCCAACTGATAAAACTTGTTGTACTTCACGTCCATCTATAAGAATATAGGATGAGCAAGTTAGTAGAGGGATCAAGTGTGTCAAATTTTATGTATTTTGCAAGAATTTTTGAGGAACATGAATTTTCATGAAAGAATCCAAGTGATAAGAATGAGAATAAGTTTTTGTAAATACTCACTTCCTTTGGTTTTGAAACTAATTTTTTGATTCAAACGTCCATTCTAACTAGGGTATCCTATGGTCAGGATGGCTCTGATACCAACTTGTCAACACCCGGATTTTTAATCCCAGATGCCCGTTATGCCATACATCGCAATCCCAGGATTACCATTTTTGTGAGACATAACATATTTGGATATCACAGTACATCATCCATTACAAACCTTACATAAGGTCTTACACAAATAAGGATCTCATGATCTAGTTCTTAATACAACTCAAGCAGCGGAATAACATAATAGTAACAACAGCGTAGGCGAAGCTCCATCTTCAGGGTCACAGGCAATGCTGACGATGGGAGATGATCCTAGTTGTCATAACCTTCCCGCGGTCCATCATCCTGGTACTCCTCTTCATAGTCTGGCCACGGGAATAGCCAGAGACAAAGTCATCAGTACTCTTTAAGTACTCGCAAACTAATACTAACAAGTTAAGGGGGTTTTTGTGTAGTAGGATGCTAAGATCTAGGGTTGTTTTGCAAAAGTCCATATTTAACTCTACTAAGTTCAAAAGAAAAGAAAGCTAGTTGAAAGTTTTATAACACCTAAGTGGGAATTTGAATTTCATATCACAACTCTATTGTAGTCAAGTCAAAGTCTCAATTCATTTCATAAGTCATTCTGAAAACATCTGACGGGGGAACCGTATGGCCACTCCAACTGTCCATAACCGCGGACGCGGCTATTCGAATAGTTTGACACTCTGCAGAGATTGTACATGTTCACTACAACATTCGATACATCTGTCAGGAACAAATTCTGAATTCACCATACTCAGTATGAGGATAATCAATCTTAACCTTTCAATTACACACCCTAGTATAGGCACCTATCATATGAGTTTGGCCTCCCAACCATGACCAACTATCATCTTGGATACTGCACAGGTGGACAATCTTCACAAGGCAGCCTCAGCTCAGACCTTGGCCGTGAGGGAACCCATGCTAAGGTATATAAATTTCTAGTCAAGCCCTACCCAATTTTCGGGTATTGTGGTTGTACGGTAAAATTGGAATGGTATCACATCTAGACAACCATCAGTTTTATAAAGGGTTAAGGCTCATGCCTCAACATTTTCATCATCAAAATCATCTGGTGTTCGGAAACACATGTCAAAACATTTCAGTACAATGACTCATCATTCTAAGGTTTTCATAACCATTTTCACCAAGTATTCCCATCTAAAGTTGATCAAGTTTTATGATTAGCACTAGCATCTACAAGTGGTGGTAAATACTAATGAGGGGTGGTAAACAAGTGGATATTTGCTAAGTTCAATCTCATGCTTTAGGATGACATCAAGATTATATAACTTAGGCCAAATTTTATGCTCTTTATGCTACCTTCCAATATCTTTCTAGTATCTACAATTCACTATGTAAACTCTAAGAGAAAGCTTTGATAAAGAAATAAAGTATAAAGCTTGCAAGTAAAACTAGGATTGGATTATCAAGTGGGTATGATCACATATGCTTAAGGCATATAGTTGTCATTGTGACAAGCAAGTGTTAGCTTGAAAGGTTTCAAGTATTGTCTTGCCTACGTCAACTTGGGTAGTAAGGCTTGCCTTGTGCAGAGCAGTGGTTGAAGTTCTCCTCGGCTTCTTCCTCGTAGTATCCTCCTTCCTCCTTGTATCCTTGGTCGGTACTAGCGTCTATAAATAAATACGAGGTACACAATCACCAAACAATACTTAACTATTTTCAATCATCACACCAAGGTGCAGTATAGATGATCTAGCATCATCACTAACATCACAAGGATTAAAGCATTTGTCTTATTTATTTTAATTTGAGAAAAGTAATTTCTACTCATTGAAAAACTACTTAAGATTTAATATTCTCCAACTCAAACATGGGATCATGTTGACACATGTCATCACCACATATTTTAGTACATGGGAATGTGATTTAAAGTGGTGTCACAATTTAATAAGGTTTAACCTTTTTATTTTTTAAAAATAAAGTGACTAGAAATGCCTATGTGGCATTCTTTTATTAGTTGAACATTATTTACGTAAGTAAACCCATATGTTTTTTTATATTCTGAAAGGTATGATCAAATGTGATTTTTGAGAGTTGGAATCAACTCAAAATCTTTTATGGTTGAATTTTGAAAAATGTTTGAATGCAGAAAAGCTTATGCCTTGTTATTTTTATCATGGTTGATCTATAAATCCAAAGTGTTTGAATCCAACGGTCTTGGATTAAGCATTTCAGTACCTTTCTAAAAAAAATAGTTTCATGCATTTTGGTTCAGTGAGTCGAGCTGGTTTGATTTTTGAATCTATGTACGGAATTGTGTTTGAAATTAAATGGAAAATCTAAATTTAAACTGTTGGGTCGCGCGGGAGACGCTAACGGGCCGTCCTAGTGTCACTCCGCAGCGCGGGGTTCAGCTGATAGGGGGGTCCACCAGTTAGTGGCTCATAATGCGTGAAGCGATATGGGTCGGTGTGGGATGTTGGATTAGAGTGGGGATCAATGGATGTGGATCATCGTCGATGACGGACCTGTCGCCAGCGACCTCTAACCCTAGCGGCTCGGTGGGGGTGCATAGGGGGTGTACCAGGGCTCCAGCGACGACGGCAAGGTGGGCAAACGGACTGGTGGTCGACGGCAAGCTTAGGGACGGTCGAGGCATCTCCGGGGGTAGTTGCAATCATCGGCGCCCTTCTCCTCCAGAGGCGGACTGCTCCGGTAAAATTCCAGCGAGCTGCTGCTCCCCTTCTCCGGCTAGAGGTGTGGGACGATCACTGAGGTGAGGGGAGTGGAGTGGTGTGCTTCAAACGGCTGGGGGTGCCCTCCTTTTATAGGCTCGATGGCGAGACCGAGAGGGATGGGCAGGCGACAGTGGAGACATCGCTACGGGCTGCTAGCGGCATGGCTGAGGGTGGCGACCGACTCGCGAAATCCTGGCAGTGCTCTAGGACTTTAATGCGGTCTTAGGGGCGGTGGTAAGTGGTCGAGCGGAGCTGGCACTCTGAGCGGCAGAGACGGCGGCTTCGACGGTGAGAGGTGGCTGTGAGGCGTTGGACGGTGAATGGGGGTGTCTGGCGTGCTCCCTGGGTCGTGGCGACGCGGTGGGCACGGTATGCGGTCAAGTGGCGGCTTGTGCACGTGTGCCGGGTGCAGCGCACTGGCGCGTGCTCGGCATGGCGCGGTGGCACTAGGCGTGGGGATTTCTCGGTGGTCCATGGCTGGGCCTGGCTCGGGGAGGGGACAATGGGCGGCGGTGAGGTGCTGGCTATCTCCTAGACATGGCGAGAGAGGGGGAGGCGGTCTGCTGCGGCAGCGACCAAGTTGGCCGGCGAGATGGGGCTCGGCTTGGCATGGCCATGCTGCTAGGATGTAGGGGATGGGGTACTTATGCCCTGGTTTGATCTAGAGGGGACAATGTGATAAAATGGGGGTCAAATGGGAGACAAGTTTGGCCAGAACAATATTCAAAATAGTGAATTTAGTTTTTTTGAATTCTGCCTGCCAAGTGTTTGATGAAATGGCCGCAAGAAAATTCTTTTTGAATTTTGAAAAGATTTTTGGTGGGTGTGCTAGGCATAAGCTTGAGACTCTGTGGTTGCTTGGGTTTTGAAAATTGAGCTTGTTTGAGTGGTTTTTGAAATAGTGGGATCTTCCCATATGAAATAGATTCAATTTTAAACTTTCATTTAAACTTAGCATTTGAATGTTTTTGGCAGATCACAAAGTGGGACTTGGTACCTCATTATGTGTACTAGCAAGGGGTGCAAAGATCCACAATTGTTTCTGTTAAGTTTTGGATACTAGGAATAGCCAAAGTAGGCATGATAGTTAATTTGGCAAAAATAACCATTCACTTCATTTATTTATTTGAGTTGTTTTTCTTTGGGAAAAGTTTGGGAATGATTTAGATTATGCTTATTTCACCTAAGAATCCTTTTACAAGAAATGAATCATAGAACCATGTCAATTCAAATGAACTCCTAATTTAAATGCACATACACATGAATGCTTTCATATTTTGAGATGGAAAAGTTTTTGTTAACCCTAATTTTGATGATTTGGATCTTGATAAACTTGGATTTAAGTTTTGGGATGTTACAGCTACCCTCTAAGAAGGGACCTTTCTCCCACTACTAGTTTGAGTCAATAAACCTATTTCCTATCTTTCTCCAGCAAGCTTTTGAGTTGTTGTGTTTCAAGCATTCATATGGTGATTTATTCAATCATGTTCTTTATCTTCCTTGTTTTCACAAAACTCTTATCTATTGAGTATTAATTTGAAAGCCTTCACTTGTGAAAAACCTTTTGCGCAAAGAGTGTTCCTGTTTTGAAACTTATACAAAAAGCTTTTGTGAAACTATTTGCCAGGTGTTCTCTGACCAAGAACAAGTTTGCCAATTCCAATTATGATTTATCTTTATGCATCTCTATTGTGACTGCTGTACTTGGTTGCAAGCTAAGTTATATAATGGTGAGTTGCTTTCTTCTATGAGTTGTGCATTGGTAAGTGTGATGCTTCTTGTTCGTATTCTTTTATCGACACTTCACTCCATAAACCTATGGACATGCTTACTGATCTCAGTTTTTGCTTGGGGACAAGCGAAGTCTAAGCTTGGGGGAGTTGATACGCCCAATTTGCATCACCATTCTATATCATAATTTACCTCTATTCATTGATGTTTGTCTTATTATGAGGTATTACTTATGGCTTTTTCATCTGTTTATGCATGTTGGATGATTCTTGGAGGATGGACTGCCGGAGTCTGGATTCTGATGGAAACGAAGGCGTTTTGGTTCAATTTCGCGAAGATCAGAAAAATACCAGAAAAATATGGAAACATATTATTTTACCAGAAGATGAAGGAAACCAGAAGGAGGGGCGAAGAAGGGCCTCAGGGGCCCACACCAACCTAGGCGCGAGCCCACCTGACCTCACGCCTAGGGAAGGTGTGGCCCACCTTCCCGGCCTCCCACTCCGCCCCTTCGCCTATATCTTCCCTACGGAACTCTAAGCCTCTGGGAGCAACCACAGATAGATTTCCGCCACCTCTAGGGGTGGAAAACACCGAGAGATAAAGATCTCTCTGGCAGACAGATTTCTGTCGGGGGAATTCCTTCCCGGAGAGGGGAGACCGTCGCCATCAACATCGTCATCAAGCTAGGCTTCATCGGGATCATCATCATCATCATCCACACCATCATCTCCACCAGCACCATCATCAGCACTCCATCCCGCTATAACAATTGTGTTGGATATTGCTTAGTTCATTAGGGGAAACTTTCCCGGTGTTGATTACTATTGTAGTTGATGCTTGTGAGTGGAACCATTGGATTATTGTTTATGTTCAGATTGTTATCCATTACCATATCATCTTTGATCTTGATCCATATGATGTCTTGTGAGTAGTTCGTTTAGTTCTTGAGGACATGGGAGAAGTCATATTATTAGTAGTGAATATGTGATGAGTTATTATTCAATGGTTTAGTATTTGAGTTGTGGTGCTATTCTTCTAGTGGTGTCATGTGAACGTCGACTACATGATACTTCACCATTTATGGGCCTAGCGGGATGCATTGTGTATTTGGCTACTAATCGTGGGGTTTCCGTAGTGACAGAAACCTAAACCCCCGTTAGGACACCTTTGCACAAGGAGTGTATGATCTCAGAGTTTAAGGCTGTGGTTAGATTTTAATCTTAATTACTTTCCTGTACTTACGGATGTTTGCAGGGGGTTTAATCACAAGTATGTATTAGTCCTAGGAAGGGCGGTATGTTAGCACAGGTTCACCCACACAACACTTACGAACACCAGAGAAGAGTACTCAGCTATTTGAAGCGAAAGCACTTGACAGAATTCCCATGTGTCCTCGAGAACGTTTGGTCTTTATAAGTATTTCCACCGGCTTTTCCTTTGCTAAGAAAGGATTGGGACAGTTGCTCTGTTTGTCCCTTACTCTTGTTACTTGCTCTTTGTTTTGTTGCCTTGTCATAAAAACACTAAAAATCTATTTGCTAAGTATTCACAGGGATTTCCTGCTCCATACCACTGTCCAGCACCTTCTGCTCCTCGTTGGGATCGACACTCCTATTTATAGAAAGTACTACGATACACCCCCTATACTTGTGGGTCATCAGCTTTCAACATTGCACTTGTACATTATACACAGTTGATATCATGCTCATTTGTTTATGGATGTCGTCAGTGTGAAATAAAAGGGGAGCTTGTAAGTCCATGGAGTTATGTATCTGTGTTAGAGAAATGCCTGGGCCGCTAGCCTAAGCCATGCCTAATCACGGTGGAAACTTGCAGCATCACCATAGTGAGAAATTTATGAAACTTTCTTCTTATAAAAAAAGAGACATATTGAAAAGAGGAAAGAGAGAAAAGAGCACCATTTTTCCCATGGTAAATAAGAAGATTGCTGAGATGCTCATTGTCTGCTTGCCTTGTCATTTTGATTATGGGATAGATCCTGTATCATGTGCATGGGGTACCCCGTTGGCGGTTCTCTATGATACACATGTACTTACTATGACAAGAACTTAGAGGTGACTAAAGTTGAGTAGCATGATGAGAGGACCTCATATTCAAGGGACATGAGATTTCCAACTTATACTTTGTCAAGCATATACTCCATCTTTGTTCACTTTAACAAGTACCATAATTTTTGGAATCTCTTTATGAGACTTGAAATCCCTGCTTCCCTTTATGAAGGGCCTTTCTTCCACCATTATATTGAGTCTCCACCTTCTATTGTTAGGCACCAATTAAGAGAGTGTAGTTGCCATTATTAGTTCTATGTGCATTGTCCCAAAACTTATTGATTGATTCATATTGTTGATATTGCTTGCTCATGAACTATTTGTATCTAGTCACTCTTATGAACCTTGAAGGTGTCATATGCATCTATTTGCTACTCCAAGAGGGACAAGCTGAATGCCACTATGTTATGTTTTATATATGTGAAACAAACAAACGTCTTTCAATGCATTGTTATTCATGAATCTTTGTTTGTAACCTTTCATGTTGCATGCATAGTTACTATGTATTATTGTTAGAACTTCTTGCATGCTCATGTTTAGAGTTCTTTGATCCCAGCTTTCAATGCTTGCAAATGGTTTGATCTTGATTTTGATGGTGCATGTCACCTCAAAAATTATTCTTTTTATCACTTACCTACTCGAGGACGAGTAGGAGTTAAGCTTGGGGATACTTGATACGTCGTAAACGTATCTATAATTTTTGATGTTCCATGCTTGTTTAGTATCTACTTTGATTTGCTTTGTCTACACTTTGAGGTGTTTTTATATGTTTTCTGGTACTAACCTATTAACAAGATGTCACAGTGCCAGTTTCCTGTTTTCTTCTATTTTTGGTTCCAGAAAAGGCAGAAAATCAATATTCTCGGAATTGGATGGGAAAAAAAGCCAAAGTCAATATTTTACCGTGGGGAACACAGAGCCATAATACGAGATGGAGGGGAGCCACCATGGGGCCACACCCCCCTGGCCGTGCAGTCAGGCTGGGCCCGCGCCTGGTGGGTGGTGCAACCACCCTGGGTGCCCCTGCCTCGCCTCTTCTCCTATAAGAAGCCCTCAATACCAAAACCCAAAGTACCCGATCAATCTTCCACCAAACAGTCTGTAGCCACTGCAACCATCGTCCCTAGATCGGGGGGATCTGAAGTTCTTCAGGGTACCCTGTCACAGGGGAGATCATCCCGGATGCCTTCTTCTTCATCATGCCAACCTCCGGTATTGTAACATCCCTAAAATCATGTTTTCAAAGATTTCATATCATGCATGCATGCATATCATTTAGGGATCAAAACTCAAACTCATTTGAAAGAAAACAGAATTTGAGAGCTATGATTTTATGTGAACAACATTAAGTCAAATGCTACTTTCCAATGAGGGGTTATTTGTTCAAGAACCAAACCTTGTTGCTCTCAGATTGTTTTGCTTGATTGCTAGTGCTTAAACCAAAAATTTACAAAACAAATATGGATTTAAAACCAAATTCAAAACTTGACCAAATCAAGTGCTATGTCACTATTTATTTTGTTTGATCAATAGGACCAAGCTAATACAGAGTGACCACATGTTTTTATGCCCAGAAATATGAGTGTTACACTCTACAAAATTCTGAAAAGGTTTGAATTCAAATGGCTTTTGAAATCATATGAAAATGTTTCCTGGAAATTCAAATAGAAAAAGAAAAGGAGTAAAGAAATAAGAAAAGGCCGGCGCTGCTAATCTAGCCCAACAGCAAAACCAGCCCAGTAAGCCCACCCGGGGTTTTCCCCTTTCTCTCTCACGCGCACCCACTCGACCCCGCGCTCGCTGACTGGTGGACCCAAGCTCCACGCAAGTATCGTCTCTAGCCACGCACCCCCCACGACCCCGTCGACGCCGTTGTTACCTCATCACTGTCACGATTGATGCGGGCTTGATTTCCGGCGTTTCCTCGCGAGATACTCGCCCCCGCTCCAGCTATAAGACCCCCTCTCCTCGCTGCTCATTTCCCCTCACTCAATTTCCTCTCCACGCCACCAGGCTACCCGTAGTCTTGCCCACACCGCCGCAGCACCGACGATCTCCGACGAGCCATCACGGTGAGCTCCGACCGCCCCCTGTCTCTGGTTCAAACCAGCGAGACCAGCGTGTCCTTGCGCGTTCACTCATGCCTTTTGTTTGCTTTCTCATGACCCATGCTGCCGTCACCATTCGTACCTGCAAATAACAGAACCGTCGCTCGACTCCGACGAGCGATTGAGGTAAAGCCCGACCGCCCCTCGACTTCTCCTTGATCCAGTAGTATTCGTCGTAGTCTATATGCTATGCTTGGGAAATCCTAGTAGTTGTAGAATTGCTAGAAATATTTCTAAGTCTTATCAATGCCATGCTTAGCCTAGCTAGTAGCAACCAAGGGTGGTTATATTCATGCTATGAATAAATATTTCTAAGTCTTTGGACTATGTTTTTGTTTAATAAAACAACTAAGTGAATGAAAAACCTGGGTGGAATGGAAGGAATGGGTTATGTTGAGTGGTTACACAAGGCCCATTTCTATGGTTTACCTTGTGTATCTCACTTGTGGAAAGCCACCTAGGAACAAAGGGATTTGAGAGGCCAAATGTTAAGAAGCTTCTAGTGCAGCCACTTGGCAATATGGGCTCTGGCTGGATCACATAGGTTGCAATAACTTAGCCATTTGGACAGTTGGTGGTAGTGGGATGATAGGTTGGAACGCGTCCATTTGGTCTAAGGGAAGGCTTCTGAAAGTTCTTGTCTTGGTGAAAATCAAGTCTTGTGGGGAAAGTGCACAACCTCTGCAGATGGAAGAATCTAAGTACTTAGCCACGTCCCTAGTATTGGACAACTTGAGCATCAAGACATGGAAGCTATCAAGAATCTCCTCATCCCAATTTCTAAGTAAAAACTTGTGGTTGAACAAGGGTGAAGGACCCCAATGTCTATTGGTGGTTCCTTGGGAAAGATTTTTATCAAAGAAAACTTAGTGTTTTCAACTGATAGGCAAAACCTATTTTGAGCAAAGCAAGCCTAAGCTACACTTAGCCAAAATGCATATAGTATTTAGTCCACCCATATTCTACTAAGGTATCACTTGCCAATACTATTCCAATGTATTGACCCACTGTGGCTGTAACTTGTGATGTTGCAGGTTATTCTGATGATGATTAGGAGTCATGAGTCTACACTCAACATGATTGCCTGTGGCACATGAAGATGAAGACCTATTTATCTTATCTTAAATTTGAACTCTTGTATTAGGCCTGTGGCCATGGAGTTTGTAAAAGACTATGTTTGTCTCTGGAATGATATGTAATAATAACCTTTGTTTCTATGTACTTCATCTTAAACTGTGGATGCTAGCATTGATCCAGGGACTAGCATTGCAATCACAGAGATCCTTTCTTTTACAAAGGAGGGATCTTACAGATGGTATCAGACCACCGTGTTGCCTGTAGGATTATGACCCTAGGATTGGAAACCACTAAGGAAAAAATTTCAACAACTTCCACACTTGTCTTTTCTTCTCGTAAACTTTTCTAATCTTCTTTCTCATCTCTATTTGTAGATGAACTCCATCAACGAAGCCGTGAAGAAGGGACCACTCATGACTATGACTTTGGAATGTGAGACAGAGTTCCCCAAGGCTCTCAAGGACCTCATGGTTGCCATGGGAATACATGGTGCAGCTGTGTACAAAGGTTTTCCTGTGAGGTATGAAGGAGTTGAGTACTGGTGGGTGCAACTTCACTTGTATAAAAACAAGGAAGACAACCACAAGGACTCAGGATTCTGCATGGTCACCAACACAATGATGCACACCACATTCTTTGATTCAGCAAGGGATGCAGCTTGGAGGGCCATCAAAGAACTTGGTGATAGAATCAAGTGCAGCATGCTTAACACCCAGAATGACCTTAGGGAAGAAAAGAAGCATACCCAAGAGTTATAGGCTACCAACCAAAGCCTAAGGAAGGACATCATAGACTTAGCAATGGAGTCTTGTGATCTAGACAAACAGATTGCCTCTAGGGATGCCCTGTTAGCCAACTTAGCAAGTGAGATGGGATTGTAATGTACCACATTAGTTGGACCACCACACTTATCATTTTGTTTTCAAAAATGCTGTCTAAATAAGTTGAACCTTGGTTGTTGTAATGGATCCATGTATGCCATGACTTGTGTGTTTTGATTTCCAAAATTATGCATGTGATGCCTTATCTTGTGATTTGTTTTAAATTGTGTTGATTCTAACTTTTTCTATCTTATTAAATAGATGCCTAATGTTACCATCCGCACGGCTGAAGAGTTCAAGGGAACTCGTTTTGGCCCTCGTATTATTGAGCTCACTAGTTTGCTCAACCTCCCTCTTCCTACCATCATGGTGCTTCCCCTCACCAAGTTTGAGAGGAAAGACCTTTGGGGCTTCAAGGTTAATCAGCCCGGACGCGGGCCAGGCCTACCACGGAGGCAATCATCTTCAAGCTCATGCACGATGACAAAGAGAGAGGCCTAGAGGTAGTCATGCAGGACTTGATTGGACGTCTGTTAGGGAGACACTCTCGACAGGTTAGAGGTACTCACTTCCACACCTTCGGTAGACGTGATGAGGATGGTGAGGACATTGACTTCGAGGATACTTCGAGGGAGACAGCATAGCCGATTCGTCTATACCTCCAGGACTTAGAGGTTCTTCTTAGGCACGTAGACACTGATAGGACCAACATCATGCTCAGCAATGGCCAGACTCCTGTGCAGCTTCGTGAGAAGGACAAGCTCTTCGCGGAGCAAGATGAGATAGTCAAGGAGATGGAGGCCAAGTTTGAGAGTCAGGACAGAAAGTTCAAGAGTCAAGAAAAGCGAGTCCAAGATAGGAACAAGAGGATTCGAGACATGACTGCAGAACTGGAGGCCAAGGACTTCGAGCTCGAGCATCAGCAGACTGTGATTGAGAGGCTTCGTTCGCAGAAGAGGGCTCTCAAAGCCAAAGTAGAGACCTTGACCACCAATGTCGAGGAATACAAGACCTCTATGGAAAATGCAGGTCTTACATTTGTTGAGGAGGAGGTTGATGCCGAGGAGTAGTGATGACTACTCATTTACTTTTATTTATCATGTCTTTGATTATTGAGTCGCAATGACCATCCAACATGTGGATGGCTTGCCATTGGTGTGTTTACTTTGCAAACTTGTCTATGTTGTTGAACTTTTATTATTATGATGCATGTTTGGTGATTGTTTATGTGATGTATTGTGCATGTTAGCATCTATGTGTATCTCATTCTTATCTCTATTGAACAAACCACGGATGCCTCCCCGACGTGCTAATCCCAACCCCAACAACAACAACATCACCCCTGAGATGCAGCAAATGATGACAGCTCAGTCTCAGCTGATGCAAATGATGACTACGTTCATCCAGAACCAGAACAACAATAACAACAACAACAACAATAACAACAACAATAACAACAACAACAATTAGAACAACCCACCGGGTTTTGACATGCTTACCAGATTCTTGAGACTAAGGCCAGCAAAGTTCTCAGGAACTACTGATCCTATGGTGGCCAATGATTGGCTACGCTCTGTGAACAAGGACTTGGTAACTGTTGGCTGTACTGATGAAGAAAAAGTCAGATTTGCAGCTCACTTGTTGGAAGGACCAGCAGCCACTTGGTGGGATAACTTCCAGATCACCACTCCCATTGCGGATGTGACATGGGCTATCTTCGAAGATGGTTTCCGTACTGCTCACATCTCATCCGGAGTGATGAGTTTGAAGAAGAAAGAGTTCCATAACTTGAAGCAGCGCCACCGCAGCGTGGCTGAATACATTGAGGAGTTCAACAATCTGGCGCGATATGCACCGGATGAAGTTGACATTGATGCTAAGAGGAAGGAAAAGTTCCTTGAAGGGTTGAATGATGAACTGAACCTGCAGTTAGTTGTGGCCTATGTTCCCACATACCAGTCTCTTTGTGACAAGGCTGCTATTTTGGAGAACAAGATGAAGCAAGTTGAAAGTAGGAAGAGAAAGCACTCTGACAAGCATAGCTCGGGATCGTCTCACAAGCGTTCCCATTATGATGACAGTGGGAGTTCTGGATCCCACAAGCATGGGAAGTTCAACAAGCACCACAACCACAACCGTTATCATGACAACAAGAGTCACTGTAGTCATGACAATGACAAGTACAAGAATCACAAGGGTGGATATAAGAGCCACCATAGTGGAAGTGGCAGTGGAAGTCATCCTGTCGAGAAGGATCTTAGTCAGGTTGAGTGTTTCAAGTGCAAGAAGATGGGGCATTATGCAAATGAATGCCCAGAAAAGAAAGTTGAAGGACCCAACAATCCCAACCCTTTTCAAAAGGGACAAGTGAACCACATCAATGTGGAGGAAATTTATGAGGAACCTGATGCTGTTGCTGGTAAGTTCAAACTCAATTCTGTTCCAGCATTTGTTCTCTTTGATACTGGTGCATCTCATTCATTCATATCAAGAGCATTTGTTGAAAGAAACGAACTACCGGTAGAAACTATTGGGTGTCCTATAAAAGTAAGTTCTCCTGGCGGAGAAATGATAGTGAATTCAGGATGTCATGATCTAGTCATAGAGTTTGGGAAGTATAAGTTTCCCGTTAACTTGATAATCCTAAACTCCCAAGGATTGGATGTTATTTTGGGAATGGACTGCATGTCTAAGCACAAGGGAGTGATAGATTGTGCCAATCATACTGTCTCACTCACAACTCCAGAAAATAAGAGGATCAGATTCAAGACCAACTTTGAAGCAAAAAGAAGTAAGCTAAATTCTCTTAAGGGGGTTAGCATGGATAGTGTGCCCATTGTGAGTGAGTATCCGGATGTGTTTCCGGAAGAATTGCCGGGAATGCCACCAGATAGAGACGTGGAATTTCTTATTGATTTGCTACGAGGATCTGGACCAATAGCAAAAAGACCGTACAAGATGTCAGTTGATGAGTTGAAAGAACTCAAGAAGCAACTTGGAGAACAGTTGCAAAAAGGATTTATCCAACCAAGTTCTTCATCTTGGGGAGCACCCGTTTTGTTTGTGGAAAAGAAAGATAGAAGTCAAAGGTTATGCATAGATTACTGTTCACTCAATGAGGTGACTATCAAGAACAAATACCCTTTGCCTAGAATTGACTTGTTTGATCAGTTAGAAGGAGCTTGTGTGTTCTCAAAGATTTATCTCCGATCAGGTTATTTCCAGCTCAAGATAAGGGAACAAGACATACCTAAGACAGCTTTTACCACAAGGTATGGATTGTATGAGTATACCGTGATGCCATTTGGTTTGACCAATGCACCAGCATACTTCATGAATATGATGAACAAGGTGTTCATGGAATTTCTTGATAAGTTTGTTGTCGTTTTCATCGATGACATTTTGATTTACTCCAAGAGCAAAGAAGAACATGAAGGACATTTACGTTTGATACTTGAGAAGCTTAGAGAGCATAAGCTGTATGCCAAATTCAGCAAGTGTGAATTTTGGTTAAATGAAGATGGTTTTCTTGGACATGTTGTGTCAGGAGATGGTGTAGCAGTTGATCCTGCTAAAGTTTCTGCTGTAACTGAATGGGAATCTCCTAAGTCAGTGAAAGAGGTTCGTAGTTTCCTTGGCTTGGCAGGATATTATAGAAGATTTATTGAGAATTTCTCCAAGGTAGCTAAGCCTATGACAGAACTGCTAAAGAAAGACAAGAAATTTGCTTGGTCAGAAGGTTGTGAACTCAGCTTTCAAGAATTGAAGAAGAGGCTAGTGACAGCACCAGCCTTGTGTTTGCCAGATTTGGAGAAAGATTTCCAAGTGTATTGTGATGCATCTCATCATGGTTTAGGTGCAGTACTTATGCAAGAAGGAAAAGTTGTGGCTTATGCCTCGAGACAACTCAAAACTCATGAAGTAAACTACCCTACTCATGATTTATAGTTAGCCTCTGTTGTCCATGCACTCAAAACATGGAGACATTATCTTTTGGGAAAGCGAAGTGAAGTGTTCACAGATCACAAAAGTTTGAATTATATCTTCACCCAGAAGGAAATTAACATGAGACAAAGAAGATGGATAGAACTCATCAAGGACTATGACTTGAGTTTGCAATACCACCCCGGTAAAGCAAATGTTGTAGCGGATGCTCTAAGCCGTAAGGTTTTTGTGAATGGCCTTACTAAGGGAGAATTGCCAGATGATCTGTGTACCCAATTTAGAAATCTTAGATTGGAGATTGTGCCTGAGGGACATCTCATGTCTTTGGATGTTCAACCCACTTTGTTGTACAAGATCAAAGAAGCCCAAAAGATGGACAAGGAAATTGAAGAGATTAAGGAAAAGATTGGCAAGGGAAAGGCCAAAGGATTCCATGAAGATGAACAGGGTACTTTATGGCATGGAAAACATATCTGTGTTCCACAAGACCCGGAGCTTCGGAAACTGATATTACAAGAAGCACATAACTCACCATATTCTATTCACCCGGGTAACACCAAAATGTACATGGATATGAAGGAAAGATTTTGGTGGAATAATCTCAAGAAGGACATCGCCGAACATATTGCTTTGTGTGATGTATGTAGTAGAGTGAAAGTGGAACATCAAAAACCAGCAGGATTGTTACAACCACTACCTATTCCTGATTGGAAGTGGGACAAGATTGGCATGGATTTCATCACCGGATTGCCGAGGACCAGGTCAAGATATGATTCTATTTGGGTAGTAGTGGATCGCCTAACTAAAGTGGCTCATTTTATACCCGTGAAGACAACTTACACAAGTGCTAAGTTAGCCAAGATCTATATGAGCAAAATTGTATGTCTACATGGAGTACCCAAGAGTATTGTGTCTGATAGGGGAACCCAATTCACTTCTCATTTTGGAAGGCTACATGAGTCATTGGGAACGAGGTTGGAATTCAGCACTGCATTTCATCCTCAAACTGATGGACAGACAGAAAGGACTAATCAGATTCTTGAAGATATGTTGAGAGCATGTGCTCTAGACTATGGAGCCAGTTGGGATGAAAGTCTGTCTTATGCAGAATTTTCTTACAATAACAGCTATCAAGCCAGTATTGAGATGGCACCATTTTTTTCTATGGGATAAAGTGTACCACCCCGTTGTTATGGAATGGTGTGGGAGAAAGAAGTTTGTTCAGACCAGAACTCATCAAAGAGGCTGAAGAGAAAGTCAAGCTGGTTAAGGACAGATTGAAGATAGCACAGTCCCGACAAAAGAGCTACGTAGATCCAAAGCGTAGAGAGGTCACCTATGAAGTAGGTGACAGAGCTTATCTTAGAGTGTCACCACTTCGTGGAGTGAAGAGGTTTGGTGTCAAAGGTAAATTGGCCCCAAGATATGTTGGACCATTCAAGATTCTGAGTCGCAAAGGAGAAGTAACTTATGATATTGAATTGCCAGAGTCTTTGTCAGCTGTTCATAATGTGTTTCATGTGAGTCAGCTTAAGAAATGCCATCCAGAAATGGAAGAGACTTCTTTGAAGGATACTATACCTTTGGAAGAGGTACAATTGGAAAGTGATCTCACCTATGAAGAGAAACCTATCAAGAGACTTGAGACTGAAGAAAGAGTTACTCGGACTAACACTATCAAGTTCTGCAAAGTTCAATGGAACCATCATTCCGAAGAAGAAGCAACATGGGAAAGAGAAGATGAACTTCGGAAAGACCACCCTCACCTATTTGCTAGCCAACCCGAATCTCGAAGGCGAGATTCACCTTAAGGGGGTTAGATTTGTAACATCCCTAAAATCATGTTTTCAAAGATTTCATATCATGCATGCATGCATATCATTTAGGGATCAAAACTCAAACTCATTTGAAAGAAAACAGAATTTGAGAGCTATGATTTTATGTGAACAACATTAAGTCAAATGCTACTTTCCAATGAGGGGTTATTTGTTCAAGAACCAAACCTTGTTGCTCTCAGATTGTTTTGCTTGATTGCTAGTGCTTAAACCAAAAATTTACAAAACAAATATGGATTTAAAACCAAATTCAAAACTTGACCAAATCAAGTGCTATGTCACTATTTATTTTGTTTGATCAATAGGACCAAGCTAATACAGAGTGACCACATGTTTTTATGCCCAGAAATATGAGTGTTACACTCTACAAAATTCTGAAAAGGTTTGAATTCAAATGGCTTTTGAAATCATATGAAAATGTTTCCTGGAAATTCAAATAGAAAAGAAAAAGGTAAAGAAATAAGAAAAGGCCGCTGCTAATCTATCCCAACAGCAAAACCAGCCCAAGAAGCCCACCCGGGTTTTCCCTTTCTCTCTCACGCACCCACTCGACCCATTGCTGGTGGACCCAAGCTCCACGCAAGTATCGTCTCTAGCCACGCACCCCCCACGACCCCGTCGACGCCGTTGTTACCTCATCACTGTCGCGATTGATGCGGGCTTGATTTCCGGCGTTTCCTCACGAGATACTCGCCCCCGCTCCAGCTATAAGACCCCCTCTCCTCGCTGCTCATTTCCCCTCACTCAATTTCCTCTCCACGCCACCAGGCTGCCCGTAGTCTTGCCCACACCGCCGCAGCACCGACGATCTCCGACGAGCCATCACGGTGAGCTCCGACCGCCCCCTGTCTCTGGTTCAAACCAGCGAGACCAGCGTGTCCTTGTGCGTTCACTGATGCCTTTTGTTTGCTTTCTCATGACCCAGGCTGCCGTCGCCGTTCGTACCTGCAAATAACAGAACCGTCGCTCAACTCCGACGAGCGATTGAGGTAAAGCCCGACCGCCCCTCGACTTCTCCTTGATCCAGTAGTATTCGTCGTAGTCTTGCGTGCCTCCTGATACCACTGGTTCATGCTAGGGTGATCCAGAGCATCGCCAACGTCTTCGTCACCGAGCACCCGATGCTACGCTCAACTCCGATGAGCTCCTACGACCACATCAACACGCCCCTATCCACGCCAGCAGCATCTCGAGCTTCCTCGCGACTTTGCGATGCCGGTAAGCAACACCACTGTCCCCAGCCCTCGCTAGAATCGCCAATCCATCGCCGGTAGAGCCGTCGCCGCCGCCAGCAGCCATTGCGCCGCCCATCTGTGGTCAAAGCATCAAGGATCGTTGGATCCAGATCTAGAGGCTAGGATTAGATTAGAGGGAGAAGCGGTATGTTTTAATCTGAGCCGTGCATCGTCACTTACATCTTGCGGCTCGCAAGCATGATCCTCTTGAACCGGTATCAACCAATAGGACCACGCCGCGTGTCTGTTAGTTTGATTTAAAATCTGAATTTAGATCTATTAGATGTTTAAACTTGTTTAATTCATAACTTTTGATTCCCACGTCCAAATTTGACAAATTTTATATCAATGGAATCAGGAGAGAAATACCTTTCCATTTATGCAACGTGTTTAATGTTTTGTTTCTGTTAAAATGGTTATTTTTACAGAAACATGTGTAGGCCTATTTTGTGTATAACAAAAATTTGGGAAATGTTTTAATGTTCAAATAAAAGCTGTTTGGCAAGTTTTGAGCTTGTTTATGAATCAGTACTGTGCAATTGTCTTGTTGAGTATAGAAAAAATCATCACATATCATATTGCATGCATCCATATATTTTTGCTTGTATTTATTTTGTATGTGATTTGGTGCTATCATTTTTATGTGTAGATTTTGGTGCAAATAGTGATTGTGATTGTGAGGATTGTAGCTACTCTCCAAACTACCAAGGCAAGTGGTGCTTCATGATTTTATTCCTATGATTTTAAATAAGCATTAGAAATATTTTGCTAGTCTTGCATGGATATTTTTGATCTATATGCTATGCTTGGGAAATCCTAGTAGTTGTAGAATTGCTAGAAATATTTCTAAGTCTTATCAATGCCATGCTTAGCCTAGCTAGTAGCAACCAAGGGTGGTTATATTCATGCTATGAATAAATATTTCTAAGTCTTTGGACTATGTTTTTGTTTAATAAAACAACTAAGTGAATGAAAAACCTGGGTGGAATGGAAGGAATGGGTTATGTTGAGTGGTTACACAAGGCCCATTTCTATGGTTTACCTTGTGTATCTCACTTGTGGAAAGCCACCTAGGAACAAAGGGATTTGAGAGGCCAAATGTTAAGAAGCTTCTAGTGCAGCCACTTGGCAATATGGGCTCTGGCTGGATCACATAGGTTGCAATACTTAGCCATTTGGACAGTTGGTGGTAGTGGGATGATAGGTTGGAACGCGTCCATTTGGTCTAAGGGAAGGCTTCTGAAAGGTCTTGTCTTGGTGAAAATCAAGTCTTGTGGGGAAAGTGCACAACCTCTGCAGATGGAAGAATCTAAGTACTTAGCCACGTCCCTTGTATTGGACAACTTGAGAATCAAGGCATGGAAGGTATCAAGAATCTCCTCATCCCAATTTCTAAGTAAAAACTTGTGGTTGAACAAGGGTGAAGGACCCCAATGTCTATGGTGGTTCCTTGGGAAAGATTTTTATCAAATAAAACTTAGTGTTTTCAACTGATAGGCAAAACCTATTTTGAGCAAAGCAAGCCTAAGCTACACTTAGCCAAAATGCATATAGTATTTAGTCCACCAATATTCTACTAAGGTATCACTTGCCAATACTATTCCAATGTATTGACCCACTGTGGCTGTAACTTGTGATGTTGCAGGTTATTCTGATGATGATTAGGAGTCATGAGTCTACACTCAACATGATTGCCTGTGGCACATGAAGATGAAGACTTATTTATCTTATCTTAAATTTGAACTCCTGTATTAGGCATGTGGCCATGGAGTTTGTAAAAGACTATGTTTGTCTCTGGAATGATATGTAATAATGACCTTTGTTTCTGTGTACTTCATCTTAAACTGTGGATTCTAGCATTGATCCAGGGACTAGCATTGCAATCACACGGATCCTTTCCTTTACAAAGAAGGGATCTTACAGGTATGAAGCGTGAGTAGTTCCACCTTGGACTACGGGTCCATGTAGTAGATAGATGGTTGTTTCTCCTCCTTTGTGCTACCATGTGTAGATCTTGTGAGCTCCGTTCATGATCAAGATCATCTATTTGTAATCATGCATGTTGTGTTTGCGGGGATCCGATGGATATTGAGATTACTATGTCAGATTGGTTAATGGTTCTATCTTACTGATTCTATCATGTTTGTGTTGTTTGTGATCTTGCATGCTCTCCATTTCTAGTAGCTATCTTGGCCAAGTATATGCTAGTGACTCCAAGAGGGAGTATTTATGCTCGATAGTGGGTTCATGCCTCTATTTAATCTTGGGAAGTGACAGAAATCTCTAAGGTTGTAGATGTGTTGTTTCTACTAGGGATAAAACAACGGTCTCTTGTTCATGGAACAACTGGATTGTTTACCTCACACACGTTGCTTAAAGCAGTAATCTGTTTCTTGCAACTTAATACTGGAGGGGGTTTGGATGATAACCTGAAGGTGGATTACTAGTCATAGATGAAGTTGGATGGAGTTCTGTAACACCCTCAGAATCGACCCTATACAAGTTTTAGCGATTCCTGCCAAACCCGCATAGAAACGATTCAAAGGTGCCCACTAGGCACTTGCGTGCGGGTGGAAAACAAAGTAATATCATTACACAATAGTCCATGATGGAACCCACAGAACATATATATACAACAACGACTCCATGAGCCAAGAATACAGATTTACAATACAAAGATCCAAATCACCTTGAAAACGATACAGCGTCCGAGTACGGACAAGATGCAAATTAGGCTAAGAGCCCTGAAGAATAACCAATGGCGTCCATAACCCTGCCCAGGCCAAGCCGGAAGGGTAACCCTGCTAACGACGTCGACCTCAAAACCTGCTTAAACAAAAGGGGTGCCAACAAAGCGCAAAGGAAAAAGAGAGCGGTCAGTACTGAGGCCAGTACACGGCGAGACTAAAATTCAGCGGTCCTCGCATACATAGGTATGGTGGGCTAAAGCGGCAGCGCAACATGCACTAAACGAGGAAGAAAGACCTATTCGGAGAAAACCTGAAACTATCACCAAGCATACCCATCCTGATATTTCCCCCTTGAGACCAAACGAGGAAGTCAACCGAGGAACTCACACAGTTGGCAGTTTTATTCATTCCGTTATAGTTGCGGAAATTACTAGTCAGATATAGATAGCATGAGTCATCCTGATATAATAAGCAGTGGGCAGTTTTAGTTAACCATTCCGTTGTAGTTGTAGTACTTCCTAGTCAGATACATATAGCATGAGGCTCCCCAAAACCCAGCAGTTGTTGGTACTTTTATTTAGCCATTCTGTTGTAATTGTAATACTTATTAGCCAGATACAATGGTAACAGGTGACAACCCAAACCAACAATTTTTGGCACTTTTATTTAGCCATTCCATTATAGTGAAGCTGATTACTAGTCATTATAAAATCAAATTTATAGCACTACTTTAGTTATAGTTGTCGATATTGTGCTCCAAGTCTTCCATAACCGCGGACACGGCTTTCAGAAAGTTTTACCCTGCAGGGGGGCACAAATAGCAACACACGCACGATCAACCTCGGGAAAAACCAAATAAAACCCAACGAGGCATCTCGACAGAATATTCGCAAGATTCATATTTGATTTCAGGGGGCCACCTCACTAAGCTACCCGCGACGAAGTTGGCCGGCTCCGAGACAGACCCAGAGGTTTGTGACAATGGTTGTAAACGACTGGGAACCCGAAAGTGTGACTGGGCTTGCCGATACCACGAAAAAATTCCACGTTGGTTTCAAACAGTACAGGCGCTCCACGCGCAATCGTAAATAAAGCAGTAAAGCATGGCATAAGTACAGGATAGTACTAAAGCCCCAAACTACTTGTGGCCCCAAGGAATTAAGTATGACTCAAGCTAGGGTTAGGGGGATTCATGGTCCCACATGCGGATAGTGCGAATATTCAAAGAACAGGTATCAAGTACTCGGGGATCCTACGGGACACAAGTGGACGGTTAAAAACCAAATAACATCTATTGCCCACCTGTGCCTCTGCATTATTTACCTACTTCAATTTTAGTTATTAAACGGTAATTAAAGCCATGATCATCTCCAACATAAAGCATAAGGCATTTCTGCAACATCTGTGTTACTTGACAACACGCAACAACACTTGAGCAAGCGACTGCAACATGCAAGTCCAACTATCTACCAAACAACAGGTAATAGGATGTGTGCAAGGCAATATAAGGCTGCAAGGGATACCACGGGTACGAAAACTAGAGCATCGCAACACATATAGCAATAGATCAACGGGAGAAAATAAAGACTATAAAAGTAAGATAGGTAGAAAGGGGGAGAATGCTCACCTGAAAACATTGCCGAAGGTTCATCTGAAGATCGAGTCGACTCTCGCATCAACTCATCGGCCTAATCCGTGAAGAATCAAAGCACTGGAAGAAACACCGGATGCAATATTTAATACTACGACAGAAGATCGAGCATGATGCATGTATGATGCATGACATGGCAAAGATACAATGCAATAGGCAATATTAAGCGGAACCGGCGTCCCGACAATTAATTATTAGGCTCATGTTGTTTAGAAGCCCCACAATTTAAATGTTATCTTAACATGGCAAAATATATCACCGGTTCGCTACACAATTTTAGATGGAGCCAATATAAGACTAGGTTTGCTCGTATATGGCCTCCATATTTAATTATGAGGTGAATTGGCTAATTAGTCCCAGACAACCCGATATGCGATGCACACATGAATGATTTATTGCATTCAAGATAGATAACATTTTACAAAGTAGAGGTATGATCGGGTCTCACGGATCGGATTGGAGAGGCGAAAAGACGGTTTCCAATACAGCACGATGAAGCTATGCCAAACTTGACGCCGAACTTGACCAGTTTGTATTCTGCCGGAACAGAGACACATTGAACACACTCGAAAGAAGGAATCTGAGGTCAACACTTTTGTAGGAATTTCATCGAACACTTGACCGACGTAGCATGAAAAAGAGGCGGTGAGCGCTTAGGAACAAGGAACGCTTGCGCAAGGGGAAACAATGGCCAACTAGAGAAAAGCTGCTGGATTGATGTGCTGCTACCTGCGGACAAAATAAGAGGCGCGCTGCTATCATTGGTGCAGGCTAGGAGGAGAGAGTCATAGGGCTGGCGACACGGGATCTGGTGACGGGCGCACGCACAGAGACGACCATCTGGAACTGACGGCGGAAGAAGCGCACGCGAGCGCGGCACCTGGTGGTGTGGAACCCGGTCGGCACGGCGTTATCCTCTATATATTTCGAAGGGGCAAGCAGGAGCTTCGGTAAATTGGTGCATCGATGGTGGACATGAAAAAGTAATACTAATCAAAGAGGAGGCAGAGGATTCAGAACAACCTCACACGATGTCTCGCTCCCGTGCGGGTGTACTCTCCCGCGTACCAAGGTCATGCAAAGAATCTGGTTGGTGGCTGTCTTGCTGCTTGCGCATGGTGTAAAGTAATGGATCGAAATGATGATGGCGTTGAGGAAAAACCAAATAGGGAACAAGAAAACGGAAGCCTGCGCAAGCAGAGGAGCGGGTTGGCTTCAGGCGAGCATGAAGGGACAAGTAGCAGTGCTACCACGATTGGAACCTGATGGTGAAGTGAGCGTCGAGTAGATCAAGCAGGAAGTAAAATTGCACAATAGTCAATGGATCAGATGAATGTACTGCCAGCTCCTGCTAACACACCGACGGCAGGGAAGGCAGCGGAAGAAATTCCGATCTAGATTTGGGGAATTTTGGAGGCTAGGGTTTGGAGAGGAGGAAAGGGTGGGATGGACTATTTATGTAGTTCAAACTAGATTAGATGAGACTAGTATTGGGCTAAAACTTTAGACAGGCTTTTGGGCCTACTTTATTTATAAAATAAGAAAAATCTTCTGTGGTTGTATAAGGACCGAAATATATATATATATTTAAATAAGAACAAGAGACGGGTTTTATAAAACAAATGGATATTTTAGTAAAACAAAATAGGGTTTTTAGTGAAAACGTTATAGAGGCAAACATATGCATGATGTCTTAATGATGCACAAAAATAAAAGAACAAGCGATTTTCTAGTTGTGATTTTATCGGGGTGCTACAAGTTCTATGTATCTTGTTGTATTGCCCAATCAAATCTCATAAGATCATTAATGTATAGTATTACATTCTTATGCCTTGCTCTGTCCTATCAATTTTCCTGCTGTAATTTGTTTACCCAGCATGCCATATTGTTTATCTTAAGGAGAACACCTCTAGTGAACTATGGACCCCGGTCCAATATTTACCATTGATACATCTTCCACAGTTCCTGTTAACTTTCTGCAAACCACCATTACCTTCCACACCATACAGTTAATCATTTGTTTTCACCAAACCGGTGAGATTTACAACCTCACTGTTCGTTGGGGCAAAGTCTTGAGTTTGTGTTGTGCAGGTTTTCAAGTTGCTAACAACACCTTTGGGTCATTTCCTTACTCCTACTGGTTCGATAACCTTGGTTTCTTTCTGAGGAAAGACTTGCTGCTGTGGTCATCATACTTCCTCTTGGGGTCTCCGAACGAAGCTCTACATTGATCAGAGCGCATCAACTACGCGCTTTTTTCCAGCTCTAGTAAGCCTGAAACTGCTTAGGTAACTGACCATATAGACCTAGAGAAGTTGCATTGAAAAAATAGGTGTTTGGATGTCTTATTATGATGACAAAACACACATAGGACTCCCATGCCAATTTTGCCTAATAAGATTATCTTTAGTAAGTATAGCCCCTCGATGAAGATAACAAGCAAATATTTTATTTTTTAAAGGTATCTTCATCTTTCAGATCATCCTATTATCTAAAGTTGGCATGACTAGTTGGACTAATGCATTGTATATGGAACTAATGGAGAATGAACCACTAACTTAAGTTCCATCAAAATTCATAAGGCCCAGTTGAAAGTTGAATATTTTCTAACCAATGTAGCAGTGCGATCCAAGAGTCAAGTTTGGTTCCAATCAAATATCTCCTGAAATTCACGTTGGGAGGGAACGATTCCAATATGGCGGCGATTGTTTCGTCCTTATAATAGACAATAGAATACGTGAGATATTTTTCACGGAGTGTAGCAGTACCAAGCCACTTATCCTCCCAAAACCATATTTGAGTTCCGTCTTTAATAGATAATGTTCCAAAACGGAAGCAATTTTTCTTCATTGCCATCAGACCGTCCCAAAAGTGACAGTCACCAGGTTTCCAAACCATTTGGGACAATGATTTTGTACCAACATATTTTCCTTTAAGTAGTGTTGGCCATACCCCCTCTTTACTTAATAACTTGAAGAGACACTTACTAAGTAGGTATCACATCCCAAAATTCTCCTAATTTTAGAATGTGAAATAAATAAATAAGTCTGATTGATTGTTTGACTATGTTGAAAATTCTCAATGAGAAGAAACTTTTTGAATAGAAAATCCTCTCAACCTTGTATTTAAAATCCTATATTCTTTTGTTATGACCTAAGTAGCCATATAGGCAAAAGGGCGTGGATTGATTATGGATTGTAGAATTGGTGTGCAAGATTTTAAAATGAAAATTATGAAGCATTCATAAGCATTTCATTACATCCATGCAAGGTTCTCACAATCTGAATCCAAATCCTGGTATCTAAATCCTATAGTTGATTCGCCCAAATATTCCTAAAGGAAATTAAATTTACTTTATAAAATCCACTATTGCTAAGACAGCGATTATTGCTAAATTATAGCCTAAAAGAATCCAATTAATATTACAAATTTTAGAAACAAAATTGAGCTCATTTGGAGCTAGTATGAAAAAGTTATGCAACAAATACAAACACATAAAGATATAAATAAAATGAAATATACAAGAATTTATAAACCCACTACTTCCAAACTAGTAAAAATATTAAAATTTTGATCCTATAATGATCTATTCGATTTTAGAAAAATTTAGAAACAAGAATCATGTCATTTGGAGTTCGTATGCAAAAGATATGAGGGAAACAAGTATTAAAAAAAAAGGGCCGGCCCACCCGGTCCGACCGGACCGAGCCAGCCGGCCAGGCCACGAGTACGGGATCGATTGGTTTGCTTTAAAAAGCGTGCAAATCGGTGTTTGTTAGACCTATCTCTACTCAAACTGCTATAACTTTTTATCTACAACTCCGAATCGACTTCCGTTTGTTTTTACTTGTTCTCTACTCCAAGGCCCATCTCGAAACCATCCTAAACCTCATATAAACTCGTGGAGCCACAGCCGTACGAGTTTTTCTTCTCGAAATTCCGAATCTACATATGCCCGAATCTTATTTCGCTTTTTAACCCATCTAGACTTCGTCGTTTGCCTTCGGTCAAAAAACGAAAGTTGAAGAACGCGTCGAAATCTTTCAATCCCGACAAACCTCACCTCTTTTCATCCACCACAGCTGGAGAATTTCGTATCACAATATTTCAGATCTTACGATGTAAATCCAAGATCTACTCGCGCTCGTTTCTTCAAATACAAATTCCTTTGGTGAGAAGATAGGAATAATGATTCCCCACAACTTTCATGTTTTGAGTTTTTCAATTTGACCTACGGATTTGTCTCTCTAACAGAGATCTATTTCTTGTCTATTCTGAGCCAAAATCGGGTCAATCTCTTCTTCTAGCCACCGGATCCTATCCAGACGGTCGAGATCCAATCAAACCGGTGCGTGCCATATCGTCATTCCGGTCATCTTTCTCATCAACGCCACGTCAACGTAAGGTCAACATCTAGTTCCAGTCAGCATGCAAAGTCAACCTGTCCAGTCAGCGGAATATTCCCTAGAATATTCCGTTCGAATTTAAAATTGCATATTATAGATCTAACTTGTAAAACTCATTAGAAATTCATACCACGTCCACAAATTGCGTATAATATATCAAATTGAAGATAATTTCATGTAGAATCATATTATCAGAATAGATCCAACTTTTACTGTACGTGGTTACTTCAGTAATTTAATTAGTTTTAATAGTCTTTTAGGTTAATAAATTCATAGAATATTATATGTAACTCCGAAAAATATGAACAATATATCAAATTGAAGCTGCTGTAAAGTAATTTAATAATATCTGGTTGGATTTAGCCTTTGCCGATTATTTAACCTGTAGAAATTTAATTAGTTTTAATGTCTTTATAAATCATTAAATTCATATTAAATTAATTGCTTGTCACAAAAATATAAATGATATACCGTTGGAAAGCTGGTTCCATGTAGATCATCAATATGCAATTAGTTCAGCCTTTGACTATAAGGTTTTACCGTGAAGATTTAAATAGTTTAATGGCCTATTTAGAGTAATAAATTCATAAGAGAATAAATACTATTCAGAAAATTACAAGTAATATGTCCCTGAAATCACAATTCCGTGGAGATTACAGATATAATTTTAGTTTGATTTTTAGACAACAGAAACTATAGGAATCATTTAAAACCATTAAACACTATTTAAATCATACAAAAAGATCTATAACTCCGATTAGGGTGAATACAAGTGCTAAGGTTTTGTATTGACAATATCTATACAGAGAAATTGCGTGAAAAATTATTTGGTACTGTTAAAACAGAAATTCATACAGAAATATTTAAACCCATTGAAATAGTGTTTTAATCATAAGAAAATATCTATAACTCCTTTTTAGGTGAATCAAATTGCCACTTTCTCTAAATTGCATTATCTATCCAGTAGCATCTAGTTCACAATTTAATACGACATAAACATATTTAGTTCAATTAAAGTGGTATACACCATATTAAATCGATACAACTTCAGTAATAAAATCTTTAGTGCAATAAATGACCTTCCACATGCATCATGTAATCTAACTATGTTCAGAACACTAAATGCAACCATTGTGACTCATTAAATCGTCATGCATGCATCTGTTCATCATTGTTTTCTTGTAATGTTGCACTGTTGTATGTTTGCAATGTTTTGAATGGTGTTTGTTGTGTTTGCTTCAAACGTTAGATTGCGAGGAGTGCAACTACTGTGATTGCAACTACTATGATTGCAAGTATTGTGGTTATGACAAGTGCAACCATTATATCTATAAGGATTGTGAGGATTATATAATCGACTACATCTACAACAAAGGCAAGTGGTGCTATCTTGGTCATAAATGTCCTACTGTTTTCCTATGCATTGTAGATGTTTTTGTAGAATTGCATATGTAGGAATTGATGTGTATATGCTATGCTATGTCCCATATTATTCCATAGTATTCCTTGTTTATGAGCCATCGTATTGGTAGATTGCTTAGCTATGCTATTTAGACGAGGAAGGGAATCACATCATGAAAAGTTATATGTTTTGAAAGGATTATGTTTTGCTAAATGACAAACCAACATGTTTTAATGAACCACCTGGGCGGAATGGCATTGATTGGGTCATCGAGTGTGGGTTTTGGTGGGGAATGCCGCCCAGGACACTGAGAAATGATTGGTTTCTTTGTTTGGAAGCTTTCGTGTGCAACCATGTGCCAATAATGAAATGGGCGGTTGGTTGAACTCAGTAGGTTGTGGTAACTCGAACCCGCGTATCCAGAGATGTAGATAGTGTAGGTTGGACCGGTGCGCGTCGGGATTGGGGAGCTACTTCCCGAACGGTTCCTTCTTGGACTTCTCCCTATCATCACCCAATATGAGAGTGGTGGTACGAGCTGGGCTGGCCAAGTCACATGGGTGTATAAACTAATCGATTAGCCGTGTCCCCGATTATGGACAATTTGAGCGACCTGATACTGATGCTATGATATTTCTCACTCATCCTTATTTCTTAATTACTTAAAACTTGTTGGGTGAACATAATTGGGTAGGAGCACCTGGGAGTGAACCAGAGTGTCCTATTTATCGTATTGGAAAACTACTTTGTTACAAATGTTAGGATAAAACTATTGCTTTATGCAAATGAGCCTGAACTCCACTTGGCCAAATAAGCATGTAGTTGATAGATCTGTTGTTAACCACTTTAGCCTACTTGCCATACATTCAATGTATTGACCATTCGTGGCTGCAACGTTTCATGTTGCAGGTTATATCGTATCTGAGTGATCGTTCATAGGTCGCGAGACTCCACTCAACATTTGTTCGCCTGTGGCCCATTTGAAGGATGGAGATCTACCTTGTATTCGTTTTCTACTGTGTACTTGAAAGAATAATGTAAATTCTAGATCATATTCGTTGTATTTATGATGCACAGTTATATTTGGTATCATTTTGTACTGTGTATGCCAGTGAACCGATCTAGGGATTGGCACTATACACATGAACTCAGCCTTATCAGGCGAGGGTGTTACAGTAGGGTTGTATTCTTGATCTCCAGATCATGAATACCCAACCCACCCTATTACTTGGGTCGACAAAGCACACTCCATTTGTGATCTACATCCCCATCCCCATGGAGTCTCTCATTCACTGGGATTTCACACCTGGACAAGCCCTGGCCGATCAGGTTCGTGCAAGGTTTGGATCTACGGTTCACTTCTCCCCCTCTTCCTGGGCCAAAGAATTCTTTCTTGTGGTCTCCTTTTCATCGGCCTAATTTGCTTTATCTGAAGAATCTGTTGGACTAGCACTCTAATGCTGCATTGGTGGGGTCGCTAAAGGTTTTAAGGTTTTCCAACTCAGTGATCGACGTTTTCGGTTCTCGGTGGCTTCAAATAAAGTGGGTCATTTTATCTATGGACTCAAGGATCGGATCTGGCCAGACTTTGTTTGTCACTTCACTCTATTTCGTGGAATTCATCCAGTTTCCTCAGGGTTTATTAATCAATCTATTTGGGGTTCCCATGAAGAGATTGTGGAGGTTTCACATAGGAGTGCTACGAGAATTCGTTCTGATCTAACTTTTCTCAAGGAAAGTGCTGCAAGGGATAATTCAAATTCACCAGCTCTGGAATTCTCTAAATTTGGGTTCAATTTTCCCAAGAAAAATGATGTTACTTTTATCCCTTCAACAGATCAGCAAGGTACAATTCCGTCCTACCCGATCAAGATTCATAATGGTGATGATCTATTTTTTGGTAGTTTCAATGATCCGATTCTAGTGGATCGGGAGGGAAAGAAAAGTTTTAAATTTGTGGGCCCAAACTTCTATCGTAAAGTTTGCGAAAAATTGGGCCCATCAGCGCTGGAATTACTTGAGGATTTGCGTCGGGCTAAATATTCTAACAAGGATTTGATGAAATCTTTAAATCTACCAATTATCCCTCCGAGAAGATTTGTCTTTGAATTTCTTGGTAAATGTTCACATTGCAATTCTAATGATCACTTGGTTAGTTCATGCAATGGGGTGTGCAAAATTTGCTATCAGAATATTTGTTCTTGTGCTAATGGGCCTAGTTGTGTTAAATGTTTGGGCTCAGGTCACTCTTTTGCTGATTGCCTTTTGGGCTGGCGTTGCAAGCGATGCAAGAAATTGGGACACTGGGCTCGTTCTTTTGATGCTAAACTGAAAAAAATCTGGCGCATTAAATCTGCTGAACCGACCGGTTTATGTTGTCGGAAATTCTAGAGAGTTAAGGAAAATAAAGATTTTCTTGTTGCTAGAACAGAGGATTATGCCGCATCGTCTTCTCCGCTTCCCACCCTCGCTACAGTAAACCCCAATTCAATTGTCGCTGCAGCCACCACCGCCGTCTGCACCACTACCACCGGCTGCGCCACCACTACTGCTCCCCCTGTCCCCATGGCCACCTTTCCTATCAACCCATTGGCATTCCTGCCCGAGGGTATGACGGTTGATCCTGGCCCAGCCGACCGAAAAGCTCGAACTGATCTTGTTGTGCCACCTCTGCAGAATGATCGTCTGATTATCGCTAAGACCAACCGCTTCGTTCCAGTTCATCATCGACATCACCTGCGTCATGTGGTCAGAGGCATGTTACATGAGATCAATCTAGAGGTACGGTCTTTTGATGATCACCCCTTTGGGTTGGGAATTTTCAGATTAGCTGAGACACTGCAGGCTGATACTACTGTGGGGGTCACATTAATGGTAGAGGAAAATGAGGGTTTTGAGGAAGGGCTTGAAATCACATTTGTGAAACATAATGCTGCCAGGAACATGCGTCTTACTGCTTTTGGTCGTGAACAGTGGATGTTACTACTAGGCTTCCCTTCTGATTATCAAACAATGGACATCATTAAAAGAGTTGTACAAGATTTTGGTCTTCTTTGAATCTGGCATGAGCCTAGGGGGAATGACAAATTTGTTTTAGTCAAAGTCTGGTTAGTGGATCCTAAGTTTGTGCCTAAGAGTCTGGTTTTGCATCAGTTAGGAGGTGCTAGATGTAGCTGGATTGTGCCCATTGTCCTTCTCAGGTCGGCTGATTGGAATGCTCATGTGCATAATGTGCCCCCACCTCCAGAGGACCCACCAAACAATGATCCCCACCCCTTCTTTGGAGAAGGGCCCACTGCTGAGCAACTTTATCAACAACAGTTAGCACTTTGGCTACAGCAGAATCAACAAGGTGGTGGAGCTGCACCTATGGTGCAGAATCAGGAAGGTAATCATGCTCATCAGGAGAATTTTATCCATGCCCAAGCAATTGTTGCTTTGTTTGATAATGTGTTGGAGAAGGCAGAGGGAAATGTTGCATTCTTGAACAACAATGTTGCAGTTGACTTACCTTTGGATATCCCACTTATTAACTTTCAAGCTATTCTTCAAGAGCAGGGGGTTTCTTTTGATGCTGGTGTCCATCCACCTAGCACTAATATTGTGGACAGCCCAATGCAAGCTTGGCATGAAAGTTTATCTGCAACTTCAGATGGGCAAACTTCCTCAGACTTTGATAACATGCAGGTGGAAACAAACTTAACTCTGAATACTGTTATGTTGGATGACTCTGCCTCTTCTATCCACTCTGAGGTTTGGGCTATGATGACAATTGACAGAGCTGCTCTTAAGGATTGTATTCTCCCAAGTTTGGTGAATGAGGACCACTTTTTCAATGTCAAGGTTCCAATTTCTGTTGCTGTGCATTTTGAACTGTTTGGAGAGTGGAATGCATTGCAGCTCTCTAGGAAGATATCTATTTTGTCTACTCCCAAAACAACTTCTTTCAAACTCTGCATTCACAAAGACTCTGTTCTTTCTTGCATGGGGGAAGTAGGAAAGAAAAGGAAATTGGCTGAAAATCTAACTCCTATCTCAACTAGTCTGGTCAGAAGAAGTTCAAGGGCAACAAGGTACAGGGGTTTCAAGCCTATTGTTACAGGAGATGTGAAAAAAACCAAATCAAAAGTTAAGCCTAGAACTGTACCTGGGGTGAAGATTACTTAAGAAGAAGAAGGGCAACAGATGATTACTACCTTTCAGGTGCAAGGAGTTGACCCTACACTTCTTCCAACAACTATCTCCATGATTCAAGCTATTGGTGCTGGTTTATGTGGTGTCCCACTTCAGGAGTTAACTCCAAAAAAGCTCCGGGCCTCTCTCCAGGAAGAAGAAAGCCCTGACAGTGTTTAACTGTCATCTTTTATTATCTATTGTAATATTTATGTTTCTTAAACAATGGGTTATTTTGTGTTGGAACATAAGGGTCTTAAATGCTAAGGATAAACAGTTAGCCCTTATGAATGCTATAAATGAGAGTGGATGTTCTGTGTTATGCCTGCAAGAAACAAAGAAGGAATCTTTTGATGTGGCTTTCATTAAATCATGTTGTCCCAATATATTTGATGATTATGTATATGTTCCTTCAACTGGTGCTTCTGGTGGTTTAATCATTATTTGGAATAGTTCTTTATTCTCTGGAATGGTTATGCACTGTGAACAATTTGCTATTTCTGTTCATTTTACCTCAACACAGTCTACTCAAACCTGGACGTTAATTAATGTGTATGGACCATGTGATGGAGAAAGGACAGAGCAATTTGTGAAATGGCTATTTCAGCTAAATATTCCTGATGATGAAGACTGGATAATTATGGGGGATTTTAATTTTTTTAGATCTCCTAATAACAGAAACAGACCTGGAGGAAATGTCAATGACATGTTAATTTTTAATGATTTCATAAGGGATCAAAATCTGACTGAACTGCCTATTAAGGGAAGGCAATACACTTGGAGCAATATGTAGGATGATCCTCTCCTTGAGCAACTAGATTGGTTTTTCACTTCTATACATTGGACTGCAAGTTATCCAAATACTGTGGTTACTCCACAAGGGAAGCCAACATCAGACCACTCCCCATGTATTGTCACAATTCAAACAAAGATTCCTCGAAGTAAAACTTTTAGATTTGACAATTACTGGGTTGCTCATCCTGGCTTCCTAGAAACAATATCCAAAAGTTGGGAGAAGCCAACCTTCAAAAAGAATTGTGCGTCCAACATTAATGCTAAGTTCAAAAGACTAAGGTATGATTTGAAATTTTGGAGTAAATCTATCTCCAAACTTTCAATTTGTATTGATAATACAAATAAAGCTTTAGCCGATTTGGATAATCTTGAAGACACAAGAGGTCTTTTTTGTCATGAAAAGAATTTCAGGAAAATCTTAAAGGTACACTTGGCCAGATTGTTAGAATATCAGAATATATATAGGAAAAATAGGTGTACAGTAAGATGGACAAAATTTGGGGATGAGAACACATTTTTTTTCATAACTATGCCACTGAAAGATATAGAAGGAACAATATAGCCTCAATCAGACTCTTTGATGGATCATTGGTGACAGACCATGTTGACAAGGAGGAGATCTTCTATCAAACATATAAAGAAAGAATGGGCTCTGCAACTCAGCCAGCTATGGTTTTGGATTTAGAAAATCTTATTACCCCTACACCTGGACTTGATATACTATATGCTCCTTTTACTAAAGAAGAAATTGATAAAGTGGTTCAGGAAATGCCAACTGATAAAGCACTTGGCCCTGATGGTTTCAATGGCCAATTTCTCAAGAGTTGCTGGCATATTATTAAAGGGGATATTTATGAACTATGTCTCCAGTTCCATGAAGGAAATCTAAACTTTGAAAGCATTAACATGGGCCACATTGCTCTAATTCCAAAGGTTGGCTCCCCTGAAACTGTTAATGATTACAGGCCCATCACTCTTCTGAACTGTATACTAAAACTTATTACCAAAATACTGGCAAATAGATTACAGAAGGTAGTCCTTCAGATTGTGCACAAAAATCAATATGGGTTTCTTAAAGGGAGAAACATACAAGATTTCTTGGCTTGGGATTTTGAATTTATTTACCAATGTGAGACTTCAAAAAAGGATATCATGTTACTAAAGTTGGACTTTGCCAAAGCCTTTGACACTATTGATCACTCTGCTATCATCAAGATTATGAGACAAATGGGATTTGATGAAAAATGGTTGAAATGGATTGAAATTATTTTTGGGACAGGTAAATCAGCCATCTTATTGAATGGTGTCCCTGGCAGACAATTTCACTGTATGAGAGGTGTTAGACAAGGAGATCCTCTTTCTCCTCTGATTTTTGTTCTTGCTGCTGACCTATTACAGTCTGCCATCAATAAAGCCTTCAGGGAAAATATTTTACACGCTCCATTCTCTTCTGACTTTCGACAAGATTTCCCAATTGTAGAATATGCTGATGATACATTAATTATCATGCCTGCCTGCATTGATCAAGTTCATGTCATGAAGGAGATTCTTCAGAAATATGCCACTTCTACTGGACTGACAATCAATTTTCAAAAGTCCAACATGATACCAATTAATCTGTCAGAGAACAAGACTAAGGAAATTGCAGATATAATTGGTTGTACTGTGGCCTCTATGCCCTTTACATATCTTGGTCTGCCATTGGGAACTACCAAACCTAATGTATATGATTTAATGCCTCTGGTAGATAGGATTGAAAGGAAAGTTTCAGCTCCGTTTCTAATGATGTCATATAGTGGTAGGGTTTTGGTTATAAATTCTTTATTGGCCTCCATTGCAACTTTTGCAATGTGTTCAATTAAATTACCAGAGAAAATCATAAATCATGTGGAGAAAATTCAAAGACACTGTCTATGGAACAAAAAAACAGAGGATGGAGAGAAATGTTATTCCCTGGCATCATGGGACAAAATTTGTAGACCAAAGAAGAAAGGAGGACTGGGAATTCTTAATCTTAGAGTACATAATGATGGGCTCTTATTAAAATATTTGCATAAATTCTATAATAAAGTTGACACTCCATGGGTCACTTTGATTTGGAATACTTATTATACTGATAAGATTCCCCATGCTCTATCTCCTAGAGGATCATTCTGGTGGAAGGATGTTTTTAAACTGTCTCACATTTTTAGAGGTATTGCTTTGAGCTTAATTGGCAATGGCACTTCAACTTTATTTTGGAAGGACAATTGGCAACATGGGGTGTTTGAAGATAGCCACCCCAGGATTTTCTCCTTTCTCAGAAAAGAAGACATGTCTGTTCAAGAATTCCTTTCATCAAATTCGTTTCACAATACCTTTTTCCTGCCTCTCTCTCCTGAAGCCCTGGAGGAATTAAAAGATATTCATAATATCTACAGGGAAGTAACAATGACCCAAGACAATTCAGACAAATGGTCATACGTTTGGGGTAATGACAAATTCTCCTCAAGTCTATACTATCAATTCTATTTCAAGGACTTGGAGCCACACATCGCCTTTAAATGGTTGTGGAAAGCCAAATGCACCCCAAAAGTCAATTTTTTGGATGGCTAGTCCTATCAGACAGACTTAACACCAGAAATATGCTAAGAAGGAGAAATTACTCTCTAAGTTCAGGTTATGATTGTCCAATGTGTGCCAATCCTCCAGAAGAAACTATAGAACATATGCTTTTTGAATGCCCCTTTAGCAAATCTTGTTGGGACCTTCTCCAGATAATTTGGACCTCAGGAGCTACAAGAACTACAAGATTACAGATAATTGAACTAGGGAAGGCCTCCTGGAACCAAAAACTGTACATGGAAGTTGTTTTGCTAGGAGCCTGGAACATCTGGAAAGAAAGGAATAATCTACTATTCAATGGTATTCAACCAACTGTAGATTCCTGGAAGACTAGACTAGTATTAGACTTGAATCTTTTAGTCCATAGGACTAAGGAGGATCTTCATCCTCACATCCAAAATATTATTTCCTCTCTGTAATCTTCTTTTTACCTTTATTCGGCTAGGCATTGCCCATTGTAAAAATATGTAAAAAAGACCTCTGGGATTTCTATTTAATGGCAAAACAGTAGGAGCCTTTCCTACTGTTAGAGATTCAAAAAAAAGCACACTCCATTTACCTAGTCTATACTTTTTCTCACTATCTCCCTGCCAAAAGAATCTTGATCAGAAATAATCCAACCTTTGTAATACTCCTTTTGGAAGCTGAAAGAATGATATCATATACAACACCATATTACTTAGTACTGAATTAATGAGTACCAATCTTCCCCCTATGGGGAGCAGTTTACCTTTGTAGCTACTCAACCTTTACCATAGTGTTTCCTCAGTGATTTTCCATTCAACATTTGTAAGCCTCCGATAGTGAACCGGAATACCCAAATACCTAATCAGAAACATGCCATGGTACAGTCAAAAAGATCAGTATAAAGGTCAGTCGCATCCTGAGCCTCACCAAAATAGAACAATTTGCTTCTATGAAAGTTAATTTTTAATCCTGAAAGTTGTTCAAAAGCGGAAAGTATGTGTTTAAGATTCATAGACTTTCAAGATCGTGTTCCATAAATAGAATTGTATCATTAGCATATTAAAGGATATATAAACCTCCATCCACCATATGAGGAATCACACCTTCAAATTGGCCCTTAGACTTTGCATGCTCAATCATGGTAGATAAATACTAGCCACTATATTAAATAGCTTGGTGATAAGGGAACTCCTTGTCTTAGCCCTTTTTTTGTCTGAAAGTATTTTCCAATATCATCATTTACTTTGATGGCAACACTACCCCGGATACAAAGCTACTGATTAAAGCATGCCACTCATCTGGAAAACCTTTCATTCTAAGAGTTTGCTAAAGGAAAGACCATTTAAATTTATCATAGGACGTCTCGAAATCAATTTTTAGAATGACCAATTTAACTTATTACTATGTAGTTCATGAACTCTTTCATGTAAGGTAACCACACCGTCAAGTATGTTCCGACCTTGCATGAATGCAGATTGATATGGGCGAACTATATGCTCAGCCACTGAATTTAACCTGATAGTAGTGACTTGGTGAAAATCTTAAAACTAACATTAGAAGTTATATCGGTATATATTATTGGATTCTTTATGCTTCATTAATCTTGGATAATAAAATGATCTCTCCAAATTTCTGTCTAAACAGATCTAATTGTCCAGCATGCAAAGCACTAAACATCTCAAGAAGATCTCTTTTGATAACATTGCAAAAGGTTTGATAAAACTCAGCTGGGAATGTAGGGGTTCGCAGCATGAAAACTAAAAAATTCTATCGCATGAACACGCAAAATCTAAAATCTAATCTACGAGATCAGTGCTACAACTTTATTGAGTACTAACCCTCGTAGATCTAAAGAGTTCAATGAGATTGGCTTCTCGTGGTTGATGTAGTCGTTCACTTGACGATCTCAAGATCGTGTAGATGATCCTTCCGGCGCCATGTTTCGGAAGAGCTTCCGCATTGGGTCACACGTACGGTACTCGATGAATAACTTCCTCTCCCTAGTTCCAGCAGGCAACGGAGGTTGTAGATCTCCTCGTGATTCCAACAACACGATGGTGTGGTGGTGGAGGTGGAGGAGTAGATACCGTAGGGATTTTCCTAAGCCGGAGCGAGTATGGTGGATTTTGAGAGGCCCTCGGTGGCTAGGGTTTAGACGCTGAGGGGAGGAGGGCAGCCGGCGGCTTGGGTTTAGACTAGGCGGCGACAGTGGTTTAGAGGCTAGGGTGTCGGCAACCTGGGAGGGGAGGCGGCCTAGGGTTTTGGGGTGGTGTCCAAGGGCGCCCCACCCTTCCTTTTATATATGGGAGATGCGGCTAGGGGAGGGGAGTCCTCCCCCAACTCCTCTTGGTTGGACGGCGGCATGGAGGGAGAGGGAAACCTCTTCCATGTATGTTTCCTTCTCTCCCTCCACTTTTTTTTGACTTTCATGTTAGGATTTGACTTTTTTCAAACTGGAGTTTGACTATTCAAACTAGAGTTTTTTTTCTCTCTTCCCATCGCCCAACCAAGTGACCTAGGTTATGATACAACCATTTCACATTGTCATGGCACATTCCAAGTACCCATCCCCCGGAGTGATGGACCTTCTAGAACCTTCTAGTAGTTTCCGGTGAAAACAACGAAAACATATCTGAACCCTAGAATTAGACTTTCATTAAATGAATCTTATTCTCTGGACCATTCTGGATCTTCTCATGATGTTTGGGATCCAATCTGAGACTTCGAATATTATTCGGTCTCTAACTCATTTCCATATCTATTAAACAACATCGAATCCTTAAGTGTGTCTCCCTATGGTTAGTGAATTAGGCAGACATCACCGAGACACTTCTCCGATCAATAACCAACAGAGGAATCTAGAAATTCATATGGCTCCCACATATTTCGATGATGACTTCTTGATCAAATGAACCATTACATACGATAACAATTTCCCTTTGTCTCGCGATACTTTACTTATCCGAGGTTTGATCATCGGTATCTCTGCATAACTAGTTCAACCTCGTTACCGATAAGTTCTCTTTACTCGTTCCGTGATATGTGATCCCTTGTGATCTAGTCACATGCTTGCAAGCTAATTGGATGACATTCCACCGAGAGGGCCTAGAGTATATCTATCCATCATATGGATGGACAAATCCCACTCTTGATCCATGTGCCTCAACACATACTTTTAGAATATTCAATACTACCTTTATAACCACCCAGTTACAAAGTGGTGTTTGATGTCATTAAATTATCCATCCGGTGATGGTGATTAACATAATCTCATGGTCGAAGGATTTAGGTTACTATGCATTTGAAAGATTATATCAAACGAACTATTGAATGACTTGATATTATGCCACGCTTAACTACAGGATTGTGTCCATCACATCATTCTCCTAATGATACGACCTTGTTATTAATAACATACAATGTTCATGATCAGGAAACCATGATCATAAATTAATCAAGAAAGCTAGTCTAACAAGAGGCTTTACTAGGGACTCTTTTATGTTTACAAAACACACAAGTACTAATGTTTCCGGTTAATACAATTATAGCATGGGATGTAAACATTTAACATAAACATAAATATATGATAATAACCAATTTATTATTGCCTCTTGGGCATATCTCTAACAATCTCCACTTACACTAGAGTCAATAATCTAGTTTTGAAAAACTAGTGCATTGAACACCTATGGCTTTCCGGTGTTGTATATACACTATTGCTAGTGGTCAACAGATCTTCGGATCCGACACTTTCAGGTCTGTGTGTAATTGCATGTGTTTGAGTCTCTACGCATCACTCATTCTTCAATGAGATGGGCATTATAGAAATTTGGACATTTGGTGAGACCTTTAGTTCCTTGGGGTTAAAACATGTTGATACAATTATCGTACAATATATCTTCATAGTACTATCCTGCTGTGACCCACACCTAGTTTGGTAACAAACTACTTGACACAAATGCCCTCTTTTGCTGCTACAATAGCAGTCATATACTTAGCCTTTTTTTTAGTATATGTCACAATGTCTTAACTTTGGAACTCATCCAAATCCATTATGGAACTTTCTTTCCATTACATTGTGCTACCCATAGTTTAAACTGAGATAAACTTAATTTGTATCTTATGAAAAAAACTAGTATCAATGTAACACTTTACAATAAACTATCTATCTATTTGTCACCTCTACATAAATTACATATTCTTATTTCTTCCAAAGATCATAAGAATATCCTTACTATCGTACAATGATCATCTTATGAGTCATTCTGGTATATGATCATAACATTTAGAGCATAAGACATATCTGGATGTGTACATATCACAGTATGATTAATCAAAAATATTCTTATGATTTCAATCACTAAGTGTCAAAACACTTGAATCTCATTTCACTTACCAAGTGTCAATAAACATGAATCTTGATTCAATCCTTTCTGTGCGACAAGAACCTTTCTTGTACTTTCTATATTGAACTATTTCAATACCTCGTCTATGTACTCTCAGCAAAACCATATTTGCATCTCAATCTATCCCTATAGACATTGTTGCCAAATATTTGGGTTTTGCCTAAGTCTTTCATCAATATGAAATTATTAATCTGTGCCAATAAAAGATACATCATCGCCAATCAACAGTATGTCTTTCACATAATGTATTAGAAATATGTCTCAGCACTCCCACTTAATTTTCATGCAAATGCAAGTATATTCATCGTCTCTAATGAAATTAAACCTTTCAACAGTTTAATCATGATGAAGATTCAAACTCCATGATGCTTACTTCAACCATTGAAGTTTGCATGCTCTCTTAGCATCCTTTTAATTAACAAAACCCTTTGGACCGTGTCATGTGCACGTCCTAGGTAACCATTCTATTAGAAGAACTTGTTTTGTTTGTTCAACTACCATATACCAAATTATATGTAGTGGTTGCTACATTAATCTGTCCAGACTAAATATCACTATGAAACATCAAATCTTGTCATAGTCAACTCCTTGAACATTGTCATAAACTCTTTCCCGACATCTTGACTATTTCATAGATGTGAAACATCCATGTCTATTTCTTTATAGATCCAAATACGACTGCAAGGTCTTACACCTTTCTAGATGGTCTTCCAAGTTCAAAGCTTGATTCCTCGTGTATGGAAATATCACGGATTTTGTGGCTTCAAGCCATATGACAGAGTTAGGGCCCATCATCGCTTCCTTGCATATAGTCGGTTCATTATTGTCAAACAATATTGATTCAATCTCAAATCTTATTATTTGATTGTTTACCCGGCCTACTTGGTTCAATGGGAACTTAGATTTTTGTGACCATAAAATTTGAGGCATGCAAGCCATGAGCATTGTTGCTGCCTCTAGGACACTTTCCGGCGCTTCGCAACTCAGCACAAATTAGCTAAAGTTAATTAAGCTTATCAAAGTTCTATTGTCCTCCCCCTTAACTTTTCACGAAAAATTTGTTCTCAAGAAACTTGATGTTCTAAGAGACAAACAGTTTTGTCTCTGGTGTTATGGTGGAACACCCAACGATTATTAAAAATAACATACAAAGACATGCTCATCTGATTTTGGTTGTAAATATCTTACTTATGCCTAGCATACCAAATTTTAAGAAAGGACAACTTGGGTTTTATCCCAAACCATAACTTATATGGTGTCATTTCAACGGATCATGATGGTGCTCGTTTTAGTGTAAAAGCGATAGTCACTAAAGCCTTCTTAATCTTTAAAATACAATGGTAGTTTTATAAATGACACCTTTGACCTCGCCATGTCAAACAAGGTTTCATTACATATCTCGAACACTACATACTCTTATGGTGTTTCTGGAAATGCCAATCCACAGAATGATTCCTCAAATCTTAGGTGTTTTACTAAACTTGTAACTCAAATATCTTCCTTTATGATCCAATCATAAACTCTTTATTTTATTGTTACAATGATTTTCCACTTCATCTTGAAAGTCTTCGAACAATTTCAAATGTTTCACACTTCTTCCTCATTAAGTAAATATACACATATATTCACTCAAATTTTCAGAGAAAGCATATGAAGTTGAAATTCATCGTCATGACTTCACATAATGGCTACATACATTAATATGCATAAATTCCAATAAGTTAGTCATTCGTTCTTCTTCGGCCTTGAACGGAGTTTCAATTATATCTAGGCTCACAAGTGTCATTTGATCAAAATCAAAATACTCCAATATTCCATCAACATGGAGTTTCTTCATGTTTTCTTTCCAATATAATTTAAACAACGATGCCACTTCCTAAGTGATCTTTCAATCATTTGTCTTTCGACATTTTTAGCATTAGTTTTATGGATGTGGTTTCTCCAACTAGACTTGTATATCATCCATCTATTATGGAATATGGAAATTATTTGAACAACCTTTTGTTCTCATAATACCTGATTAAAACAAATCTTGAAGGCAAACTTTGATTTCAATGAAAAACACAACAACACTTTATTTGTTTTTTTGTGAACATCATCACATATTCTCTTTCTAGTTACTTAGGACATTGTAGTTCATGAATTGTGTTGTTTTGTATGACAATTCACACCAACAAATTTGGTATCCAATATGCAAAAAACCACAATGTTTAACAAGCAAATAATACAACCATAACATGTATATCATTTATATACCTAAGTTGGACAATTTTCAATTTTACTTTTCTTGCCAAATATTTCTGTGATTCTCTTTCAGCATTTCGTTTTCTTTTAAAAGAATCTATCAACATCAACAATGGCACCATCCACATGACACATAGTCCAAAGCATGTATAGTCAAATACTAATATATTTGGATTTGCACTTTGAAGTAGATCACCATCATCAAATGTTTGGCGTTCTTTCGGATTCCATTCTTTAGTAATCTTTTAGTGTAGTAAACATTTTACCTATATCTTATATTCATCCTTATCATGGCAATTTTCATGACCAAGCTACTTTAGCTTATAACGGTGAATCGCGAGTATAATGTTCCTCTCCAAAACCTTTTGGAGGATCAGGACGGCTAGCGTCTCCAACCTTTTGCAAATTCTCATCAAATATGAGAACATAAATTTTGCCATATTATACTCTATCACGTTGCAACCAAAACATTGTTTCAGATATTGCAATATCTTCCACACATGATGGTTTTTTAAACAATTCTTTCAGCTCCTAGATAACCTTGATATAAAACAATCTTTTGAATATCAAGAATCATGAAGACAAACATGATACATATATACTAACACTATAATTATTATTCTTGATTTAATACTAATTATTAAACTTCATAGAGTAAACTGAGTTTGCTGAAAGTTTGCAATATGACTTTTAAACTTTAGATTAATACTCAAAACAATACTATACCAATTCATAAAGTAACTATCCAGAATTCTATATTTATTATCTCAATTATAAATAAGCGTAAGGTGGTGAACGGATGCCAATGACTACAACAACTATGCAAATTCACTTTGATTTAATTTATGATAAATAGTGTTCTACTTTAATCATATTATTTTGAACTCCCACTCAAAACAACATCCCTCACATTGTTTTAGTGATCACATGAACCAAATTCACTACAACAAGTCCGATCATCATGAGAGATGATGTAGCTTCAAAGGAGAACAATCAACATGATCATCATATCATCCATATGAATCATGCTTTACCTTTCGATATTCCGTGTTCCAAGACCATGTCTGTACATGCTAGACTCCTCAAGGTTAACCTTAGTATCCGCATGTGCAAATCTGGCTTGCACCTGTTGTATACACACATAGAATCTATCACACCCGATCATCACGTGATTCTTCGAAACGACGAGTCTTAGCAATGGTGCCTACTAAGGACGAACACTTTATTAATTGATAATTAGTGAGATGGATCATCTTATAAAGATACCATCACGATCTAAGCAATACAAGATGCATCGGAAGAATTAACATCACATGCAATTCATTATATGTGATATGATATGGCCTTTCTTCTTGTGCCTTCGATCTCCATCTCCAAGCACGAACATGATCTCCATCATCACCGGCATAGCATCAAGGTCAATGGCGTCGCTTCATGGTTGTCCTCCACCAACAGCAACTATTACAACTACTTTGATTAATAGACACACAAGTCTTAAATAAAATTTAAAGAAAACCATAAGGGTCCTGCGGGTTGCCAACTTACAATACGGATCATTACATACATAAAATATAATCACAATCATCATGGCCATATAACATCACAACACAAGCCCTGCAAAAACAAGTTAGACGCCTCTAATTTTCTCTGCATGTTTTACGTGGCTAGGGCTTTCAAATAAGAACTGTTCTAACTTACGAACAAGAACCACAACATTGATATGTCAAGTGCCCATTGCAAATTGAATCTTCACTATGGTGGGAGAGAGACACCCGCAAAGCCAGTTGTGCAATGCAAGTTGCACGTTGAGCATGGAGAAAGTCTCATGTTCGATGACATATAAGGTTATTGTAACACCCCGGTTTTAGTTATTATTATATTAGGGTTTGTTGTGCATCATAAGCATCATATCTTAAATGCATGCAAAGAAAATTAAATATAAAACCCTAGTCTTACCTCTCTCATTGTTCAAATTTTTTTGGATTTTGAAAATTATCAAAATATGTGGAGCCAAAATGTTATAAGGTCCCCTAAGTGTTCTAAAAATATTTTAAAACCTCTGGTATTTTTCAAACAACTCAAAACATAAATGAATTTGGAATTACAAACACAAAAGGCAAAATTGAATTGGAAAAATGTTTTTAGAAAGAAAAACAAACCCAAATAGCAGTCAGGCCGTAACCCATCTTCCCTTTCTCCTCTCTTCCGCTCACGCGTGTAGCCAATAGCCTCTGCGCGGCCCTTTATCGGCCCAATACCGCTTCGTTGCTTCCTCCTATCATCTTCCTCCTCCCGCAAGCACCTGCGTGTCGGTGCTGCCGCTGTTGATCGTCGCCACGCCAAGATCCCCGCTCTGCCGCTGTTCTGGAGGAGATAATATCGCCACGACACCCTCTCGCTCGTCCCTATCCTCTCACTCTCCCCCATTCTCTCTCTCTCTCTCACTCACTCTCTTGTTCCCCTTCGAGGCCGAACCCTAGCTCTATTGCTGCCTCGAATCACCATCGCTCTGGTTTTTCCTGAGCTCCACTGAGCATGCTGGAAGCTTCCCCTCGTCCTCCTATACCCCTCCATCAACGTAATTGATCCGGGACACACGGAATCAAGCCCCATGACCCCTGTCTACCTCAAGCCCGATGAGCGCCGCCGGAGCCATTGACATTGATGCTGACTTCCTCTGTACTCACCGAGGCTATATACACATCAAGGGTGTGCAAGCGATCCTCCTGGATGCCTCCTTCCTTTCCCTCTTGTTGTAGTTCATGCATGTGCCATTAGCTTCCGTTTGTCGTCATCGGTTGTCGTCGTACCACCTGATCTGGCGACCAACAGAGGACGGCGCCACCAAGTTTGAGTCCGCCTCGTCGTGCTGGTCCGAACGTGCCAAGTCGCGTAGCCCCACGCCCCTTTCCCCGCAGTCTCTGATAACCATCTTTCGTGGTCTCCGATGATCCCATGTGGCGCCAAGGTGGCATCGATGTGGCGCCGTGTGGCCGTGACGTGGAGGTCAATCAAGGTCTGCCATGGTGTTAGTCTATGTGGCCCCATGTCCCACCTGTTAGTCACTGTGGGTAACCCAGTAGCGGTATAAAAAGTATTAGATGGTCATGGTGACGTCAGCCCCATCTCATGATGATGCAGTAAAGTTTTTTAAATTGATTTATTAATTCCATATTTGGTTTAATATTGTAAATTCAATAAATTTTAATCCATATATTGGAAAAATATGTATAATATATCGAAATATTTAGAAAAATGAGATCTACCTATTTAATGTATCATCATGCATTGTTAAGAAACTTACATGACAAGTGTAATTAGAAGAACAAACCAACCCCTATCATATACATCTGGAGTTTCTTCGAACTAGGGTTTATAACCGTCATAACCCCGATTAACCACGTTTGGCCTGTTTGCACTACTAGAGCTTATATCTGTGTCCTGCTTAGTCATGCATAGCTGTAAGTGTTGGTTCATCCAGATGATGTATCCGATGCAGAGAATCTAGTATGACAGGAGAACGTGATGAGATAATATCAGAGGTGATATGAGTTTTAACATGCTAAGGCTTGTATGGGAGGCCATGGTGGGATGTGGTTTTTCTAGTCCCATGCTCGCCACCACTAGGACCCGAGTTCTTGCATTTGGAAACGAGATGAGTGTACAACCAAATGGGGCCTGGAAAACCTCACGAGCAACTAACTTTCCTAGTAGATTCCATCAGTCACATAGTTCGGGCGTTCCATTCGACATGCATTCTGGATCTTCTCGAAGGCAGTGAAGGAGGTGCATTCATAACAGGTAGGTAAGCATGGTCGGGGTTGCTTGGGGTAGATATCGCCCCTAGTAAACCAACCTCGCCTCCCATCTCTAGGGACCGACTTCGGGATTTGACCCGTTACGACGGAACCATCCTTAGGGTGTGACTCATGGTCTCGGCGAAAGCAAGGTAAAGGTAGTATCTAACCACCCTCTGTCGGCCTTCCAAGGAAGAGGGCTAATGTACTGGCATTAAGATAAGGTTAGTACGTGTGGTTAAAGTTGTACACCCCTGAAGTGTTAAATCTTTTCGAAAAGCCGTGTTCACGGTTATGAATGCTTGGTGACCGAATTCTAAGATCATAGAGAACTATAACCTAATCGTAAAACTTGGTAGATCAACGTGTTCTTAAGGATGCTTCCTCATGGGTATGAGGGGGTGATCGTAGTTTAGGTGATGAAGATGACTTGGTGGATATTAAAGATATGATGATCAATACTTAGGAGATGTCGCTCTCTTATCCCTTTTTAAAATGATCTGATTAGACGAGCTTCTTCTCTCTCTTATTTTATAAACAAAGATGGATTTATGCAAAACAACTCCATCAGCCAGAAGTCTTGCAACATAAACCCTATACTCACCCTTTCTTTGTTGATACTTTTGGCAGAGTAAGTGTTCCTTGAAGACGAGTTCCGTATGACATCGACACCAACGAGTAGCTTGGGATTCCCGCTGGCAGCCTAGAATCTATGGGTTGGGACGTCATCGCTATGCTTCATGCCTCTTAGGCCATTTGTTAAGTTTGCTATACTTAATAGCATAATTTGCCTTCTGTTGTTTGATGTTTGTGGTCAGTGACCTCTGCTTGTAATAATTTGGTTCTTTGCTCGGTTATGAGCTTGCTGTAATAATTTTGTGTCGTAGGGTCACTGTGTTACCGATTCTTCATTGGATATCCTCGAGCTCAAGGTTAAGCTTATGTCAGGCGGAGGTCTAGGATTTGTTTTGACCTGATCTAGGGGGTGTTTCGAGTCTTGGTATATGAGCAGTACCGACCATAGGAAAACCTTTCTATTGGTCGATGTTGAGTCTAGTGTTTGTGAAAAATATTTTAAAAGATGAAAAGTATTTGCGAAAACTCTAGTATGCTTCTTTACTCCTTATACAGTTTTGCTCTAAGTCTGGGTCTTCTTATCTCGTGTTGACTTTGGAAAAGCTTTGATATCTCTTCTAGTCTTTCAAAAGCTTAGGTGCCTTTTTGGGCATGACGTTTCTAAGCCAGTTGACCTAGTGTTGAGTCTAGAGTTGTGTGTGTTGTATATTCCTTGTTCCCTTTGTTCTGCTTCATCTGAGAGATTCCTTTCCATCATGATACCTCTATCTTTTGGACCCACAATATTATATTTTCGGATCCACAGTGTTCTGTTCTAGGCTTCGAGGTTTTCTTTCGCCTTGTGTGTGTCAACACCCGGATTTTTCAATCCTAGATGCCTGTTATGCCATACATCGCAATCCCAGGATTACCATTTTTGCGAGACATAACAGAATTGGATACCATAGTACATCATCCATTACAACGATACATAAGTTCTTACACAAATAGGGATCTCATGATCCAGTTCTTAAAACAACATCCAGCAGCGGAATACGTAATAATAACGGTAGTGTAGGCGAAGCTCCATCTTCGGTCATGAGCAATGACGATGGGAGATGATCCTAGTTATCGTAACCTTCCTGGGGTCCATCTTCCAGGTACTCCTCTTTATAGTCTGGCCATGGGAATAGCCAGGGACAAAGCCATGAGTACTCTTTAAGTACTCGCAAACTAATACTAACAAGTAAAAGGGGTTTTTGGATAATAGGACACTAGGCTCTAGGGTTGTTTTGCAAAAGTCAGATTTATCTCTACTAGGTTCCAAGGCTAGTCACAATGTTATAACTCCTAAGTGGGAATTTGTATTTCATATCACAACTCCGTTGTGGTCAAGTCAAAGTCTCAATTCATTTGACAGGTCATTTTGAAAAGTCTGACGGGGGAACAGATATGGCCACTCAATCGTCCATAATCATGACGCGGCTATTCGAATAGTTTGACACTCTGCAGAGATTGTAGACTTTCACCACAACATTTGATACATCCGTCAGGAACAAATCCTGAATTCACCATACTCAGTATGCGGATAATCAATCCTAACCTTTCAATTACACTCCCTAGTATAAGCACCTCTCCTGTGAGTTTGGCCTCCCAACCATGACCAATCGTCATCTTGGGTAATTGCAGTGGAAAATCTTCACAAGGTAGCCTCAGCTCAGACCTTGGCCGTGAGGGAACTAATACTAAGGTATATAAGTTTCCAAATAAGCCCTACCCAATATTCGGGTATTGTGGTTGTACGATAAAATTGGAATGGTATCGCATCCAGACAACCATCAGTTTTATAAAGGGCTAAGGCTCATGCCTCAACATTTTCATCACCAAAATCATCAAGTGTTTGGAAACACATGTCCAAAACATTTCAATAGAATGATCCATCATTCCAAGGTTTTCATAACCATTTTTCCACCAAGTATTCCCATCTAAAGTTGATCAAGTTTTATGCTTAGCACTAGCATCTACAGGTGGGGGTAGGCACTAATGAGGGGTGGTAAACTAATGGGGTTTCAACTAAGTCCAACCTTATATCTTAGGCTGATATCAAGGTTTCTAACCTAGGCCAAATTTTATGCTCTTTATGCAACCTTCAAATATCTTTCTAGTATCTATAAGTCACTTAAGTAAACTCTCGGTAAGCTTTGATAAAGAAATAAAGTAAGAAGCTTGTAAGTAAAACTAGGATTGGTTTATCAAGTGGGTGTGATCACATATGCTTAGGGCATATATTAGGCATAGTAACAAGTAGGGGTTTGTTGCATCAGTAGGGTATCTTGCAAGTGTTAGCTTGCATAGATGTCAATATAAGCTTGCATAGGTATAGCATCATCTTGCACATTCACTAGTAGTATTAGGCTTGCCTTGTGTAGAGCAGTGGTTGAAGTTCTCCTTGGCTTCCTCTTCGTAGTATCCTCCTTCCTCCTCGTATCCTTGGTCGGTACTAGCGTCTATGAATAAATACGAGGTACACAATCACCAAACAATACTTAACTACTTGCAATCATCACACACAAGGGTCCTATAGATGATCTAGCATCATCTCTAACATTACAAGGTTAAGGCTTGATTTAATTCCTTTTATTTTTAGAAAAGTAATTTCTACTCATTGAAAAACTACTTAAGATTTAATATTCTCCAAACCAAACATGGGATCATGTTGACACATGTCATCACCACATATTGTAGTCCAAGGGAATGTGATTTAAAGTGGTGTCAAAATTTAATAAGGTTTTACCCTTTTATTTTAATTAATTAAAGTGGCTAGTAATGCCTATGGGGCATTATTTTATTACTTGAATATTATTTCTGCAAGTAAACCTATATATTTTTATATATTCTGAAAGGTATGGTTAAATGTGATTTTTGAGAGTTGGAATCAACTCAAAAGCTATTATGGAATCAACTCAAAAGCTTCTGCCTTGTTATTTTTACCATGGGTGATCTATAGACCCAAATGACTTGAATCCAACGGGCTTGGATTCAGCATTCACAGACATTTCCAACAAAATTGGTTTCATTCAATTTGGTGTACTGAATCGATCTGGGTTGATTTTTGAAGTTGGGTACATAAGTGTGTTTGAATTTAAATGGAAAAAGTTTAATTTGAATAAGTGGGCTGCGCGGGAAAAGTTAACGGGCCGGCCTGCTAAGTGCAGTGCTCCCGCAGGCTGCTTAAGCGGGTGTCCCCACTCGTCAGTGACACGGGGCTGGGCAAAGCGGTATGGGGCAACGTGGATCATTCGATCTAGTTCTAATCCAACGGCTGGGGGTCATCGTCGACGCGAGACAACACCGGCGAGAACGAAACCTAGCACGGCCAGTGAGGGGTGCTGGGGGCTCACCGGGGTACAAGCGAGGGTCGGTGAGGCGGGCGAACGACAAAGTCGACGACGGCGAACTCAGGGGTGGTCGCGGCAGCTCCTGGGGTGGACGAAATCGATGGCTCCCTTCTTCTCCAGAGGCGGCGGGCCCCGGTGAAATTCCGGCGGGGTGGTGCTCGTCTTGCTCTGAGAACGGTGTGGCACGATCCGTGAGGAGAGGGGAGTGAGATGATGTGAAGAGATCGAGCGGGGGTGGCCTCTATTTATAGTCGAGCGAGGGGACCGTCGGGGCACACGGTGAGCTCGTCGGGGGCGAGGTTACAGGGGGCTAATTGCATGTGCAAGGGTAGGGGACGGTGCGGTGTCTCCTAGCGATGCTCAACGACATGGTTTCGAGGCGTGGGGCGGTGCGGCTAGGTCTGGAACGGGCGATGCTCTGCGCGGCAGAGGCGGCGTCTTTGATGGCGGGCGGTGGCTGTGCGGCACGGGGCAGCAAACGGGGATGTCTGGCGGTCTCCTGGGTCGGTGGCGATCGTGTGTGCACGCGGTGAGGGCGGCGCGCGGTCTGTGGATGCTGGTCGAGGGTGGTGCTCTGGCGCACGCTCGGCATGGTCTCTGGCAGTCTGGGCGCGGCTCTTGCGCGTGGTCCAGGGCTTGGCAACGCTCGTGGCTGGGACAGTGAGTGGCGGTGGACGGTGGGCTGCCTCCCAGGCATGCTGGCTAGGCTTGTTGCTGCTCCTAGCTTGCTGTCGACTATGGGGTGGCAAGGGGGTGCTCGACTGTTCACCATTGATGGCAATGGCAAGCTCACAGTGGTGCTAGTGCTTGGCTAATCTTCTTAGATGATCTACTGAGCTGGTTGTGAGCTAACTAGGGAACAAGTTAGGCAAGAATCACTGCTCACAATAGTGTTTGATGTTTGTTTGATTTGTGTCTGCAACCTGTTTGATGAAATGGCCGCATGAAATCAAGTTTTGAATTTTGAAAAGATTTTTGGTGGGTTTGCTAGATTGGTGATAGTGAGTCTGCAGATGCTTGGGTTTTGAAAGTTGAGCTTGTTTGAGTGGTTTTTGAAAAAGTAGGATCTTCCCATATGATAAGGATTCAATTTTGAATTGTCATTTAAACTATGCATTTGAAAGTTTCTGGATGATCACAAAGTGGGCCTTGATACTTTGTTATGAGTACATTCAAGGGGTGCAAAGATCCAGAAAAGTTTCTATTAGGTTTTGAAAATTTGAGACAGCCAAAGTAGGCATGGGAGTTAAATTGGTCAAAATGACCATTCATTTAATATATGTGTTTTGATTTACTTGTCTTTAGGAAAAGTGTGGGAAATGTTTTAGATGATGTTTATTTCACCTAAGAAACATTTTACAAGCAATGAAACAAACAAACAAGGTGGGTTTAATAGAATTCAAAATCAATGCATACACATATGCATGCATTCATAAATTTATTTAGTAAAGTTTTTGTTAACCCTAAGTTTGATGATCCAAGCTTAGTATTTTTTGGGATGTTACAGTGTGCCTCCTTTTTGTTTGTTTGGGTACTTCAGAAGGTGTTTCTTATTTTGGAAGCTACCTTGTGATTACTACCTTACAGTGTAAGCTATGTCACTCAAGTAGTACTTCTTTCTCGGGTTTTAACCCTTGGACTTGAACCTAAGATCCTTGATTGTGCAGGATTTCGATGTTGTGAATCTTGTACATGAAGATGACCTTTAATCCAAGATCCCATCCTTTGACCCCTATCATCAATGTTCACACATTACCTCAGTATGGCTGGTAGTACAATTCCAGTCTTCAAGCTTGTGGTCTATGTCGCGATTGAATTGTGACAATTAAGGACTTCCCCTACCACTAGCCGTGGCAGACGTTCTTCAACAGAACTAAATATATCACGACAAGAGTACTCCTCGAGAGTCTCGCATCTATATCCATGACTCGGCCACACTTTTCCCTTCTCTGCATTTGTTTTGTGAAGGTTGTTGACTTCTGTATCCACCTCTCTGGATTCTATCCTAAGAATGTTCCTTTTTTTCCTTATTGTTCTCCAACCTTTATCTACCAGTCGGTAGCCAAGTAGTAAATATGCATTGGTGTCTTCCGATGCAAGATACTCTTGTGGTCCATAAAGACAAACCATTTCAGAATGTCTAGGAGAAACAGACTTGTCATATCTAGGATCAGGTCAAAGTGTTGTAATCTACAGATCAAGAGGCATTGATTAGCTTCTATCTGTTATACCTTAAAGTGTTACACCCTTTTATACTAAGAGGTCGTGCTGAGTTTCACGACCCCTTAATGAAGTGATGCTTCTACACCTTTTTACCCACCCTTCCTATGAGCTTCTGTGCTCGTGAAAGTTGCGTGTGCGTAATGATGTGGCCATTCAATATTTTTAGCAATTATTATTGTTTTGATCTCCAAGGACATTTGTGTCATTCTTATCGTGGTTGGTTAACCCTATCACTAAGCAAAGCTTGACTGTACTACCAAGTCCATTATTCTGGTACACCTCTTCGGTTAAAGAGTTAGGCTGGTGCCGAAGCTCTAAGACTATGTCATCTTGCCTTGTAAAGCAAGTTTTCTCTCGAACACGTGACATATAGGTGGTTCGTGATATTCTAGATGTCTACTAGAAGTATTGCCATGTTACCACAAGACCGTGTTGTCAAGTTCTTGAGCAAGCAAGTTCTCTGAACTGCTCTTTGCTCCAAGGATATGTATTGGATACCCCTGAACTAGTTGGTTGAGCTTAAACAACAACTTGGAGAGTTGTAAGACAAAAGTTCTATCCCACTCAGTTCCTCCTTAAAGGGACGTCTAGTTTTGTCCGTGTTGAAGAATGATAATATTTCCTTTGTGGATATGTTATCTTCCCCCACCTTTGATTTGAGTTGGGTTATTGTCAAATCAAAGTCGGTTCCAAGGACTATCAGATGATGTTTCTTCATGTGATGTTTCACTTGAATATATCTTCATGTCCTTTGGTCTGACCAATATTGTTGCCTCGTTCAAGCAACATGTGAGTCCATCTTATTGGAGTGTCTCTATAAGTTTGTTGTTAAGCCCGTCGACAATATCCTTATCTTCTCCATGTTAGATCCGATTCATATGGGACATTGGGCATTAATGTTGGAAACTATCAAGAACTATCGTCGGGTCATCTCGAAGTATGCGTTCTGGATGTTAGAAGTAACCTTCTCCGGTTCACGTGCAATTGTTGAAAGGTGTCACCGTGGAATGACGAAGAGTTATCCTTCTTTCCTTAAGGATACATGTGTGTTTTATTGTTAGTACTTTATTTGTATGTATCTTTCTTTCGACAAGTTGCTAAATGCATGGGTCTAGAAATCTAGCACAGTCTTTTTGAGGTTTACACTGTAGTCCACATCTTGAGAATCTAGTAACTTTACCTTGGTGGTAAACGTTACACATTTTCACATATTTCCTATTCGGACATGATGAGTCTGAAATATCATTTCACCTAACCAAAGCTGAATCCCAAGCAGCAATGATGGTTGGTGTTATTCAAGGTTTTGACATACGTCTCTATAACTCTGGCAAGATTGATGTAGTGGTTAACACAATTAGCCATAAGACCTATTGCCGTATTCCTTGAATCAGCAATAACAACCACTTCTCATGAGGCTTCTTCTGTGACTTATTATAGGAGTTGTGCTTATGGTTTCCTTGTTTTCGAAATACAACCTTTACTTGATGTCTGATTCCTCGAACATCAAGGAGAACATTTTAAGTAGTGTTGCTAAATGTCTCTCGGTCAATCCTCTAGACCCTTTATGTTGGCAAGCATCTTGTTGTGCCAAGTAAACAAAGTCTGAGAACAAAGTTTCTTTTTCTCGTGTCATCGGGAATCTTCTTACCTATTCATATGATGGTGTAAAGTTATATCATGATATTTGGCATAGATCTTGATAGTCCTGGACAACTAAAGAGTTTCCTTCTTTTCTCATTCATGTTTTAAGAGTGACTATGATTTTTGGTAATTTGTGGTTCATCTTGCTACATGTTCCTTGCGACTCTTATGAATCCTCTCCACCAAAACATTTTTCTGTCTTGGCCTTCTGTTGGATGAAAGAGTGACCCTTCTGTTTCAACAGTAGTTCGACAACTTGGTTTTGTTGATCCATATATTTGAAATCTGATGTTTCTACCAAAGTTGTTTTGTAGAAGTTCCCTATCGAAGTCACTGGTCATGTTCTTTCTGTTGGAACCCTTCCCCTTTCAGAAGATTAACTCTTCTATAAGCTCCATGGTCTCAATCCTTATGAAGACCATCTATCTAAACAACTTGAAACCTTCTCCTCTTGTTTCCTCCGTTACCTTGATGTGTTTCATATAGCCATATCAGAGTTGTTTCTGAACACTCCATCCATGAGTTAACCATGAGATACTCTGTGTGTTGTTTAGTGTGTTTCCCTCTTATCTTTAGAGTGACCATGTTTCTTTCTCTCTTTATCTCTTTTCCTACCTTAGGAATATCGGGTCAAGATTCTCGTAAGGGGGATAGAGCTGTAACACCCCAGTTTTAGTTATTATTATATTAGGGTTTGTTGTGCATCATAAGAATCATTTCTTAAATGCATGCAAAGAAAATTAAATATAAAACCCTAGTCTTCCCTCTCTCTTTGAAAATTGTTCAATTTTTTTGTATTTTGAAAATTATCAAAATATGTGGAGCCAAATTGTTATAAGGGCCCCTAAGTGTTCTAAAAATATTTGCAAACCTCTAGTATTTTTCAAACAACTCAAAACAGAAATGAATTTGGAATTACAAACACAAAAGGAAAACAGAATTGGAAAAATGTTTTTAGAAAGAAGAAAAGAACCAAAGAGCAGTCAGGTCGTAGCCCATCTTCCCTTTCTCCTCTCTGTCGCTCACGCGCATCGACAACGGCCTCTGCGCGGCCCATTACCGGTCCAATACCCCTTCACTGCTTCCTCCTATCGTCTTCCTCCTCCTGCAAGCAACTGCGTGCCGGCGCTGCCGCCGTCGATCATTGCCGCACCAAGATCCCCTCTCCGCTGCTGTTCTGGAGGAGATAAGATTGCCACGATGACCTCTCGCTCGTCCCTATCCTCTCACTCTCCCCTAGTGCCTCTCTCTCTCTCACTCGTTCCCCTTTGAGGCCGAACCCTAGCTCTGTTGTTGCCTCGAATCGTCGTCTCTCTGGTTGTTCCTGATCTCCACTGAGCATGCTGGCAGCTTCGCCTCATCCTCCTCTACCCCTCCATCAAAATAATCAATCCAGGAGACACGGAATCGATCCCCGTGACCCCTGTCTTCCTCAATCCCGATGAGCGCCGGCGTAGCCATTGACGTTGATGCCGACCTCCTCTGTCCTCACCGAGGCTATATACGTGTTGAGGGTGATCAAGCAAACATCCTAGATGCCTCCTTCCTTCCTCTCTCTTTGTAATTCATGCCCGCGCTGTTATCTTCCGTTCGCCACCATCGATCATCATCGTACCACCTGCTCCGACGACCAACAGAGGGCGGCACCACCAAGTTTGAGTCTGCATCGTTGCACTGGTTCGAGCGAGCCAAGTCGCGTAGCCCCGCATGCCTTTCCCCGCCGTCTCCGGTGATCATCTAGCATGGTCTCCGACGAGTCCATGTGGCACCAAGGTGGCGTCGGCATGGCGCAGTGTGGTCGTGACGTGGAGGTCAATCAAGGTCTTCCACCTGTTAGTCACTATGGGTAACATAGTAGCGGTATGAAAAGTATTAGATGGTTATGGTGACGTCATCCCCATTTCATGCTGACGCAGTAAAGGTTTTTAAATTGATTTATTAATTCCAGAATTTGGCTTAATATTGTAAATTCAATAACTTTTAATCCATAAATCATAAAAATATGTATAATATATCAAAATGTTCAGAAAAAATGAGATCTGCCTATTTAATATATCACCATGCATTGTTAAGAAACATACATGACAAGTTTAATTACAAGAACAAACCAACCCCTCTCATATACATCCGGAGTTTCTCCGAACTAGGGTTTTTACCCCTTGGAACCCCGATTAAATTGTCAAGCATGTCTTAGCGTTATATTTCGATACAATTTAAATTTTCATATAATCATCCTTGCTTAAGCATTGCATCGATGCCATGTGTTGATTGTTTACCTTTCTTTCCGGTGATTTGGTTCTTCTTTGGTAGAATATGATATCGAGATCGAGATCGAGATCGAAGACCATGATCAAGACCGTCAAAGATCTACCAACATTACTTGAGCAACTATAATCAAGTCAAGCCAAGGCTTTCGAAGATCTGCTCATTGGTTATCAACGGGCAAAGGCAAGCATAACCCCACCATGATATAATCCTATGATTTCAAAAGCATTTCAATTTCATCCATGATGCATACAATTATACTGTGGTATTTTATCAATAGATAGAGTATCCTATTTGTTGCATTGCTCCCTTTGAGCTTATATTACGTGATCCACTGCTCCTAGCATAGATATGTTTGGCTTGTGTGCACTACTAGAGCTTATATCTGTGTCTTGTTTAGTCATGCATAGCTGTCAGTGCTGGTTCATCCCGATGATGTATCAGATGCAGAGAATCTAGTATGACATGAGAACATGATGAGATAAGATCAGAGGTGATATGAGTTTAAACATGCTACAGCTTGTATGGGAGGCCACGGTGGGATGTGGTTTTTCTAGTCCCATGCTCGCCACCACTAGGACCCAAGTTCTTGCGTTTGGAACCAAGACGAGCGTACAACCAAACGGGGCCTGGAAAACCTCATGAGCAAGTAACTTTCCTAGTAGATTCCATGAGTCACATAGTTCGGGCGTTCCATTCGACATGCATTCTGGATCTTCTCGAAGGTGGTGAAGGAGGTGCATTCATAATAGGTAGGTAAGCCTGTCCGGGGTTGCTTGGGGTAGATAGCGCCCCTAGTAACCCAACCTCTCCTCACATCTCTAGGGACCGGCTTCGGTATTTGACCTGTTACGGCGGAACCATCCTTAGGGCGTGACTCATGGTCTCGGTGAAAGCAAGGTGAAGGTCGTGTCTAACCACCCTTTGATGGCCTTCCAAGGAAGAGGGCTAATGTATTGTCATTAAGAGAATGTTAGTATGTGTGGGTAAAGTTGTAAACCCATGCAAGGTTATATCTTTTAGAAAATCCGTGTACACGGTTATGAACCCTTGGTGACCGAATTCTAAGATCATAGAGAACTATAACCTAATCAAAAAACTTGGTAGATTAACATGTGCTTAAGGATGCTTCCTCATGGGTACGAGGGTGTGATCCTAGTTTAGGTGATAAAGATGAGTTGGTGGATATTAATGATATGATAATCAATAATTTGGAGATGTCGCTTTCTTATCCCTTTTTAAAATGATCTGATTAGATGAGATTCTTCTCTCTCTCTCTCTCTCTCTCTCTTGTTTTATAAATAAAGATGGCTTTATGAAAAACAACTCCCCCAACCAGAAGTCTTGCGGAGTACACCCTGTACTCACCCTTGCTTTGTTGATACTTTTGGCAGAGTAAGTGTTCCTTGAAGACGAGTTCTATACGACATAGACACTAATGAGTATCTTGGGGTTCCCGACCGGCAGCCTAGAATCTATGGGCTGGGACGTCATCGTTATGCTTCAGGCCTCTTAGGACATTTGTTAAGTTTTCCATACTTAATAGAATAATTTGCCTTCTGTTGTTTGTCGTTTGTGGTCAGTGACCTATGCTTGTAATAATTTGGTTCTTTGCTCGGTATCGGGCTTGCTGTAATAATTTTGTGTCGTAGGGTCACTACTGTGTTACCGATTCTTCACTGCATGTCCTCGAGCTCAAGGTTAAGCTTATATCAGATGGAGGTCTAGGATTTCTTTAGCCCTGATACCGGGGGTGTTATAGTTAGCCCGTGTGTCAACACCCGGATTTTTCAATCCTAGATGCCTGTTATGCCATACATCGCAATCCCAGGATTACCATTTTTGCGAGACATAACAGAATTGGATACCATAGTACATCATCCATTACAACCGATACATAGGTTCTTACACAAATAGGCATCTCATGATCCAGTTCTTAATACAACATCAAGCAGCGGAATACGTAATAATAATGGTAGCGTAGGCGAAGCTCCATCTTCGAGTTCACAGGCAATGCTGACGATAGGAGATGATCCTAGTTGTCGTAACCTTCCAGGGTTCCATCTTCTAGGTACTCCACTTCATAGTCTGGCCATGGGAATAGCCAGGGACAAAGCCATGAGTACTCTTTAAGTACTCGCAAACTAATACTAACAGGTAAGGGTCTTTTTGGATAATAGGACACTAGGCTCTAGGGTTGTTTTGCAAAAAGCCAGGTTTATCTCTACTAAGTTACAAAGCTAGTCAAAATTTTATAACTCCTAAGTGGGATCTTGTAGTTCAGGTCACAACTCGGTTGTGGTCAAGTCAAAGTCTCACTTCATTTCACAAGTCATTTTGAAAAGTCTGACGGGGGAACAATATGGCCACTCCAACTGTCCATAATCATGACGCCGCTATTCAATAGTTTGACACTCTGCAGAGTACACTTTCACCACAACATTCGATACATCCGTCAGAACAAATCCTGAATTCACCATACTCGATATGCGGATAATCAATCCTAACCTTTCAATTACACTCCCTAGTATAAGCACCTCTCCTGTGAGTTTGGCCTCCCAACCATGACCCTTTGTCATCTTGGGTACTGCACAGGTGGACAATCTTCACAAGGTAGCCTCAGCTCAGACCTTGGCCATGAGGGAACTAATACTAAGGTATATAAGTTTCCAGTCAAGCCCTACCCAATATTCGGGTATTGTGGTTGTACACAAAAATTGGAATGGTATCGCATCCAGACAACCATCAGTTTTATAAAGGGCTAAGGCTCATGCCACAACATTTTTATCACCAGAATCCTCAAGTGTTTGGAAACACATGTCCAAAACATTTCAATAGAATGATCCATCATTCCAAGGTTTTCATAACCATTTTTCCACCAAGTATTCCCATCTAAAGTTGATCAAGTTTTATGCTTAGCACTAGCCTCTACAGGTGGGGTTGGTACTAATGAGGGGTGGTAACTAGTGGGGTTTTACTAAGTTCAATCTCATGTCTTAGGCTGAGATCAAGGTTTCTAGCTTAGGCCAAATTTTATGCTCTTTATGCAACCTTCAGCACAACTGTCTAGTATCTACCAAACTCTTAGGTAGACTATAAGTAAGCTTTGATAAAGAAATAAAGTAAGAAGCTTGCCATAAAACTAGGATTGGTTTTCAACAAGCAAGTAGGGTCACAAGTATGGGTTTGTGGCATCAGTAGGGTATCTCGCAAGGGTTGGCTTGCATCAATATGAGTCTAAGCTTGCATAGGTATAGTATCAGCTTGCCTTGTGCAGGGTAGTGGTTGAATTTCTCCTCGGCTTCTTCTTCGTAGTATCCTCCTTCCTCCTCGTATCCTTGGTCGGTACTAGCGTCTATGAATAAATACGAGGTACACAATCACCAAACAATACTTAACTACTTGCAATCATCACACACAAAGTCCTATAGATGATCTCGCATCATCTCTAACATTACAAGGTTAAGGCTTGGTTTAAATCCTTTGATTTTAGAAAAGTAATTTCTACTCATTAAAGAACTACTTAAGATTTAATATTCTCCAAACTAAACATGGGATCATGTTGACACATGTCATCACCATATATTGTAGTCCATGGGAATGTGATTTAAAGTGGTGTCAGAATTTAATAAGGTTTTACCTTTTTATTTTAATTAATTAAAGTGACTAGAAATGCTTATGAAGCATTCTTTTATTCTTTGAACACTATTTCTGCAAGAACACCTATATATTTTTATATATTCTGAAAGGTATGGTTAAATGTGATTTTTGAGAGTTGGAATCAACTCAAAAGCTTTTATGGTTTAAATTTGAAAAATGTTTGAATGCAGAAAAGCTTCTGCATTGTTATTTTTGCTATGGGTGATCTATAGATCCAAATGACTTGAATCCAACGGGCTTGGATTAAGCATTCACAGACCTTTCCAACAAAATTGGTTTCATCCAATTTGGTGCACAAAATCGATCTGGGTTGATTTTTTAAGTTGGGTACAGAAGTGTGTTTGAATTTAAAAAGAAAAGGTTTAATTTGAATTGCTGGGCTGCGCGGGAAATTCTAACGGGCCGGCCTGCTAAGCGCAGTGCTCCCACGGGATGCTTAAGTGGGTGTACCCACTCGTCAGTGACACGGGGCTGGGCGAAGCGGTATGGGGCAACGTGGATCGTTCGATCTAGTTCTAATCCAACGGCTGTGGGTCATCGTCGACGCGAGACAGCTCCGGCGAGAACGAAACCTAAGCCGGAGGGGGTGCTGGGGCTCACGGGCACGGCGAGGGTCGGCGAGGCGGGCGAACGACGAAGTCGACAACGGCGAACCTCCTGGTACCGGTGGCTTCTCCTGGGGTGGCTCCAATTGTTGGCTCCTTTCTTCTCCAGAGGCGGCGGGCTCCGGTGAAATTCCGGCGATGTGGTGCTCGCCTTGGTCTGAGGATGGTGTGGCACGGTCAGTGGGGAGAGGGGAGTGAGATGGTGTGAAGAAATCGTGCGGGGGTGGCCTCTATTTATAGTCGAGCGAGGGACCGTCGGGCGCAGTGAGCTTCGTCGAAGCGGCGTTCTGGTGGCTAATGGCATGGGCAAGGGTAGGGGACGGTGCTGTGTCTCCTGGCGATGCTCAACGACATGGTCGCGAGGCATGGGGTGGTGTGGTTTTGTCTGGAATGGACGATGCTCTGCGCGGCAGAGGCGGCGTCTTCGACGGCGGGCGGTGGCTGTATGGCACGGCGCGGCAAACGGGGATGTCTGACGGTCTCCTGGGTCGGTGGTGATCGTGTATGCACGCGGTGAGGGCGGCGCGCGGTCTGTGGATGCTGGTCAAGGGTGGCGCTCTGGCGCACGCTCGGCATGGTCTGGGCGTGTCTTGTGCGCGTGGTCCAGGGCTTGGCTTCGCACTGGGACAGCGATGGCGGTGGACGGTGGGCTGCCTCCCAGACAAGGTTGGCACGGCTAGTTCTTCCTCTAGCCTGCTGTCGACTATGGGGTGGCATTGAGGTGCTTGGCTGTTCACCATTAATGGCAATGGCAAGCTCACAGGGGTGCTAGTGTTGGGCTAATCTTTCTAGATGATCTACTGAGGTGTGTGTGAGCTAACTAGGGAACAAGTTAGGCAAGAATCACTGCACACTATAGTGTTTGTTGTTTTGTTTGATTTGTGTCTGCAACCTGTTTGATGAAATGGCCGCATGAAATCAAGTTTTGAATTTTGAAATGAATTTTGGTGGGTTTGCTAGATTGGTTCTGGTGAGTCTGCAGATGCTTGGGTTTTGAAAGTTGAGCTTGTTTGAGTGGGTTTTGAAAAAGTGGGATCTTCCCATATGAAGAAGATTCAATTTTGAATTGTCATTTAAACTATGCATTTGAAAGTTTCTGGATGATCACAAAGTGGCCTTGATACTCTGTTATGAGTACATTCAAGGGGTGCAAAGATCCAGAAAAGTTTCTGTTAGGTTTTGAAAGTTTGAGACAGCCAAAGTAGGCATGGGAGTTAAATTGGTCAAAATGACCATTCACTTTAATATATTTGTTTTGATTTACTTGTCTTAAGGAAAAATGTGGGAAATGTTTTAGATGATTTTTATTTCATCTAAGAAACATTTTACAAGCAATGGATCACACAAAAAAAGTGGTTTTAAAGAAATTCAAAAACTATGCATAGACATATGCATGCATTTATGGGTTTAGTTAGAAAAGTTTTTGTTAACCCTAAACTTGATGATTAGTGTTTTGATGATCTAAGTTTGGTATTTTTGGGATGTTACAAACCTTCCCCCCTTAAACAAAATCTCGTCCCGAGATTTGAAAAAGGACGAAAAGATTACCTAGGATTTGAAGAGATCTGGAAACTCCGTTCTGATGTGATCTTCGCGTTCCCAGGTAGCTTCCTCTTCCGTGTGGTTGCTCCACTGAATCTTGAGAAACTTGATGCTTCGGGTTCGGGTAGTTCGAAAGGCTTCTTCCAATATACGGATGGGTACTTCAGGATAGGTCAGGTCATCTTTGATCTCTATGGTCCGGTGATCGATATTCTTGAACACTTCGGTCTTCTCGGGGACTTCGAGACATTTGCGAAGTAATGAGATATGGAACACATTGTGCACAAATGACATCTCTTCAGGTAGTTCCAGTTGATAAGATACTTCTCCTCCACGGTTCAAAATTTTGAAAGGTCCGATATATCTGGGGGCTAACTTTCCCTTGAGTTGGAAACGCTGCATTCCCTTCAATGGCGACACTTTCAGATAAACAAATTCTCTGATGTTGAAGGCGAGGTCTCGACGTCTCTTGTCGGCATAACTCTTCTGTCGGGATTGGGCGGTCTTGAGGTTCTCTCGAATCTTGTGAACCTTCTCTTCTGCTTCTCGTAGGATGTCGGGTCCGAAGATCTGACTCTCTCCTACTTCCAACTAGTTCAAAGGGGTGTGACACTTCCTTCCGTACATGAATTCAAATGGGGCCATTTGCAAACTGGCTTGGTAACTATTGTTGTATGAAAAATCTGCAAATGGCAGACAGTCTTCCCATTTGGATCCATATTCTAGCACACATGCTCTAAGCATATCTTCGAGTATTTGATTTACTCGCTCCGTTTGTCCATCGGTCTGAGGGTGATACGCGGTACTGAAATCTAGGCGGGTTCCTAAACCTTCTTGGACTTTCTTCCAGAATCCTGAGGTAAACTGAGTTCCTCGATCCGATACTATGTTCTTGGGGACTCCGTGCAAACTAACAATTCTAGCGATGTACAACTCCGCTAGCTTCGAACTCTGATAGGTGGTTTTGACGGGCAAGAAATGGGCGACTTTGGACAATCTGTCCACTGTGACCCAGATAGAGTCATTTCCCCTACTAGAAGTAGGTAGTCCAGTGATAAAGTCCATTCCTACAGAATCCCATTTCCATTCCGGAATCTGCAAAGGTTGCAACAATCCAGCGGGTCTTTGATGTCCTGCCTTGACTCGCTGACACATATCACACTTGGCGATATAGCTTCCGATTTCTCTCTTCATCTTATGCCACCAAAATTGCTCTTTCAAATCTTGATACATCTTAGTTCCTCCGGGATGGATAGAATAAAGAGTATCATGAGCCTCCTTCAAGATAACTTCTTTTAACTCAGAATATGATGGTACACAAAGGCATCCTTTGTACCACAAAACTCCTTCTTCGTCCTCGGTGAATCCGGGTACTTTGCCTGTACCGATACGATGCTTGATTCCGTCGATACTAGCATTTCCTTTCTGCGCCTCTTTAATCTGACTGATCAAAGTGGGCTGAAGTTCTATGCTAGCCAAAAATCCTTCACTTACTAATTCCACTCGAAAATCTTCCATCTCTTTGTGCAAACTTGGTTGCTCCTTCAAAATCATGGAGTTCAAGCGGCATGGCAATCTGCTAAGGGCATCGGCTACCACATTGGCTTTTCCAGGGTGATAGTGAATGTCCAGGTCGTAATCCTTGATTAGCTCAATCCATCTTCTCTGCCTCATATTCAGCTCCTTCTGAGTGAATATATACTTTAGGCTCTTGTGATCCGAATAAATCTCACAACGGTTTCCCATAAGGTAATGTCTCCATGTCTTCAGGGCTAGAACTACGGCTACGAGTTCGAGGTCATGGGTTGGGTAATTTTGTTCATGTTGCTTCAATTGTCGAGATAGATAAGATATAACTTTGCCTTCTTGCATTAGCACACATCCGAGACCAATCTTGGATGCGTCAAAATACACATCGAAGGGCTTCGTGATATCAGGCATAATCAAGATTGGGGCTGAAATCAATCTCCTCTTGAGTTCTTGAAAACTCGCTTCACATTTGTCGGTCCATTCAAACTTCTTGTCCTTCTTCAGCAATTGGGTCATGGGTCGGGCGATACTAGAGAATCCTTCTACGAATTTGCGGTAATATCCCGCCAATCCGAGAAAAGCACGAACTTGGGTTTGAGTGGTTGGGGCTTGCCAATCTTCTACATCTTTTACTTTGGCAGGGTCAACGGCAATTCCTCCTATTGATACAATGTGAGGAATCCTACCTCCTATAACCAGAATTCACATTTGCTAAACTTTGCATACAACTGATGCTCTCTAAGGGTTCCAAGAATGGTCCTTAGGTGTAGCTCATGTTCTTCTTCTGATTTGGAATAAATCAGTATGTCATCGATGAAAACAACGACAAACTTATCCAGGAAGTCCATAAAAATCTTATTCATGAGGTTCATGAAATAAGCGGGGGCATTGGTTAATCCAAAAGACATGACTGTATACTCGTACAATCCATATCTGGTGGTAAAAGCAGTCTTTGGAATATCCTCTGCACGGATTTTGAGTTGATGATAGCCAGTCCTAAGATCAATCTTAGAAAACACCTGGGCACCGGTCAACTGATCAAACAAATCTTCTATCTTAGGCAAGGGGTACTTGTTCTTGATGGTGACATCATTCAACTTCCGATAATACGTACACAAACGGTTACCTCCATCCTTCTTGTCCACAAACAAGACAGGTGATCTCCATGGTGACGCACTTGGTTGAATCAATCCGATTTCAAGCATGGAATCTAGTTGCTTCTTCAGTTCTTCTAGTTCTGACGGGTTCATACTATAGGGTCTCTAGGCTATGGGTCCTGTTCCAGGGATTAGTTCGATGATAAACACGATATCCTGATCTGGGGGCATACCGGGAAAAACATCTGGAAATACATCGGGGTATTCACTGACTATCCGAACTTGGTCAATGGTAGGCTGGGCTATACTCTTGTTACACTTGAATTGGCGAGGTAAGGTTTCAGATATATGCTCGACTGATATTCCGGTGGTACTGGTCATGGTGATGGATTTCTTGGCACAGTCAATCAATCCTTTATGCTTGGACATCCAATACATTCCTAGTACTACTTCCAAACCTTTAGTTCCGAGTACTATTAGATTAGCATAAAAATCTATGCCATGGATTCGGATAGGGACGGCTTTGCAAATTTGTCTAGCCTTGGTGGTTGATCCGGGAATTTGTACAATCATCACATGCTTCAATTTGGTTGGTTGAATTTTACTAGTGCAGGCAAATTCTTCGGTGACAAATGAATGCGATGCACCAGAATCAAACAACACTCTTGCAAGTACTGAATTAACAGAAAACATACCCAGCACAACGTCTGGCGCTTCCTGAGCTTCTTCAGCATGCATGAGAAAAAGACGGCCATTGCGGTTGAGTGAATTCCCTGGGGCAAATCTTCTCCCTGGTTGGACACGACGCTGCTGCTGAGCTGGGACATTGGCGTTGGGGGCTGTAGCATTCTTCTTGTTGGGGCACTCATTGGAATAGTGGCCTTTATTTCCACAGTCATAGCAAGTCACTTGTGACTTGTCCTTGGCTGCGACAGGCATAGCATTGCTTCCAGTCCTCGGGGAAGTGTTGGGGTTGGCGGTAGCATTGTTGGTGTTGAATTTGGGTTGGGCACGGGTGAAATTGCTAGAGTTGCCGGGGTTGTTGTTTCCTCCGGGTCTAGGGTTTCCACGGTTGGGGTAGGTAGGACGGGTCATAGGGGGTCTATTGGTTCTTGGGGCAAATCCTGGAGATGGGTTGGGGCGATACTTTGGGGTCTGATGGGTTCCTGGTTGATGCATCATTCGACACTTGCGGTTTTCATTGGCCTGGTTGATCTTTCCTTTCATTTGGATAGCAGAGTCTACAAGGGCTTCAATATCAACAAAGGGGATATTGACTAACACCGTCTGCATCTCGTCATGCAGACCATTCAGGAATCTTTCTTTCTTCTTGGCTTCGGTGTCTATCTCGTCTGGGGCATACCTAGCTAATGACAAAAATTTGTCACGGTATTCCACTACAGTCATCCTTCCTTGCTTCAACTCTCTGAACTCATCTCTCATTCTCTTGATTAAACCTGGTGGCACATGGGTTTTGCTAAACTTGACCTTGAATTCCTCCCAGGTCATCATCTGGCCTCCGGTCATGGCATGCACACTGTTCCACCATGCCCTGGCATCTCCGGCTAGATAATGGGTGGCGAACAGGATTTTCTCATTGGCTTCGACTCCTGCTACTTCTAAGTTATTTTCCATGGTTTGCAGCCAATCATCAGCATCTAGGGGTTCTTCTGACTTGGTGAAAACGGGTGGGTTGGTATTCTGGAAATTCTTGAGCTTAGATCCGTGGTTGTCCTAATTTCCGTGGCCTTGGTTGTTGTGGGCTAGCTGGGCTATCTGCTGCAGAGTGGCTAGGTTGGCTTGACGTTCCGCTCTTTCAGCTTCACGGTCAGAAGTCAACATTTGCAGGATCTGCAACATCGGGTCTGGGGCTGAACCACTTCCTCCACGTGGCATCTGAGGATTGATATAGCTCATGAGAAAAGAGGGAAATTTCTAAGGTTTTGGGTCTTTTGAAAAGTTTTTAGAGTTTGACTCAAGTTTTCTAGTAACTTGCGTTTTCATTCATTCACTCATAGCACACAGTACAACACACACCACATCAAGGAAAAACAGATGGTTTTAAGAACCATTCTGGAATCTAAGATCTGATGGGACCGACTACTACTCACTACGCTTAGTGCTCGGTCTACTACTCCTCGGAGTCTGTGGCTTCATCATCTTCAGCATCATCGATGAAGGCGAAATCATCCTCATCGGTGAAGAAGTCCATGGCCCGATCCTCCAGAAAATCATCGTCATCGCTGAGATAGGAGTAAGGGTCTCCACGAAGATCCTCTCCGGCATTCTCCCTTTCCTCCAATTGCATGTCCCTCTCGTGGATGGTCTCTTCCAGAGATGATATGCGATGGCGAAGACGGGCAATAATGCGCTCCTTCTTGTCGAGCTGACGGCGGCGAGACTTGCTAGCATGGCGATGGTCTGGTCCTTCGTCTTGATGATGGCAGACTTGTGGTTGCAATAGTCACGGCAGTTGTCCAACTCCTGTTGACGATCATACATCATGAAGCTAAGGTGGTCCAATTGAGTCTTCAGCTCGGGGTGGTATGGGGCTTCCAGTGGTTGTCCATTTGCATCACGTCTTGGGAAAAACTCAAAACGAGTACCCTTGATCTGATTGATGCTCTGTCCACACAGACGGGAAAGAGCTTCCTGCATTGCTCTGGCAAGTCCATCGAGCCAGTTGTTTTCCCTCAAGGTAAACTGAATTCCCTCCGCTATGGGAGGTTCAATCTTTCCTCGGAGACTTGCAACAATTAGCCACTGCAGATCTTCTCCTCCTTGATCATTGAGCTGAGCTCCAAAGAACTCGGGGTGTGGATGCTCTAGAATTTCCAAAAGCTGATCCAGATCCCTCTCAAAGATAAGGTCTCCCCCATTACAAGTTGGTAAAACTTGCTGTACTTCACGTCCATCTATAAAAATAGAGGATGAGTAGATTAGCAGAGTGATCAAGTGTGTCAAAATTTTATCTATTTTGCAAGAGTTTTTGAGGAACATGAATTTTTACGAAAGAATTAAAGAGATAAGAATGAGAATAGTTTTTTTGTAAATATTTGTTTTCTTTGGTTTTTGAAACTAAGTTTTTGGTTCAACGTCCAACCTAACTAGGGTCTCCTATGGTCAGGATGGCTCTGATACCAACTTGTCAACACCCGGATTTTTCAATCCTAGATGCCTGTTATGCCATACATCGCAATCCCAGGATTACCATTTTTGTGAGACATAACAGAATTGGATACCATAGTACATCATCCATTACAACCGATACATAGGTTCTTACACAAATAGGGATCTCATGATCCAGTTCTTAATACAACATCAAGCAGCGGAATACGTAATAATAACGGTAGCGTAGGAGAAGCTCCATCGTCGAGTTCACAGGCAATGCTGACGATGGGAGATGATCCTAGTTGTCGTAACCTTCCGGGGTTCCATCCTCGAGGTACTCCTCTTCATAGTCTGGCCATGGGAATAGCCAGGCACAAAGCCATGAGTACTCTTTAAGTACTCGCAAACTAATACTAACAGGTAAGGGTCTTTTTGGATAATAGGACACTAGGCTCTAGGGTTGTTTTGCAAAAAGCCAGGTTTATCTCTACTAAGTTCCAAAGCTAGTCAAAATTTTATAACTCCTAAGTGGGATCTTGTAGTTCAGGTCACAACTCTGTTGTGGGCAAGTCAAAGTCTCACTTCATTTCACAAGTCATTTTGAAAAGTCTGAGAACAGTGTGGCCACTCTAAGCTGTCCATAATCATGGACGCGCTATTCGAATAGTTTGACACTCTGCAGAGATTGTACACTTTCACCACAACATTCGATACATCCGTCAGGAACAAATCCTGAATTCACCATACTCAGTATGCGGATAATCAATCCTAACCTTTCAATTACACTCCCTAGTATAAGAACCTCTCCTGTGAGTTTGGCCTCCCAACCATGACCACTGTCATCTTGGGTACTGCACATGTGGACAATCTTCACAAGGTAGCCTCATCTCAGACCTTGGCCGTGAGGGAACTAATACTAAGGTATATAAGTTTCCAGTCAAGCCCTACCCAATATTCGGGTATTGTGGTCATAAAAAATTGGAATGGTATCGCATCCAGACAACCATCAGTTTTATAAAGGGCTAAGGCTCATGCCTCAACATTTTTATCACCACAATCCTCAAGTGTTTGGAAACACATGTCCAAAACATTTCAATAGAATGATCCATCATTCCAAGGTTTTCATAACCATTTTTCCACCAAGTATTCCCATCTAAAGTTGATCAAGTTTTATGCTTAGCACTAGCCTCTACAGGTGGGGTTGGTACTAATGAGGGGTGGTAACTAGTGGGGTTTTACTAAGTTCAATCTCATGTCTTAGGCTGAGATCAAGGTTTCTAGCTTAGGCCAAAATTTATGCTCTTCATGCAACCTTCAGCACAACTGTCTAGTATCTACCAAACTCTTAGGTAGACTCTAAGTAAGATTTGATAAAGAAATAAAGTAAGAAGCTTGCCATAAAACTAGGATTGGTTTTCAACAAGCAAGTAGGGTCACAAGTATGGGTTTGTGGCATCAGTAGGGTATCTGGCAAGGGTTGGCTTGCATCAATATGAGTCTAAGCTTGCATAGGTATAGTATCAGCTTGCCTTGTGCAGGGTAGTGGTTGAATTTCTCCTCGGCTTCTTCTTCGTAGTATCCTCCTTCCTCCTCGTATCCTTGGTCGGTACTAGCGTCTATGAATAAATACGAGGTACACAATCACCAAACAATACTTAACTACTTGCAATCATCACACACAAAGTCCTATAGATGATCTAGCATCATCTCTAACATTACAAGGTTAAGGCTTGGTTTAAATCCTTTGATTTTAGAAAAGTAATTTCTACTCATTGAAGAACTACTTAAGATTTAATATTCTCCAAACTAAACATGGGATCATGTTGACACATGTCATCACCACATATTGTAGTCCATGGGAATGTGATTTAAAGTGGTGTCACAATTTAATAAGGTTTTACCTTTTTATTTTAATTAATTAAAGTGAATAGAAATGCTTATGAAGCATTCTTTTATTCTTTGAACACTATTTATGCAAGTACTCCTATATATTTTTATATACTTTGAAAGGTATGGTTAAATGTGATTTTTGAGAGTTGGAATCAACTCAAAAGCTTTTATGGTTTAAATTTGAAAAATGTTTGAATGCAGAAAAGCTTCTGCCTTGTTATTTTTGCAATGGGTGATCTACAGATCCAAATGACTTGAATCCAGGGGGCTTGGATTAAGCATTCACAGACCTTTCCAACAAAATTGGTTTCATCCAATTTGGTGCACTGAATCGATCTGGGTTGATTTTTGAAGTTGGGTACAAAAGTGTGTTTGAATTTAAAAAGAAAAGGTTTAATTTGAATTGCTGGGCTGCTGGAAATTTAACGGGCGGCCTGCTAAGCAAGGTGCTCCGGGCTGCTTAAGTGGGTGTCCCCACTCGGGTGACACGGGCTGGGCGGTATGGGGCAACGTGGATCGTTCGATCTAGTTCTAATCCAACGGCAGGTCATCGTCGCCGACGCGAGACAGCTCGGCGAGAACGAAACCTAAGCGCGGCCATGAGGGTGCTGGGGCTCACCGGTACAGTAGGGTCAGCGAGGCGGGCGAACGACGAAGTCGACAACGGCGAACCTCCTGGTACCGGTGGCTTCTCCTGGGGTGGCTCCCATCGTTGGCTCCTTTCTTCTCCAGAGGCGCCGGGCTCCGGTGAAATTCCGGCAATGTGGTGCTCGCCTTGCTCTGAGGATGGTGTGGCACGGTCAGTGGGGAGAGGGGAGTGAGATGGTGTGAAGAAATCGTGCGGGGGTGGCCTCTATTTATAGTCGAGCGAGGGGACCGTCAGGCGCCGCACGGTGAGCTCGTCAGGCGTCGTTGATGACTAATGGCATGGGCAAGGGTAGGGGACGGTGCTGTGTCTCCTGGCGATGCTCAACGACATGGTCACGAGGCATGGGGCGGTGTGGTTTGGTCTAGAACGGACGGTGCTCTGCACGGCAGAGGCGGCTTCTTCGACGGCGGGCGGTGGCTGTATGGCACGGGGCGGCAAACGGGGATGTCTGGCGGTCTCCTGGGTCGGTGGTGACCGTGTATGCACGCGGTGAGGGCGGCGCGCGGTCTGTGGATGCTGGTCGAGGGTGGCGCTCTGGCGCACGCTCGGCATGGTCTGGGCGTGTCTTGTGCGCGTGGTCCAGGGTTTGGCAACGCTCGCGGCTGGGACAGGCAGTGGCGATGGACGGTGGGCTGCCTCACAGACAAGGTTGGCACGGCTAGTTCTTCCTCTAGCCTGCTGTCGACTATGGGGTGGCATTGAGGTGCTAGGCTGTTCACCATTAATGGCAATGGCAAGCTCACAGGGGTGCTAGTGTTGGGTAATCTTTCTAGATGATGTACTGAGGTGTGTGTGAGCTAACTAGGGAACAAGTTAGGCAAGAATCACTGCACACTATAGTGTTTGTTGTTTTGTTTGATTTGTGTCTGCAACCTGTTTGATGAAATGGCCGCATGAAATCATGTTTTGAATTTTGAAATGAATTTTGGTGGGTTTGCTAGATTGGTTCTGGTGAGTTTGCAGATGCTTGGGTTTTGAAAGTTGAGCTTGTTTGAGTGGGTTTTGAAAAAGTGGGATCTTCCCATATGAAGAAGATTCAATTTTGAATTGTCATTTAAACTATGCATTTGAAAGTTTCTGGATGATCACAAAGTGGGCCTTGATACTCTGTTATGAGTACATTCAAGGGGTGCAAAGATCCAGAAAAGTTTCTGTTAGGTTTTGAAAGTTTGAGACAGCCAAAGTAGGCATGGGAGTTAAATTGGTCAAAATGACCATTCACTTTAATATATTTGTTTTGATTTACTTGTCTTAAGGAAAAATGTGGGAAATGTTTTAGATGATGTTTATTTCATCTAAGAAACATTTTACAAGCAATGGATCACACAAACAAAGTGGTTTTAAAGAAATTCAAAAACTATGCATACACATATGCATGCATTTATGGGTTTAGTTAGAAAAGTTTTTGTTAACCCTAAACTTGATGATTAGTGTTTTGATGATCTAAGTTTGGTATTTTTGGGATGTTACACCGTGCCGCTTCATCCCACCATCCTGCAAGACGCAAAGTACATAAAAAGCAAGCGACAACAAAAGCATCAATGCCCACAAAACCACTGTCTTTGTACTCGTGCAACTGATCTACACATAAACACGGATATGATACCACTATAGGGGTTCGTAGCATGGAAAACAAAAAAAATCTATCGCATGAACAAAGAAAAGCCAAGATCTAATCTACAAGATCGGTGCAACAAGTTTATACAGTACTAACCCTCATAGATACAAAGTGTTTAACGAGATCGGATTCTCGTGGTTAATGTAGTCGTTCACTTGCCGATCTCAAGATCGTGTAGACAATCCTTCTGGCGCCATGTTCCGGCAGCGCTTCCGTATTCGGTCACATGTATGATACTCGATGAAGACCTTCCTCTCCCTTGTTCCAACAGGCAGCGGATGTTGTAGCTCTCCTCGCGATTCCAGCAGCACGACGGTGTGGTGGTGCATCTGGAGGAGTAGATCCCATAGGGCTTCGCCTAAGCTGGAGCGAGTATGGTGGACTTAGAGAGGCACTCGGTGTCTAGGGTTTAAGCATCAAGGGGAGGAGGGCATCCAGCGGTTTAGAGGCTAGGGCGCCGGTGACCTAGGAGGGACGGCGGCCTAGGGTTTTGGGGTGGTGTCCAAGGGGATCCCCACACCTCCTTTTATATATGGGAGAGGCGGCTAGGGGAGGGGAGTCCTACCCCAACTCCTCTTGGTTGGCCAGCGGCAAGGAGTGAGAGGGAAACCTCCCCCTTGTAGGTTTCCTTCTCTCCCTCCACTTGGTTTTGACATTCATGTTAGGATTCGACTATTTCTCAAACTAGAGTTTAACTATTCATACTAGAGTTTAATTTCTCTCTTCCCATTGCCCAACCAAGTGACATAGGGTATGATGCAACCATTTCACATTGTCATGGCACATTCCAAGTAACCATCCCCCCGAGGTGGTGGACCTTCTAGAACCTTCCGGTGAAAACACCAAAAACATTTCTAAACCCTGGAATTGGACATTCCTTATATGATTCTTAATATCCGGACCATTCCGAATCTCCTCGTGATGACTTGGATCCAATCCGAGACTCCGAACAACATTCGGTCCCTAACTCATTTACATATCTACTAAACAACATGGAATCCTTAAGTGTGTCTCCATACAGTTCGTGAATTATGCAGACATAACCGAGACACTTATCCGATCAATAAACAATAGAGGAATCTGGAAATTCATATGGCTCCCACATATTTCTACGATGACTTCATGATTGAATTAATCATTTACATACGATACCAATTTCCCTTTGTCTTGGGATACTTTACTTATCCGAGGTTTGATCGTCGTTATCTCTGCATACCTAGTTCAACCTTGTTACCAATAAGTACTCTTTACTCGCTCTGTGATATGTGAGCCCTTGTGATCTAGTCACATGCTTGGATGACATTCCACCGAGAGGGCCCAGACTATATCTATCCATCATATGGATGGAAAAATCCCACTCTTGATCCATGTGCCTCAACACATACTTTCAGAATACTCAATGCTACCTTTATAACCACCCAGTTATGAAGTGGTGTTTGATGTCATCAAAGTATCCATCCAGTGATGTTGATTACCATAATCTCATGGTCAAAGGATTTAGGTTACTATGCATTTGAAAGCTTATAGCAAACGAACTATTGAATGACTTGGTCTTATTCTACGCTTAACTATAGGAGTGTGTCCATCACATCATTCTCCTAATGATATGACCTTGTTATTAATAACAACCAAGGTTCATGATTAAGAAACCGTGGTCATCAATTAATCAAAAAAGCTAGTCTAACAAGAGGCTTTACTAGGGAATCTTTTATGTTTATAAAACACACAAGTATTAATGTTTCCAGTTAATACAATTATTGCATGGGATGTAAACATTTATCATAAACATAAAGACATGATAATAACAAATTTATTATTTCCTCTTGGGCATATCTCTAATAGGAAATCCATCAAGACCAAGGGACTTATTGTGCTCCATTTGGAAATCAGCCTTCTTGACCTCCTCCTTAGTATAGGGAGCAGTCAATAGATTGTTTTCCTCATTAGAAACTTGGGTAAATCGTTTGTTTGGGACTAATCTAGGTAGAAGGTACCTTCTTATGGTTCCCTCAAACAAACTTTTCTAGTAATTTGTAATGTAAGATTTCAACTGCTCATGTCTCTCAATCATTCCATCACCTTGCATGAAGTTGCGAATAAGTTTCTCCTTGTGTCTTCCATTGGCCACATATGGAAGTATCTTGTATTCTAATACACATGCAAAATAAATTGAGCTTTCGAACGTTGGTACCATTTGAGTTCCTCTTCGCGCAGAAGACGTGCTAACTATGCATTTCGACTGGCTTTTAAGCTCAATTTCATGTGCAGTCAGAAAGCGAGTTTCTACTAATGCTTCGAGTTTATCAATAATATATGAAATCCTTTGGTTTTATTTTTAAGAATGCTGATGTCTGCGCACTTCTATTCTTGTAGACAGTTGTTGGGCCTCCAAGTGCAGAGCTTTGTAGAACAGCAACAAGTTTCCCTTAAGTGGATTACCTAAGGTTTATCGAACTCAGGGAGGAATTGGTCAAAGGTATTCCCTCTCAATAAATCCTGCAATCAAGATACAATAAGTCTCTTGTGTCCCCAACACACCTAACACACTTGTCAGGTGTACAGGTGCACTAGTTCGGCAAAGAGATAGTGAAATACAAGTGGTAACGGTGCCAGAAAATAGCTTGACGGTGAGGTAAAGACTAAAGCAAGCAAACATGCAACAGATCTAGATGCAAATGGTGTTTCAATGTTTAGAAACAAGGCCTAGGGATCATACTTTTACTAGTGAACACTATCTCATAATATCATCTCTTCATGATACTACTCTTAACTACTCTCCGGTTGGACACTATAATCATCGGTAGGGCTATAACAGCACTCCTCAAAGTCCGCCTTCCCCAATCTAGATAACCCCACACTGTCACCTTGAGCACTAGATGGTTCCAACAAACACCACAATTTCATAGAGACATCCAACTCCAAATATGTAGAGGTCCCAACCTTTAATAACGTAGAGATCCCTGTGTTTACAATGCTAGTCCCTGGATCAATAGCTAGCATCCACAGTTAAGATGTAATATCAAGACACAAAGGTCATAATACAACTATATAACAAGGAATAAAGTAATTCATTACATTTTACATAGCTCATTTGGCTATCTCATTACAATGCAGCAGAAATAACTATAGCATGGAGTCCTTCATCTTCAAAGTGCCACGGGCAATCATGTTGGTTGTATCCTAATCAACACACTTCACTAACATCAAACAAACCTGCAACATAATAAGTTACAGCCACAAGGGTCAATACATTTGAATTGTATTGGAAAGTGATACTATGGTAGTACAGTGGAGTCTATCATCTATATGCATTTGGCTAGGAGGAGCTTAGGCTTGCTTTGCTCACAATAGATTTTCCTTCTCATTTGAAAACACTAAGTTTTTGTTTGACAAAATTCGCCCAAAGGCATCTCCCAATAGAAATTGGTGATCCTTCAACCCTTGTTCAACCACAAGTTTTTAACTTAGAAATTGGGGTGAGGAGATTCTTGATAGCTTCCATGTCTTGATGCTGAAATTGTCCTTTGCCAGGGACATGGCTAAGTACTTAGATTGTACACTCTGCAGAGGTGGTGCAGTTTCCCCACAAGACTTGGTTTCACCAAGACAAGATCTTTCAGAAGCCTTCCCTTAGACCAGAATGGACGCGCTCCAACCTATCATCCCCTACCACCAATCGTCCATTTGGCTAAGTTATTGCAACCTATATGATCCAGGCAGAGCCCATAATGCCAAGTGGCTGCACTTGAAGCTTCTCAACATTTGACATCTCAAATCTCTTTGTTCCTGGGTGGCATTCCACAAGTGAGATACACAAGGTAAACCATAGAACTGGGCCTTGTGTAACCACTCAACCAAAAACCACCAAGCAAGTCCCTTTCCACCCAGGTGATTCATTCACTTAGTTGTTTCATTAAACAAAACACAAGTCCTTGACTTAGAAATATTCCATAGCATGAATATAACCCACCCTTTTTTTCTACTAGCTAGGCTAAGCATGATAGTAGTAGGAATCTTAACTTAGGAAAATTCTACTAAGGTTTCATCTACTAGGTTTTCCCATGGCATAGTTTATACTTAACAAAAATTTCATGCAAGTCCTACTTAGAAATAACACTAATGCATAGTGAAAAATAATGGGACAAAAGTATGAAGCACCACTTGAATTTTTGGTAGAGAATATAAGTTCACTCCTTGATCTTGTAATAGTCACACTCTTCAAATTCCACTACAATTCAATCAAGCAAGCAATATTCAATCTACCATTCAAGGAAACATCACATAAAATAATAAAAACAAGGCAATGCATGCAAACATGCCAAAGATTTTTTTATTTGGAAAAGTGGTTTCTAATAGGTTATAAACAATTTAAAACACCTATTGGTCATTTATAAAAGTGGCAAAACCATTGGATATCAAGTTAGTGAAAAAGGCCATTTAAATCATTTTTGTTTTTTTGCTAGAAATGATTTAAATCAAAGGAAGATTTTCTAGTGTTTGCCAAATATAATTTTAACACAAATGTTTAGTGTTTTAAGGTCAAGTGTTTAATATTAAAAACTATTTGCAAAAGGTTTTGTCCATAAACCATTTTTATACCAAAACAATATTTTATGTTGTTGGAAATGCCTTTTAGCAAAGTAATAATTTTATAGGGTTCATCAAATACATTTTCAAATATCAAAACTTGGTGTTTAGGGTCAGAGAGTTTAAATCTAATCATTTTCCAAAGGTTTTACTCAAAGAGCATTTTTAACACATAAACAATATTTTTATTTTACTAGAAATGTTCTTATTCGAAGATTTATTTTTTAACTTCACAAAATACACTTTTAAATCCAAAAGTTGGTTTATATGGTCAGTAGGTTCAAACCAATTCATTTGCCAAAGATTTTAACATAAAAATATTTCTAGAATAAATTTTATATTCAAATTATGCCTACACAAGTTTCTGCAAAAACAATCAATTTAACAAAAGAAATTTACTAAAAAAGCACATGGTTGGAAAGTACTTGTTTTTTTGATTCCATTGATATAAATTTTTTAATATTTGGACAAATGGATTGAAAGTTATGCAATTTACAAATTTGAACATCTAATAGAACAAATTCTGTTTTTAAAACTAGAGTCTGGCCACGTGGTGTGTTCTGATTCGTCGGTATCGGTTCACACGGATCGGCCTACATGGTGCGTTGGATCTAAAGTGGATTGCACGGCTCACAGCACTAGATACCCCTTTGGGTTAAGAATATATCGCATGCGCCAGATTAAAATCCAACGGCCTAAAACGTATAACCCAAAACGGGCGGCGCTAGTGGCGGCGACGTGCTCAGACGAGGGTGGTGCTGGCAATGCAGGGAGCTAGAGTAGGAGTGAGGTAGCTCACCGAGTTCGCAGTGTTTCGCTGATGCTCAACGTCGTCGTGGGGAGGCCAGATGCGCACGGGGTCAATGGCGATTCCTCGCCGGAGGCGTTACTGGCGATGGGCACGCGCGGTAGTCGATGTTGGCGAGGCTTTACGGCAAGCTAAGATAAATGGATGGCGTCGTTAGATGCGGAAGAGAGTCACTATCACATGTGCATCACTGAGAGGGGAAGGGGAGGTCGGATGCTACCTGGGGAACTCGCCGGAGAAGGAGCAGACGGCGACGATGCTCAGACGAAGACGGAGTCGACGATACAGGGCACGCGCGGCTGAACGGGCGGCACTGGGAGATGCGCCAGAGGCTAGGGAGTAGGCTTGTATGCACCAGGGAGCAAGGGGGGTGTGGGCTGGCCGGAATCGCCGCGGATGCTCGTCGGAGGCGGCAGTGGTCTGAGCGGAAATCGTTGCAGCCTAGGGGCTCTCGAGGTGTGGCGTCTGGGGGAAATGGAGGGGAGAGAGGGGGATAAGTAGCGTGATTACGAATTTAATCGAGGTTTGATGGACACGAATTTAATCGAGGTTTGATGGACAGTGAACGGCATGGAGAAGGAGGAAGCAGTCGCGGGCGGGTGTAAACAAAGACTGACAGGTGGGGTTGGCTTCGTTAGCGAGTGAGAGAGAGAATGGGTGGGGTTTGGTGGTCAGTGTCTCTGCGGGTTCGTTAGTGAGTGGGAAAAACGGTTCGAGGGTGGTTTAGTTGGGCTGCGCTACTGGGCCTGCTGGGCTGGCCTGACTCTTTCACTTTTTTTTGTTCTGAATCCTTTTCTTTTTATGTTTTCATTTTTCTGTTTTGATTTTGTTTAAATGATTTCAAACCTTGTTTGAATTGAAACCTTTTACAAATGTTCAGTATATTTCCATACTGTTTAAACTTGTATTTTAAATACCATATTAGGAATAATTCTTTTATTCTTCTTATGGTTTTATTGTTTACTAAAACAAGCATATGCTATTAATCAAATAAAATTAAATATATTTTCAAATACTTTATTTGAATTCTAATTTTCACTAAACCTTTTTCAGTAGGTTTTATTTATTCAAAATAATTTCATTTTGAATTATTATTTAAAAATACTTTAATATGATTTATATTTAAATTGGGAAATGTCTTTACTTAAATAAAATTGGATATTAATAAATTCTTATGATATTATTTAAATAATCCTTTACTCTTTTTTACTAACAAAAATATTTCATTTCATTTGTTTGGTCAAGATTTAATTTGGCCTTTTAAAATAGTCCTTATTTATTTATTTATTTATTTCTTCCTTTGCTTATAAAATCCATATCTTTTTATTTCAAGATCCAAACTTGGTGATTCCAATTTTTAAAATCTTATTTAATATGTGTTTATCCTTTTATATCTATTTTAGGATTAATTGCTCACAAATTGGTATGGATTTTAGATATGTGCTTTATTAGCTTTGGGAATTCAATTTCCTTATCTTATTAAATTCATAAGATTTTATTTGTGGCTCCAAATTAAGTGAAACCAATTTATATGGTTTTATAATATCTCTATTTATCCCTTTTGCTCATTTATAAATGTTTGTTGATAAATCTTTATATGGATCAAATCCATAATCTTAGGGATATCTTTTGAAATAATTTTCCTCCATTAGGGTTTTAGAGTTTTGGTTTATTTTCCAAGTGTTTATATTTCAAGATGCATTTATGAAGAATGCATTTCACTTGATTTGAATTTAGTTGGATTCAAACTTTATTCAAAGTTTGTTCAAGATGGGTTTTGATGCTTCCATTTGGAATCAAAAAGTTTCTTTTCACCCTAAATTTCAACAATTATTTATTTTGTTTATTTATTTTTCACATTTCAAAATTTGGAAAATTTTGGGATGTGACAGGCTACCATCCTTAAAAGAAATCTCGTCCCGAGATTTGGGGAGGCTAGAGGTTACAAGTTGGCTTCAAAACAACTAGGGTACTACCACCCTTAAAAATTTCCAACTAGATTACATCTTGGCTTGCTTGGGGTCTTGATGAAACTTCTCTCGTCATATATCTGCATAGTGTCCTTTGTTTCCACACTTGAAACATGTGACAAGGCTAAGATCTCTCATAGGCTTGTTTGTCTTGTACTTCATCTTTTCTAGACAATTGCTTGCATAATGTCCTTGGTCACCACAATTGTAACATGTGACAAGGTTGAGTTCTTCACGTATCTTCTGTGGACAAGTTGATACATAATGGCCTAGCTATTTGCAGTTGTTGCACCACACTTGGCTAATTCCTTATACTTCTTCTTCTTCTCTGGAGATTCATTGGCATAGTGTCCCATCTCTTTGCATGTGTAACATTGCTCTTGGGTAATATCCTTCTTGCTAGGGTTGGGGCATTTCTTCTTCTTTTTGGGTTTCTCCAAAGCTAGGAGTTCTTCTAGTTCATGCTCTTCATATCTCACCTCAAAGGTGGGAAAGTCTCCTGGTTTCCTTATTCGTTTCCTTGGATAATACATATGTTTCCTCTTTTGTCCATCAAGTTGAGTCATATTGCATGGAGGTGCAAGATGAGATTTTCCTTTGTCTTAATCCTCCTTGGTAGAAGTTGTTCCCTCCTAGGGGTTTCCAAACTGTTGATGCTCTCCACCTTGTTTCCTTTGTTGAACTATGGAATAGATAGGGCATTGGATAGGGACATGATTATTTCCTTCACTTAGGAAACAAGTAGCTTGGGATGTGGGCATTGATTAGTTGGAAGTTTCTCTTCACAATTAGGGCATTGATCTTCATGCTCCTTGGAAGTGTGGTCCATGTCTCCACAAATATTGCAATCTTGAGTTCCCTCTATAATATCATCCTTGACATCATTGTTGTCACAAATTCCTTGGGAAGGGTTGTCTCCCATGTTGATCATTTGATTTGTCACTTTTTGCATAAATTGGGTTTGGGTTTCCAAAAACTTTTGCATGGTTGGGTCTAACTGTAGGGGTTCGTAGCATGGAAAACAAAAAATTTCTACCGCATATAAACAAACAAGCCAAGATCTATCTACTAGATTGTAGCAACGAGTAGATGGAATAACTCACCCTCGAAGATTCCAAAGTGTTTAACGAGAGCGGATTCTCGTGGGTGATGTAGTCGTACTCTTGCCGATCTCAAGATCGCGTAGACGATCCTTCCGGCGCCAAGCTCCGCAGCGCTTCCATGAGTCACACGTTCGATACTCGACGAAGACCTTCCTCTCCCTTGTTCCAGCAGGCAGCAGAGGTTGTAGCACTCTCCTCGCGATTCCGGCAGCACAACGACGTGGTACCGGAAGTAGAGGGGAGATCTCGCAGGGCTTCGCCTTAAGCCGGAGCGAGTATGGTGGACTATGAGAGAGAGCCTCGGCGATCTAGGTTTTAGACGCACCAAGGAGGAGCAAGGCCAGCGGCTAGGGTTTGCCTAGGCGGCGGCGGCAGCAGGAGGTGGCGGCGCCGGCGGCTAGGATTAGGGTTTGCGGGGCGTGGTGTTGTGTCCTTGGAGGGGCAGCCCTGCCCCTCCTTATATAGGTGGAGGGGGCACGCCAAGGGGAGGGGAGTCCCTCCCCAACTCGGTCTCCAAGTGGGCCGGCGGTGGAGGGAGGGAACTCCTCCCCAAGTAGGTTTCATTTCCTCCACCTCACAAAATAGCCGTTTGACTTTTCAAATTGGCGTTTGACTTTTCAAACTAGGATTTGATTAAACCCTCTATTTTGTTCAGCGATGACACCTAGTACATGATGCAATCATTCCAACTTGTTATGACACATTCGTGTACCCTTCCCCTCCGGAGTGCCGGACATTCCGGAACCTTCTAGAACATTCCCGATGAAAACACCGGAACCATTCTTCAACCCCGAAACAGGACTTTCCTTATATGAATCTTATTATCCGGACCATTCCGGATCTCCTCGTGATATCCCGGATCCCATCCGAGACTCCGAACAACATTCGGTCTCTTACTCATCTTTCCATAACTACTCAAACAACGTCGAATCCTTAAGTGTGTCTCCCTACGGTTCGTGAATTATGCAGACATGATCCAGACACTTCTCCGAACAATAACCAATAGAGGAATCTGGAAATTCATATGGCTCCCACATATTTCTACGATTACTTTGCAATCGAATGAACCACTTACATATGATACCAATTTCCCTTTGTCTCACGATAGTTTACTTATCCGAGGTTATGATCGTCGGTATCTCTGCATACCTAGTTCAACCTCGTTACTGATAAGTACTCTTTTCTCGTTCCCGCGCTATGTGATCCCTTGTGAGCCAGTCACATGCTTGCAAGCTAATTGGATGACATTCCACCGAGAGGGCCCAGAGTATATCTATCCGTCATATGGATGGACAAATCCCACTCTTGATCCATGTGTCTCAAACAATACTTTCCTAACACTCAATGCCACCTTTATAGCCACCTAGTTACGGTGTGGTGTTTGATGTCATCAAAGCATCCTTCCGGTGAAGGTGATATGCATGATCTCATGGTCGAAGGAATTAGGTTACTATGTATCAGAAAGCATATATCAATTGAACTATTAAAATGACTTGATCTTTATGCTACGCTTATCTATAGGAGTATGTCCACCATATCATTCTCCTAACGATATGATCTTGTTGTTAATAAAATCTCAATGTTCGTGATAGGGAAACCACAATCATTCATTAACCAACAATCTAGTATTTATAAAGAGGCTTTACTAGGGACTCTATTTTAGTTTACGAATCACACAAGTATTAATGTTTCCTTGTTAATACTATTATAGCATGAATGTAAACATTTATCATAAACACAAAGATATAATAATAACTATATTTATTATTGCCTCTAGGGCATATATCCAACACTACCTCATTGTTGTTGGCCCAAAATTGAGTTGTCACTTGGTTCAACTGGGTTTGGGTTACTATGAGTTCCCTCATGTGTTTCTCTTGGTTGTTGTTGTCACCATTCTTGATGTTGGAGTTTCTTGGGGTAGTCATCTGTTTGGGTTTGATTGGGGTTAGGATAGGCATAAGATTTCTATAGGAATAATTCTAATCACACACATCACAATTCGCACAAGAAATGTGCAAGCAATCACAAACAAACATTTCACTCAAACAACAAGTTTCAAGCACATTTTTAGGCAACAAAATATTTTTGTTACACCACATAAGTCGGTGGGTTTGATTTAAACTAAATATGGTGGTCCAACTATATGGTTCACTTGAGATCATTCCATGCTTTGTTAGTTGATTCTTCTTGAACAAGATCATTGTATCCTTGGAAAAATTCTTGTATCTTGGTCACAAACCTCAAAGGTGATGATGGTTCCTTCTAAGTTGTGTTTCCTTAGTATTCAAGTATTGAGTGATATTTCTTGTCTCACTTGTAATCCTTGGTGATGTCCAAGTTGAAGTCTTTGATGAAACTAAAGTTGAAGTCATTGGTGATGCTGAAATTGAAGTCATTGGAGTTGGTGAAGTACTTTTCTCAAGTTGATGTCTTTGTTCATCAAGTTTGAAAAGGAAGAGATGTAGAATCAAAATCAAAAAGGTTGAGGAAAGAGTTTACAAGATTGTTTGTAAATAAGTTTTGGAACAAAAACAATTCCTATTTTTCTAAGAGGTTTTGTCCAATCCTTGGGTTACAATCCTACAGGAAACACAGTGCTCTGATACCATCTGTAGAGGTCCCAACCTTTAATAAGGTAGAGATCCATGTGTTTACAATGCTAGTCCCTGGATCAATAGCTAGCATCCACAGTTAAGATGTAATATCAAGACACAAAGGTCATAATACAACTATATAACTAGGAATAAAATAATTCATTACATTTTTACATAGCTCATTTGGCTATCTCATTACAATGCAGCAGAAATAACTATAGCATGGAGTCCTTCATCTTCAAAGTGCCACGGGCAATCATGTTGGTTGTATCCTAATCAACACACTTCACTAACATCAAACAAACCTGCAACATAATAAGTTACAGCCACAAGGGTCAATACATTTGAATTGTATTGGAAAGTGATACTATGGTAGTACAGTGGAGTCTATCATCTATATGCATTTGGCTAGGAGGAGCTTAGGCTTGCTTTGCTCAAAATGTATTTTCCTTATCATTTGAAAACACTAAGTTTTTGTTTGACAAAATTCACCCAAAGGCATCTCCCAATAGAAATTGGTGATCCTTCAACCCTTGTTCAACCACAAGTTTTTAACTTAGAAATTGGGGTGAGGAGATTCTTGATAGCTTCCATGTCTTGATTCTCAAATTGTCCTTTGCCAGGGACATGGCTAAGTACTTAGATTTTACACTCTACAGAGGTGGTGCACATTCCCCACAAGACTTGATTTCACCAAGACAAGATCTTTCAGAAGCCTTCCCTTAGACCAGAATGGACGCGCTCCAACCTATCATCCCCTACCACCAATTGTCCATTTGGCTAAGTTATTGCAACCTATATGATCCAGGCAGAGCCCATAATGCAAGTGGTTGCACTTGAAGCTTCTCAACATTTGACATCTCAAATCTCTTTGTTCCTGGATGGCATTCCACAAGTGAGATACACAAGGTAAACCATAGAAATGGGCCTTGTGTAACCACTCAACCAAAAACCACCAAGCAAGTCCATTTCCACCCAGGTGATTCATTCACTTAGTTGTTTTATTAAACAAAACACAAGTACTTGACTTAAAATTATTCCATAACATGAATATAATCCACCCTTGTTTTCTACTAGCTAGGCTAAGCATGATAATAGTAGGAATCTTAACTTAGGAAAATTCTACTAAGGTTTCATCTACTAGGTTTTCCCATGGCATAGTTTATACTTAGCAAAAATTTCATGCAAGTCCTACTTAGAAATAACACTAATGCACAGTGAAAAATAATGGGACAAAAGTATGAAGCACCACTTTCCTTTTTGGTAGAGAATATAAGTTCACTCCTTGATCTTGTAATAGTCACACTCTTCAAATTCCACTACAATTCAATCAAGAAAGAAATATTCAATCTACCATTGAAGCAAACATCACATAAAATAATAAAAACAAGGCAATGCATGCAAACATGCCAAAGATTGTTTTATTTTGAAAAGTGGTTTCTAATAGATTATAAACATTTTAAAACTTCTATTGGCCATTTATAAAAGTTGCAAAACCATTGGATATCAAGTTAGTGAAAAAGTCCATTTAAATCATTTTGGTTTTTTGCTAGAAATGATTTAAATCAAAGGAATATTTTCTAGTGTTTGCCAAATATAATTTTAACACAAATGTTTACTGTTTTAGGGTCAAGTGTTTAATATTAAACACTATTTGCAAAAGGTTTTGTCCATAAACCATTTTTATACCAAAACAATATTTTATGTTGTTGGAAATGCCTTTTAGCAAAGTAATAATTTTATAGGGTTCATCAAATACATTTTTAAATCTCAAAACATTGTGTTTAGGGTCAGAGAGTTTAAATCTAATCATTTTCCAAAGGTTTTACTCAAAGAGCATTTTTAACACATAAGCAATATTTTTATTTAACTAGAAATGTTCTTATTCAAAGATTTATTCTTTAACTTCACAAAATACACTTTTAAATCCACAAGTTGGTTTATATGGTCAGTAGGTTCAAAACAATTCATTTGCCAAAGATTTTACCATAAAAATATTTCTAGAATAAATTTTATATTCAAATTATGCCTACACAAGTTTCTGGAAAAACAATCAATTTAATAGAAGAAATTTACTAAAAAAATCACATGGTTGGAAATTACTTGTTTTGCTGATTCCATTGATATAAAATTTATACAATTTGGACGTGTGGATTGAAAGGTATGCAATTTACAAATTTGAACATCTGATAGAACAAATTATGTTTTTAAAACTAGAGTCTGGCCACGTGGTGTGTTCTGATTCGTCGGTACCGGTTCCCACGGATAGGCCTATGCGGTGTGTTGGATCTAAAGTGGATCGCATGGCTCACAGCACTAGAAACCCCTTCGGGTTAAGAATCTATCGCATGCGTCAGATTAAAATCCAACGGCCTAAAACGTATAACCCAAAACGGGCGGCGCTAGCGGCGGCTACTGGTGGCGGCATGCTCAGACGAGGGCGGTGCTGGAGATGTAGGGAGCTAGAGGAGGAGTGGGGTAGCTCACCGAGTTCGCGGGGTGTCGCTAATGCTCAACGTCGTCGTGGGGAGGCCAGGGGCGCACGGGGTCAATGGTGATTCCTCGCTGGAGACGTTACTGACGACGGGCACGCACGGTAGTCGACGTTGGCGAGGCTTTACGGCAAGCTAAGACAAACGGATGGCTTCGTTAGATGCGTAAGAGAGTCACGATCACATGTGCATCACCATGAGGGGAAGGGGAGGTCGGATGCTACCTAGGGAACTCGCCGGAGAAGGAGCAGACGGCGGCGATGCTCAAACGAAGACGGAGTCGATGATACAGGGCACGCTCGGCTGAACGGGTGGCACTAGGAGACGCGCCAGAGGCTAGGGAGTAGGCTTGTATGCACCAGGGATAAAGGGGGGTGTGGGCTGGCCGGAATCGCCGTGGATGCTCGTCGGAGGCGGCGGTGGTATGAGCGAAAATCAGGGAAGCCTGGGGGCTCTCGAGGTGTGGCGTCTGGGGGGAAATGGAGAGGAGAGAGGGGGGATTAGTAGGGCGTGATTACTGGGTGGATTAACTACGGCATTGACACGAATTTAATCGGGTTTTGATGGACACTGAACGACAGGGAGAAGGAGGAAGCAGTCATGGGCGGGTGTAAACGAAGACTGGCAGGTGGGGCTGGCTTTTTCAGCGAGTGAGAGAGAGAAGGGGTGGGGTCTAGTGGTCAGTGTCTCTTCGGGTTCATTAGTGAGTGAGAAAAATGGTTCGGGGGTGGTTTAGTTGGGTCATTCTTTGGGCTTTCAGGCTGGTCAATGACTCTTTCACTTTTTTTTGTTCTGAATCCTTTTCTTTTTCTATTTTGATTTTATTTAAATGATTTCAAACCTTGTTTGAATTCAAACCTTTTTCAAATGTTCAGTATATTTCCATACTGTTTAAACTTGTATTTTAAATACCATTTTAGGAATAATTCTTTTATTCTTCTTATGGTTTTATTGTTTACTAAAACAAGCATATGCCATTAATCAAATAAGGTTAAATATATTTTCAAATCCTTTATTTGAATTCTAATTTTCACTAAACCTTTTTCAGTAGGTTTTATTTATTCAAAATAATTTCATTTTGAATTATTATTTAAAAATACTTTAATATGATTTATATTTAAATTGGGAAATGTCTTTACTTAAATAAAATTGGATATTAATAAATCCTTATGATTTTATTTAAATAATACTTTACTCTTTTTTACTAACAAAAATCTTTCATTTCATTTGTTTGGTCAAGATTTAATTTGGCCTTTTAAAATAGTCCTTATTTATTTATTTCTTCCTTTGCTTATAAAATCCATATCTTTTTATTTAAAGATCCAAACTTGGTGATTCCAATTTGTAAAATCTTATTTAATATTTGTTTATCCTTTTATATCTCTTTTAGGATTAATTGCTCACAAATTTGTATGGATTTTAGATAGGTGCTTTATTAGCTTTGGGAATTCAATTTCCTTATCTTACTAAATTCATAAGATTTTATCTATGGCTCCAAATTAAGTGAAACCAATTTCTATGGTTTTATAATATTTCTATTTATCCCTCTTGCTCATTTATAAATGTTTGTTGATAAATCTTTATATGGATCAATCCATAATCTTAGGGATATCTTTTGAAATAATTTTCCTCCATTAGGGTTTTAGAGTTTTGGTTTATTTTCCAAGTGTTTATATTTCAAGATGCATTTATGAAGAATGCATTTAACTTGATTTGAATTTAGTTGGATTCAAACTTTATTCAAAGTTTGTTCAAGATGGGTTTTGATGTTTCCATTTGGTATCAAAAAGTTTCTTTTCACCCTAAATTTCAACAATTATTTATTTTGTTTATTTATTTTTGACATTTCAAAATTTGGAAAATTTTGGGATGTGACAAAATGTAACTCATAACAAATATTCAATATAGCCAAAGTGCCACACACGTTATGCACGCTGTCACTTTCACACACGTGGGTAAAAGCATATACCTATTAAAGCACAAAGAGTATTTATGTAGACTCAAACCTAAGTGCCACCATGGCGTGCAAGCTGTCACTTTCACACACATGGGGAGAGATGAGATCTATTAAAGCACTTGAGTAGCAAGGTAGATCTACTTGATTACAAAGCTCATGATCACAATATGACCATGCATAGAGAGAGAGATGAACACATAGCTACTGGTAGAGCCCTTAGCCTCGAGGAAGAACTACTCCCTCTTCATCATGGGAATCAGAAATTGTGATGAAGATGGCGATGGAGATCGATGGAGACGGCTCCGGGGGCACTTCCCCGTCCCGGCAAGGTGCCGAAACAGAGACTTTCTGTCCCCTGAATCTCCCCTTCGGTGGCGACGGCACTATGGAGGTTTTCGTGGATTTATTCTAGATTGTTTAGGGTTTTTGGGTCGGAGGCTTCTTATAGGCGCAAGAATAAAGGTCAGTGGGGGTTAAGGGGGCCCACACCCCCTCCAGGCGCCTCCAGGTCTTGCTCGCACCTAGGGGGTTTGGCCACCCTGTGGTGCACCTACGGCTCTTCTTCGTGGTTCTGTGTTGCTCCGGGAAAAATAATAACTTTGGCTTTTGTCCCGTCTAATTCCGAGAATATTGATTTTCTGCCTTTCTGGAACCAAAAACAGAAGAAAACAGGCAACTGGCACTGTGGCAACTTGTTAATAGATATAGAAAAACCTCAAATTATAGACAAACCAAAGAAAAGTAGATACCAAACAAGCATGGAGCATCAAAAATTATAGATACATCTCCGACGTATCAAGCATCCCCAAGCTTAACTCCTGCTCGTCCTCGAGTAGGTAAGTGATAAAATAATAATTTTTTGAGGTGACATGCACCCTCACAATAAAGATCAAACCATTTGCAAGCATTGAAAGCTGTGATCAAAGAACTCTAAACATGTGCATGAAAGATGGAGTTCTAACAATAAGACAAAGTAACTATGCATGCAAAATGAAAGGCTACAAACAAAGATCATGAATAACATTCATTGAAAAACGTTTGTTTGTTTCACATACATAAAACATAGCATGGTGGCATTCAGCTTGTCCCTCATAGAGGATCAAATAGATGCATAAGACACCTTCAAGGTTAACAAGGGTGACTAGAAACAAATAGCACAAGAACAAGTAATATCACAATATGCATCAATTAATAAGCTTTGGAACACTGCACATAGAATGACAACTATGCTCTATTAAAGGTGCCTAAAGGTAGAAGGTGGAGACTCAATAATGGTGGAAGAAAGGCCTTTTTGTAAAGGAAGCAGATATTTCAGGTTTCAAAAAGAGTTTCCAAAAATTATGGTACTTTTTAGCTTTCAACCCTCACTGCCCCTATCATAAGCATCTTGAAGTAGTTAAGGTTCAAGTGGCAAAGATGGAGTATATGCTTGACGAAGTATAAGTTGGCAATCTCAAGTCCCTTGAATACGAGGGCCACACCTCATGCATACTCAACTTTGGGTCCAGGTAAGTTCTTGTCATTGTAAGTATTTGCATATCATTGAGAACCGCCAACGGGGTACCCCTTGCCCATGGTACAGGAGCTTTCCCATAACCAAAATGACAAGGCAAGCAGACAATGAGCATCTCAGCAATCTTTTTATTTACCATATGCATAGCTTTTTATTGAGGATGCTTCATAGATAGCTCATTATTGTGATGCTGCAAGTTTCCACCATGATTAGGCATGGCTTAGGCTAGCTTCCAGGCGTTTCTCTAACACAGGATACAAACTCCTTGGACTTACAAGTTCCCTCTTTATTTCACATGGGTGACATCCATAGACAAAAGAACATGATATCAACTGAGTACAACAAGGTACAAGTGCAGTGTTGAAAACGTTCCCCATGACAGCACGGTTCTGCTAATTCCAACTTATAAGTGCAAGCATATACAACAAAGTTGTCACAATGGTTCAAGTTTATTAGGGGCAAAGAATATAAAGTGTGCCATCAAGTTTGTGAGGGCTTTAATCACAAAGTTTTCACATAACAAAATAGTTTTTAATTGGAAGATAGCTAAAAACAAGAATATACTTGGAATGGTGTAACACACCATGCATAGGAGTTTATAGTGGACACTATGGAATAACTTGGTTTCTTGGGAGTTTGAGGCATGCGTAGAGCTTACTCATACAAGTGGAGGCTAGCAAAAGACTGGGAGCAACCAACTAAGAGAGAAATAATGGCCATAATTATGCAGTGCAACAAAGCATTACTAATCAAAGCATAGAGTGGTACTACAAGTCAAGGACTAAATGATCATAGAGGCTAATGGTGACTTGTGAGAGTCATACCATGGTGTGAGCATGTGCCAAGTCAACCCAAACAAAGCATCAAAGGAGAATACCACAATACTATGCTTTTGTATGCTAAAACAACACATGATTCCTTCAAGGCACATTAAGCAATCCTAATTTTTTGGAATAAGTCATGCTACAGCAATAATCACTAAGCATAAGGTCAAACAACACCTAGCATGACATGCTAAAGTCTAAGTCAGAGTCAATGGAAGCTCCCTTTTGTACCACTTAAGAATGAAGCTCCCTACTCTTTTCAAACACCAAACAACTTATTTGAAGCAACTCACAAAGATAATAATCAATAAAGATCGGTGAGATTGTCTCACAAATCAACAAAGAAGAACTAAAAAGTTCTAAGATGAAAGCACAAGAAAACTAAGGCTGAATGCAGTGCTAGCAAAAGAGAACACTCACAAGACAATAAGAGTGAAAACTAGAGTGTTCTAGGCAATGGAAATAGAGTGTGTCTCTCTCTAAAAGAAGTGTGGTGTAACCAACCAACTTACTCAGGAAAACTAAGCAACCGAAAACCAAAAACGAAAACTAAGACGCTCCAAGAACAACACAACAATGCATGAAACAATAAAAATGAAGTGTCTAGAAAGACCTGAGATTTTTATTGATTAAGAAGGGGATGCCTTGGGCATCCCCAAGCTTGACGCTTGTACCTCTTGAATATTTCTTGGGGTGACACGGGATGGGATCCCCAAGCTTGAGCTTTTGTCCATTCTTCATCTCATTACATCATTCTTTGTCTACAACTGAAATTTTTCCTTCATACAAAACTTCACACAATCTTCATTAGCAACATTAGTGTATTCAAAAGATATTAGACAGGCTTTTCACTAAAAACACAAGATACTATACTAAATCCTTCAAAAATCTCAATTCCCCAAAATAGAACTCAAAAAGGAATCAATAAGAAGCAAATGCAAATAATGGCAGAAATCTGTCAAAACAGACCAGCAGGTAGAAACCGATTTTTTCAAAGACCTTCTGTTACTCAAATCAAAAGGTGTTGAACTAACCAAAGTTATCTAACATACGAGGGGATTTATTCGTAAATTTTCATCTCAATCCGAGTTACAGAGACTCCTCACGATTTTTTTGGTGGAGTACATAAATTTGTTTCGGGACAGCAACTCCCCAAATCTTACTTCCCTCTCATTAGAGGTCATTCTTGGCACAAAAATCAAACAAAAATATAAGGAGAGGTCATTACTGAAGTAATAAATTCCAAGTCTCAAGAAAACTCTTGGGTTATCTCCCAACAAGTACTTTTCTTTAAGTCCTTTAAGTTAGGCTTGATAGTTGGAGAAGATGCTCTCATAAGAAATATGAATTGATTTAAAAGAGAGATTCAAGAAGCAAATTCAAAGAACATTTAAGTCTAACCCACTTCCTATGCATAGGAATCTTATAAAGAAACAAGTCATGAAAGCACAAAACAACAAGCATAGGAAAGAAAAACAAATGCAACTTCAAAATTTTCAACATAAAAAGGGGAAACTTAATATTCCTAAGATGCATAAAACCATGTTTCCCTCTCTCATAATAACTTTCAGTAGCAATATGAACAAAATTAAAATATAACTATCACAAGAAATATTCTTATCATGAGCCACATGCATATAATAATTATTACTGTCCACATAAGAATAGTCATTCTTATTAATTGTAGTAGGAGCAAATTCAAAAAAATAGCTATCATTATTATTCTCATCACCATAATCATCAAATATAGGAGGCATGTTGTAATCACAATTAATTTCCTCCTCAATAGTAAGTGGACTGAAAATATCATACCCATCACTGTAATCATCATAAATTGGAGGTTTGGTATCATCATAAGCAATATAATAGCTATCTTCCGAAGCTGGGGGACTAAAAAGATCATTTTCATCAAAACTAGCTTCCCCAAGCTTAGAATTTTCCATAGCATTAGCAACAATGGTGTCCAAAGAATTCATACTAATAACATTGCTATTAGCATGCAAATAAAGTTCCATATGTTTTTTAATTTTCTCTTCAAACACTTCATGTCCTAACTCAAGATAGACACTATAAATCTCTCTAATTTTGTTGTTGTTTTCCATTAAGCCTAACTAGTGAAAAAAAGAAACAAAAAGACAAAACTACAGAATCTAAAGGAAATAACTTCGAGCACTCACACTGGAGGATGTGAGTACCTTTTACCTTACCTCCCTGGCAACGACGCCAGAAAAGAGCTTTCTGGCTTGCTATTGCCATAGGGTAACGTGTGTGAGTGCCTTTTACCTTAACTCCCCGGCAACGGCGCCAGAAAAGAGCTTGATGTCTACGCACTTCTATTCTTGTAGACAGTTGTTGGGCCTCCAAGTGCAGAGATTTGTAGAACAGCAGCAAGTTTCCCTTAAGTGGATTACCCAAGGTTTATCGAACTCAGGGATGAAGTGGTCAAAGGTATTCCCTCTCAAGCAATCCTATATTCAAGATACAAGAAGTCTCTTGTGACCCCAACAAACCCAATACACTTGTCAGATGTATAGGTGCACTAGTTCGGCGAAGAGATAGTGAAATACAAGTGGTAACGGTGCCAGAAAATAGCTTGATGGTGAGGTAAAGACTAAAGAAAGCAAACATGCAACAGATCTAGATGCAAACGGTGTTTCAATGTTTAGAAACAAGTCCTAGGGATCATACTTTGAATAGTGAACACTCTCTCATATAAATATCCTCTCTTCATGATACTACTCTTAACTACTCTCCGGTTACACACTCTAATCATCGGTAGGGCTATAACAACACTCCTTAAAGTCCGCCTTCCCCAATCTAGATAACCCCAAACTGTCATCTTGAGCGCTAGATGGTTCCAACAAACACCACAATTTCATAGAGACATCCAACTCCAAATATAACTCATAACAAATATTCAATCTAGACAAAGTGCCACACACGTTATGCACGTTGTCGCTTTCACACACGTGGGGAAAAGCATAGATCTATTAAAGCATAAAGAGTATTTATGTAGACTCAAACCTAAGTGCCACCATGGTGTGCACGCTGTCACTTTCACACACATGGGGAGAGCAGAGATCTATTAAAGCACTTGAGTAGCAAGGTAGATCTACTTGATTACAAAGCTCATGATCACAGTATGACAATGCATAGAGAGAGAGATGAACACATAGATACCGGTAGAGCCCTTAGCCTCGAGGAAGAACTACTCCCTCCTCATCATGGGAATCAGCAATGGTGATCAAGATGGAAATGGAGATCGATGGAGATGGCTCCGGGGGCACTTCCCGTCCCGGCAGGGTGCCGGAACAGAGACTTTATGTCCCCCGAATCTCCCTTTTGGTGACGGCGGAGCTATAGAGGTTTTAATGGATTTCTTCCGGATTGTTTAGGGTTTTTGGGTCGGAGTCTTCTTATAGGCATAGGAATCAAAGTCGGTGGGGGTCTAGGGGACCACACCCCCTCCAGGCACCTCCAGGGCTTGCCCGCGCCTAGGGGGGTTTGGACACCCTGTGGCCCCCCTACGGCTCTGCTTCGTGGTTATGTGTTGCTCCGGGAAAAATAATAACTTTGGGTTTTGTCCCGTCCAATTCCAAGAATATTGAGTTTCTGCCTTTCTGGAACCAAAAACAGAAGAAAACAGGCAAATGGCACTGTGGCAACTTGTTAATAGGTTAGTTCCAGAAAAGATATAAAAACTCCTCAAAGTATAAGCAAAACAAGGATGGAGCATCAAAAATTATCGATACGTTTCCGACTTATCAAATGCCAAATGTGTGACGTACCAAACCTGTAAGGTGTTTGCATGTCGCTCACACTTTATTATTCCACCTCTAGATTGGGGTACTTCCCACAACCGGTCTATACCATACTGCTTTGACCATTTCCTAGAAACCTTCACGATGTAACCATTCTAGTTCAAATTTGAACGGACGGGAACATCGCGTCCTAGGCTTACCAGTAGTCAGTAAAATGGGAGCATGGTCTGACAAATCCTCAGTACTAGATCATGTATAGAGACTAGGAGAAAATGTTCTTCCCAATCTGAGTCCATCGATACGCGATCAAGTTTTTCGTATGTAGGTTCTAGAAGACTATATTCCCAAGTAAATTGTCGTCCAATCATGGTTTCTTCCTTCAAGTCAAGACTGTCAATGACATCATTAAAAAGTAACGGCTAGTGATCATCAAATCGTCCGTTACTCTTCTCGAAGGGAAATCAAAGCAAATTGAAATCACCCTCTATGAGTGGGTACGGATTATCTTTAGCTAGGTTCAACAACGCTCGAAGAAAATCAGCCTTGAAAGCATCCTAGGCAGCACCATACACAGCGACAAGGCTCCATGTGAAATTGTCAGCTTTATTATGGATGTGGAGCTTGATATGATACCCCCCTTCCGAACATGCTAAAGTATCCATGGTATCATCCCTTATGCCAAGTAAAATACCACCAGAATGGCCCCTAGGTAGATGAGAATGCCAAACAAATTCTATGCCACCCGAAAGGCGGTCAAGTAAATTTTGTGAGAATTCTCGTCTACCCATTTCCGAAATAGCCACAAAATCCAAATTATACTCCCTATAACAAAGTGCAATGTGTAAGTGTTTATGACGAGGTTTAATCTCGTCAATGCCCATTGTTATGAGCTTGGGTTTTGGAGAAGATGGGGATGCTGGAGATCGCGGAACGGTTAGAAAACAAGCAACACGGGGACACAAGGTTTACTCAGGTTCAGGCCCCCAGAGGGAAAACCCTACCCCTTCTTGTCTTCTCTTGATTACGGCGGAACCGATAGTTACAGGGGTGCGCAGATGCAATCTGGCGTGGAGGTGTGTATGCGGTGGTATGCGAAGTGCCCTCTTCGTCATGCCCTCCTAGCCTTTATATAGAGGTAGGCAGGTCCTAGGCACAGATCGAGTCGGTTACAGATTTAGGGTTGCCCCTTTGAATATTCTATCTAATCTAGTCTTGCTCTCCAAGGATCCTAGGATGCATGGGCTTGGGCCACCCGAAAGTCTTCATGGTCCGTGTATATTCTCGTGGGCCTTCCTTGGGATGGACCAGGTATGCTAAGGTCTTGTACTCATGAGGTATAACCATGTCAGTATCCCCCGAGTGTTCAGTCGAATCGTAGATTCCGCTGAGGACTCTTCAATCTTTCGGGTGCAGCTGATTTCTGTTCATCAGAGAATGATTTTAGTGTATAGGGATTGTTGATGCGTGTGCCTGACTCTCCCGACAGATCAGGGCCAGTTAACTATCTTAGGACAAAACAACACGATCTTCTTTAGATTCGAGTCCCTCGACTCAAACCCGGAACAAATGCTGGCGTAATTCAACTCAGGCCGTTGAGGACTTACAGGAGTAGAATTCCAGTAATTTTCGAATGATGTACCCAGCGCGTCCGTCGGGATTTTCATCGCGCCTGCTGGCACGGATCATTACTAGAAGAGCGCAGTCGTGTGCGTTGCCAGGCCATCAGATGGTATCTGTAGGTCTTATCTTTGCATCGCAGACACAACATCCGAAATTTTATCACCGCGGAGGTGTTTCAGGTGGCCAAGGAGTATGTTTACTCACTTAGCGTTGGCTGGGGCAGAGTTGCCAAAACGTTTTTGCATGCTGATCCGAAGGATCGCAGTCGAAGAATTCATAGGGTGCGCGACCAGTGCTCCCTATGGGAGTAGCCCCCGAGTGTCTGTTCGAGTCGTAGACTCGAGCAGAGACTTTAGTTCAGTCGTTGTTGACTTTAGGTCCGTATGACACAAATTTTTCGGATGCTTGAATCCATCCTCCCTATGGGAGTAGCCCCCAAGTCCGTAGTGGGGTCGTAGACTCGACGTAGGACTCGAAGAATAGATCAGAGGTGTACTACCTTAGTCATACTTCGGGTGTGTGGACAGCGCTCCTGATAGGAGTAGCCCCCGAGTAGTTACTCGAATAGTAGATTCGAGTGAGTACTTTAGCTGTGTAGGCAAAGATTTGTAAACGTTGCTAGTATAGCTTTGATGACGTCAGTGCTGACGATCGGTGACCTCAAGCGTCTGCGACGCTAGAGGTGACGTGACTGGGCGAATGTGGGTCCCACCTTCTGACTTTGAATTGACTGGTCACGCGCAACATGGAGATAATTACGGCGTCGCCTCGGTTTCCGTGCGTAGTGGACGGCGTGCGAGCGACGGTTCGTTGCTGTGCTGACACGTGGACGGTTGGATTTTAATGCTGGCTCTAGGGCTTCCCAATGAACGGTCCCTGTGTATCATCTTAGTCCTTATAATATGTGGGGAAAGTTTTGTTTGTTTTCACCGCAGCCATTATCGTTTCACTGCTTCCACTTTCTTGAGCTTTTTTCGCTGCGCGCTGGAAGTTCTTCGATCCTTCCCATATTCTTTTCTTCGGTCATGCCGCCGCCTTCGTCATACTGCAATGGGGAAGCCGAAGAAGGCCTCCGTCGTAGTGGGCACCAGCGCTGCTGCCGGCGGCAAGAAGGGTACCATTGTCACTCGTGTCACTGACGGTGGCTGGCGGCGATCGGAGACGAGCGAGGGCGACCTGCGCAAGCTTCGTGAGCAGGGTCTGATCCCGCAAGACAAGGAGGCCGTCAAGATTCCCGGCGATGAGGTAATTCCCCGTCCACCCGCTGGGTTTCGGGTCATGTTTATTGCTTTTGTCCTTCGGGGCCTCCCTCTCCCAATCCACGATTTTCTCCATGGATTGCTTTTCTTCTATGGCATCCAACTCCATCATCTTTCGCCAAATTACCTTCTCCACATCGCCTGTTTCATCACATTCTGCCAGTGCTGGCTCGGTATCGAGCCACACTTTGGCCTTTTCCGGAAACTTTATTTCGTGAAGAGGCAATCTGGCTCCGATGGCGTTTATCCCATCGGTGGCTGCATCATTTCCCTTAAATCCAATTTTCTCTTCTTCTCTTTTTATATTTCTGAGTCCGTCCAATACTGGCGGAGGCGTTGGTTTTACATCCGCGACTCCATAGTGGACGGGCAAAATTTTGGCCTTGCTCCCTTCGACTCCTCCCGGATAATCCAGCCGAAGAGGTCCTGGAAGAACCAAATCTTGGATGGCGAGGTGGTGGAGATAGAGGGGATCTATCGTCGGGTGGAGGACCTCCAGGTGATTCCAGATAAGGAGGTGAACGGTGTGGATATTATCCGCACCTTCCTCAAACGTCTGGTGTAGCCGCTCCAGGCTAGGACGCACCTGATGTTCCTTTATTCTAGCCACCACGATCCGACTAGGGTTTCGACTGAGGAGCTCTCCAGGGGGGATGTCGACAGAATCCTTCAGCCGCTGCTTAAGTTCAAAGATGAAGAGAACCTTCCGAGTAGCTCGCTGACCCTTCCGTTCAGGGCCTCTCGACCGGTGCCGCAGGTGTAGATATCAGACGTGCGCGTAGTGCTTTTTCCGACTATGTTTTATTGTACTTCTTTTGTTCTGAAAGTTTGTTTCTTTTGTGTAGGAGTTCAAGGTACCGGGCATGGTGCCTCCACTACCCGAACATTTTCCGGATGCACCGTACAATGAGGTAGTGGACTCCATGTCTGAGATTCCCTCGGCGTGGTCACCGGCTGAAGAGACTTTTGAGTTGAGCAAGGAGTAGACTCGAAAGCGGACACGGAGCTCGAGCGAGTCGTCGGATGCTTCGACTCCTCCGACACCTAGGAACCCGCCATGCCTTGTGCGCCACAATGGAGGTGATGGTGGCTCTTCCTCTCCTATTCCAGCCGTGCCCATGTGGGCTGTAGCGCCGCAGCCACCGGCGAAGCGGAAGAAGGAAGAGAAGAAGGGCAAGAGGGCCTTTCCTTTCTTAAACTTGAGCGATATGGACTCATAAGTACCTTCAATTGACTTTTTCTATCTTTCATTATTGCTTTCTTGTATTTGACTAATGTTTTCTTTTGTAGCCACTCCTCCGATAGCTCGTTTAGCGACGGCACTCGGGAGATGGTGGGGGAGTCGAAGATTGCACCTCCTCCTTCTCAGACAGTGGCCGCCTCTGGGGACATTGCTCCGAACCCTTCTCCGCAGGAGGCTCGGGTTGTCTTCCCCCAGAAGACTACAGCCGGACCTTCAGAGTCTCTGTCTGATCATGTAAGTATTTTTGTTCTTGCCGTGGGGGACCCCCCGAGCGCCTTTCGTGTGATCTGCTGATCATGGCTTCTGTTCGTTGCAGATCTGGCATTGGAGGCCAGCCTCCAGCGGCTTCAAGGTTCATCTTTTAGATAGATCTTCTACTTCTTCGTCTACTTGCTTACTTGTGGGTCTCATGCGTGCTCTTTGTTGTAGATGAGAATAACACTGCCCTTCACGAGCTTGATGCTCTCAAAAAGAGCCTCCGGCGAGCGGAGAAAAATCTGAGGACGCCATTGGCACTAAGGAGTGCCTTGAGGAGGAGCTAGTTGACACAGCTGCGGCCAAGGAGCGCCTGCAGCAGGAGGCCACGGACCGCGAGGAGAAGGAGGTAGCCGACATGCTGATGGCTCCAGCCAAGGCTATTTCGGTGAGTATTTTTGTCTGTTACTTGTTCTTTTTCGGCTTCCTTGTCTCTCTGGTTTTATTTGATTCTCACTTTGCCTTTTCCGTTTATCTAGATGTCGCGGGCATTGATTTTGACCGCAGTGTTCTGGAGCACGGAAGTGCTATGGATGATGCTACTACGGCGGTCGAAGACCACTGCAGCACTGTGGTTAGCTCCCTTGGGAAAGCCAAGGAGGTGCTCAGGCGCTTCTACAAGGAGCTCGTCCCCAAGGGCGTTGCCCTCGAGGATGTCGACTTGTTGGCGCCAGCGTTGTCGGCAGCGCCTCTGTCACCGAGCCAAAGCGAAAAGGCATCGGCGCGTCCATGGGGCTGGTGATGGCCATGGTGTCTGGAGTGGAGCTGGATCTTCATCAGGTCACCTCCCAGATGCCGACGGCTCGTGATGGATCCGAGGTAGCTTTTCCTGATTGACCGCTATGGCCAAAAGCTGCCAGCTGATGGCAGTGCGAGGAGGCCAAGAGGCCAAGAGCAATCCGGCTCCGAGGCCACTCAGGATGCAGCTTCTTAGGCCTTGTAGTTGTAGGATAGCTTTCATCTGCTTTTGTTGTAATATATTTATGAACACTCCTTGTGCCACGCAGTGGCTTTTGTTGCATATAATGAATCTCCGAGTTGTTTGCCCATTTGTGCGTTTTTGTTCATATCCTTGCTTCTTTTCCTCTAGGGACCTTCGGGTGATGATCCCGTTGATACTTCGTCTGCGCTGCAACTGCGGCCATCCTTGGATGATGCATCACAGCTTGTATTTCTTTGTGACCGCATCGTAGTATTGAGAAGGAGTTGCTTGGCGTTAAAGGCCACGCGGATGTTTGGAAGTCGAAGGCAGAGCGAGGCGCCGCAAGAGAGGAGTATCTGATGGGGGAGTTGCAGCGTTTGGCCAAACAGCTTCAGTGTGAGTTTCTTCGAGCTGCTGCTCATTTTTTGGATGCGCCTGTTGGCTTGTCATCTTACTTTGTAGGTATTGCAGGTGCTAACCTTGTTCCTAGGGAGGAAAAGGAGCACGTTGATGTTCGGATCAACTGCCTGACCCAGCAAGATATGGAGGCTGGCGGCTTTTTCTGGATGGACCGCGATCGTGCCATGGTCCTTGCGACAGTGAAGGATCGTGTTCACCAGGTGTCACGGGTGCTGCGTCAAGTGAAGACTTCCCTGGCGTCAATTCTGCACGTAATGTTTCCCCTGGATGAGGCACCATCGACTCTCTGGGGCTTGCTGGCGAAGTTTCGAGATGTGCATCATCTCAGGGAGCTAGTGCGACATCAGTTGGTTGCGGGGGTGAAGGTTGCGCTTTCCCTCGTGCGGCTGCATCGCCCTGATGTAGATCTTGCTGCTGTTGCGGCTGGGCCACCTCTTCGGCCAGATGGTAGATCTCTTTGAGCATCGTGCGCAGGTGATTCTTCAGAATAGGTAGGACCTGTAAAAAAGATAGATGTAAAACTTGTATGTATTCGAATGGGCGTGTTATGCCCTTTGCTGTTAAGGTTGATTGTTTTTAGCACGCGGTGCTTTGTTTGTATGCATGCCCTTTGCGTTAGCCTGACGTGATCAGCTACTCAGGTGTACACACGTCATCCTCAGCCGACGAAGTCGTTAGGTGAGGGGAGCCCCCGAGTGTGTTGTAACATGAAGAAAATGCGAATAAGAGATAAATTTTTGGGGCGAGACACTTAGCTTTATTCATATCATAATGATGAGGTACATTGTTCAGCTGAGTAGCCTTGGCTGAATACCCTTATTGAAAGTAAAAGGAGGGGGGGTAGCTAGGGGTAGAAGCGTCGCAGTTGTGCGACGTTCCATGGGTTGGAGTATGCGACTCCAGAGTCCACGTGCTTGAGGCGATAGGCGCCACCTGGGATGACTTCGGTGACGACGTAGGGTCCTTCCCAGGGTGACTCGAGCTTCTTCGGTCGCTCTTTCTTGAGTCGTAAGACTAGGTATCCTTCGACGAAGGACCTTGGCCGCAGCCGATGGCTGTGATAGTTGCGTAGGCTCTGTTGGTAGACCACCGATCGAGCTGCGGCTATGTCGCGTGCCTCGTCGAGTGTGTCGACGGCGTCTTCAAGTGCGGTCGTCGATTCGACTAAGCTATAGGCGATGACCCGTGGGGCCTTGTGGCGTACTTCTGCAGGCAACATGGCTTCGGCTCCGTGCACCATGATAAAAGGCGTGTAGACGGTTGAGCTATTTGGCATTGTGCGCAGGCTCCAAAGGACGGAGGTTAGCTCTTCTGGCCAGGCTCCCGCAAGTCGCTGAAGTAGGCTCATCATGTGTTTCTTGATGCCACCGCCGACGAGGCCGTTGGCCTTTTCGACCTCCCCATTCGTTTGCGGGTGCGCCACTGAGGCGTATGTTATGTTGATCTCGAGGCCTTCGCAGAAGTCCTGGAGTTCATTGGAGATGAAGTTCGACCCGTTGTCGGTGATGATGTTGTGCGACACGCTGAACCCTTAGACTATGGATTCGAAGAACTTCACGGCGGTTTTACCCTTTTGATTAGTAATGGGCATGGCCTCGACCCACTTGGTGAATTTGTCGACTACGACCAGGAGGTAGACATGTCCTCCTTTCGAGGACTTGGGCAGTTTGCCGATCATGTCGAGGCCCCATTGGGCGAAGGTCCGGGCCAAGGGTATGGGCCTGAGATCCCATCCTCGTGCGTGCGGTTTATCTGCGAACCTCTGGCACCCGTTGCATCTTCGGACGATCGCCTTGGCATCGTTCATGGTCGTTGGCCAGTAGAACCCAGCTCGTAGAGCATTGGAGACAAGGGCGTGGTTTCCTGCGTGATGGCCGCAGATGCCCTCGTGGATGTTTTGGAGGATGGTTTTGCCATCGCCGATGGTGACACACCTTTGGAGTACACCTAAAATTCTGCCCTTGTACAGCTCGGCATTGATAATGGTGAAGGCCTTGGACTGGCGAGATATGCGCCGGGCATCTGTCGGGTCATCAGGCAGTTCCCTGTCGATCAGGTATCGGAGGTATGGCCGTGTCCATGTTTCTTCGCCTGCCATGACCTGCATCAGGCTGACCACTGCGACCTCTGTGTCGAGTTTTTCTGGTACTGCCTGTCCTTCGGGTAGCATAGCCCCGGATTGTTCTGCTTCTTCGCGTGATCCCTTGGGGAATTTCCTTTTGATGGATGGCACGAAGATCTGTTCGAGGAACACACCTGGTGGCACCCGTGCGCAGGTGGAGCCAATGTTGGCGAGTCTGTCGGCCTCTTCATTGCTTTCTCTTCCAACGTGCCGAAGCTCGCAGCCGTCAAAGTCTCCTTCGAGTGAGTTGTAGAGTGCGCGGTACGCAATCATGTTGGCAGCGTGCGCGTCGCACTCATTCATCGTCTGCTGGACGACAAGGTTCGAGTCGTTGTAAATGACCAGGCGCGTCGCACCGCAGATCTTGGCCATCCTCATGTCGTGGATGAGGGCCTCGTATTCGTCTTCGTTGTTGGAAGCTCTAAATTTCATACGGAGGACATACTTCATCTTGTCGCCCTGAGGGGAGGTTAGTATGACCCCGACTCCTACTCCAGTCTCGCGCTTGGAGCCATCGAAGTGCATCGTCCATGACTGCATCATGTCCAGAGTGTCCGGCAGCTGCAGTTCCATCCAGTGGACTATGAAATCCGGTAGGACCTATGACTTGATCGCATGGCGTTTCTCGTAGACTATGTCTAGAGGGGACATTTCGATGCCCCACAGGGCCACGCGTCCTGTGCCCTCCGGGTTGTTCAGGATACTGTTCAGGGGTGTTTCGTTAACGACCATCACCTAATGCCCCTGGAAGTAGTGGCTCAGCTGACGAGCCATCATGAACATGCCGTAGGCGAGTTTCTGGTAGTGAGGGTACCTCTGTTTTGTCGGTGTCAATACCTCACTGAGGTAGTAGATTGGGCATTGGACCCCATGGGTCTTTCCTTCTTCGGGTCGTTCGACCATGAGTCTGGTGCTTACCACTTGGTGTGTAGCTGCTATGTACAGCAGTAGAGGCTCGCGCTCCCTTGGTGTGACCAAGACGGGTGAGGTGGAGAGCAGCCGCTTCAGATCTTCGAATGCGTCATCTGCTTCGGGCGTCCATTCAAATTTGTCTGCCTTGCGTAGAAGCTGATAGAAAGGCACGAATTTTTCACCCATGCTGCTAATGAACCTGCTTAACACCGTGATTTGCCCAGCAAGCTGTTGGACGCCTTTGAGATTCTTCGGCTTCTCCATGGCCATTATGGCTTGGATATTCTTCGGGTTCGCCTCGATCCCTCGCTGGGAGATGAAGTAGCCGAGCAATTGACCAGATGGGACACCGAAGGTGCACTTTTCTGGGTTTAGCTTGATCTTGTATCGATCGAGGTTGTCGAACGTCTCGCGGAGATCGTCGATCAGTGTCTTGGCCTCCCTTGTTTTGATTACTATGTCGACATAGACTTGTATGTTGCGGTCGATCTGGTTCTTCAGGCATGCCTGCATGCACCGCTGGTACGTGGCACCTACGTTCTTCAGCCTGAAGGTCATTGTGTTGTAGCAGAACACTCCAAACAGCGTGATGAACACCGTTTTCTCCTGATCTTGGACCTTTAGCCGAATCTGATTGTAGCCTGAGTAGGCATCGACGAAGGAGAGTTTCTCGCATCCTGTAGTCGAATCGATGATCTGATCGATCCGAGGAAAAGGGAAGTGATCCTTCAGGAAATGCTTGTTCAGTAATGTGAAGTCCACGCACATCCGCAGGATGTCCGTGTCCTTTTTGGGGACCATCACGGTGTTGGCCAACCACTCGCTCTCCTTGATCTCTCTGATGAAGTTAGCATCGAGTACTCTGTTGACCTCGACTCCGATGGCTTCAGCCCGTGGCTCAAATAACACTACTAGGAAAATGGCTATAGGTAATCAGCACATCCGTGGCTCACATGGTTGAAGTGCCCCACGGCTAAAACAGGCGTGGCTCACCTGTGGGCAGTGCCCTACTAGTAACTAGAACAACCGTGGCGCACATGGTCATAGTGCGCCACAGATATATGTGGGCCAGGTCCCTGCTGGCCGCATGCCAGATACCCGTAGCGCACATAGGGTAGGTGCGCTATACTTGTTAGTGTTAACTGTGGCGCACATGGAGGGGGTGCGCTACGCCTAAGCGCATGCCCCTCTGCTCTGTAAACAGGGAGACACATCCATGGCGCACTCTGGAATGTGCGCCACGGTTGTGATTATTCCCTGTGGCGCACTGGGGCCACGTGCACCACGGATGTGTCGACCCTTTTTTTGGCAGCTCCACTTTGTGCACATGTGTGATCATCCACCACCCCACACTTCACTTTCCCCTTCTTCTTCCTCCTTAGATCTAGTCGGGATCCATCTCCTTCCCACCTCAATTTCTCCACTCATTCACCATTTTTAGCATGTAGAACTTGCCTTGGATGTTACATACGTAATAGAGGAAGCTCTCCGGTCTCTCATCTCCTTCTCCGGTCTCGCGCGCACCTCTCCTTTCCATCTTCTCGCGATCGGTCTCTCATCTCGGTAAGTTGTCCATGTAAGGATGTGTTCATGTGTATATGGATGCTATTCTCATATGTATGTAGATGATCGATGCTCATGATGTGTGTATGGAGAGGATCGATGGTCATGTGTGTGTATATGGAGAGTATTGATGATGCTCATGCATGTGTGTATGGAGAGGATAATGATATGTTCATGTGTGTATGGATCGGTCTCTCTCTATTGTGTTTGTGTGTGAACAAGTTGCCATTTGTTTTGCCAAAATGTTGATTCATTTCCATTTTGGAAAGACTTTGGCATTTTGCAAAGGTCCTAATTTTAGGATAGGTCATGCCGAAATTTTCTATCGACCATTGCATGCATGCATTCATTAAAATAGACTTCTAATTGTACCGTGTACACCGTGCAGGAAAAAATGGTCCGCATAATGAGCGAAGGAATTGTGGCTAGATTTTTGAAATGTGCGACGGCCGACATGATACGAAATAACAAGACGGATATAAGATGTTCTTGCAGAAGATGCAAACTCAACTGGGTGATCGACCCAGATTCCGGGAATCTGCAGGCGCACCTGCTCCACCATGGTTTCATGGATGGATACACTCGTTGGATAAGCGATGACGAAGACGATGGAGACGGTGAAGGTGGGCAACATGACGATGATCATCATCATGGCGAGAACGGGCGAGATGATGAAGAGTCTCCTGGAGATGGTGAAGGTGCGGAAGAAGACCGGGATGATGATGATCTAGATGCCGGAGGAGGAGACGACGATGGAACAACGTTAGGATGGGTGCGGGACCCTTATGTGCAAGAGTTGCTTCTCAGGCAGACGAGTAACGCCAGGGCTGCCGCTAGAGATAAAGCCAAGCTTGCGCAATTTGAGAAATACGCGGTTACTCCATTGTATGAAGGATGCATGCCCGATGATACCCGGTTGAATGTAATGCTCAAGGCTATGGAGATGAAGGAAAAACACAAATTGAGCGACACAAGCTTCGACGATATGATGTCATTCTGGCATGATCGTCTCCCGGAGGGGAACACATGTCCAACTAGTATCGAGGACGCCAAGAAAATCGTCTGTCCTCTCGATCTACCGCACGTTAGATATCACATATGCATCAACGATTGCATCATTTATCGGGGCGAGGACGCGGAGAAAACCACATGTCCGGTGTGCGGCGTGAGTCGACACAAGAAAGGGAAGAAAGCACCTCGAAAAGTGGTATGGTACTTTCCTATCACTCCTCGTCTGCAGCGCTATTTCGCGGACCCTAAGGAAGCGAAGCTCATGCGATGGCATGCGGAAAGGAAGAAGCCAGGAGATGACGATGACCCCGAAAAGGATGAGCTGCTGACGCACCCTTCAGATGCTAGCTAGTGTAAAGCATTGGACCTCGAATTCCGACAATTCGGTGGAGATTCGAGGAACATCAGGCTTGGTGCGAGCATCGATGGACTCAATCCGTTTGGTAGCCAGAGCAGCACGCACAACACTTGGCCCGTGTTTGTATGGATGTACAACCTCCCTCCATGGTTGTGCATGAAGAAGAAGTACATACAAATGAGTATGCTAATTCAAGGGCCGAAACAACCTGGTACCAACATCGATCTGTATCTCGGGCTGTTCAAAGAGGAGCTAGCCATGTTATGGGAATCTGGAGCCAATACTTACGACGCCGTCGCACAAGATTATTTCACTATGAGGGATAATGGACAAGCAAGTCCGTGAAACGTTATTTGGCCTCTGCAAGTTTTTCGACGTCATCTCTAGGAAGTCGATTGGCGTGAATCAGCTCGGGAGGCTACAGGAGGAGATCGTGGTGATACTATGCAAGCTTGGAAAGCTCGACGGATCTGGTCACCGAGAGGGTCGTCGCATACTGCATGCAGACTTCGATTTTCGACGCGCAGACTTTGATCGAGCAAACGTCGTCGCGCTACAACATTTAGAACTGGTCGATCCTTGGGTACAGAAGCACAAAAGGTTAATCGAGAAGAAGTACAGTGACCGGGGCATACAGAGGACGCAGGGAGAAATAATCAAAGAGCACAACTCAGATTTCACGCGTTGGTTTAGGCAGACGCTCCTTGATAATCCCCTGCGATCGCATTCTTCTAACACGGAAAAGATCATATTCACCTTGTCGCAGGGACCGATGCAAAACCTGGTGACCTATCAGGCGTATGATATCAACGGCTACACATTCTACACGGAGGAAAAGGACAACAAGTGTGATTATCAGAACTCAGGCGTAACGTCGGAATTCTACACCGATGACAACGTGAAGGAAAGATTCTATGGAAGAATCAAGGAGATCTGGGAGCTCTACTACTGTGGAGAAAAGGTGCTGATGTTCCGTGTCAGATGGGCAAAGAGCGTCGAAAGATAAGACCGGTATTTCACAACCATGGTTATACCCGAAGCAGCCAAATCCAGGGCCGCCGGTGCGAACGAGGCCACGAAAAATGAACCATGGGTACTGGCTACCAAAGTGGACCAATGTTTTTTCATTACCGACCTGACAAAGCCTAGCCGTGTTGTCGTGAGGAGAGGAAAAAGAAACATCATCAGAATGGATGGAGTCGCCAACGAGCAAGACTTCGACCAGTACGACGATCCAAAGATTGAAGATGACGACGACTACGATGCAGCAACATACATCACAAGAATAAAAAGGACAACCCTACCCAAACAAGGTAGCCCGTTCGAAAGAAGAAACATTAAAGTGCCAGGGCTAAATTATTCAACCGCGACAAAGAAGGGAAAACAGATTGTAAAACGCTAGCTCAAAAAATATTGTAAAACGCGTGGTCGAAAAAGATTGTAATATTTATGGACAAATTATTATGACATATTTGTATCATGGACAAATTATTATGACATATTTGAATCATATTTGTACCATTTTTATGACATATATTATCACCTTTGGGCATTTTTGGAATATTTAAAAGTATTTTAAAGACAAAACAAAACTTTTATGGCATATATCACCACTTTTGGAATTTATTTGGAACATTTAAAAATATTTTTAAAATAAAAATAAAAAAGGTGGGCACCAGGATTCGAACCTGGGTGCTCACAGGTTTAGAATAGAGCAGTGGTTGGAACCAATGGGATAAGGCATGCTAGTGGTAACTATGGGGGTGTCAGCCCTCTTATCTGACTAGTCCTACCCACTTAGGCGTAGCGCACCCTGGCCAAGTGCGCTACGGTTATAGAGCACTTGGCCAGGGTGCGCTATGCCTAAGTGGGTAGGACTAGTCACCATGAGGCACGCCCTCCCCATTGTCCTCAGACATAGTCCCTCCCCGCATCATCCCCATCCCCATCGACACGCCGCCGTCGCCGCATCCCAGGAGGAGGAGGCCGCCACGCCAGGAGGAGGAGGCCGCCACGTAGGAGGAGGAGGCCGCCTTGCCCGCACGCTCGTTCCGTGGAGGAGGAGGTCGGTGGCGGCGAGGTTCCTGCAGAGTCGGCTCCGCTCCTCCGGTGGCAAGGTGCTCTGCTTCTCCTTCCCCCTCGTTACCTCGTCCGCCAGCCCTCGTCGTCCTCATCTTAGAGGTGAGCGCCTCCCCTCCCCTCTCTCCTTCTCTCCGTCTCTCCTTGCGAGCAATGGTTAGGGTTAGCACCTGATGTTTCAATTGATGCCTCTGAAAGCTCCAGACACTTGAATTGACATTTATTCCTAATGGAATTGCAATTGTTAGGGTTTCTCTATACTAGATGGTTCTGATTTAGGTTTAGGTTTGGCAAATTTTAGCAATGTACTATATGGTTAGGGTTTGACAGTGAGAAAATTATGTTCTTGTGCATTATGTTTGATAGTGAGCTTACAGTGATCTTCCACTGTGTTAGATAAATCTTGATGGTCGATTCGATGTTAGATAAAATTTGGCCTAACATGTTACTTTCATCATACAGTGGGCATACTGTTATCTTTCACAAGTAGATAAATGACCCATGATCTAAGACACATGTTACTTTCGAGGCAATGTAGATGCTAGTGTCATAAAATTTGGCCAAATTTAAGACACATGTTACTGTCATAAAATTTAAGACACATGTTACTGTCATAAAATTTGGCCAAATTTTATCTATAGTGTGACTTATCTGCAGATGTCATACTGTTATCTTTCACAAGAAGTCAGTGCTTCTTGTGGAGGCATTTATCTAACACTAGTGACCTTCTCTGACTTCTTGTAGAACATCTGCAGATGTTACTTTCATCATACAGTGGGCACAACTAGTTGGTCTACATTTTACTTGTGCATTTTAATTGGGTAGATTCTGTGTAGAACATGTTGCTAAATTCATTGTAGTTGATTTGTTTAGGCTGCAGTAGGTTAGCTTGTAAGATTTTGTAGAGGTCCCAACCTTTAATAGGTAGAGATCCCTGTGTTTACAATGCTAGTCGCTGGATCAATAGCTAGCATCCATAGTTAAGATGTAATATCAAGAAACAAAGGTCATAATACAACTTTATAACCAGGAATTAAATAATTTATTACATCTTACATAGCTCATTTGGCTATCTCATTACAATGCAACAGAATATAACAATAGCATGGGGTCCTTCATCTTCAAAGTGCCACAGGCAGTCATGTTGGTTGTAGACTTGTAATCCTAATCAATAAACTTCACTAACATCAAACAAACCTGCAACATAATAAGTTACAGCCACAAGGTTCAATACATTTGAATTGTATTGGTAAGTGATACTATGGTAGTATAGAGGAGTCTATCATCTATATGCATTTGGCTAAGTGGAGATTAGGCTTGCTTTGCTCAAAGTAGATTTTCTTTATCATATGAAAACACTAAGTTTTTTGCTTGACAAAATCACCCAAGGCATCTCCCAATAGAAATTGGTGATCCTTCAACCCTTGTTGAACCACATGTTTTTAACTTAGAAATTTGGATGAGGAGATTCTTGATAGCTTCCATGTCTTGATGCTCAAATTGTACTTTGCCAGGGACATGGCTAAGTACCTAGATTCTTCACTCTGCAGAGATGGTGCACTTTCCCCACAAGACTTGGTTTCACCAAGACAAGATCTTTTAGAAGCCTTCCCTTAGACCAGAATGGACGCGTTCCAACCTATCAACCCCTACCACCAACTGCCCATTTGGCTAAGTTATTGCAACCTGTATGATCTAGGCAGAGCCCATAATGCCATGTGGCTGCACTTGAAGCTTCTCAACATTTTACATCTTAAATCTCTTTGTTCCTGGGTGGCATTCCACAAGTGAGATACCAAGTTTTCCCCAGCATACTAGACTTGGTGATGCCCAGGTTTTCCCCAGCATACTGGACTTGCATAACCACTCAATACAAACCATTCTTTCCATTCCACCCAGGTGTTTCATTTACTTAGTTGTTTTATTAAACAAAACACAAGTCCATGACTTAGAAATATTCCGTAGCATGAATATAATCCACCCTTGTTTTCTACTAGCTAAGCTAAGCATGATAGTAGTAGGAATCTTAACTTAGGAAATTTCTACTAAGGTTTCATCTACTAGGATTTGCCATGGCATAGTTTATACTTAGCAAAAATTCCATGCAAGTCCTATTTAGAAAATATCACTAATGCATAGTGAAAATAATGGGACAAAAGAATTAAGCATCACTTGCCTTTTTGGTAGAGAGTATAAGTTGATCTTGCAATATCACACTCTTCAAATCACTACAATTCAATCAAGCAAGACACAATTTCAATCTACCTCTCAAGCAAACAACACATAAAATAATAGAAACAAAGCAATGCATGCAAGCATGCCAAAGATTGTTTTATTTAGAAAAGTGTTTTCTAATAGGTTATAAACATTTGAAAACACCTATTTGTCATTTTATAAAAGTGGCAAAACCATTTGCAAAAGATTTTATCTATAAACCCTTTTTAAACCAAAGCATTATTTTATGTGGTTGAAAATGCCTTTAGCAAAGCAATAATCTTTATAGGGTTCACCAAATACATTTTTAATTCTAAAACTTGGTGTTTGGGGTTAGAGAGTTTAAATCAAAACATTTCCCAAAGGTTTTTCTCCAAAAGCATTTTTAATATAATAACTTTATTTTTATTTGACTAGAAAAGTTCTAAATCAAAGTGAATGGTTGGAAAGTACTTGTCTTGCTGATTCCATTGATATAAAATTTGCAAAATGTGGACGTGTGGATAAAAAGTTATGGATTTTACAAAATTGAACATCTAATAGATCAATTCTGTTTTTATAACAATAAACAGGGCCACGTGGAATGTTCTGATTGGTTGAAAACGTTTCGCGCGGATTGAGCTCCGTGGAGTGTTGGATCTTACTGAAATCGCACGGTGCAGATGGAGCGTACCGGTTCGTTTTAATGACTCTATCTACGCCATAGGATCAAGATCCAACGGTTGCTGCGCGTTTGACCTAGAACGAGCGGCGCTGGAGGCGGCTGTGCGGCGGCGGCGCTCTGGTGCCGAGGTTTCCGACGGAATAGGAAGCGCGGAAGGGGGAGAATATGCTCACCGGGTTCGTCTTGCCGTGCTGAAGCTCAAGGTGGTTGTCGTTGCTGAAGGGGCGCATAGAGCTGCTGGCGATTCCTTGCCGTAGTTATAGTCGATGTCTGGCGGCTTTGTTCGTTGTCAGGGGCGAGGATAGAGGTCGCGCTAGTACAAGTAGAATGCATAGTTAGGTTCGCAAGAGGAAGGTGAGTATGAGAGTGTCAACGAGGGGGAGAGGGGCAGTCGGGTTTACCGGGGAGAGGTCGCCGGAGTTCGAGCAGACGGTGGCGAAGCTCAGTTGTTGTCGTTGCCGAGTGTCTGAGGCGCGCGTGAGTGCGTTAAGGGTGCAGAGAGAAGCGCCAGGGGATGGGGAGTGCGCTCGTGTGGTCCAGGAGGCGAGGGGTGATGGTGGTTGGCCGGAATTGGAAGAAGGTATCGTCGGAGCAGTGAGGGTGCGAGCTCAATTCGTGGCAGCCTGGGGGTGAGGGGAGTCTAGCGAGCGAGGGAGATCAGAGAGGGGGAAGGGGTGCTTAAGTGTGCGAGGTTATGGGGAGGAATTAACGCGTGATTAATGAGAAATAAAATGCTCAATCAACGACAGAAACGGTGACGAGGTTGGGAAAGAAAGGTTCGCGGCGGGTGGAAACGAGAACTGACAGGCGGGACTGTTTCGTCAGCGAGAGAGGAAGAGGGGCAGTGGGGTCCAGTAGTCATTGACTCTGCGGGTGGGAGTCCGAGTACAAACGTTTTTCTCGCGGGAGGGGGAGATGGGCTAGACTGGGCTTAGTGGGCTGGGCTGGCTAGTTTCATTTTTTCAGCTTTCTTTTTCATTTCCATTTCTAATATTCTGTTTTGATTTTGTTTAAACTTTTCAAACAAAAATTTTATTTCAAAGTTCAACTAATCTTTGTGTGTATTCAAATACTGATTAGTAATACATTCTAAACTCAAATTTAGAAAAATATATTTATTCTTTTTAGGGCCTATTAATTATTTAAAATAGGCCCTTGTATTAATTCAAATAAGATTTAATAATGTTTTCAAACTCCATTGGAAATTTAAATCTTTCCAAAAAATTTCAGTAGGTTTTATTTATTTATTAGGGTGTCAAATAACTCACCTTGAATTATTTGTAATATTTTTAATGTGATCCATTAGTCATTTTAAATTGGGTATTTATCTTTATTCCAATGAAATTAATTATGGGTTTAACTCCATAAATTTTATTTAATTGATTTCTTTGATCCTATTTAAGTTAATTAAAATGACTTTTAATCCACTTGGGTGAATTCCAAATTCTATTTTCCCATGATTTAATGAATCATTCTTATTAGGGATTTGTCTTTATTCAATTAGAAATAGAATTTGGTTAATGCCATTTTATTTTATTTGGAAAATTCTTTATCCTTTTATTTTATTTTGATTTGGATTATATCCATTCCATTTGCTTATGGATTAGGCCAAGATTTAATTTGGTCTTTAAATATTCCTCATTTAATATTTCTTTCTTTATCTTATAGAATCCATATCTTTTTATTTAAAGATCCAAACTTGGTGATTCAAATTGTTAAAATCTTATTTAATATTTGTTTATCCTTTCAAATATTTTTAGGATTATTTGCTCACCATATGATATGGATTTCTAGGTAGGTGCTTTATTATTTTTGGAAATTCAATTTCCTTATCTTATTAAATTCATGAGATTTTATCTAGGGCTCCAAATTAAGTGAAACCAATTCATATGGTTTTACATTATTTCTACTTGTCATTCTTGATCATTTTGAAATATTTATTGACAAAATTTTATATGGATCAAAACCATGGTCTTAGAGATATCTTGGAGATGATTTTATTCCATTAAGGTTTTGGAGTTTTGGTTTATTTTCCAAGTTTTTAAATTTTCAAGATGCTTCTATGAAGGAAGCATTCCACTTGATTTTGAATTTAGTTGAATTCTAACTTTAATCAAATTTTGTTCAAGATGGGATTTTAAGTTTCCATTTGGAATCAAAAAGTTTCTTTTCACCCTAAATTTCAACAATTATTTATTTTGTTTATTTATTTTTCACATTACAAAATTTGGAAAATTTTGAGATGTGACAGATTTATTTGTTCTTCTTGTAGTTAGCAGTAGCTTGCAATATACCTGGCAGTAGGTTAGCTTGTAGGTAGCAGTAGGTTAGCTTGCAGTTGCTGTAGTAGGTTAGTAAGAAATGTCGTGAGGCATTCTTTTTTATTTACTTTGGTCAATAATGCCGATGATTGAAATGTCATGGCACACTATATATGTGAATGTGCTGTGATGGGATTGTAAGCCTTGTGTCATGCACAAGTCCAGATGTTGTGCATCCTACTTGGCTTACGGTTCCATCATAGCATATTCCTGTGTCCAACGACCTAGCTTGTTATATATAAGGCATTCTTTTTGAGTTATTTGGTATTTTTTGAGAATAATGCCGATGACTGAAATGTCGTGGCACACTATATATGTGAATGTGCTGCGATGGGATTATTCTCCTTGTGATATGCAGAGGTCTAGGTGTTGTGCATCCTACTTGGCGAACAGTTCCATCATAGCATATTCCTCTGTCCAACGACCTAGCTAGTTATATATGAGGCATTCTTTTCGAGTTACTTTGGTATTTTTCGAGAATAATGCCGATGATTGAAATGTCGTGGCACACTATATATGTGAATGTGCTGCGATGGGATTGTCCGCCTTGTACTATGCACAGGTTTAGGTGTTGTGCATCCTACTTGGCGAACACTTCCATCGTAGCATATTCCTGTGTCGAACAACCTAGTTATATATGAGGCATGCTTTTTGAGTTACTTTGGTCTTTTTCGAGAATAATGCCGATGATTGAAATGTCGTGGCACACTATATATTTGAATGTGCTGCGATGAGATTATCCGCCTTGTGCTATGCACAGGTCCAGGTGTTGTGCATCCTACTTGGCGGACAGTTCCATCGTAGCATATTCCTGTGTCGAACAACCTAGTTATATATGAGGCATGCTTTTTGAGTTTCGTATTTTTGATTTAGGAGTACTTTCTATAAGTGTATCTTCATATGCGACTTTAATTATATATGTTTTTTTTCAATCACCGGTTAATTATTATTGTCAACTTGTAGATGACGTGGTACGTCGTGTACAAGGGACGAGTTCCCGGAGTCTACGATGATTGGGAAGACTGCCGGAGACAGGTGCACCATTTCAGCGGCAATAGCTACAAAGGGTACAACACTATGGCGGAGGCGGAAGCTAGATACACGCGCTATCTAGCGGGAGTTAGGACGAGGAACCATATGAAGACCTACACCTTCGTCGCGGTGATCATGCGTATCTTCTTTGGTTGTTTATCCCGCGTTTGTGTCTAGCTAGTTTAGATCTAGGCGAGCTTCCTATCTCTAACTTCTTCGATCGACACATGTATTCGCATGTCACCAACTACTTTGTAACTTGATCGAAACAATGTATAACTTATGTATTCATGTATGAGACTTATCTATATGTATTTGTTTCAATCTTGTTTTGCGAATTGTGTATTTATATATGTAACTGTATATCTTATATCTTTGTGTATATCTGCCTATAATATTGTATATAATCTGTATTGTATATTATCTGGCCCTGAAATTTAAAAAAAGATACCCGTGGCGCACATGGCACAGCTTCTGTGGCCCACTACAACTAAAGCGCACCTGCGCAGCTTGGTGGCGCACTGCAACGTGCGCCATAGAAGATCCAAAGCGTAGCGCACCTGCCAACATATCTGTAGCACACTAGCAGGTGTGCTATGCCTATCTCGACATAACCGTGGAGCACCAGGCAGTGCGCCACGGCTAGGAAATAGTCGTAGCGCAAGGCCCATGGTGCACCCCTAGTGTGCCACAGATGATGTTTACAGGTGCGCCACAGACGACCGTTTTCCTAGTAGTGTAGTCATCAGATGGACAGTTTGACGGGCTTGGCGTCTGGAAATACGTTAAGTGCATGCTCGGTGAATTCCCTAGGAACTTCTGGCATGTCCGCAGGACCAGGCTAAGATTTCCTAGCGCTCACAGAGGAATTCGACGAGCGCACTTTCCTATGCGGGGCTGAGGTCGTTGGCGATCAACGCCGTCTTGGAGGCGTCCGTCGGGTGGACCTGCACCTTCTTTGTGTTGACTATGGAGTCGAAGGACATGTCAGGTGCGTTCTGCCTTGAGACTGGGGGTGCCCCGTTGTCTGTCACCTCTCGGAGCCTTATGAGCTCCTCCTGCATGTCGAATGACTGGGAGATTCTATTGAAGTCCCTGTGGCAGTGATCCGATCGGGTGAAGCTCCCGTGGACCATGATGACGCCCCTGGGTCCTGGCATCTTGAGTAGCAGGTACGCGTAATGCGGTACCGCCAGGAACCGTGTGAATGCCACGCGCCCGAGGATGGCGTGGTATTGTGATGGCCAGTCCACCACTTCAAACTCGAGTCGTTTGCACTGAAAGTTATCGGGCTTGCCGAAGATGACATCGAGCCATATCTTACCCAGGGGGAATATGCCTTTCCCTGGAATGATGCTGTGGAACCTTGTGTTGGATTGTTCCAGGCTGCACAGCGGGATCCGCATTGCTGCTAAGGTGCTAGCGAACATTAGATTGATGCAGCTGCCGCCGTCCATGAAGACGCGGCTCATGTCGAACCCTCCGATCTGCGCCTCGAGCACCAGGGCAGCATGACCTGATCGAGGGATCTGGCGTGGGTGATCTGAACGGCTGAACGTGATGCAAGTCTCCGAACCGCTGAGGTAATCAGGGAAGGCAGGTGGAGCGGTCACATCCAGACTGACCTGACGAGTGATTTTCTTTTGCACCCTGTTTGTTGGGCGCCCTTTTTGGATCATCAGTGACCCTTTCGGCACGGGGTACCCGTTTCCGCCGTTGTTCTGCGCAGGTGCGATTGGGTGATTCGAAGGTCCCAAAGGTGGTGGTGGAGGAGCTCCGTGGGCGATGTAACCTGGTGCGGGTGCGTTCCCATACCCAGGGTTCGGGGCTTGTTGCCTCATCTAGGACATGCTCTCGTTGAGTTTCTAGAACTCGCGGCAGTCTTTGAGCATGTGGCTTACCTTCTTTTAACCATCCTGCTTGTCGATGTAGAAGTGGATAGTGCATGGGCCCGACAACTTGTCATATGCCGAGGGTCCGTCGTCGCGGCCGCGGCGTTGCCATGACTGCGCTGGGCGTCCTCCATCATGGAAGTTGTTTCCACGATACCAGCTATTGCTGGGGTTGCCTTCGCTGCGGCGGTCGGGGTAGCCAGCCGTGACCATGTCGGGTCCATCGCGATCGTTGTAGACGCGCGATCTTCTTTTTCTACGATGTTCACGTCGATAGCCATAGTCACCTTCCTCCTCCGAGTGTGCTCGGTGGACGGAGTCCTCACCATCTTCCCACCTGTTGGCAATGTCCATGAGGTGGTCGAGTGTCTTGGGCTTAACGCGCCCAAGTTCTTCCTTGAAGTCTTGGCGTTTGACACCATCCTTGAAGGCGTCTATTGCTCTCTCCTCAGAGATGTGCGCCGCGGAGTTCTTGGTGTTAGACCACCGTAATATGTACAAGCGAATGGATCCCAGCTCTTCGATCGAGGCCGGCCTCTTGCTGGTGCCCTTGAAGTTTCAGATGAAACTGTACGCCAGTTCCTCCCAACTTCGGATGGATCCCAATGATAGGCTTCTGAGCCAGATCTGGGTTATGCCTGTCAGTTGCCGCTGAAGGCATTGCAGGGCGGTGTTTTTGTTTCCTCCGTGTAGCTTGACGGACGACAGGTGGTCGCTGAGCCACGCCTTGGGGTACTGTGTGCCGTCAAACTTTGGGGTGTCCGAAGGAAGCTTGAAGTTCCACGGCATCCGCGTCCGCCGGACGGATCTGCTGAAGCATCAAGCTCTACAGAGTTCCCCTTTGTTGTCACCCTCCTCGGATTCGGACGAGCATACGCGCTTGGCGCGTGCCTTGTCGATCTTGCGTTGGGTGAGCTCGCTTCGAGCGTCGTAGTCATGGCTGCGATGTCGCGAGCTCTTGTGCCTTCGAGGTAGGTTGTGTTCTTCTTCGTCGGATGAAGGTGTGGGACTGGGTTGAACCTAACCGCAGCCTTCTTTTTTGGCTTTGCAGGAGCTTCTCCGTGGAGTGCAGCTCCAATGAGTCTGAGTACGGCTAGTGCGGAGTTGTGCATGGCCCTTTTCGGGTCCCCCACCGGAGGTGGATGGGACGCAAGGTATGTGGTGGCTGCCATGATTGCAGCTTGCGGTGTCTTCGGGATGATGTTGCCGTCGGCATCCATCTCCATGAAGGACGTGTTGAGGGTTCGGGTAACCTCGCGACGTGTAGTGGGGTCCATGTTCTCTACGCGAGAACGGTGCTTGTTGCCGTGGTTGTCGTGCAAGCTGGAGCCGCCCATGGCGGAGAGCACAGCTCGTCGCGCACTGGACTCCGAGGCCGCTTGCTTGCGTTTGTCAAGCACCTCTTGCATCTTCACCTGCTTTTTGTGCTCTTCGACGAGGAGCAGGTGGTACGCCATCAGTAGGTCCCATGAAGAACCCACAGGTAGGATCTTGTTGCCTGCAACGGCTTCGCGTGCTTCGGTCCATCCTTCCTCGCTGAGGTGGATGACCCGATTGGGGTCGGTGTCCTCCTTGTTGGGCGAGGGGACTGGTTCCTCCTGTTTTCGCCGTTTCTACCCTGCGGGTTGGGTTGTCGCTGATCCTCATCGTTCTCGATGACCGCGGCACATGGTAGTGCTTGTAGGTCAGGTCGCTGCTGCCGCAGATTTTGGATCCGGAACCATAGGTCCCTTCATCCGATGGTGGATCGCAAAGATCTGAGTTGCAGCTGCTTCTGTCATAGGACTCATCTGTCAATGGCGATGTGCGTAGTACGGGGTGTGGAGCCCATGAAGCGGGCCTGATCGATGGCAGGGGCACCCGCTCTGGGAGGCGGATAGTGTCGGTCTGCCCCACCTGGAAGCAGAAGCTCCCGAACAGGATCTCGAGCCCGTCGCCAACGGGCTCGAAGTCCTTCAGAGTGGCTGGCGAGTGGGAGGTGAAGTCGAAAGCGCCGAAGAGGAGATGGCTCTCCGTCGCTGAATAGTTGTAGATCGTTTTGGTTGGGTCCGTCACGATCGCACAATCAGCGCCCCAGTTCCCACAGACGGCGCCAATTGACGAGGTTTAATCTCGCCAATTCCCATTGTTATGAGCTTGGGTTTTGGAGAAGATGGGGATGCTGGAGTCGCGGAACGGTTAGCAAACAAGCAACACAGAGACACAAGGTTTACCCAAGTTCAGGCCACCGGAGGGAAAACCCTACTCCTGCTTGTCTGCTCTTGATTACGGCGGAACCGAAAGTTACAAGGGTGCGCAGATGCAATCTAGCGTGGAGGTGTGTATGCGGTGGTATGCTAAGTGCCCTCCTCGTCGTGTCCACCTAGCCTTTATATAGAGGTAGGCAGGTCCCGAGCACAGATCGAGTCGGTTACAGATTTACGGTTTTCCCCTTTGAATATTCTATCTAATCTAGTCTTTTCTCCAAGGATCCGAAGACGTCATGGCCTTGGGCCACCCGAAAGTCTTCATGGGCCGTGTATATTCTCGTGGGCCTTCCTTGGGCTGGACCAGGTATGCTAAGGTCTTGTACCCGTGAGTTATAAGAATGTCAGTTTAACCAAGTCATGAAGACCTCTACTATTCAGAAACATGCCATTCATTGTGAAACAATAATTGATTTAAGTCATATGATGAACTCAGTATATCCTCATTGAAACCAACCTCCAATACTTCACCCACTAGACAAATTAGGAGCTGACCATCAGCTATGGCATTCGCATCCTCATCATCTTAATAAGTGGAAATTAAAGAGGTCTAAGATTTTGGAACAACCGTTAGATGGTAAAATTCCATCCGCCTCAAGACCTTACTACAAAAATAAACATCCCTGACATCCTTACCAAGACTAATACCAACGTTATTAAGATTTGAAGAAATATGCGTAGAGGAAAAATAAGAAAGGATTTAGATGAAGAATAATGACCATTTGAGTCCATGTTTTTGTAGCTTTCTGACGCATGGCCTTCATCAAGGAATCTTCATCAGTCACTCCAGACCCGTTTGCATTCACCGGATGATGTCCGCCCCTTCGTGGCACAGGATCCACTAGAACATACTGCAACATGGTCGACCTGGAAGGCCGAGACAACGATACCGAGTCTGTTATGGGGGCAAGCAAGGATGAAGTAGCAGCCACCCTAGAATAGAAGAAGACGTCCCAAATGATGCGTACTTGATTGTCTCCCTCGCCACATACTCTGGTAGTATCTACAACACCTTCTTTGCCGGTGCATCAGCCTAGCCTAGGCCTGGTGAGGCTTGTCCCAAGTCCCCGGACTGGAGGATAACAGCGGCCGTTGCCAGCCCATCTGAAAGTGCAAAGCACGTCGCCTAGAGGGGGGTGAATAGGATTTTAAAATTATTATGGTTTAGGCTCAAATAAATGCGAAATAAAACTAACAATTAAATTATTGAGCTCAAAACCTAACCACTAGGTTCACCTAAGTGCACCAACAAACTATGCTAAGTAATACAAGCAACAAGGTGATAGCAAGATATAATACTTCAAGCACGAAGACTATCACAATGTAAAGTGCATAAATAAAGGGCTCGGTTGAGAGATAACCGATGGGCTCAGAGACGAAGATTTTTATCCCGAAGTTCACTTCCGAAGAAGCTACGTCTCCGTTGGAGAGGTGCGATGGTGCAATGCTCTTTGAACGCCATAAATGGCTCACCTCATGTAGCATCCCAATTGTCTAACAATTGCAATGCTACTAGCCTAGTCTATATATAATGCTACCTCCTACATATATTTGTTGCATCATAATTATATCATGCTCATGTCATCATGCCACCTTGCATTGAGCATCATATAAAACCCTTTTTGTTTTGGTTCTTCTCTCATATGCATTGTTAATTGTATTTGCCTCTTGATATTGTATTTGGTTATTGATATATTGTTTAATGCCCAAGTTGAGTTAGGGGCATATCTTTTATTCCACTCCACCACCCTTTCTTTCACCACCTTATAATTCCACCATCCAACGAAATAAGAGCTTTGCACTTTATTGGGTTTTACCTCTAGCTCATGTGGGTTGGGATGGATCCAATTCTATCTCCACATGCTCTCATACATGCACCATATTGTTTCCACATTATTGGTTTATGAGAGCCACATGGCCACCTTTGCATGCCTTGTGAGTGGGACCCTTTTTTTAGCTTCCATATGGATTATTATGGATTTATGCTCATGTTGGGATATGTTTGCAACTATTAAACATCTAGTGGAATATACACACTAGCAAGTCCCAATTATAATCAAATCTGATCATCTCCATCTACTCCACTTGGAACTTCCTTTCAAATCCTTTTGCTTGGCCTCACTCCACATTTTGGGTAATGCATTGGAATAATGCCATGATTATTATTTTTGTTTTTACAAGAATTTAACCAAGGCATTTATTATTTTTGCATGGGCCATGCAAGAGTACCACCACTTTAGCCATTTATTTTCTCTCTTGGTTTGGATGGGTTTTCTCTTAATTGGGCCATATCCATCCATCACCTTTATTCCTCTCTACACTCCTTTCTTGTTGGATTTTGTTTGAGCTTGCTAGAAACCCTAAACTCTTCCCCTACCCCTCTCTCCTCTCTCTTGACACCTCTTGTTTTGATCTTGCTTCAGACCCTAGCTACCATACCACATCCTCTCTCTTAACCCTCCTCTCTAAACCACATCCCCACCCTTGCCATCTACCCCTCACCTTTCGGCCTCTCTCTCTCTTTCCCTCTCTCTCCCTACCTCCCCCTCTAACCTAACCCGAGGTCACCCTCTATCCTCCACCGAGCCTCCCTAGCTCTGCCCTACCCTGGCCCCTCTCTTTCCCTCTTTTTAGCTAAAGCACAAGAAAGGAGGGAGAAGGAAGCCCACCCGAGCCCTCTTTTTGCACCACACCAAACCCATGTGCTCCCCCTCCCCTCTCTACCCCAACCACCCCCTCTCTCAGATCTTGATCTGGGATCCTCTTCAACCTCTCCTTCCTCTCCTATCTGCTCTCCTCAACCACCATGGCCTGGGACAACTCCATGTCCATCTCAACCCTAGATCGGCCAAGCTTCGAGAGGAGGCGATCGCAGCTGTGCCAAGGAGGATCTAGGCGTCCAGGAGCCTGCCCTACTCCCTCTCCAAACCCTAGAACCGCCGACCACACCGGAACCTTGCCGTATGCACCATGCCCGCGCCATGCCGTGAGGACTGGGAGCTCCATGGACACGAGCGTCACCGTCGATCACCGCCTTCACCAGCTCCAGCGGCCACACCGACGAGCTCCTGGTGAGTATCCTGAGCTACTTGACAAGGTCCCCCGCTTCCTTAACGCCTCACGTCGCCAATCTTTTCGCCGAACGCCCTGCGCGCATGCCTAAGACAGCAACATCACGTGTAGCTCAGGCCTTCTGCTCATCGAGTCCTAGCCGTCGCTGTGTTGCTCGCCTTCGAGTGCAACCTGAAGCAAAGTTGTAGGCGGTCCTCCCCTCTTTTAAACGAGCCATTACACGCTCGTTTTGGTTCAGCAAAGCGCCCAGAATCGTCCTCGCAAGATTGCTCCAGCTCTGGCGATTCCTGTCGAAATCCAGTCTGCACCGGCCCGTATTTTTCCCTCTGTTCGTCTCCTTGCCCCGTCCGTTGTAGACCTCCGCTTGAGAAACCATGTAAACGAACTTTGTAGAGCGAAGTGTGATCTACATTTTCCGTTTTTACATCATCTCCAAATTCTCGCTAGATTCGTCGCCACCGTCGACAGAAGACAGCCAGATCCGCATTGGCGGAGACTTTTCCCGTCGTGACAGCCCGACCGATGTCATTTTGTGTTTAGCCCCCTGCCCTTTTTCCCGCCTGAACCTGCCGTCCCCAGAGCCCCACCTGTCAGCCGTAGTGACACTTTGCAGTAAGACCCCCGCGCTTTGTGGCTTCTCCACCCGCGCTCCTCTGGATCGCCCACGTGTCAGCTGCCCGCTGGCCGCGCGCTAACTGTGGTCCCGTCGAGCCCCGGTCCCGCCAGTCAGTCTCGGTGGCTGACGTAGCCCCGCGTGAGAAAAGCGCTGCGACGCGTAACCGCCAGCTCAGCGCCCAGGCCCACACGTCGGTTTCTGCGGCTAGCTGTGCCTCAGTACAAAAAGTCTTGTGTTCTTTTTCTGTTAATAAAAATAATTCTAGAAAATGCATATATGTTTTTAATTTTCAGAAAATAATATCTTCAATTTGGTTATTCCAAATAATACAATTAATATATGTTTTGAAATCAGAAAAATATGAGGAATTCAAATCTTCCATTCAAAATATATTTTGGACACTTTAATTTCCAAGTTAATTAAAATTACAATAAAATTCCCTTTTCCTTAATTATTTAATAACTTTTGATTTATAACTCCAAATTTGTCAAATGATATGTCTAAAATGATTAGCTCGACGAGACCTTTTTGTTTATGCATTCCGTTATCTGTTTTGCAGCATGCATCATATAGATATAATGTATACAGCAACTTAATTGAGGTTAAAACATGATTAAAACTCAATGAAATGCTTATTCCTTGTATTCCACATATCACCCATGCCATGCTACTTTATTGCCATGAAAATTGTGCATCATTCATCATGGCATGATTATTTGCTTGTCGCATTTTATCCAGATGCTTGTGCACTTTATTTATGTTGGTCGTTGTTTGTTTGGTTCTTCTTCGAATAGACGCTGAGCAGGGGATATATCAAGAGACCCAGGAGCACTACCCAGATCCTTCTCTCGCTTCAACTGAGCTGCCAGGCAAGCACTACCACATGCTTGCATACATATAGTACCTATTGCCTCTATCTTATTCTTGCATCATTGAGTCGCGATTGCATTAACTTGAATCCCAAGTATTGCATAGCCTTTACTTTTAAACTCCACCGAAGCTTGTTCCTCCATCCCATAAGCCATTACTACAGGAGTTGTTTGAGCCATGCGAGTCGTAGAACAGCATGTGTAGGGTATGTGAGTGTCTGATGGATAAAGAGGTACCTAAACAACTTAACTTGAGTAGTAATGGGATAACTAATGAAAGTGGCATCGGTGAGCCATATTTGCTATTTGGTTTTTCAGGCTCACTTGTGTCCCGTAGGACCCCGAGTACTTGATTCCTGTTCCTTGAATATTCGCGCTATCCACATCCGGGAGGCTTATGAACCCTCCTGAGCCAGAGCTTGATTCATTCTTATTTCTTGGGGCCACAAACTAGTTTGAGGTTTTATTTACTATCCTGTACCTATGCCATGCTTTACTGCTTTATTTAAAATTGTGCGAGGAATGCACCTGTACTGTTTAGGACCGTGACACGTTTTCGCTGTATCGACAAGCGCAATCACACTTTCGGGTTCCCAGTCGTTTACAGCCGTCCACACAAACCTTGAGTCCGTCTCGTAGCCGGCCAGCTTCGTTGCGGGTAGCTTAATGGGGTGGCCCCCTGAAATATTTCTGAATCCTGTGATCGCTTTGTCGTGACTGCCTCGTTGGGTTTTGATTTGGTTTTTCCGAGGTTGATCGAGTGTGTGTTGCTATTTGTGCACCCCTGCAGGGTAAAACTTTCTGAAAGCCGTGTCCGCGGTTATGGACGACTTGGAGCACAGTTTCTCGATCATAGACAAGCATAACTAAAGTACCGCGTTTAATTTGACCAAGTACCTGACTAGTAAATAGTGCAACACTCATGGAATGGATAATAAAACTGCCAACGGATGGGGGTTGTTCGTCCGCTTCCTCGTTGGTAAGCGAGGAGGAGGATGGATCTGTTAATATTACCGTTATAACTGTTGTTGTTAATTCACGGACATCCGTCTATCTCTTGTTAGGCGGATGGTTAGCGAGAATCTATAGAAATGTTAGGGTTTATCTTTTGCTGCAATTGCGTCACCCCAGGTTGTGTCCCCTTTAGAGGCATAAAGACTTGCTGAGTATCCCTAGGGTCTCACACGATAAATTGTTTGATTCAGTTGAACAGGTAAACTCGCAAGATGGATACTGGGTGGAGAAGACGGACGATGTGGGCAACGATCATTCGGTGTAGAGATTCCGGGAACAGGGATCCATGAGATCTGTGGGCGGGATGTGTTTATTTATGGGGCATCTTATGCCGATTTGCTTCTTATCCGTACTCGGATCTTGTTTCCGCTTCCGCTTGATACTCTGATGTTTGATGTATGAGGAGATATCCTAAACTATTATATCTATCTAGGATATTTGGATCTTGCCGTATGGCGTTGCTATATTTTCTTTCTTTTTAGATGGAATGACTCTGAGAACCATTGTATGGTGGCTTGCATACATACTCATTTGTGTATGTAGTTGATCCCTTCGCCTGCCGATTACGCCGCCCGTTCTTGCCCCGATGTTTGGAAATGGTTAGGACGGCCGAAAGGTCTACCTGTGAGTGGCATTTGGGCCCCACCGTACTATTTTAACCATTTCCGCTCATCCAGGCTTGTAACTAGGAGCGTAATTCACCGAGGTAGTTACAATTGGTATCGAGCCATCCCGCCTTCGTGGTCTCAGCCAAATGGTCGTTGTCGATCTAGCAAATATTTTTGGTAGCTATGTATATTAGGAAAAACCAAAGCGTGAGAGTAGGACTGCTTCCATTTTCTTCTTACCCACCACCCTTTTCTGGTAAGGAAGTGTAACGTTTTCAATCCTCTTCTAAAATTCAAACTAGGATTCACGTGTTCTGGGTTTCCGTAGTACCATAGAAAGTGTGTGTGTGTGTGTGTAATTCCTTGTCTATCTGTTGCATCCAACATGTCATCTATATCTGCCTTTTGTTTATCAACTGTTGGTACATTCCATACCGACAGGCTTTTGCAAACCGGCGCGATCTATCTGACTCCTTGTTAACCGGTGCCATCTTCTTAAGGGTGTCCTTCCTTCTAGCAACTCCACATTTTGTGTAAGCATCAGTTGCTAATCTCTATCTGCTAAGTGATTTTGCGCATCTATTGGTATTTTAATGCTGAAAATGCGGAAAATTTTTCTTTGATACATCTGTGCTTCCACACTCCTTTTCAGTCGTGTGTGAAACATTATCTACCTCCCTTTTATCAGCATGTTCATGCTAACTCATTCTTTTGTCACCGGCGCTTAATCCTGGAGTTTCATTTCATCTCCAATTCTCTTGGGATAATTACATAACATGTGTCGATCTGATGCTGGTGATTGTAATTTGGTTCTCAGCATAGCTATAGAACACTTATCATGAGTGGAATATGGAAAATGCTATCAACACTATCCTCCAAATGGTGACGGTTATCTCTTGTGATTTTGAGTACACCGTGATCATATCTATGCATATTCAAGCATCTTTGGCAATCCGGAGTTTCTCAAGGCACTACGGCGGTCTATCATCTGTCCATCATGCTGCACATCTTTTTGAACTCCATATCCGCAGAATTCTCTTTGATACGAGGGAATTGCATCTTTTCGTCTCTGATAGCTTTGCTTAAGGTATGATTTATCATCTTTTCTTTATCCAAGATCTCTTTATCTTTGTAACCGGTGATCCAATCGACAATGTGAACCAGGTGACATCTCTTTTTCTTCCGAAGGACCAGATAATCTATTCTTCCAGTGCATCTTCTTCAACACGAACCCGTGCTCTTAATATTGATCTTTCTAAGAGCGTTGAGCTCAGAAAGTGTTTCGAGCATTTGTTTGTTTCTCCCGCCTCTTGAACTTGATATTCTGGGAATATCTTGTTAATCCATGGTGGTATATGTTGATAATATGCTTGCCTATTCGATATCAATGGAAGGACATGGAAGATCATCTGTGTCTCTTTCTCTCAAGCTTCGTGAGCACTACCTGTGAGCAAAGTCTCAAAGTGAGAATTCTGACTTTTTGAAGTCACCTATCTTGGCCACGTCCTTCTGCTAAATACATCACTTCAATTCTGGAATCAGCAAGTTGATTGTTAATTCCATCTCCCATCTTCAATCAAACCCGAAGTTTTCCTTGTTGGCAAGTTATCATCGTCGTTCCGCTCAAGTTTTTCCTCAAGACTACTAAATCTCTCTCAATCATTTCAAGAAGAACATGGAGTTCTTTTCACCTCTATCTCGTTAAGTAATCTCTTGAAACCCTCTAGCTCTATCGTCTATGCTCAATCCACCGGAGGCCATGAAGACCTTCCAGATCTTGTATTCCTTCTGTTCAAGTTGGTGCTATCTTTTCTGTAGCTGTTGAATCTTGCAGTTGTTCTCCGTAATCTTCCTTCATATCTTTCCGGTGGCGTGGTACTTCAGACAGGACGACAACATCATCACCCTTATATATCTATGAATCCGGCGAATCGTTTGCATCAATCTTTGTTTTCTTATGGAGTTCCATGAGCTCTTCTTATCAATACCTTCAGTCTGTTTCGGTAGTTGGGTTGCATGGTTTTCTTATTCATGTGCGGAGTAATGCTTTGGGTGCGGGATGGAGTAGCTACCATACCACTACTCTTATCATTTGCTCTTGTACATTGAATTGGTGAATTAATGTGATTTCACTCATTCCACGGAAGTTAGAAGTGGCCTTTATCCCTCGATACTTTTACTTCCGTCTTTGTTTTTACGGAGTGCTCTCTCGAAGAAAGTAATCAATAATCTATTGTTGGTGGTCTGTCTATTCTAGATGGAGCAAAATCTTTAGTTATCTGGTGGAAACAAACGCAAACTCTTTTCTGTCCTCGTCATTCTACCGATGCTCGGCATCCACAAACCAGATGAAAGGAAACTATCTCTCTCTTTGTTTCATCAATTCTTTTCTGTGGTAAAGCCAATTATGGTTGATGCCATCAGCCGCAAATCTATTGCGTTAGCCTCAAGGCTAAAGAAAGCAATAAGTATCTCTACAATAAATTCCAGATCCTCCATATGCTTTGCTTCTCGGGATTCCACCATGATCTGGCTTCACATCCGTCTCTGGAAGTTATATCCGCGCACCTCAATTGCGTGATCCTGTGGTTCTTACCGGTGCAACAAGAATCTAATCCGACGATGCCTAACTAAATCTTTCTGTTGATATCAAGGGACTCTATTGTTTGAAGGCAATATTGTTTCCGTACTTCATTTCTCAAATCCGAGAGAAGATACGATGCTATTGTCATAGTGGTTCAAACCTCTCCAACCTAGCTCTTTTCTTCCGGCGAGACAAAGTTTTCATCATCTCCAGCATCAGTTAATCTTTAATCTTAACGGTGTGTCTTTCTTACCCATGATACATCATCTTGTCCTTTCTTTCACAAGTGGTTCTTTTCTCTTATCATGTTTCTTGGAAAAACCGGAGCTATGTTCATCCTATCCTTCTTGTCTCACGACAATCCTTCAACTCTTCTAACCCGTTGTTTCTCAAGCAAAACGCAAGACTCGCAGCAAGTCTAGCAAGTTTTTCCGTGGTTCATCAACTTGGGAACGTAAAGGTCACCTTCGTTCGAACACCCGCCTCTCCATGCGTTGTTTTCTTTTTCCTAGGAATCTCGGGGCGAGATTCTTGTTTAGTGGGGGAGAGTTGTAGCATCCCAATTGTCTAACAATTGCAATGCTACTAGCCTAGTCTATATATAATGCTACCTCCTACATATATTTGTTGCATCATAATTATATCATGCTCATGTCATCATGCCACCTTGCATTGAGCATCATATAAAACCCTTTTTGTTTTGGTTCTTCTCTCATATGCATTGTTAATTGTATTTGCCTCTTGATATTGTATTTGGTTATTGATATATTGTTTAATGCCCAAGTTGAGTTGGGGGCATATCTTTTATTCCACTCCACCACCCTTTCTTTCACCACCTTATAATTCCACCATCCAACTAAATAAGAGCTTTGCACTTTATTGGGTTTTACCTCTAGCTCATGTGGGTTGGGATGGATCCAATTCTATCTCCACATGCTCTCATACATGCACCATATTGTTTCCACATTATTGGTTTATGAGAGCCACATGGCCACCTTTGCATGCCTTGTGAGTGGGACCCTTTTTTTAGCTTCCATATGGATTATTATGGATTTATGCTCATGTTGGGATATGTTTGGAACTATTAAACATCTAGTGGAATATACACACTAGCAAGTCCCAATTATAATCAAATCTGATCATCTCCATCTACTCCACTTGGAACTTCCTTTCAAATTCTTTTGCTTGGCCTCACTCCACATTTTGGGTAATGCATTGGAATAATGCCATGATTATTATTTTTGTTTTTACAAGAATTTAACCAAGGCATTTATTATTTTTGCATGGGCCATGCAAGAGTACCACCACTTTATCCATTTGTTTTCTCTCTTGGTTTGGATGGGTTTTCTCTTTATTGGGCCATATCCATCCATCACCTTTATTCCTCTCTACACTCCTTTCTTGTTGGATTTTGTTTGAGCTTGCTAGAAACCCTAAACTCTTCCCCTACCCCTCTCTCCTCTCTCTTGACACCTCTTGTTTTGATCTTGCTTCAAACCCTAGCTACCATACCACATCCTCTCTCTTAACCCTCCTCTCTAAACCACATCCCCACCCTTGCCATCTACCCCTCACCTTTCGGCCTCTCTCTCTCTTTCCCTCTCTCTCCCTACCTCCCCCTCTAACCTAACCCGAGGTCACCCTCTATCCTCCACCGAGCCTCCCTAGCTCTGCCCTACCCTGGCCCCTCACTTTCCCTCTTTTTAGCTAAAGCACAAGAAAGGAGGGAGAAGGAAGCCCCACCCGAGCCCTCTTTTTGCACCACACCAAACCCATGTGCTCCCCCTCCCCTCTCTACCCCAACCACCCCTCTCTCAGATCTCGATCTGGGATCCTCTTCAACCTCTCCTTCCTCTCCTATCTGCTCTCCTCAACCACCATGGCCTGGGACAACTCCATGTCCATCTCAACCCTAGATCGGCCAAGATTTGAGAGGAGGCGATCGCAGCTGTGCCAAGGAGGATCTAGGCGTCCAGGAGCCTGCCCTACTCCCTCTCCAAACCCTAGAACCACCGACCACACCGGAACCTTGCCGTATGCACCATGCCCGCGCCATGCCGTGAGGACTGGGAGCTCCATGGACACGAGCGTCACCGTCGATCACCGCCTTCACCAGCTCCAGCGGCCACACCGACGAGATCCTGGTGAGTATCCTGAGCTACTTGACAAGGTCCCCCGCTTCCTTAACGCCTCACGTCGCCAATCTTTTCGCCGAACGCCCTGCGCGCATGCCTAAGACAGCAACATCACGTGTATCTCAGGCCTTCTGCTCATCGAGTCCTAGCCGTCGCTGTGTTGCTCGCCTTCGAGTGCAACCTGAAGCAAAGTTGTAGGCAGTCCTCCCCTCTTTTAAACGAGCCATTACACGCTCGTTTTGGTTCAGCAAAGCGCCCAGAATCGTCCTCGCAAGATTGCTCCAGCTCTGGCGATTCCTGTCGAAATCCAGTCTGCACCGGCCCGTGTTTTTCCCTCTGTTCGTCTCCTTGCCCCGTCCGTTGTAGACCTCCGCTTGAGAAACCTTGTAAACGAACTTTGTAGAGCGAAGTGTGATCTACATTTTCCATTTTTACATCATCTCCAAATTCTCGCTAGATTCGTCGCCACCGTCGACAGAAGACAGCCAGATCCGCCGCCGGCAGGACTTTTCCCGTCAGCGGACAACCACAGCCGATGTCATTTTGTGTTTAGCCCCCTGCCCTTTTTCCCGCCTGAACCCGCCGTCCCCGGAGCCCCACCTGTCAGCCGTAGTGACACTTTGCAGTAAGACCCCCGCGCTTTGTGGCTTCTCCACCCGCGCTCCTCTGGATCGCCCACGTGTCATTGGCCAGCCTTGCTAATGGTCCCGTCGAGCCCAGTCCCTTGATCGGTCTTGGTGGCTGACGTAGCCCCGCGTGAGAAAAGCGCTGCGACGCGTAACCGCCAGCTCAGCGCCCAGGCCCACACGTCGGTTTCTGCGGCTAGCTGTGCCTCAGTACAAAAAGTCCTGTGTTCTTTTTCTGTTAATAAAAATAATTCTAGAAAATGCATATATGTTTTTAATTTTCAAAAAATAATATCTTCAATTTGGTTATTCCAAATAATACAATTAATATATGTTTTGAAATCAGAAAAATGTGAGGAATTCAAATATTCCATTCAAAATATATTTTGGACACTTTAATTTCCAAGTTAATTAAAATTACAATAAAATGCCCTTTTCCTTAATTATTTAATAACTTTTGATTTATAACTCCAAATTTGACAAATGATATGTCTAAAATGATTAGCTCGACGAGACCTTTTTGTTTATGCATTCCGTTATCTGTTTTGCAGCATGCATCATATAAATATAATGTATACAGCAACTTAATTTAGGTTAAAACATGATTAAAACTCAATGAAATGCTTATTCCTTGTATTCCACATCTCACCCATGCCATGCTACTTTATTGCCATGCAAATTGTGCATCATTCATCATGGCATGATTATTTGCTTGTCGCATTTTATCCAGATGCTTGTGCACTTTATTTATGTTGGCCGTTGTTTGTTTGGTTCTTCTTCGAATAGACGCTGAGCAGGGGATATATCAAGAGACCCAGGAGCACTACCCAGATCCTTCTCTCGCTTCAACTGAGCTGCCAGGCAAGCACTACCACATGCTTGCATACATATAGTACCTATTGCCTCTATCTTATTCTTGCATCATTGAGTCGCGATTGCATTAACTTGAATCCCAAGTATTCCATAGCCTTTACTTTTAAACCCCACCGAAGCTTGTTCCTCCATCCCATAAGCCATTACTACAGGAGTTGTTTGAGCCATGCGAGTCGTAGAACAGCATGTGTAGGGTATGTGAGTGTCTGATGGATAACGAGGTACCTAAACAACTTAACCTGAGTAGTAATGGGATAACTAATGAAAGTGGCACCGGTGAGCCATATTTGCTATTTGGTTTTTCAGGCTCACTTGTGTCCCGTAGGACCCCGAGTACTTGATTCCTGTTCCTTGAATATTCGCGCTATCCACATCCAGGAGGCTTATGAACCCCCCTGAGCCAGAGCTTGATTCATTCTTATTTCTTGGGGCCACAAACTAGTTTGAGGTTTTATTTACTATCCTGTACCTATGCCATGCTTTACTGCTTTATTTAAAATTGTGCGAGGAATGCACCTGTACTGTTTAGGACCGTGACACGTTTTTGCTGTATCGACAAGCCCAATCACACTTTCGGGTTCCCAGTCGTTTGACCGTCCACACAACCTTGAGTCCGTCTCGTGGCCGTTACTGCGGGTAGCTTAATGGGGTGGCCCCTAAAATATTTCTGAATCCTGTGATCGCTTTGTCGTGATCGCCTCGTTGGGTTTTGATTTGGTTTTTCCGAGGTTGATCGAGTGTGTGTTGCTATTTGTGCACCCTGCAGGTAAACTTTCTGAAAGCCGTGTCATGTTATGGACGACTTGGAGCACAGTTTCTCGATCGTAGACAAGCATAACTAAAGTACCGCGTTTAATTTGACCAAGTACCTGACTAGTAAATAGTGCAACACTCATGGAATGGATAATAAAACTGTCAACGGATGGGGGTTGTTCGTCCGCTTCCTCGTTGGTAAGCGAGGAGGAGGATGGATCTGTTAATATTACCGTTATAACTGTTGTTGTTAATTCACGGACATCTGTCTATCTCTGGTTAGGCGGATGGTTAGCGAGAATCTATAGAAATGTTAGGGTTTATCTTTTGCTGCAATTGCGTCACCCCAGGTTGTGTCCCCTTTAGAGGCATAAAGACTTGCTGAGTACCCCTAGGGTATCACACGATAAATTGTTTGATTCAGATGAACAGGTAAACTCGCAAGATGGATACTGGGTGGAGAAGACGGACGATGTGGGCAACGATCATTCGGTGTAGAGATTCCGGGAACAGGGATCCGTGAGATCTGTGGGCGGGATGTGTTTATTTATGGGGCATCTTATGCCGATTTGCTTCTTATCCGTACTCGGATCTTGTTTCCGCTTCCGCTTGATACTCTGATGTTTGATGTATGAGGAGATATCCTAAACTATTATATCTATCTAGGATATTTGGATCTTGCCGTATGGCGTTGCTATATTTTCTTTCTTTTTAGATGGAATGACTCTGAGAACCATTGTATGGTGGCTTGCATACATACTCATTTGTGTATGTAGTTGATCCCTTCGCTTTGCCGATTCTTGCCCGATGTTTGGAAATGGTTAGGACGGCCGAAAGGTCTACCTGTGAGTGGCATTTGGGCCCCACCGTACTATTTTAACCATTTCCGCTCATCCAGGCTTGTAACTAGGAGCGTAATTCACCGAGGTAGTTACACCTCGGGGTGTGGTGGCTCTATTCTCACCCAATGCCACACAAGGACTCACCCCAGATGTGAAGGCACGCAACTCAGCGGCGCCACAAAAGGCTCACCCTATTCTCTCGTGAGCTTGCCACAAAGTCCTACTCACGATCCACTAAGGGACACTTGAGGGAAGTCACCAAAACCCGTCAAAGATTGGGGCTATCTCCACAACTCAATTGGAGGCTCCCAACAACAAAGCCATAAAAGGCTACAATGACACAAAAGGCTAACAAAGCCACAAAAGGCTACAAGACCACAAAAGGTCATAAGAAGTCAACAACCCAACCACACAACCGTCTAGGGTTCCAAGAACCCAAGAGTAACAATCCCACATGATTGTACTTGTCGAATCTCCATGGAGAACTCAAACCTATGCAACAAATGCAAGGGCAAGTTCTTCACTCCCAAATTCCAACAAAGCTACAAAAGCTATTGGGGGAATAATGGAGGAAGAACACAAGAGGAGAACACAAAACTCTCCAAGATCTAGATCCCAATGATTCCTTCACAAAGAATGGATTTGGCTTTGGGGGATTGTAGATCTATATCTCCTCTCTCAAATCCCTCAAAAAGATGCAATGGAGGAGAGAGAGAAAGACAAGAACCAAGAAAAGAGCTAGTACACACGAAGGGGAAGAGGAACCCCTTTTAAAGGGCTCCCAGATCTGCCCGTTATGGGAATTTAGGACCCTGGCCGAAACTTCTGGTGGGAGGCCAGAAATTCTGGTGGTACTCAGCCAACGGTTAGAAAACTGCAATGGAAAAGACAAAAAAACAAGACTGGCCGAAACTTCTGTCGGTTCACCAGACTTCTGTTGAGAGCGGAACTACAGGTGGAAAATCCGACCGAAGTTCTGTCAAATAGAGCGCATGAAACACATAGGTTATAGTACATGAGCGGAACGACAGCCGGATTTTCAAGCGGAACTTCCAGCAGCAGCTAGCTCGAGCAGAATTTCCGATGCAACTTCTGATCTAGATTCCGTCAAATACAACAAACCAGACAGAGAGGATATAGTACGTGAGTGGAAGAAGAACCAGATCTTCCACCGGAACTACCGGTGACAAAATGCCCTAGCGGTACTACCGGTGGGCAGCCGGAACTTTCGGTCAGTAAAACTCCATAAATCAAAACCGCAATAACTTTCACGTTCGAACTCCAAACGAGATGAAACCAATTTTGTTGGAAAGATAACGACATGTAGAAACCAAATTCTTGTTTTCTCTTGCTCTCTCTTGCTTGATGAAGACTTGAAAATTTCTCCCCCATACTCCATGGGGAAACCTCTTCTTGAACTTTTCTTCATGACTCCATGATCACGAGGATGGAAAGCTTCAAGCATGAGATCTTCTAAAGATGGCGCATCTTGAGCTTACCCTTCTTCATCCATTCTTGAGGTTGATCCATCTTGATGCAAATCTTTTGCACTTGTCTTGATCAACCTTCAAGCACTTTCTTTCTTCATGATTCCAATGGGCACAAATCCCTTGGACATTTCTTCACCTTTCAACCTTGAGACCAACACATGTCCCAAGCGATGACAATGGACAAACCTACAAGATAAACTCAATTTGCACATTAGTCCATAGAGATTGTCATTAATTACCAAAACCACACATGGGGGAATACACGCCCTTTCACCATCCGTCAAAGACACCGATAGAATAGGCTCTTCCTGGGCCGCTGACTCACGCTGGACCACCAATTCGCGTTGAGCCGCGTTGCATGCTGGCCCGCCGACGCACACAGAGACACTGCATCGTCCTGGACCTCCAAAGCAAGCTTCTCAGCTGGTGCAGCGAGGAAGTTCGACCCAACCTAGGCCATTGAAGCAGATCGATCAGCGCATTCTAGACCTATAGAGGACAACCGTTGCATGCTGGGACACATAACCCTTAGTCAAAGAAACATGTTGCCTCAGCAATTCATGAATGTAGGGTGAAGTAACAAGAGCCACTTCAACCAGAACATGAGATTCCTTTCAAAGAGCAAAAATCGATGGATTAAACAACTTCTTTGAGCTTGCAGTATTACACTAGTATTACATCCCTTAGAGTGGTACAACAGAAACATAGCAGGTCCACAACATGACTATAGATTACAACTTGACTCTTTACAAAAGATCTATAAAACTCTCTAGATTATAGAGAGAGAAAGCAACTTATTACAAAGAAGAACCTGAAATAGCAACTCATAAATATCATGCTAATGGACTAGTATCTAAACTAGCTAGCTTGCAGTTGCAGCTATTGCAATGCTCTATAGAAGTAGGTTCTAGGGCTAGAGATTATACTCCTATCTAACCAGGAACTTTGTATTCACTTCAATTGAGGTGTTCGATGACTCCACTGTCTTCATTGAAGAAATTGAGCTTTGGTTGACGATTCCTTTGAGCATCTGTTGGTGTTGATGACTGATACGTTGAAAACGTATCTATAATTTTTGATGCTCCATGCTTGTTTTGCACAAATTATCTTATGTTTTTGTCTACACTTTGTGCCATTTTTATGAATTTTCTGGAACTAACATATTAACAAGTGCCACAGAGCCAGTGTCCTGTTTTCTGCTATTTTTGTATTTCAAAAAAGCTAGTAAAGAAATATTCTCGGAATTGGACGAAACAAAAGCCAACTTTCCTATTTTTCAGAGACGGAGTCCAGAGGAGAGGGGGAGATGCACCCCCAGGGCGGCCACACCTAGGACAGGCACGGCTAGGTGGGCGCGCTGCCCTAGGGTGTGGGCCCCCTAGCGCTCCACCGACCTTGCCTCTTCACCTATATAATCCTCTCGAGATGAAAACCCTAAGTACCTGATCATAATTCCATGAAAAAGTCTGTAGCCACTGCCACCGTCGTCCCTAGATCGGGAGGGATTTGAAGCTCTTCCCGGCAACCTGTCGGAGAGCGGAGATCATCTCGGAGGCCTTCTTCATCACCATGCCTGCCTCCGGAGTGATGTGTGAGTAGTTCATCCTTGGACTACGTGACCATAGCAGTAGCTAGATGGTTGTTTCTCCTATTTGTGTCGTCATGTTTAGATCTTGTGAGCTGCCTATCATGATCAAGATCATCTTATTGTAATGCTACATGCTGTGTTTGCTGGGATCCGATGAATATTGAGTACTATGTCAGATTGATTATTGTTCTATCATGTCTATGTTATTTGTGATCTTACATGCTCTGGGTTGCTAGTAGTTACTCTGGCCAAGTATTTGCTTGTGACTCCAAGAGGGAGTATTTATGGTCGATAGTAGGTTCATGCCTCTAGTAATCTAGGAGAGTGACAGAAACTTCTAAGATTGTAGATGTGTTGTTGCTACTAGGGAGAAAACAATGATGCGTGGTGCTTGACCACTTCGTTGGGAAACCCCAAGAGCAAGGTGTGATGAGCACAACAAAAAGTCTTCCCTCAGTAGAGACCGAGGTTATCGAACCAGAAGGAGGAAGGAAACGTCACATAGGTGTTGCAAGCAACATGGAAACCTGCACAACACAAACTCAATACTTTTCCCCAACGAATCAGTGAGGTTGTCAAGGTCACCGGTTTGTTGTAACAAAGGATTAAACGTATAGTGTGGAAGGTAATGGTTTTCAGCAAGTAAACAAGTAACAGTGGAAGATTTATCAATGGTAAAGATTGGACAGGGGTCCATAGTTCACTAGAGGTGCTCTCCTTAGATAAACAACATGGCATGAAGGGTAAACAAATTACAGCAGGGCAATTGACAGGAACTAAGCAAGGCATAACAATGCAATACCAGACAAGATCCTATGAGATTCGATTGGGCAATACAACAATATACATAGACCGCCATCCAACTGCATCTATGACTAGATATCCACCTTCAGGTTATCATCCGAACCCCCTCCAGTATTAAGTTGCAAGCAACAGACAACTGCTTTAATCAAAGTGTGTAAGGTAAACAATCCACTTGTTCTATGAACAAGAGACCGTTGTTTTCTCCCTAGTGGCAACAACACATCTACAACCGAAGAGATTTCTGTCACTTCCCTTGGAAACTAGAGGCATGAACCCACTATTGAGCATAAATACCCCCTCTTGGAGTCACTAGAAACTACTTGGCCAAGATAGATACTAACAACGAAGAGCATGCGAGATCACAAACAACATAGACATGATAGTATCAAATAGACAAAACCATTAATCAATCTGACATAGTAATCTCAATATCCATTGGATCCCCACAAACACAAAATGCATAATTACAAATAGATTAGATCTTGATCATGAATGGAGCTCACAAGATCTATACATGAAAGCACAAGGAGGAGATACAACCATCTAGCTACTACATGGACCCATAGTCCAAGGTGGAACTACTCACGCTTCATACCGGAGAGAAGGTGCGGTCACCCAGCATACCACTGCATGTGTAGTACACTATAGTCGTTTACAGGACATCCACAGAAACACGTAAATATCACATCCCTTAGAGTGGTACAACAGAAACATTGCGGGTCCATATTACAAACATACACACATTATTATTATTACAATACCGGAAGTTCAAAACTTCCAAAAGATTCAACTTACAAACCAAAATATAAGTGTTTCAGCAGAAGTTTCAAATTTAAAACTTAAACTCCAAATTGAGCTCAACAACTTATTGCTATATATTGTTCATGTTGCTTGGATCAAGTGGCTATTAGGACTATAGAAATTATTTGGACTCTTGGAACTCTCCTCCATAGACGATGTCATAGTCCTCCCCTTCGACGGCTCCATACAGGTTGGGCTCTTCATAGAAGACCTCCTCTTGGATCGCAGTTGCATACATTGGAGTATCTTCGGGATTCTCAGAGTCTAAGCAAGGGTTCAAAGGAAACGATGAGTAACAGTGTTACCCATCAAGTTCATTATATGCAAGGTAGGAATTTTGATGCTCTATCTACCACCTTAGACTAGCAGTCCTTGGCACTATGCAATTTTCGTAAATCTTTCTTCAAAGATTGATTTTATTATGAAAATCTATGACCATCAGCCTTGACAGGTTGGCCAGAACTTTCATGGAGTTCCTTTCCTATCGCGTTCGTAGCTCCTTCCCAGAACAGGGAGTAACAAGTTACAGTTCTTACACTTTGCAGAGGTGCGTTACTTTACCCATGAGAGATCAACTCCTTGTTGCACAACCGGGCGTACTTTCCCGTCCACAATTCCATGAAGTGGGGCCCAGTAGTTGGTCCAAGCCAATCACTGCCCTCTCTGCGAACTCATATGTCTGCACGATCCTTCAGGCTAGCTCACCTCCATTAAGCCCCCTTTCAGGCAGGCTAAAACCCTGATGAGTTCCCGAAGACTCTATGACCTGGTGATGCCGGGACGAGTACCATTTGAATGGACTATATCCCTAAACACCATTCATATATAATCTAGACACCAAAAGTGTGGGGCGTAAGGGTGCCCACCCATATGTTGGATCCGCACAAGGAATCACAACGTCACGTTAAGGTCGTCTTGCCTCCATACAAGAGTAAAAGGATACAACTGACTTCTCTGTCCCATTCCAAATCTCATGGCTAACGCATAATATACGGCGCTAGAATCACTAATATCATGGGTTATTAATCCCTAATAGAAACCTAAGTTCTATTGCCCCATCATATCATCACTTAGGATGATATTTAAGATTTATTTATTTTGGGAAAATAATATTTTATTTTTCTGGAATATAGATGATAACACACAATTTGTAAATACTTGATAAATACTCTTCAAAGGACATGAGCAAGTGATGAACTTGTCTTATGAGTGCAAGGTAGTGAAGTCTGATGCTTGCACTGTACCTTGAGCTTCTATGTCTACAAAACATCATTATTGCCAGGTAAGGACGATATTTAAAGAAGCAAAATGATTATGCAAAGTAATGTAATGCATCATTTAGCTTTGTGTGTATTCCACCCCCCCATTATTATAAAAACTCATTTTAATAATAAAGGATTTATAAATATTGATTTTTTGATATTTATTGAATATTGCATTCTTTTATTTTATTTCCTTTTTATTTGAATTTTATTTATTAAATAATTCCTTTAACAATTATCATTTAAATACAAAAAATTGATATTAAATATTTGTTTAGTATTTTTTACAATAATATTAATATATAAAGAAAGTGATTTTTATTTATTTTTATCATATTTCAATAATTTTATAAAATTCTATAAGGAATATATATATTCCAAAATTCTTAATAAAAATTATATGGCTAAAATTTTATTTCTTAATTTATTTGGATAGTTTGGATTATTGTGAATCCAAAAATAATTTATTTATAATTTTCGGATTTTTATTTTATTTTCTAGAATTTATTTAAGTTCAGGGTCATTTTGGTATTTTCTATTTATTAAAATCTGCCTTTAGGTAAATGGGTTGCGTGTGTTGGTTTATTGGGCCCTTGTGGCCCAATAGGGCATAACCAAAACGACACCCCGAAGGGGTCCTGGCCCACACTCTTGCTGTCACTCTCTCATTCCCATCTCTCTTCTTCTCCCCTGACCCCGTGGTATGCGATGTCTCCGTCGGGGATTCACGCCGCCGTGGACCTCCCCGGCCGCCGCCATGATGTATAGGCTAGTTGTTGACCCTGCTCCACCTTCCTGTCCAACTCGATTTGGACCTAGATCGCTCCTGTGGCCAGACCGTCTCCGTCCCGAATCCTAGGGTTTGGGTGGCGCTAGCGTTGTCGCCACCGCTGTTGCTGTGTGATGTGGTGGTGTTCCTTGCCTTCAGGCGTGGTTGTGGTCGCCGCCAGGGCTTTGTGGGTCGCAGTGCCCCCCTTGGGGTGCTCCCCGTGCCTCCGTGCTCATTGTCGACCTCTGCTTCCACTTCTCGTCCACAACAATATACTTCAGTAAGTTGTTCTTCTTCCCCTCGTGTCCTCCGTGCTAGGCCATCCTATGCTATGTGTTGGTAGTGGCCACTCCTGGCTAGTGTCATGTCCTGATTAGTATTGTTTGTTCTGCTTAGGGTTCATATCCCTCTGTGGATTAGATCTGTGACTAGTTGGATCATGTATTAATGATCTCTAAGCATGATGAGTGGTGGTTTGCTGTGGATTGCTGCTTATGATTAGCTGTGGTGATGCTAGTGGTTTACCAGATGATTCCATTGGTTAGTTTGATATGGTTCAGATGATAAGGTTTCTCTGGAATCATTACTTGGAGATTCTAGTGGTTTGAGAACTCACCACTGTCATTACTTAGTTACTGACAGTGATTATTGAGTGATGAAGTCATTGTATTTGTAGTTGTTGGATTATGAATGAATATATAGCTTGAGATCAAATGGTCTCTTATAGTGATGATATATATATGGATATTCTTTGAAATGATTCCTATGATTAGTATCAGGAAAATGATTTAAATTTGGATGTGAGTGTATCTGTAAAAGTTGGATGCTTAACCTACTTAGTTTAGAAGCTGTTCTTGTGACACCATCCCAGTATGGCACACAAGATTAGGTTTTATTACTTGGCTTGGTTTTTTCAAGCTTAAATTACATTGGCATCAGAAATAAATGGAAACTTCTTTCCTTGAATCCCTGAAACCTATGATGTTGATCTGAGGTTTAGGGACTAGGCCCTTATCTTGTTGTTCCTCATGGATTAGTTCTGGAAGTGATACCAGCTACTGATTCTTGAGTCAAAGTTGGAAAATGATTTGTAGGCTTGATGAATTATATAGATCCATAAGATGAAATTCTAAGGTGCTACTCCTGTTTAAGAGATGTGCCTAGAAGTTTAGATCTTGGCTATATTCATTCCTGGAATTTAGAATATAGCTTGATATCTAGGATCAATGAGGTTGTCTTGAGATACTATTTGGGTTTATATAGTTTTCTGATTGCTTTTAATGTTTAAAACGTCAATGATGGATTCACCCCACTTGGGTGTTTTTCTGAGAATTTGAGTATGAGAAAACTCATGGATGCTTGTCTAACTTAGACAGATAAATCATGTGATGGTCTTTTCTACTCACCACACTTGGTTGTTGTTGGGGTTGCAAGTTGTTGATCTTGTGGCTAGCTTGATCTGGTGCTCCTCCTGATACTTCCAGCTCCTGGACTTGTCCTTGATCTAGCTATCCACCTCATGGTCCTGGTTGCTTGATCTTGTTCTTGCTATCCACCTGATCTACTCCCTCCTTATGTCACCATCTTGGTGAGATGATCAAGGTTTGGTTGGTGTGATCTGGTTTGGCTTGGTTTGGCTACTGTGCTTGATGTGTATGCACCAGGGAATGGTGTTGGAGATGCTTCCCACGGCTGTGCTGAGTAGTTTTGTGTGTGTGTGGCCTGTTGATGCGGTGACGACACCACACACCATGCGGTTTGGTGTGTGTGCTGCTTGTGTGCCTACTGCACACCTTGTGGATATGCTCTGGATATGAAAGTTACTTTTATTTGGTTACACTTAATTGTCTAGTGAAACTTGCCCCTCCTTGCTGTTTATTTGACTTATGGCTTAAAATTATGAAAGAGATAATTCTTTCATATTGGTGAAACTTGCCCCTTAAATTACTCAATGATGAAAATTTGAACAGTGCAACTCACTGTCAATACTGAGAGTAAAACATTATTAATCCTTAACTTGCTTTCTTTTAGTTTGTGTTTTTTGGAGGTACCAGACTTGAAGATTCAAGACTTTAGTTTAGGTTTTGTTTTTCTTTATAGAATAGTCACTTGTAATATTTATTTTATTCTTTTGTAATTTTTATTTTATTCTTTTGTAATGAATATTGTACTATTACTCAATTTATAAAGATTCTTCTTTTATTTCATTACTAATGTAAAGATTCTTGATCATTTCCATAAGTTACATTTTGGTAACTTATTTATTGAATAAAATTATGGAATAAATATTCATTTTATTGATTAATTTATTTTATTTAAAGGTTGACTTATTAATTGTTAACTCTTGATTAAATCAAATAACTCAAACCTAATTCTAAATCCTTCTACATTATAAATCCAACACTCAAATTTAAATTCAAATTTCATTTCCCAAAACACACTAATCCACAAAGATCATATCAAAGTTTATAACGATCATTCTCCAAGGCTATTCCTAATCTTAAAGAGTGAAAGAAACTTTGATCACTTTAGGTTTTTATTTGGCGAAACATTTACCCACATTTTTACAGATGAAAGCATGCAATTTCACATATTCCTAAATCTACCCTTCGTTGGTTCATAAATACTGGGATGTTACAGACTTCCCCCCTTAAATTAAACTTTGTCCCGAAGTTTGTTAAAGTGTACCTGAACAGTTCTGGATAGTATTTTCTTAAATCCTCTTGTTTTTCCCAAGTGGCTTCTCTCTCAGGGTGATGTTCCCACTATACCTTGCAATACTTGATTGCCCTATTCCTCAACCTTTTCCAGTTTTCTTCCAAAATTTTATAGGGTCTTTCAACATAGGTCAAGTCTTCTTGTAATTCTATCTATTGATGTGTGATTGCATCATCTGGAACTTTCAAGCATTTACGAAGTTGTGACACATGGAAATCATTATGCACTTGAGCCAATCTTGATGGTAACTCTAAAGCATAAGCTATAGTTCTGTTCTGACTCAGTATCTTGAATGGCCCGATATATCTTGGACTCAATTTTCCTTTAACTCCGAACCTTTTAACCCCTTTCATTGGACTTACTTTCAAATATACCATGTCTCCCACTTCTGGATGCCATGATCTTTGACTTTGATCAGCATAAATTTTCTGCCTACTTTGAGCTATTTTAAGTCTATCCCTGATCTTATCAATGATATCTTGCTTTTCATTCATATAGTCTGGCACAAATTCTTTGCTGCTTCTAGGCTCATACTAACATATTGGTGATCTACATTTCCTTCCATACAGAACCTGATATGGAGCTGCCTTTAGACTACTCTGATAGCTGTTATTGTAGCAAAATTCTGCCAATGCTAGATGATCTTCCCATGTACCTCCGAAATCTAATGGACAAGCCCTTAACATGTCTTCTAGTATTTGATTTGTTCTTTCTGTTTGACCCCCTGTCTCTGGATGATAAGCTGTGCTGAAATCTAACTTTGAACCAAGTGCTTCATGTAATTGCTTCCAAAATACTGAAGTAAACACGGATCCCCTATCAGTCACAATCTTTTAGGGCACCCCATGCTTACTTACTATTTCTTTGATGTAAACTTCTACTAACTTCTCGGCATTATCCTTCTGATTTTCCGGAATAAAATGTGCACTTTTAGTGAGTCTATCCACAATTACCCATATCATATCCTTCCGTTTAGGCGTCATGGGCAATCCTGTGATGAAGTCCATACCAATTTCCTCCCATTTCCATTTAGGAATTTCTAAAGGTTGCCATGGTCCTTCTTGACTTTGATGTTCAGCCTTCACCCTTTGACAAGTATGGCATTCAGATACATATTTAGCAATGTCCCTTTTCATGTTATTCCACCAGAATAATTCTTTCAGATCCATGTACATCTCAGTACTTCCTAGATGTATATAATATGGTGTTTCATGTGCTTCTCTGAGTATGACATCTCGAATCTCAGTCACATCTGGAACACAAAGACGATCTTGGAACCACAAAGATTCATAATCTCCAAGGCGAAAAACTGATTTTTTCCCTTGAGATATCCTCTGAATTTCCTCAGCAATGAAAGGATCTTTTGCTTGATGTCTAAAAATTTCGTGCTTAAGATCATGTCACCTTTCTGACTACGCATAGTAGCTAATCCTCCAAGAACCTCTGTTCTAATGAATTGAAGCTCTAATATTTCCAAGTCCATTTGTAAATCTTTTGGTAGCTCCCGATTGCGAGGCTGAATATCTGCACACTTTCGACTTAAAGCATCTGCTACAACATTTTCTTTTCCTGGAGTATAGTTGATTGTTCAATCATAATCTTTGATTAGTTCCAATCAACGCTTCTGTCTCATATTCAACTCCTTTTGGGTGAAGAAATATTTAAGACTTTTATGGTCAGTATATAACTCACATCTAGCTCCATAAATAAAATGCCTCCATCCTTTCAGCGCAAAGACTACTGCTGCTAACTATAAATCGTGATTTGGATAGTTGACTTCATGTGGTTTCAGTTGTCTTGAACCATAAACAATCACTTTCCGATCTTGCATTAACACACATCCCAAACCTTCTTTAGATGCATCACAGTATACTGTAAGTCTTTCCCTGTTTCTAGAACTGCTAAGATTGGAGCTATGGTTAACCTGGTCTTCAACTACTGAAAACTTGCTTCACACTTCTCATCCCAATTGAATGGTGTATTCTTTCTTAGCAATTTCATCATTGGTCGAGCTATTTTGGAGAAACCTTCAATGAATCTCCGATAATAACCAGCCATCCCCAAGAAACCTCGAATTTGTTTCACATTGGTTGGTGCAGTCCACTCTAGTACTGATTGAACTTTGGATGGATTTACAGTAATTCCATGTTTACTGATTACATGACCAAGGAATTTTATCTCAGCTAGCCAAAATTCACATTTACTGAACTTCGCATACAATTTATGTTCCCTTAGAGTCTGTAATGCTATTCTCAAATGTTCAGCATGCTCTTCCTTATCCTTGGAATATATCAGAATATCATGAATGAAGACTATGACGAACTTATCCAAATATGGCATGAAGATTTTGTTCATCAGATTCATGAATATTGCTGGTGCATTGGTCAAAACAAATGGTACTACCAGATACTCATGGTGTCCATATCTTGAGACAAATGTTGTCTTTGGAACATCCTCAGGCTTGATTTTTATTTGATGGTATCCAGATCTTAGATCGATCTTAGAAAACACTCTGGCTCCTTTCACTTGATCAAACAAATCTTGAATCCTTGGTAAAGGATACTTATTCTTGATGGTAACGTTGTTCATATTTCAATAATCTCCACACATCCTTCTTCCACCATCCCTTTTATCCACAAAGATTACTGGTGTTCCCCATGGGAATACACTTTCCTGGATAAACCCTTTTTTGGCTAACTCATCAATTTGCTCTTTGAGTTCTTTTTATTCTTTTGGTCCCATATTATATGGTGCATGAGCTATTGGTGTTGTACCGGGAATTAGATCAATAGTGAATTCCATCTCCCCATCTGGTGGCATTCCGGGTAGCTCTGCTGGAAAAACATCTTGAAACTCATTTACTATAGGAATATCTTTCAATTTGACCTCTTTCATCGAGTTCAACTGAAGATCCACCATGATATGACTATGCTTATCTGCTTGGTAAACTATCCTTGCTCCACTTGGAGTTATGATTGAGACAGTTTTCTCCTCACAATTTATCTGAGCCCCATGTTCCTTCATCCAGTCCATCCCCAGCACTACTGCAATTCCCTTCAAAGGAATCACATAAAGGTCTGTACACCTGATCTTGTTTAATGTGGCGTACAATCACATTTCCCCCTGCCGTAACTACGGTCATAGGGTTTTCTAACATTTCCCTTCTAATACCGAACTTATCACAGAATTCTTCATAAATGAATGAAGTAGTTGCACCAGTATCAAATAGAACTTTGCCGGGATTGGTAAGGATATTGAGTGTACCTATCACTGCATGCTCCGAGTTATCCACCTCTTCTAGGGTTGCACAATTTAGCTTCCCGATAGGTATGTTCCTCTTGCCATTGTTGTTCTTGACATTATTCCCTCCTTTATTGGGCTGTCCATTTCCTCCACTGGCTTGCCTTCCATCTCTAACCGGCCAACCTCCTTGTGGTTTGCTTGGGAATTTGGCTTTATGTGACCTCTCTGACCACAAGTATGGCACACAATTACTGGTTTCGGGCAATCCCTGCTTATATGCCCTGGAAGTTTGCAATTGTGGCATATAATATTCTTTGCGTTTGGATTTGCACTTCGGTTGGAATTATTGTTGTTATAAGGTCTATTCCTGGGTTTAAATTCCAGATTGGGCTTGGGCTTACTTTCTTGTATCCTCTTGGTTTCCTTCTTAGCTCTCTTCCTTCTATCCTCTTGGACATTCTTGTATTCATCCTTGAAAGTAATAGCTGCATCCAGCAACTGCTGATAAGTTTGCTTATTAGCCAACCTCAACTGCATCCTCACAAATGGATTTAATCCACGCCGAAAACGCTTCTTCCTCTTTTCCTCCGTATTAACTTCTTCCTCCACATATCGAGACAGTTGACTAAACTCCCAAATATACTTTATAACACTACTATATCCATGTTATAGATCCTCAAATTCTCTCCGCTTCAACTCCATAACACTCTCCGGAACATGATATTCACGGAATCTCTGTTTAAACTCCTCCCAAGTGTACTCCCTTCCTGGATGTTGCATGGCTAACTGATTCTCCCACCATGATGCTGCAGGTCCAGTCAGAAGATGAGTTGCATACCTCAATTTCTCCTCATCATTGCAACCTACAGTCTTCAACTTTCTTTCGATATCTGCTAGCCAATCTTTTGCATCCATTGGTTCAGGAGCTAATGCAAAAGGTAACGGCCTTGCATTCTGGAAGTCAGAAAGACTCACCCCTCCACCATCAGGTGCTCTCTAATGTTCTCGTCCCATCAACTCCTCCATGAACTTGTTCTGGGTCTCTTGCATCATTTGCATACACTTCATAAAGTTTTGCTCCATTAACGGTCTCATTGGTGGTGGTGGTAACGTTCCCTGATTTGCTGCATCTGCATCGGCCTTCTCCTAGGCCTCACGTTCCATCTGTTGCTGCTCTGATTCAGTCTCTACACCCGTATCCATGACCCCCTAGTCCTACAACATAAAGCGAATACTCATAATTACATCATGCACATGTGTTCTGAGCTCGACTTTACACGCAGAATGAGTCACACAATGAAAATCCAAATAAAATCCAAATATGCATTTCACATATTATACATTACAATATCTTAATAATACGAAGTCATTACAACATATACCATATAGGTAAAATTACAACACTATCTTATTTCTCGGATTACAATACACAGTACTCGATACCTCTAAATAGTTGCCTACTTCTAGTAGTAACTATGCTCATCTTACATGCCTGATGTCCAACCTTGATGGCGTGACGTTCGTCGCACAGTTTGTGGAACAAATGGCCTTCCAGAAGGAACATACTCAGTATCTGAAGTGTCAGGACTTGAGTCATTACTCAACCTGAGTGCATTGACTACCTCTAGCTCAGCTGAAAAGTCTTCAGAAACATTTCCAGCATTATCTCCCACTTGCATCTCCTGAGCTTCATTCCTTGAGTTGTCAACAGAATACGCAGATCCTGCTGAACCCCAGGTGCTCCTTTGGGCAAGATAGTTAAACACCGGATAATGTATATTCCCTGGGTTTTGAGAAGATGTTGATGATTCAAACACTCTCTCCTCAGGATCTTCTTCTTCATCCTGATTATCTATGGACATGGCATTTCTACTACTGTTACAAGGGTTAATTCTTGCACCCATCTAGCTAGATTGTCCAACATTTTTGTCAGAACCATCTATGGACATCTGGTGTTCATGAGATCCTTCATATGATCCCCGTCTCCAACCATCAGAATTCTTAATAGGAAGTTCTGAATCAGAACCATCCTCTGAACCCTGTGGTATTGCACACCTCGTATCCATAGTAGGATCATATATAGGTTCACGCCTTGGTGAATAAGGATATGGTGTAAAAGATTCATGATCTATAGGTATATCCTTAAAGATAGGTGTTGCACTACTACTTGCTTCCTTCTCCAATTGGAATGCTAACTTCTTCCTCCTTTCTGGATCAGTTAGATCCTCTAACATGTCATTCTTATCTTCACCAATCACTTGATGTGTCTTATAAAAAGACGCAACGAGTGTTCGGTATCTATCCATAAACTTGGAAGCTAACTTAGGATGCTTCTTAACCAAAGTAAGATGATCCGGTACAGGCTCCGAGTCTATAGAATCATGGGGTATCACAGAAAATGTGCTACCTTCCAACTCCTTGGATTTATGCTCTAGGATATTGGCTATCGCCTCCATAACGACAACATGATATGCTGCTAAGTGACTCCTACCTTCACCTATAGGTAGATCGTGATATAATCCAAGCTCCTCTGGGAGTTGAATACTCACACGATACTTGGATAACATCTGGCCATCATAATAGGTTATGGTGTTCACTAGAATTCTAGTTGTACAGCTAAAAATCTTTAAAAGATGATGAAGTTGGTCTGTAAATGATCCTTGGTAATCATCAAGAGTCTCCTCTTTCCTTACCAAAGTCTATTTTCGAAACTTTGGTGCCATAACTTTGTATATAAGAAAAATATTTTATTAGTAACCAATAATATATTGCATCATAACAAAGAATTATCGCACTAAAACATATAACAAAATATTCTCATTTGAATACCCATTATATTTATTTTAGAGAATTCATTATCGTTGCTACATACTCCGACAGGTAATACAATTCACTAGGTTTCCAACCTAAGGTCAAAGCAATTTGCTCTGATACCAACTGCGGTGACCCAGCATACCACTGCATGTGTAGTACACTATAGGGGTTGACATGAAATCCACAGAACACCGTTCCGTAAATATCACATCCCTCAGAGTGATACAATAGAAACATTGCGGGTCCATATTACAAACATACACACATTATTATTATTACAATACCGGAAGTTCAAGACTTCCAAAAGATTGAACTTACAAACCAAAATATAAGAGTTTGAGCGAAAGTTTCAAATTTAAAACTTAAACTCCAAATTGAGCTCAACAACTTATTGTTATATATTGTTCATGTTGCTCGGCTCAAGTGGCTATTAGAACTATAGTAATTATTCAGACTCTTGGAACTTTCCTCCGTAGACGATGTTGTAGTCCTACCCTTCTATGGCTCCATACAGGTTGGGCTCTTCATAGAAGACATCCTCTTCGCTGTCAGTTGCATACATTGGAGTATCTTCAGGATTCTCAGAGTCTAAGCAAGGGTTCAAAGGAAAGGATGAGTAACAGCGTTACCCAACAAGTTCATTATACGCAAGGTAGGAATTTTGATGCTCTATCTACCACCTCAGACTAGCAGTCCTTGGCACTATGCAAGTTTTGTAAATCTTTCTTCAAATATTGATTTTATTATGAAAATCTATGACCATCAGCCTTGACAGGTTGACCAGAACTTTCATGGAGTTCCTTTCCTACCGCGTTTGTAGCTCCTTCCTGGAACAGCGAGTAACAAGTTACAGTTCTTACACTCTGCAGAGGTGCGTTACTTTACCCATGAGAGATTAACTCCTTGTTGCACAACCGGGCATACTTTCCCGTCCACAATTCCATGATGTGGGGCCCAGTAGTTGGTACAAGACAACCACTGCCCTCTCTACGACCTCATATGTCTGCAGGATCCTTCGGGGCCGGCTCACCTCCGTTAAGCCCCCTTTCGGGCAGGCTAAAACCCTGATGAGTTCCCGAAGACTCTATGACCTGGTGATGTCCGGATGAGTACCATTTGAATGGACTATATCCCTAAACACCATTCATAGATAATCTAGAAACCAAAAGTGTGGGGCGTAAGGGTTCCCACCCATATGTTGGATCCGCACAAGGAATCACAACGTCACGTTAAGGTCGTCTTGCCTCCATACAAGAGGAAAAGGATACAACTGACTTCTCTATCCCATTCCAAATCTCATGGCTAACGCGTAATATACGGCGCTAGAATCACTGATGTCATGGGTTATTAATCCCTAATGGTTCATCATTATTGCAAATAGAAACCTAAGTTCTATTGCCCCATCATATCATCACTTAGGATGACATTTATGATTTATTTATTTTGGGAAAATAATATTTTCTTTTTCTGGAATATAGATGATAACACACAATTTGTAAATACTTGGTAAATACTCTTCAAAGGACATGAGCAAGTGATGAACTTGTCATGTGATTGCAAGGTAGTGAAGTCTGATGCTTGCACTGGACCTTGAGCTTCTATGTCTACAAAACATCATTATTGCCTGGTAAGGACAATATTTAAAGAAGCAAAATGATTATGCAAAGTAATGTAATGCATTATTTTTCTTTGTGTGTATTCCCCCCATTATTCGCAAAATTCTTTTTAATAATAAAGGATTTATAAATATTGATTTTTTGATATTTATTGAATATTGCATTCTTTTATTTTATTTCCTTTTATTTGAATTTTATTTATTTAATAATTCCTTTAAGAATTATCATTTAAATACCAAAAATTGATATTAAATATTTGTTTAGTATTTTTATAAAATACTACAATATTAATATATAATGAAAGTGATTTTTATTTATTTTTATCATCTTTCAATAATTTTATAAAATTATATAAGGAATATATATATTCCAAAATTCTTAATAAAAATTGTATGCCTAAAATTTTATTTCTTAATTTATTTGGATAGTTTGGATTACTGTGAATTCAAAAATATGTTATTTATAATTTTTGGATTTTTATTTTATATTCTAGAATTTATTTAAGTTTAGGGCCATTTTGGTCTTTTCTATTGATTAAAATCTGAGTTTAGGTAAATGGGTTGCATGTGTTGGTTTATTGGGCCCTTGTGGCCCAATAGGGCAGAACCAAAACGACACCCCGAAGGGGTCCTGGCCCAACCCAGCCCACACTCTCTTTGTCACTCTCGTTCTCATCTCTCTTCTTCTCCCCCGACCCCGTGGTCTGCGATGCTGCCGCCGGCGATTCACACAGTCATGGACCTCCCTGGCCACTGCCGTGATGTATAGGGTGGTTGTCGACCCTGATCCACCTTCATGTCCAACTCGATTTGGACCTAGAGCCCTCCCGTGGCCAGACTGGCTCCGTCCCAAACCCTAGGGTTTGGGTGGCGCTGGTGCTATCGCCACCGCTGCTGTCGTGTGCTGTGGTGGTGTTCCTTGCCTTCAGGCGTGGCTGTGGTCGCCGCCTCGGCGTGGTGTGGGTCGCCTCGCCGACCTCTGCTTCCTCTTCTCGCCCACAACAATATACTTCAGTAAGTTCTTCTTCTTCCAATCGTGTCCTCTGTGCTAGGCCATCCTATGCTATGTGTTGGTAGTGGCCACTCCTAGGTAGTGTCATGTCCTGATTAGGATTGTTTGTTCTGCTTAGGATTCATATCCCTCTATGGATTAGATATCTGACTAGTTGGATCATGTATTGATGATCCCTAAGCATGATGAGTGGTGGTTTGCTGTGGATTGCTGCTTATGATTAGCTATGGTGATTCTAGTGGTTTAACAGATGATTCCATTGGTTAATTCGATATGGTTTAGATGATAAGGTTGCTCTGGAATCATTACTTGGAGATTCTAGTGGTTTGACAAGTCACCACTGTCATTACTTAGTTACTGACAGTGATTATTGAGTGATGAAGTCATTGTATCTGTAGTTGTTGGCTTATGAATGCATATATAGCATGAGATCAAATGGTCTCTTACACTGATGATATATATATGGATATTCTTAGAAATGATTCATGTGATTAGTATCAGGAAAATGATTTATATTTGGCTGTGAGTGTATCTGTAAAAGTTGGATGCTTAACCTGCTTAGTTTAGAAGTTGTTCTTGTGACACCATCCCAGTATGGCACACAAGATTAGGTTCTATTACTTGGCTTGGTTTTGTTCAAGATTAAAATTAGATTGGCATCAGAAATAAATGGAAACTTCTCTCCTTGAATCCTTGAAACCTTTGATGTTGATCTGAGGTTTAGGGACTAGGCCCTTATCTTGTTATTCCTCATGGATTGGTTCTGGTAGTTATACCAGCTATTGATTCTTGAGTCAAAGTTGAAAAATTATTTGTAGGCTTGATGAATTATATAGATCCATAAGATGAAATTCTAAGGTGCTACTCCTGTTTAAGAGATGTGCCTAGAAGTTCATGTCTTGGCTATATTCATTCTTGGAGTTTAGAATATAGCTTGATATATAGGATCAATGAGGTTGTCTTGAGATCCTAGTTGGGTTTATATAGTTTTTTGATTGCTTTTAATGTTTAAAACTTCAATGATGGATTCACCCCACTTGGGTGTTTTTCTGAGAATTTGAATATGGGACAACTCATGGATGCTTGTCTAACTTAGACAGATAAATCATGTGATGGTCTTTTATACTCACCACACATGGTTGTTGTTGGGGTTGCAAGTTGTTGATCTTGTGGCTAGCTTGATCTGGTGCTCCTCTTGATACTTCTAGCTCCTGGACTTGTCCTTGATCTAGCTCTCCACCTCCTAGTCCTGGTGGCTTGATCTTGTTCTTGCTATCCACCTGACCTACCCCCTCCTTATATCACCATCTTGGTGAGGTGATCAAGGTTTGGTTGGTGTGATCTGATTTGGCTTGGTTTGGTTGCTGTGCTTGATGTGTATGAACCAGGGAATGGTGTTAGAGATGCTTCCCACGACTATGCTGAGTAGTTTTGTGTGTGTGGCCTGTTGTTGCTGTGCTGACAGCACACACCATACAGTTTGGTGTGTGTGCTGCTTGTGTGCCTGCTGCACACCTTGTGGATATGCTCTGGATATGAAAGTTACTTTTATCTCGTTACACTTAATTGTCTGGCGAAACTTCCCCCTCCTTGCTATTTCTTTGACTTATGGCTTAAAATTATGAAAGATATAATTCTTTCATATTGGTGAAACTTTCCCCTTAAATTACTCAATGATGAAAATTTGAACAGTGCAACTCACTGTCAATATTGAGAGTAAAACATTTTTAATCCTTAACTTTCTCTCTTTTAGTTTGTGTTTGTTTTGCAGGTACCAGACTTGAAGATTCAAGACTTTAGTTTAGGTTTTCTTTTTCTTTATAGAATAGTCACTTGTATTATTTCTTTTATTCTTTTGTAATTTTTATTTTATTCTTTTGTAATAAAGATTGTACTATTACTCAATATATAAAGATTCTTCTTTTATTTCATTACTATTGTAAAGATTCTTGATCATTTCCATAAGTTGCATTTTTGTAACTTATTTATTGAATAAAATAATGGAATAAATATTCATTTTATTGATTAACTTATTTTATTTAAAGTTTGAGTTATTAATTGTTAACTCTTGATTAAATCAAATCACTCAAACCTAATTCTAAATCCTTCAACATTATAAATCCAATACTCACATTTAAATTCAAATTTCATTTCCCAAAACACACTAATCCACAAAGATCATATAAAAGTTTATAGCGATCATTCTCCAAGGCTATTCCTAATCTTAAAGACTGAAAGAAACTTTGATCACTTTAGGTTTTTATTTGGCAAAAAATTTACCCACATTTTTATAGATAAATGCATGCAATTTCACAGATTCCTAAATCTACACTTCGTTGGTTCCTAAATGCTGGGATGTTACAGAAGGCCTCCGGGATGATTTCCCCTCTGGCAGGGTGCCGCGAAGAACTTCAGATCCCCCGATCTAGGGACGACGGTGGCGGCGGCGGCTACAGAAGGTTTCATGGAGTTTTTATCGGGTGCTTAGGGTTTCTGCATCGGGGGCTTTTTATAGGCAAAGAGGCGAGGCTGGGAGGTGGCCACGGGCCCCACACCCTACCGAGGCGCGGGGTGGGCCCACCCACGCATAGCGGGGTTTGGACGCCCTGGTTTGCTTCTTCGTCTCGTCTTCTGGCTTCGTGTCCCCCATGGTAAAATATTGACTTTGGCTTTTGTCCCGTCCAATTCCGAGAATATTGATTTTTTGCTTTTCTAGAACCAAAAACAGAAGAAAACAAGCAATTGGCACTGTGGCAACTTTCTAATAGGTTAGTTCCAGAAAAGATATAAAAACTCCTCAAAGTGTAGACAAAGTAAAGCAAAGTAGATACTAAACAAGCATGGAGCATCAAAAATTATAGATATGTTTCCGACGTATCAAGCATCCCCAAGATTAACTCCTGCTCGTCCTCGAGTAGCTAAGTGATAAAAAGAATAATTTTTGAGGTTACATACACCATCAAAACCAAGATCAAACCATTTGCAATAATTGAAAGATGGGATCAAAGAACTCTAAACATGTGCATGAAAGATGGAGTTCTAACAATAGGACATAGTAACTATGCATGCAACATGAAAGGCTACAAACAAAGATCATGAATAACATGCATTGATTTTTTTTTTGTTTCACATACAGAAAACATGGAATAGTGGCATTCATCTTGTCCCTCATAGAGTAGCAAATAGATGTGTAGGACACCTTCAAAGTTCACAAGGGTGACTAGAAACAAATAGCACAAGAACAAGTAATATCACAATATGCATTAATCAAATAAGTTTTGGGACACTGCACACAGAATGACAACTATGCTCTCTTAATGGTGCCTAAAAGTAGAAGGTGGAGACTCAAATAGTGGTGGAAGAAAGTCCATTCATAAATGGAAGCAGGGATTTCAAGTTTCAAAAAGACCTTCCAAAAATTATGGTACTTGTTAGCTTTCAGCCCTCATTACCCCTATCATAAGCATCTTGAAGTGGTGAAGGTTAAAGTGAACAAATATGGAGTATATGCTTGACAAAGTATAAGTTGGCAATCTCAAGTCCCTTGAATACGAGGGCGACACCTCATGATACTCAACTTTAGTCACCTGTAAGTTCTTATCATTGTAAGTACATGCATATCATAGAGAACCGCCAACGGGGTACCCCTTTCACATGGTACAAGAGCTATCCCATAACCAAAATGACAAGGCAAGCAGACAATGAGCATCTCAGCGATCTTTTTATTTACTATATGCATAGCTTTTTATTGAGGATGCTTCATAGATAGCTCACTATGGTGATGCTGCAAGTTTCCACCATGATTAGGCATATGGCTTAGGCTAGTGGCCCAGGCATTTCTCTAACACAAAATACAAACTCCATGGACTTACAAGTTCCCTCTTTATTTCACACCAGTGACATCCATAGACAAAAGAGCATGATATCAAGTGAGTACAAAGTACAAGTGCAATGTTGAAAACGCTCCCCGTGACAGCACAATTCTTCTAATTCCAACGTATAAGTGCAAGCATGTACAACATAGATGACACAATGGTTCAAATTTATTTGGGGCAAAGAAATATAAAGTGTGGCATCAAGTTTGTGAGGGCTTTAATCACTAAGTTTTCACATAACAAAATAGTTTATAATTGGAAGATAGCTGAAAACAAGAATATACTTGGAATGGCGTAACACACCATTAATAGGGGTTTATGGTGGACACTTTGGAATAACTTGGTTTCTTGGGAGTTGGAAGCATGAGTAGATCTTACTCATACAAGTAGAGGCTAGCAAAAGACTGGGAGCAACCAACTAAGAGAGCAATAATGGCCATAATCATGCAGAGCAACAAAGCATTACTAATCAAAGCATAGAGTGGTAGTACAAGTCAAGGACTAAATGATCATAGAGGCTATAGTGACTTTTCATACTCATAACATGGTGTGCGCATGTGCCAAGTCAATCAAAACAAAGCATCAAAGGAGAATACCACAATACTATGCTTTTGTATGCTAAAACAACGCATAATTTTTTTCAAGGCACACTAAGCAATCCCAATTGTTTGGAAGAAGACATGATACATCAATAATCACTAAGCATAAGTTCAAAACAACACCTATCATGTCATGCTAAAGTCTAAGTCATAGTCAATGCAAGCTTCTCTTGCACTTTCAAGCAAGAACTAATTACTACTCCTTTCCAACACCAAGCATCTTATTTGAAACAACACAGCGAGAACAGGGGTCCAAATTACTTTATTCAAGAAAATTAAACAAACTAAGCAAACCAAACGAAAACTAAGACGCTCTAAGGACAACACAACTGTGCATGAAACAATAAAAACGAAGTGTCTAGACAGACCTGAGCTTCTTATTGATGAAGAAGGGGATGCCTTGGGAATCCCCAAGATTTGAAGCTTGTACCTCATGGATATTTATTGGGGTGACACCGGGGTGGCATCCCCAAGATTGAGCTTTTGTACATTCTTCATCTCATTACATCATTTTCTCTTTACGCCTGAAATTTTTCCTTCATACAAAACTTCACACAATCTTCATTAGCAACATTAGTGTATTCAAAAGATAATAGACCTTTAGGCAAAGCTTTGGAATAGCAAGATTTTTCACTAAAAACATAAGCTACTATAGTAACTCCTTCAAAAAGCTCAATTTCCCAAATAGAACTCAAAAAGGAATCAATAAGAAGCAAATGCAAATAATGGCAGAAATCTGTCAAAACAGACCAGCAGGTAGAAACCGATTTTTTCGAACATCTTCTATTACGCAAATCAAAAAGTGTTGAACTAACGGAAGTTAGTTAACATACTGGGGGATTTATTCGTAAATTTTCAGCTCAATCCGAGTTACAGAGACTCCTCGCGAATTGTTTTGGTGGAGGACAGAAATCTGTTTCGGGACAGCAACTCCCCAAATCTTACTTCCCTCTCATTAGAGGTTATTCTAGGCACAAAAAGAAAACAAAAAGGATAAGGAGAGATCATTACTGAAGTAATAACTTCCAAGGCTCAAGGAAACTCTTAGGTTATCTCCCAACAAGTACTTTTCTTTAACGCCTTTAAGTTAGGCACAAGAAGTAAGAAGAATCAAGTATTTTCAAATGAAGAAGCATTAACATGAAACCTTTCTTTCAAAGGAGGTTCAAAAAGCAACTTATCTCTCCTCATAGGGAAGTGTTCAATACCTTTCTTGAATGGAAAAAGATATTTAATGGTGCCTTCTTTCATATCAATGATGGCACCAACTGTTGTAAGAAAAGGTCTTCCCAAGGTAATAGGACAAGAAGCATTGTATTGAACATCCAAAACATAGAAATCAACAGGGACATAAGAATTGTTAACCATAATGTGAATATCATTGATACTCCCCATGAGTTTCTTTTGAGGATTATCATTGAGTGGGACATCCAAATAACAATCTTCCAAAGGTGGCAAATCAAGCATTTCATAAATCTTCCTAGGCATAATAGAGACACTAGAACCAAGATCACATGAAGCTTTGAGATGAAAGTCATTCACTTGCACATTAATAATGGGTTCCCAACTATCTTCTACTTTCCTAGGAATAGAAGCTTTATGTTTTAGCTTCTCTTCCTTAATTTTCAGAAAAGCAACATGCATATCACTAGCATCAGGACTTCTAGCAAGATTTTGCAAGAAAAGAATCACTTCAGAAATATTGCAACCATCTATATCAAATTAAAACTTAGGATCACTAGTAGTAGACTCAATAGGCTTAGGCATAGTAGGAGGAGGAATAGGGACTTCTTGTGGTTTAGTGGTATCCATTCTAGTGATGGTGCACACACTATTGTTTCTATCAATTTCAGCTTCCCTTTCCCACTTAGCATGAAGTTGAGCTAACAGTATAACATTTTCATCAATAGTAACATGTATGGCATGAGCAGTAGCAAAGGTATTTTCCATGGTTTCAGGTTTAGCAGCCATTTTATTAATCAAGGAGGACTTTGCTTCAGACAAAGAGGAAATATTCTTTTCGGCACTCAAATTTTTTGACTGTAACTAGGAATTTATCTATTCATATTCTCAAGCTTATGACTAATGTTTTTCAAGATAATAGATTGTTCTTCCATAGTTTTAGTTAAAATCTTATTTTTCTCATATTGCATTTGCATAAAATTCTTGGTGGATCTCTCTACTTCTAGAATCCTTTCTTCACTAGGCATTTCCAGATCTACCATGATAAACACTTCCACTAGGAGGATAAGGCCTGTAATTACCATAAGTATTGTTGCCAAATTTTTTGTTCCTAACAAAGTTCACATCAAGTTGCTCTTCTTGAGCAACCAAAGAGGCTAAGGTAACACTATTAGGATCTAGAGGAGCTTTCCCATTAACAAGCATAGCCATAATAACATCAATCTTATCACTCAAAGAGGGGGTTTCTTCAACGGAATTTACCTTTTTACCATGTAGAGATCTCTTAGTGTGCCAATCAGAGTAGTTAACCATCATATTATCAAGGAGATTTGTTGCAGCACCCAAAGTGAGGCCCATAAAAGTACCTCCAGAAGTTGAATCCACCAGGTTTCTTGAGGAGAAGTTCAAACCTGCATAAAATGTCTGGATAATCATCCAACTGTGAGTCCATGAGCGGGACAATTCTTAACCAAAGACTTCATTCTTTCCCAAGCTTGAGCAACATGTTCATTATCAAGTTGTTTAAATTTCATAATGTCACTTCTCATAGATATAATCTTAGCAGGAGGATAGTACTTTCCAATAAAAGCATCTATGCACTTAGTCCAAGAATCAATACTATTTCTCGGCAAGGATAGGAACCATTCTTCAGCTTTCCCTCTCAAGGAGAAAGGAAACAGCTTGAGCTTAATAATATCTCCATCTACATCTTTATACTTTTGCATCTCACAAAGTTCAACAAAATTATTGAGATGGGCAGCAACATCATCAGAACTAGCACCAGAAAATTGCTCTCTCATCACAAGATTCAACAAAGCAGGCTTAATTTCATAAAAGGTAGCAAAACTTCATATTCTCATTGTTTTTTGTGCTAGTGAAGTCACGCAAATTGGTTTTCTCAGCGGAGTTCAGTTTGGCAAAGGTGGGCAAGCCAAAAACAGAAGCAGCACCTAGATCAGGAACTAATTTTTTTGTGTTTTTGATAAGAAAAAGCAAACCAAACTAAACTAATTTTTTTGGAGTTTTTGAAAAGAGGCAAACAAAACCAAGAAAAGAAACTAAGGAAACTAAAAACAAAGTAAAGAGAAAGGAAGTGAAGGACTCCCCTTGTGAAGACATCCTTAGCCTTCCTGGCAACGGCGCCAGAAAATCTTGATGCATGGTGCTTGACCACTTCGTCGGGAAACCCTAAGAGCAAGGTGTGATGAGCACAACAGCAAGTCTTCCCTCGGTAGAGACCGAGGTTATCGAACCAGAAGGAGGAAGGAAACGTCACGCAGGTGTTGCAAGCAACATGGAAACCTGCACAACACAAACTCAAGACTTTGCCGCAACGAATCAGTGAGGTTGTCAAGCTCACCGGTTTGGTGTAACAAAGGATTAAACATATAGTGTGGAAGGTACTGGTTTGCAGCAAGTAAACAAGTAACAGTGGAAGATGTATCAATGGTAAATATTGGACCAGGGTCCATAGTTCACTAAAGGTGCTCTCCTTAGATAAACAACATGGCATGAAGGGTAAACAAATTACATCAGGGCAATTGACAGGAACTGAGCAAGGCATAACAATGCAATACCGGATATAAAGATCCTATGAATTTTGATTGGGCAATACAACAATATACATAGACTGCCATCCAACTGCATCTATGACTAGAAGTCCACCTTCAGGTTATCAACTGAACCCCCTCCAGTATTAAGTTGCAAGCAACAGACAACTGCTTTAAGCAAAGTGTGTAAGGTAAAAAATCCACTTGTTCTATGAACAAGAGACCGTTGTTTTCTCCCTAGTGGCAACAACACATCTACAAACGAAGAGATTTCTGTCACTTCCCTTTGAAACTAGAGGCATGAACCCACTATCGAGCATAAATACCCCCTCTTGGAGTCACTAGCAACTACTTGGCCAAGATAGCTGCTAACAACGGAGAGCATACAAGATCACAAACAACACAGACATGATAGTATCAAATAGACAAAACCATTAATCAATCTGACATAGTAATCTCAATATCCATCGGATCCCCACAAACGCAACATGCATGATTACAAATAGATTAGATCTTGATCATGAACGGAGCTCACAAGATCTATACATGAAAGCACAAGTAGGAGATACAACCATCTAGCTACTACATGGACCCATAGTATAAGGTGGAACTACTCACGCTTCATACCGGAGAGAAGGCCTCGGGGATGATTTCCCCTCTGGGAGGGTGCTGGGAAGAATTTCAGATCCCCCCAATCTAGGGACGACGGTGGCAGCGGCTACAGAAGGTTTCGTGGAGTTTTGATCGGGTGCCTAGGGTTTTTGCATTGGGGGGATTCTTTTAGACGAAGAGGCGAGGCTGGGAGGTGGCCAGGGCCCCACACCCTACCCAGGCGCGGGGTGGGCCCACCCGTGCCTATGGGGGTCTGGTCGCCCTGGTTCGCTTCTCCGTCTAGTCTTCTAGCTTCATGTCCCCCACGGTAAAATCTTGACTTTGGCTTTTGTCCCGTCCAATTCCGAGAATATTGATTTTCTGCCTTTTGGGAACCAAAAACCGAAGAAAACAGGCAATTGGCACTATGGCAACTTGTTAATAGGTTAGTCCAAAAAAGATATAAAAACACCTCAAAGTGGAGACAAAGTAAAGGAAAGTAGATACGAAACAAGCATGGAGCATCAAAAATTATAGATACGTTTCCGACGTATCAAACAACAATCCTTTGTCCAAGGGAAATTGTATTGTTTACATTACACACTTTGCTTAATGCAATTATCTGTTGGTTGCAACTTAATACCCCAGGGTTTTTGGATGATATCCTGGAGATGGATTATTAGTCATAGATGCAATTGGATTATGGTCTATGTATGATGTTGTAATGCCCAAGTGAATCTCATAGTGATCACCATGTCATGTACATGCATTGTAATGCATTCTCTATTTGTCAATTTCCTAGCTATAATTTGTTCACCTAGCATGTTATGTATCTTATGGAGAAACACCTATAGTGAAATGTGGACCCTGGTCCATTCCTCCCCCTGATATTCCATCTACTGTTTACTGTTTACTTTCTGCAACTACTACGAGCAATTACTTTCTTCCACATTATACGTTTAATCCTTTGTTTTCAGCAAAACCAGTGAGCTTGATAACCTCACTGATACGTCGGGGCAAAGTATTTTGGTTGTGTTGTGTGTAGGTTCCACGTTTCTAGCAAAACCTTCGGAAGTGGTTTGTTTCTCCTACTGGTTCAATAACCTTGGTTCCATAACAGAGGGAAAACTTGTTGTTGTGCTCATCATACCTTGCTCTTGGGGTTCCCAATAGGCTCCACATCAACTAAGCCATCAACGACATCTTCATTAATTTAGCTATCAAGGGTTAAGAAGATATGGTTGAGTATGATCTTAGTCAGCAAGTTCACTAAAAAGATAAGAGGCAGATTCAAAACTTGCAAAGATAAGAAAAGAATAGCACGGGGGTAAGGAGTAAAAGCAGACCTAATCAGATCTATCCAACTGATTTTGCAAAATTGTTTTGATACTCTACATTGACCGTTAGCTAGGTTATTCTTCAACCTAGACCAGTAGGGTATCAGAACTGCTGAGCTCTGATACCACTTTGTAACACTCTCGGATCGGCCCTATGCAAGTTTTAGCTATTCCCGCCAATCCTGCATAGAAACGATTCAAAGGTGCCCACCAGGAACTTTCGTGCGGGTGGAAAACTAAGTAATATCATTACACAATACTCCATGATGGAACCTACAAACATATATATACAACATGACTCTATGAGTCAAGAATACAGATATACAGTACAAATATCCAAATCACCATGAAAACGATACAACATCCCACTACAGATAAGATGCAAATTGGACAAAGATCCTTGAAGAATAACCAATGGCGTCCATAACCCTGCCCATGACAATCCGGAAGGGTAACCCTGCTAACGGAGTCGGTCTCAAACCGGCTTAAACAAGAGAGGTGCCAGCAAAGGGCAAACAAAAAAAGAGCGGTCATTACTGAGGCCAGTGCACAGCGATACATAGAATTCGGCTGCTCTCACCGACATAGGTATGGTGGGATAAAGCGGCAGCGCAGCAAGCACTAAACAACCTATAGATACTCGATATAACTGTTGACTATTAGAGAGAGGTAAGAAAGACCTATTCGGAACCAGCCTGATACTAGCACCAAACATACCCATCCTGGTATTTCCCCCTCGAGACCAGACGAGGAAGTCATGTTGAGGAAACACACACAGTTGGCAGTTTTATTCATTCTTTCCATGGTGGTTATCCAACTTACTAGTCATATCAGATACAAGTAAAATTATAACAGTAAACTTTAGTAGTTGTTGTCTATGATCGAGATACTATGCTCCAAGTCATCCATAACCCAGACACGGCTTTTCGAAAATATTTAACCCTGTAGGGGTGCACCAAAGTTTCCACACACACTTCAACCCTTATTGCCTGATCAATTAACATACTTCCATCGGTATGTCGGCGGGGCCTAGGACACGACGCTTTCCCAGACCCAAAGCAAGTACATGGGGGCCACCCGAAAGAGCTACCCATACGAGGTATAGCTAATCCTCCTTGTACGGACCCTGAGGTTGCATGGACTTGCACGGGAGCAGAGGTGATAGCAATTTTTTTCCCGTGATAGAGTATCACACCTATGCGACAGTAATAAATGCTCATCGAGCAACAAGTAATCAACATCTCATACATGGCGTAAGTACGGTAGTAACGCATAAATCCCAAACTAGTTTGTGGCCCCCAGAATAGTACTTTGAAATCAGGTACTAAGCCTATAGAGGTGCTCACACACCCCACATGTGGTTAGCACACTCGTCTTGGAATAGGTGTCAAGAACTCGGGTCCTAGATGGACACAGGAGGGCGGGATAATAACCAGAACTCAACTATTACCCCTCTATGTCTCTCCATTATTTATATCTACTTTCAATATTAGTTATTAAACTATAATTAAAGCCATGATCATCTCCACCGTTAAGAATATGCCAACCCCCAACATTGGTGGTACTCGACGACACGAGGCAGCACCTGAGCAAGCGACTATGACACATAGTGCCAAATGTCTACCCAAACAATAGGTAATAGGAGGTGTCCAGGGCAATATAGGCTACAAGGGTATGCCGGGTACGGAAATACTAAAGCATCGCAACACAGATAGCAGTAGATCAACAGGAGGAATGAAAAATTATAAATGTAAAATAGGTAGAAAGAGGGAGAATGCCCGCCTAAGAAACATTGTCGAAGGTGCATTCGAAGAATGGTCAAAGCTTGCATCAACTCAACGGCCTAATCCGTGAAGAAGCAAAACACTAGAAGAAACACCAAATGCACTATTTAATACTACGACAGAAAATCGGGCATGATGCATGTATGATGTATGATATGGAAAATATGAGATGCGATTAGACAATATTAAAAGGAACCGGGTCCCAACGATTAAATATAAGGTTCAAGTTGTTTAGATACCCATATTTTAAATGTTGGCTTAACAAGGCAAAACATGTCGGTTCTCTACAAAATTTAAATGGAGCCAATATCATACTAGAAAAGCCCTCATATTATCTCCATATTTAATTATGAGGCGGATCGGCATATTTCCCCCAAACCACATGATATGTGTGCAAGCATGACAATTAAATGCAATAAGTGGATATCATATATTATAAAAATATGGGTCTTACAAAAGGGGTCACACATCAGATTGACAATCTTGGGGTTTCGAGGTTCGACGGTGTGACACCCCCGGGATCAGGGCTAAACAAATCCCAAACCTCCGTCTGACATAAGCTTAACCTTGAGCTCGAGAATATCCATTGAAGAATCGGTAACACAACAGTGACCCTACGACACAAAATTTATTACAGCAAGCTCATAACTGATCAGAGAACCAAATTATTACAAACAGAGGTCACTGATCACAAACATCAAACAACGGAAGGAAAATTATTCTATTAAGTATAACAAACTTAACAAATGGCCTAAGAGGCCTGAAGCATAACAATGACGTCCCAGCCCATATATTCCAGGCTGCCGGCCGGGAACCCCAAGCTACTCATCGATGTCGATGTAGTACCAAACTCGTCCTCTAGGGAACACTTACTCTGCCAAAAGTATCAACAAAGCAAGCGTGAGTACAGGGTGTACTCCGCAAGACTTATGGCTGGTGGAGTTGTTTTGCATAAAGTCATCTTTGTTTATAAAACAAGAGGGATAAGAAGCTCGTCTAATCAGAGTATTTTAAAATGGGATAAGAGAGCGACATCTCCAAAGTATTGATCATCATATTTTGATATCCACCAAATCATCATCATCTACTAACTAGGATCACCCCCTCGTACCCATGAGGTAGCATCCTTAAGCACATGTTGATCTACCAAGTTTTACGATTAGGTTAAAGTTCTCTATGATCTTGAGTCCGGTCGCCAAGTCATTCATAACCGTGAACATGGCTTTTTGAAAAGATTATTACCCTGCAGGGGTGTACAACTTTACCCACACGTACTAACCTTCTCTTAATTCCACAATGATTAGCCCTCTTCCTTGGAAGGCCGGAAGAGGGTGGTTAGACACGACCTTTACATTTCTTTTGCCGAGACCATGAGTCGCGCAATAAGTATGGTTCCGCCATAACGGGTCAAATCCCGAAGCCGGTACTTAAATATGTGAGGCGAGGTTGGTTCACCAGGGGCTCCATCGACCCCAAGCAACCCCGGCCATGCTTACCTTCCTGTGATGAATGCACCTTCACCCGCCAAATCTTTCAAAAGGTCTTCTATGCATATGTCGAATGGAACGCCCGAACTATGTGACTCATGGAATCTACTAGGCAAGTTAGTTGCTCATGAGGTTGTCTAGGCCCCGTGTGGTTGTACGCTCGTCTTGGTTCCAAAGGAAAGAACTCAGGTCCTAGTGGTGGCAAGCATGGGACTAGAAAAACCACATCCCACCGTGGCCTCCCATACAAGCCTTAGCATGTTTAATCTCATATCATCTCTGATCTCATCTCATCATGTTCTCCTGTCATACTAGATTCTCTGCATCTGATACATAATCTAGATGGACCAGAACTGATAGCTATGCATGGCTAAGCAGACACATATATAAGCTATAGCAGTGCACACAAGCCAAACCTAGTTATGCTAGGAGGAGTGGATCAGGTAATATAAGCTCAAAGGGAGTAATGCAATAGATAGGGTATGTGACACCCCGGGATTAGGGCTAGACAAATTCCAGACCTCTATCTGATATAAGACTAACCTAAATCTCGAAAGCGTACAGAGAGAGAATTGATAACACAACAGTGACCCTACGACACAAAAGTTATTACAGCGAGCTCATAACTGAGCGAAGAACCAAAATATTACAAGCATAGGGCACTGACCACAAACACCAAACAACGGAAGGAAAATTGTGCTATTAAGTATAGCAAACTTAACAAATGGCCTAAGAGGCCCGAAGCATAACGATGACGTCCAATCCATAGATCCTAGACTGCCGGCTGGGAACTCCAAACTACTCGTCGATATTGATGCCGTGAGGAACTCATCTTCAGTGGTAACACTTACTCTGCTGCAAAAGTATCAACGAAGCAAGGGTGAGTACAGGGTGTACTCCACAAGACTTATGGTTGGTGGAGTTGTTTTGCATAAAGCCATCTTTGTTTTGTAAAACAAGAGGGAAAAGAATCTCGACTAATCAGATTATTTTTAAAGGGGATAAGAGAGCGGTAACACTAGCTTTGATCATATTTTGATATCCACCGAATCATCATCAGCTGAACCTATCTAGGATCACCCCCTCAACCCCTGAGGAAGCGTCCTTAAGCACACATTCTTAACTTGCCAAGTTTTACGATTAGGTTCAAGTTCTCTATGATCTTTGAATCTGGTCTCCAAGTTCGTCCATAACCGTGGACACGGCTTTTCGAAAAGATTTAACCCTGCAGAGGTGTACAACTTTACCCACACGTACCAACAGATTCTTAATGCCAGTTAGCATTAGCCCTCTTCCTGGGAAGGCTAGCAGAGAGTGGTTGACCACGACCTTTACCTTGATTTCGCCGAGACCATGAGTCACGCACTAGGGAGATGCCGCCGTAACAGGTCGAGTCGTGAACTCGGTCCCTAATGATGTGAACGGGGTTTGAGATTATGGATGTCGGGCATCTCCCATTCCCTGCCACGCTTACCTACCTGTATGAATGCACCTCCTTCACCTCCTTCGAGAAGAGACAGGATTCATATGTCAATGGAACGCCAGAACTATGTGACTCATGGAATCTACTAGGCAAGTTATTTGGTCGAGGGGGTTTCCAGGCCCCCGTGTGGCTATACGCTCGTCTTGGACCATAGGCAAGAACTCAGGTCCTAGTAGTGGTAAGTATGGGACTGCAAAAACCACAACCCACCGTGGCCTCCCATACAAGCCTTATCAGGTTTATTATCCATCTCTGATCATACCACGTCATCCTGTCAAACTAGGTTCATTCACAGCTCTGATTCATCAACCGGATGGATCAATGGTCACAGCTAAGCATGGCTAAGCACAACAGATGTAACAGCTCTAGCAACGCTTCACAAGCTCAAAACCTAGTTATGCTAGGAGTAGTGGATCAGGGAATATAGGATTTAAAGGAAACATGCATCAGATAGGATTACTCTATCTATCGATAAAGACTTTAGAATCGTGTGCACATGGCAAGAATGTAAATACTTTGAAATCATAGGATTATATCATGTGTGGGTCTTCAATTTCCTTTGCCATTTGATATCCGGAAAGCAGATCTTCGGACATCTGGTACTTGACTTGGTTACATTTGGTCAAGTATTGGTCTTCGAGCTTCGACGCTGTTGATCTCGATCTTCAGTCTTGAACTTGATCTCGATTCCGATATCGTATTCTATCAGAGAAAAACCAAACACCGGAAAGAAAGGGGAAACAATCAACACATGGCATCGATGCAATGCTCAAACAAGGATGATGATATGACAAGTTGAATTGTATTGAAATGAAAACCCTAAACATGCTTGGTCATTTTAATCGGGGTCCGAGGGGTCCAAGCCCTAATTCGGAGAAACCCCGAATGCATATGCGAGGGTGCATTTGCTTATCTAATTAAACTTGTCATGTAAGTTGATTATCAATGCATGATTATAATTTAATTAGGTAGAATTCATTTTTCTACACATTTTGATATATTATTTGTATTTTACTGATTTAAAATGAATTAGTTATGATTTTTCCCAATTTTAATTCATTTGAAATCATTTTTGGAATATTATAAAATAATTTATATTTTAGAATTAATTTATCATTTTATTTTCTGAAAATGTTTATTTGACTTAAAGGGTGGACCCACCTATCAGGTATTTCATTTACAGAAATAATTACAGAAATAATTTTTTGAATTCATTAAAGAAAAGAAAAAGACTTAATGACATCATGATGATGTCATGCTGACATCATCCATGGCTTGCTCTCAGATCGTTGATGGAACTGGCTATTGGGCGCGTACGGGGCAGCGAGGAGGAGATAGCTAGACACGCGTGAACGTGGGGAGTCGATTGGTGGGTGCGCCGCCAAGAAATGGTCGCCGGAGAGACACTAGCGACGAGGTGCTGCGGTGGTGGTTGGCGGTGCACGGCGGGAGAGGATCACAGGAAGAGAGGAAGAGATTGGGAGGCACTGGGAGGTGCGGCAGCTCACCACGAACACGACAGAGGGGTCGGCGAGTCGAGACGTGCACGGAGTGCTCCGGAATCGAGGGTGGACGCGGCGGCCGGAGTCGAGGAAGGCGAGGTCGTCGGCAGCGATATAGTGCGCCTCGGCCAAATCCCTTCAACAGGGAGAAGCAGTCGAGCACGCCGGAGCTCCTAGACACCACAGCGAGGCTCGGGGTTGCACGGAATGACGGCGAGGAGCGGTTCTGCGGGCGGCTAGGGTTCGGGCTTAGAGGGAATTTCGTGAGAGAGAGCGAGACAGGGAGAAATGGGTATGGGGAGAGAGAGGAGGGGACGGCGATCTTATCCTAGCGTCCAACGGCGGCGGCGGGAATCACAGCGCGAGGAGGATCGATGGCTGGCGCTCGGGCACGCAGGTGCTTGCCGTCTGGAGGAAGACGACGACGGAAACAAGCGAAGCGGTATCAGGCTGGGAGTGGGCTGCACATGGGCCAAGTGGGATGCGACAAAGCGAGGGCAGCGGTTGCTGGCGGTTGCACATGGTAGAGAAAGAAGGGGACAGGAGATGGGCTCGGCCTAGTTAGGTTTAGGAAACAATTTTTATTTCAGAAACCATTTTTTTATTTTTCTATTTTGACTTTATCTTTTGCATTTGAATTTCAAAACTGTTTTGAACCATTTCAAATTACTAGAACTTTTATAAATATTCCAAATATTTCAGAGACCCTTTAACCATTTGGGTTCCAACCTTTTGTTCTTTTTGAAATTCGAAACCATTTTGAATATGTTCCAATTAGGAAGGGGAAAATAGGGTTTAGGGTTTTGTATATGTTTCTTATTGTTTGCATTGTTTATTTGTCTTAGCAAAATACATGATTCGCATGAATGCACAAACAAACCTAATTAGTATTTGATAAAACTAGGGTTGTTACAATTCTATCCCCCTTAAAAGAATCTCGACCCGAGATTCCTAGGTAGGAAGATAGAAGGAACAGGGTTACACTAAACTTCGACGATCTTCTCGATGAGGTTGATCCATGCCACCATCACGAGTGGACGAAGCACTTCGTAATCTTCGGGGTGGCTGCTCACACTAAGGAAGAGAGGGAATGACACGGAACCACAAACTGAGTATCTCATGGTCAACTCATGGATAGATGTTTCACGAACATCTCTAGAGCCAACAAACATGAAACACATCAAGGTAACGGAGGAAACAGAAGGAGATGGTTTTCAAGGTGACAGATAATTGGTCTTCATAAGGATTGAGACCATGGAAATTACAGAAGAGGTAAACTTGTAAGGGAAGGAGACTTCCAACAGATGGAATATGACCACAGACTTCGAGAAGTAAACCTCTACTAAACATCTTAAGTAGAGCTTTACCGCTGGGAGAGATAGATATCAACAAAACCAAGCTGTTGAACTACTTTTGACACAAAAGGGTCACTCTTTCGTTCAATAGAAGGCCAAGACAGAAAGGTGTTTTGGTGGAAAGGACTCGTAAGATCCACAAGGAACATGTAACAATAGGAACTATTGATTACCAAAATCATGGTCACTCTTCGAACATGTTTAAGAAAGCAAGAAGGAAACTCTTTATTCATCCAAGGCTATCAAAGTCTTTGCCAGCAATTTTGATATACTTTACACCGCCGAGATCAATAGTTGAGAAGATTCTTGATGACACGAGAAGAAAGAAACTTCATTCTCAGACTCCAAGTACTAGGCATAACAAGACACTTGCCATCATAAAAAGGTCTGGAGGATCGACCGAGAGACATTTAGCAACACTTCTTTAAATGTTCTCCTTGAGGTTCGAGATACTGATATCAAACTTTTAACAAGCCTTCAATCAGTCATCAAGTAAAGATCGGATTTCGTTTACAAAGGAAACAATAAGCACAACTCCTATAGTAAAATATAGAAGAGGCCTCATGAGGAATGATTGTTATTGCTAATTAAAGGATATTGCAATAGATCTTCTGGCTAATTGTGCCAACCATTACATTAATTTTGTCAGAGATACAATAGACCTACATCATAACCTTGATGAACACCAATCATTATTGCTGCTTGAGATTTAGCTTTGATTAAGTGGAGAGATACTTCAGACTCAGCATGTCCGAATAGAAGGGGTGCAACATTTACCACGGAGGTAAAGTCACTAGATTCTCAAGACACGGACTTCAATGTCAAGCTCCAAAAGATGAGCTAGATTGCGGAACCCATGTGATAGCAAGTTATCAAAAGATAATTGCATCTACATGAATTGTTTGCAATGAAACACAACGGAATCCTGTTTAAGAAACATTTAGGTGGTTATCAAAGTTTTGTTGGACTTCTTATCTTCCATGACAAGTCAATCAGTGGCTTGGTGTGCTTGGAGGATCTTATAGAGATATGAAGGTATCAACCTACCATATCAAGAATTCTTTACACATGCTTGAATAACTTGAATATGATTCCCGCGGAAACAAAGACAACTCTACTCAGATTCACGGTGACATCTTTCGACAATTGCTCGTGAACCAGAGAAGGTTACTTCTAACATCCAGAACACATACTTTGAGATAACACGAAGATGGTTCTCAAAAATTTACAACATTAATGCCAAATGTTCCGTACGAATATCGTATAACATGGAGAAAATAAGGATGTCATCGATGGGCTCAATAACAAACTTATCTATACACTCCAAGAAGATGGATTCACATGTTGTATGAACAAGGCTTAGACATTGATCAGGCCAGAGGACATGAAGATGCACTTAGGTAAGACATCACAAATAAATACACCATCAAGATTGTCCTTGGAACTGAGTTTAATTTGACGATTGCCCAAATCAAATCAAAGGAGGGAAGATAATGTATCCACGAAGGACATACTATCTTACTTCAACACGAAAACAACTAGACATCCTTTAAGAAGAACAAAGTTGGATGGAACTTTTTTCTTAGAATTCTCCAAGTTTTTGTTTGAGTTCAACCAACTAGTTCAGGGGTATCCAGTACGGATCCTTGGAAAAAGGAGCGGTTTAAAGAAAAAGCTAACTCAAGAACCTGACAACACGGTCATGTGGCAACATGGCGATACTTCTGGTAAGACATCCAGACTATCATGAACCACCGATATGTCACTCAATTCAAGAGGAAACTTGCTTTATAAGGCAAGAAGACGTAGTATCAAAGCTTCGGCACAAGCCTAACTCTTTGACCGAAAAGGGTGCACAAGAATAGCGAACTTGGTAGCACAATCAAACTTAGCTTAGTGACAAAATTATCCATCACGCTAAGAATGATACAAATGTCCTTCGAAGTTCAAAGCAATGAGAATCGCTAAGAATCTTAGATGGTCACATTGTTACGCGCATGCAACATTTCTGAGCACAGACAACTCAGTAGAAGGGTGGTAAATATATGTAAGAGCATCACTTCATTAAGAGGGTCATGCGACTTAACACGATCTCTTAGTATTAAAGAGGGTGACACTTTAAGGTGGAACAGGAAGAAGCTAATTAATGCCTCTTGATCCGCCGATTACAACACTTTGACCTGGTCCTAGAAATGACGAGGTACTGGAGTTTGTTTCTCCTGACATTCCGAAATGGTTTGTCTTGACGGACCACAAGAGTATCTTGCATTGGAAGACACCAATGCATATTTACGCCTTGGATACCAATTGGTAGACAAAGGTCGGAAAGCAACAAGGAAAAAGGAACATTCTCAGGATTGAATCCCAAGATGTGAATGCATAAGTCAACAATCTTCTGGAAACCAATGCATAGAAAAGGAAGGAGTGGCAGAGTCACGAGTATAGATGTGAGACTCTCGAGGAGTACCCTTGTCGTGATTTATTTGGTTCCATTAAAGAACATCTGCCGAAGCATGTGGTAAGGGAAGTCCTTTATCTTCAATGTTCGATGGCGACAATATCCACAAGCTTGAAGGCTATACTAGAATGTACTAGCCATCCCGAGGTAATGTATGAACATTAACCACAGGGGTCAACAATGGATCTTGGGTTAAAGGTTAGCGTCGTGTACAAGATTCACAACACCAGAATCTAGCACAATCAGGGATCTTAGTTTCAAGTCCGAGGGCTAAAACCCAAAGAAAGGAATAACTACTACTTGAGTGACAAAATGTACACTACAAGATAGCAATCACGAGGTAACTTCCAAGAGAAGAACAAATTCTGAAGTACTCGAACAAACAGAAAGGAGGCACACGAGGCAAAAGGAAACTTCGAGGCCTAGAACAAAACATTGAGGAACCATCAACATAAGGTTGTGGACCCATAAAATAGAGAGATTATGATAGACAACAATCTCTCAAACGAATAGGATCAAAGGGAAACAAGAAACTATATAGGTCCCAACCTTTAATAAGGTAGAGATCCCTGTGTTTACAATGCTAGTCCCTGGATCAATAGTTAGCATCCACAGTTAAGATGTAATATCAAGAAACAAAGGTCATAATACAATTTTATAACCAGGAATAACATAATTTTATTACATCTTACATAGCTCTTTTGGCTATTACAATACATTGCAGCAGAATATATATAAGCATGGGGTCCTTCATCTTCAAAGTGCCACAGGCAAACATGTTGGTTGTAGACTTGTAATCCTAATCAATCAACTTTACTAATATCAAACAAACCTGCAACATAACAAGTTACAGCCACAAGGGTCAATACATTTGAATTGTATTGGCAAGTTTCACTACTATGCTGAATATAAGTGGATCCTATCTTTACATGCATATTTGGCTAAGTGGGGTTTTAGGCTCATTTGCAGAAAGCAATAATTTATCCTATCTTTTCAAAACAGTTTTGATCTCTTGTCAAATCTTTCTGAACTCCTTGGTAAATCCCCAAGTGGTTCAAGTCTTTGTCAAAATCTCTTGAGCTCCTTGGTAAATCCCCAAGTGCTTCAAGTTTTTAACAAAATCTCTTGAGCTCCTTGGTACCCCCAAGTGCTGCAAGTCCTTTGTTGTCACTTTAAAGTTTTGCTTTTAGAAATTGGAATGTCGAGATTTCCCATAGCTTCAAGCTTTAGTTGCTCAGTATTGTCCATAACCGGGAACACGGCTAAGTACTTAGAATTTTTATCTTCTGCAGAAGTTGTACACTTTACCCACATGACACAATCTCATCTTGTTCCCACCAGTGGCCGCTGGATAAGTACTCACCAAGATGGAGTACTGGCAGATTGAGAATGTGACGAAGTCTTTCCAGAGGGTCCTCCCATGCACCATTGCTAGCTTTTCTTCAGGCACCAATGTAGGGTTCCTAGTTCCCTCATTTCCAGTAATCCTGAAGACAATGCATGGTTCTTCCCAATGTAGTTGACTAAGCCAGAGCCATATTAGCATGTGGCTGTACACGAAAGCCACTGTTGGAGAAACATGTTCAATCTCTAAGTCCCTGGGTGGTTTTCTTTTGGTGCACAACACAAAGAGATTGCCATCGACATGGTTTCTTTTGTTGTCACCTTGTCCAAAACTTGAGTATCCTTGTCCACCCAGGTGGTTCATTGAGTACTTGTTTTATTATATAAAACACAAGTCTTTTCTCAACTTCATAAAAATTCTCAACATGTATCTCTTCTCAAAATATGTAGCATGGCTAAGCATTTTACAACTACATTGTTTTCACTAAGGAATATATAAGGGTATCCTATTAGGATTTAGCATAACATAGAGTTTAGAAATTCTTTTCATGCATGTTTCAAAATCCACTAAGTATAATGAAAATAGTAGGACTTTAGATGATAGTGTAACTTGCCTTTTTGGTAGGGAATGTTGGTTCACTTCTTGATCTTGCTAGTTTCACACTTTTCTAACTTCTCTACAAATCAATCAAGCAAACACAAAATCAACTAGCATTCCAACCAATACTCAAACAATTCAACACACATAAAATAATAGAAACTAAGTCATGCATGCAAGCATGCAAAAGATAGTTTTAATTGCAAAGGTGGTTTCTACTAGGCTCTAAACATTGTAAAGTCAAAAGTGGTCATTTTCCAAAGTGGCAAAGTCATTTGTAAGAGGGTTTTATCTAAAAGCCATTTTTAAGTCAAAACATTATTTCATGTGGTGAAAAATGTTTTTTAGCAAAGCAACAATTTTATGTTGTTCACCAAATAAATTGCTAATTCTCAAAACTTGGTGTTTAGGGTCAGTAGGTTTGATTCAAATCATTTTCCCAAAGTTTTTACTCCAAAATCATTTTCATAACAAAATCAATATTTTTATATGACTAGAAATGAGTTAATTCAAGTTTTTATTCCTAAACTTCACAAAATCCATTTTTAAAACCATGGGTTGGTTCCTAGGGTTAGTAGGTTCACAACAAACCAATTTGCAAAGATTTCATCCTCAAAATCATTTTGGAATAATTTTTATAACCTAAACAAGCATACAAATGTTTCTGCAAAAACAAACAATCTAACAGAAACTTTTTACTAAACAAATTGCATGGTAGGATAGGGCTTGTTCCACTGATTCCATTGATATAAAGTTTGCAAATGTTGGACGTGTGGATCAAAAGTTATAAGGTTTTCAAATCTGCATCTAAATCTGATTTCAAATTCTATTTTAAATCAAAAGCTGGCCACGCGGCGTGTTCTCATTGGGCAGTACCGGTTTGCGCGGATTGCGCTCTGTGGTTCGTTGGATCTAAGAAGATCGCACGGCTCTGGTTACGTACCCCTTCAGCGTTTAAGTGATCTATCACATGCGTACGATTAAAATCCAACGACTCACAGCTACTGGACATAAACCGGCGGCGCTAGCGGTGGTGAACGGCGGCGGCGCGGTCATACGATGACGCTGCGGCGGCTACAGGAAGCAAAGGAGGAAACGAGGATGCTCACCTTGCTCGCGAGGTCGAGGTGAAGATCGAGGTGGTTCTGGTCTGGCGAGGGGCGCACTGGAGCGGGATTAATTGCTCGCCGGAGTGGAGCTACGCCTCGGCCATGCTCTATCGTCGTCGAGGACGGGGCTACGGGTCACGAGGAGACAAACGGAAAGCATGGTCAGACACGCAAAGCCAAGGCGATGATGCGTGCGTGATTGAGAGGGCGCTGGGTGGTCGGTTCTTACCAGAAAAATTTGCCGGAGAGAGAAGCAGACGCGGCGGTGCTCAGAGGTTGTTGAAGTTGAGGTTCTGGGGCGCCCGCGAGTGAACGGAAAACACAGGGACAAGCGCCAGGGGCTGGGAGTGCGTGAGCTTGGTCGAGGAGGCGAGGGGCGGTGTCTACTGGCCGGAATTTGCTGGAAAGGTTCGCCGGAGCAGCGGCGGTGCAACTTCGATTCAGGGCAGCCTAGTGGCTCTCGTGCTGCGGTGTTTGAGGGGAAAGGAGGAGGAGGCAAGGGCAAGTATAAGGGCGTAGACGTTGGAGAGATTAATGCCCCCATTGACGCGAATTGATCTCTGCGATTCAAGACAGAAACGGCGAGGAGTAATCGGCGCGGTTTGAAGACGATGAACAGGAGGGGTGGGGTCGGTTGGTCAGCGAGAGAGAGGAAGAGGGAGTGGGACCGAACGTTCAGTGACTCTGCGGGTTGGCTTTTTGGTGAAAAACGTTTCGCAGAGAGGGGAAAAGAACTGGGCTGCGAGTTGGGCTGCTGGGCTTGTTGGGTTGGGTCAGTTGGGCTGCTGTTGATTCTATTTTTTTTCTTCCTGATTGCTTTATCTTTTTCTATTTCTATTTTCTGTTTTGAAATTCAATCAAACAAATCAATCAACAAATCAATTCAAAACTCCTCCAAATTTTGCGTTGAGTATTGGTTCTGTTTAACAACAATATTCTAAGTCTCAAAATAAAATAATTTTATTCTTTTTAGGACCCATTAATAATTAAATAAAATGGATCTAAGTTATTTAATTCAAATAGAATTTACTTTAATAAAATCTTTATCTTTTTTGAAATCTCAATATAAAACCAAAAATACTTCAGTAGTTTTATTTGAGAATATAAAATACTTGGAAAACTTATTTAATAAATCAATAAGTTTTAGTGTTTTATTAAAAAGGGAAAGTCTTTACTTTAACAAAATTGGGTATTAATAAATCCCTATTATTTTCTTTAAATAAATCTTTATTCTTTTTGATCAAAACAAAATATTTTATTTCAAAAGCTTGGCCAAGGTTTAATTTGGCTCTATAAAATAATCCTTTATCTATATTTCTACCTTTTCATTTGAAAACCAAATCTTTTTATTAAAAGATTCAAAAATAGTAATTTCAAATATTTTTAGCTTTATTGTTTATTTATCTTTTTAAATCCCTTTATGATTTTATTTGATCCAAATAGGTTTTGAAAGTTACCAATTGGATTCAAAAAGTTTCTTCTCACCCTGAAAATCAACAAAGTTTTATTTTATTCATTTATTTTTCACATTACAAGATTTGGAAAATCTTGGGATGTGACAGGCTACCACCCTTAAAATAAATCTCGTCCCGAGATTTGGGAAGGCTAGGGTTATAACTAGGCTCAAAGCATCTAGGGTACTACCACCCTTAAATTTTTTCCATCTAAATTACATATTGGCTTGCTTGGGATCTTGGGGAAACTTCTCTGGGCAAACATCTGCATAGTGTCCTTTGTTTCCACACTTGGCACATGTGACAAGGCTGAGATCCTTCATAGGCTTGTTTATCTTGTTCTTCATCTTTTCTGGAAAATTGCTTGCATAATGTCCTGGGTTTTTGCAATTGAAACATATGATAAGTTTGAGCTCTTCACGTGTCTCTTGTGGACAAGTTGTTGCATAATGGCCTAGCTCTTTGCAGTTGTTGCACCATACTTGGCCAATCTCTTTATACTTCTGTTTCTCTGGACATTCACTGGAATAGTGTCCCATTTCTTTACAATGATGACATTGCACATGGCTTTTGTCCTTCTTTTTCTTTTTGGGCTTCTCCAAAGCTAGGAGTGCATCTAGTTCATGTTGTTCATATGTTATCTGGTAGGTAGGAATGTCTACATGTTTCTTGGACCTTCTATTGCTCTTTGGAAAATTCATATGCCTCTTCTTTGGTACTTTGAATTGGGTTGTATTGCATGGAGGTATAAGTGGAGCTTTTCCTTTGTCCTCATTCTTCTTGGTGGACTTGGATCCTTCTTGATAGTTTGCAATCATTTGTTGCACTCCATCTTGTTTCCTTTGTTCAACTATGGAATAGATGGGGCATTAGATAGGGACATGATTGTTTCCTTCACATAGGTAGCAAGTGGCTTGAGAGGTGGGACATTGACCAACAGGATGTTTCTCTTCACAGTTGGGGCATTGATCTCCATGCTCCTTAGAAGTGTGATCCTTGTCTCCACAAATATTGCAAGCTTTGGCTCCCTTTAGAATAACATCTTTGTTGTCACAAGCTCCTTTGGAAAAGTTGCTTTCCATGTTGAGCATTTGATCTGTCACCTTATGCAACATTTGGGCTTGGTTCTCCAAAAATCCTTGCAGGGTTGGATCTTCCCCACTGGTGTTGGCTATGAATTGAGCTGTCATTTGGTTCAACTGGTTTTGGGTTGATATGAGTTCTCTCATGTTGTCCTCTTGGTTGGTGTTGGTGTCATCAACGTTGATGTTGGAGTCTCTTGGATTAGTCATCTGTTTGGGTTGGATGGAGATTAGAATAGGCAAGATATTTCTAAGGAAATAATTCTAATCACACACATTACAATTCACTCAAGCAATGTGCAAGCAATAACAAACAAACATTTCACTCAACAATGAAGTTCAAGCATATGCTTTAGGCAACAAAATATTTTTGTTACACCACACAAGTTGGTGTGTTTGACTTAAACAAAATATGGTGGTCCATCTATATGGTTCACTTGTGATCTTTCCATCCTTCTTGGTTGATTCTTCTTGCATGAGATCATGGTTTCCTTGGGAAAAAGTTTTGGTCACAAAACTTCAAAGGTGCTCATGGTTCCTTCTAAGTCGTGTTTCCTTAGACTCCAAATCTTGAGTAAGATTTCCTTGTCTCACTTTCCTTAGTGACATCCAGGATTGAAGTACTTGGTGAATATGCTGAAGATGTTGAAGTCATTAGAGTTGAAGATGTTGAAGTCATTAGAGTTGAAGAAGCTGAAGTCATTAGAGTTGAAGAATTCCTTTGCACATGGTGAAGTCCTTGGCCATGGGGTAGGCTTTATCCATCAAGTTTGAAATAGAAGAGATGTAGAATCAAAACCAAAATGGTTAAGGAAAGAGTTTACAAGATTGTTTGTAAATAAGTTTTGGAACAAATACAACTCCTATTCTTCTAAGGGTTTTTGTCCAATCTTAGGTTTACAAATCCTACAGGAAACACAATGCTCTGATACCATCTGTAGAGGTCCCAACCTTTAATAAGGTAGAGATCCCTGTGTTTACAATGCTAGTCCCTGGATCAATAGCTAGCATCCACAGTTAAGATGTAATATCAAGAAACAAAGGTCATAATACAATTTTATAACCAGGAATAACATAATTTTATTACATCTTACATAGCTCTTTTGGCTATTACAATACATTGCAGCAGAATATCTATAAGCATGGGGTCCTTCATCTTCAAAGTGCCACAGGCAAACATGTTGGTTGTAGACTTGTAATCCTAATCAATCACAAGGGTCAATACATTTGAATTGTATTGGCAAGTTTCACTACTATGCTGAATATAAGTGGATCCTATCTTTACATGCATATTTGGCTAAGTGGGGTTTTAGGCTCATTTGCAGAAAGAAATAATTTATCCTATCTTTTCAAAACAGTTTTGATCTCTTGTCAAATCTTTCTGAACTCCTTGGTAAATCCCCAAGTGGTTCAAGTCTTTGTCAAAATCTCTTGAGCTCCTTGGTAAATCCCCAAGTGCTTCAAGTTTTTATCAAAATCTCTTGAGCTCCTTGGTACCCCCAAGTGCTGCAAGTCCTTTGTTGTCACTTTAAAGTTTTGCTTTTAGAAATTGGAATGTCGAGATTTCCCATAGCTTCAAGCTTTAGTTGGTCAGTATTATCCATAACCGGGGACACGGCTAAGTACTTAGAATTTTTATCTTCTGCAGAAGTTGTACACTTTACCCACATGACACAATCTCATCTTGTTCCCACCAGTGGCCGCTGGATAAGTACTCACCAAGATGGAGTACTGGCAGATTGAGAATGTGACGAAGTCTTTCCAGAGGGTCCTCCATGCAACATTGCTAGCTTGTCTTCAGGCACCAATGTAGGGTTCCTAGTTCCCTCATTTCCAGTAATCCTGAAGACAATGCATGGGTCTTCCCAATGTAGTTGGCTAAGCCAGAGCCATATTAGCATGTGGCTGTACACGAAAGCCACTGTTGGAGAAACATGTTCAATCTCTAAGTCCCTGGGTAGTTTTCTTTTGGTGCACAACACAAAGAAATTGCCATCGACATGGTTCCTTTTGTTGTCACCTTGTCCAAAACTTGAGTATCCTTGTCCACCCAGGTGGTTCATTGAGTACTTGTTTTATTATATAAAACACAAGTCTTTTCTCAACTTCATAAAAATTCTCAACATGTACCTCTTCTCAAAATATGTAGCATGGCTAAGCATTTTACAACTACATTGTTTTCACTAAGGAATATATAAGGGTATCCTATTAGGATTTAGCATAGCATAGAGTTTAGAAATTCTTTTCATGCATGTTTCAAAATCCACTAAGTATAATGAAAATAGTAGGACTTTAGATGATAGTGTAACTTGCCTTTTTGGTAGGGAATGTTGGTTCACTTCTTGATCTTGCTAGTTTCACACTTTTCTAACTTCTCTACAAATCAATCAAGCAAACACAAAATCAACTAGCATTCCAACCAATACTCAAACAATTCAACACACATAAAATAATAGAAACTAAGTCATGCATGGAAGCATGCAAAAGATAGTTTTATTTGCAAAGGTGGTTTCTACTAGGCTCTAAACATTTTAAAGTCAAAAGTGGTCATTTTCCAAAGTGGAAAAGTTATTTGTAAGAGGGTTTTATCTAAAAGCCATTTTTAAGTCAAAACATTATTTCATGTGGTGAAAAATGTTTTTAGCAAAGCAACAATTTTATGTTGTTCACCAAATAAGTTGCTAATTCTCAAAACTTGGTGTTTAGGGTCAGTAGGTTTGATTCAAATCATTTTTCCAAAGTTTTTACTCCAAAATCATTTTCATAACAAAATCAATATTTTTATTTGACTAGAAATGAGTTAATTCAAGTTTTTATTCCTAAACTACACAAAATCCATTTTTAAAACCCTGGGTTGGTTCCTAGGGTCAGTAGGTTCACAAAAAACAAATTTGCAAAGATTTCATCCTCAAAATCATTTTGGGATAATTTTTATAACCTAAACAAGCATACAAATGTTTCTGCAAAAACAAACAATCTAACAGAAACTTTTTACTAAACAAATTGCATGGTTGGCTAGGGCTTGTTCCACTGATTCCATTGATATAAAGTTTGCAAATTTTGGATGTGTGGATCGAAAGTTATAAAGTTTTCAAATCTGCATCTAAATCTGATTTCAAATTCTGTTTTAAATCAAAAGCTGGCCACGCGGCGTGTTCTCATTGGGCGGTACCGGTTCGCGCGGATTGCGCTCTGTGGTTCCTTGGATCTAAGCAGATCGCACGGCTCTGGTTGCGTACCCCTTCAGCGTTTAAGTGATCTATCGCATGCGTACGATTAAAATCCAACGACTCACAACTACTGGACATAAACCGGCGGCGCTAGCGGTGGTGAACGGCGGCGGCGCGCGGCGACGGCATGGCGGCTACAGGAAGCAAAGGAGGAAACGAGGATGCTCACCTTGCTCGCGAGGTCGAAGTGAAGCTCGAGGTGGTTCTGGTCTGGCGAGGGGCGCACTAGAGCGGGATTAATCGCTCGCCGGAGTGGAGCTACGCCTCGGCCATGCTCTATCGTCGTCGAGGACGGTGCTACGGGTCACGAGGAGACAAACGGAAAGCATGGTCAGACGCGCAAAGCCAAGGCGATGATGCGTGCGTGATTGAGAGGGCGCGGGGTGGTCGGTTCTTACCAGAAAAACTCGCCGGAGAGAGAAGCAGACGCGGCGGCGCTCAGAGGTTGTCGAAGTCGAGGTTCTGGGGCGCCCGCGCGTGAACGGAAAACACAGGGACAAGCGCCAGGGGATAGGGAGTGCGTGATCTTGGTCGAGGAGGCGAGGGGCGGTGTCTACTGGCTGGAATTTGCTGGAAAGGTTCGCCGGAGCAGCGGCGGTGCAACTTCGATTCAGGGCAGCCTGGTGGCTCTCGTGCTGTGGTGTTTGAGGGGAAAGGAGGAGGAGGCAGGGGCGAGTATAAGGGCGTAGACGTTGGAGATATTAATGCCCCCATTGACGCGAATTGATTGCTGCGATTCAAGACAGAAACGGCGAGGAGTAATCGGCGCGGTTTGAAGACGATGAACAGGAGGGGTGGGGTCGGTTGGTCAGCGAGAGAGAGGAAGAGGGAGTGGGACCGAATGTTCAGTGACTCTGCGGGTTAGCTTTTTGGTGAAAAACATTTCGTAGAGAGGGGAAAAGAACTGGGCTGCGAGTTAGGCTGCTAGGCTTGTTGGGTTGGGTCAGTTGGGCTGCTGTTGATTCTATTTTTTTTCTTCCTGATTGCTTTATCTTTTTCTATTTCTATTTTCTGTTTTGAAATTCAATCAAACAAATCAATCAACAAATCAATTCAAAACTCCTCCAAATTTTGCGTTGAGTTTTGGTTCTGTTTAACCACAATATTCTAAGTCTCAAAATAAAATAATTTTATTCTTTTTAGGACCCATTAATAATTAAATAAAATGGATCTAAGTTATTTAATTCAAATAGAATTTACTTTAATAAAATCTTTATCTTTTTTGAAATCTCAATATAAAACCAAAAATACTTCAGTAGTTTTATTTGAGAATATAAAATACTTGGAAAACTTATTTAATAAATCAATAAGTTTTAATGTTTTATTAAAAAGGGAAAGTCTTTACTTTAACAAAATTGGGTATTAATAAATCCCTATTATTTTGTTTAAATAAATCTTTATTCTTTTTTATCAAAACAAAATATTTTATTTCAAAAGCTTGGCCAAGGTTTAATTTGGCTCTATAAAATAATCCTTTATCTATATTTCTACCTTTTCATTTGAAAACCAAATCTTTTTATTAAAAGATTCAAAAATAGTAATTTCAAATATTTTTAGCTTTATTGTTTACTTATCTTTTTAAATCCCTTTAGGATTTTATTTGATCCAAATAGGTATTTAAAGTTACCAATTGGATTCAAAAAGTTTCTTCTCACCCTGAAAATCAACAAAGTTTTATTTTATTCATTTATTTTTCACACTACAAGATTTGGAAAATCTTGGGATGTGACAGAAACACACACAACTGACTCTAGAGGACTCGACACTAGGTCAAATGGTTAAGAACCGGCATGCCTGAAGAGGCACCTAAGATTTGAAGGAAGAGAAAAGATAACAAAACTTTTCCAAATCAACACAAGGTAAGATGACCCAGAGTTAGAGCGAAACTGGATAAGAAAAAAAAGAAGCATACCAGAGTTTTCGCACATAATTTTCATCTTTGAAAATAGTTTTCACAAGTACTAGACTCAACATCGACCAGTAGAAAGGTTTCCTACAGTCGATACTTCTCTGATACAAAAACCTGTGACACCCCGGGATTAGGGCTAGACAAATTCCATACCTTTGTCTGATATAAGCCTAACCTAAATCTCGAAAGCATACAGAGAGAGAATTGATAACACAACAATGACCCTACGACACAAAAGTTATTACAACAAGCTCATAACTGAGCAAAGAACCAAAATATTACAAGCATAGGTCACTTACCACAAACACCAAACAACGGAAGGAAAATTATGCTATTAAGTATAGCAAACTTAACAAATGGCCTAAGAGGCCCGAAGCATAACGATGACGTCCAATCTATAGATCCTGGACTGCCGGCTGGGAACTCCAAACTACTCGTCGATGTTGAAGCCGTGAGGAACTCATCTTCAGTGATAACACTTACTCTGCTGCAAAAGTATCAACGAAGCAAGGGTGAGTACAGGGTGTACTCTGCAAGACTTATGGTTGGTGGTGTTGTTTTGCATAAAGCCATCTTTGTTTTGTAAAACAAGAGGGAAAAGAATCTCCACTAATTAGATTATTTTTAAAGGGGATAAGAGAGCGGTAACACTATCTTTGATCATCTTTTGATATCCACTGAATCATCATCTGCTGAACCTATCTAGGATCACCCCCTCAACCCCTGAGGAAGCGTCCTTAAGCACACATTCTTAACTTGCCAAGTTTTACGATTAGGTTCAAGTTCTCTATGATCTTTGAATCTGGTCTCCAAGTTTGTCCATAACCATGGACATGGCTTTTCAAAAAGATTTAACCCTGCAGGGGTGTACAACTTTACCCACACGTACCAACCGATTCTTAATGCCAGTTAACATTAGCCCTCTTCTTGGGAAGGCTGGTAGAGAGTGGTTGACCACGACCTTTACCTTGCTTTCGCCGAGACCATGAGTCTCGCACTAGGGAGATGCCTCCGTAACAGGTCGAGTCCTGAAGTCGGTCCCTAATGATGTGAACAGGGTTTGAGATTACGGATGCCGGGCATCTCCCATTCCCTGCCACGCTTACCTACCTGTATGAATGCGCCTCCTTCACCTCCTTCGAGAAGAGCCAGAATGCATATGTCGAATGGAACGTCCGAACTATGTGACTCATGGAATCTACTAGGCAAGTTAGTTGGTCGAGGGAGTTTCCAGGCCCCCGTGTGGCTATATGCTCGTCTTGGACTCAGGTCCTAGTAGTGGCAAGTATGGGACTGCAAAAACCATAACCCACCGTGGCCTCCCATACAAGCCTTAGCAGGTTTATTATCCATCTTTGATCATACCACGTCATCCTGTCAAACTAGGTTCATTCGCAGCTCTGATTCATCAACCAGATGGATCAATGGTAACAGCTAAGCATGGCTAAGCACAACAGATGTAACAGCTCTAGCAACGCTTCACAAGCTCAAAACCTAGTTATGCTAGGAGCAGAGGATCAGGGAATATAGGCTTTAAAGGAAACATGCATCAGATAGGATTACTCTATCTATCGATAAAGACTTTAGAATCGTGTTCACATGGCAAGAATGTAAATACTTTGAAATCATAGGATTATATCATGTGTGGGGCTTCGCTTGCCTTTGCCAGTTGATATCCGAAAAGCAGAGCTTCGGACATCTGGTACTTGACTTGGTTACATTTGGTCAAGTATTGGTCTTCGAGCTTCGACGGTGTTGATCTCGATCTTCAGTCTTGAACTTGATCTCGATTCCGATATCGTATTCTACCGGAGAAAAACCAAACACTGGAAAGAAAGGGGAAACAATCAACACATGGCATCGATGCAATGCTCAAACAAGGATGATGATATGACAAGTTGAATTGTATTGAAATGAAAACCTTAAACATGCTTGGTCATTTTAATCGGGGTCCAAGGGGTCCAAACCCTAATTCGGAGAAACCCCGAAGGCATATGGGAGGGTGCATTTGCTTATCTAAACAAACTTGTCATGTAAGTTGATTATCAATGCATGATTATAATTTAATTAGGTATAATTCATTTTTCTGCACATTTTGATATATTATTTGTATTTTTATGATTTAAAATGAATTAGTTATGATTTTTCCCAATTTTAATTCATTTGAAATCATTTTTAGAATATTATAAAATAATTTATATTTTAGAATTATTTTATCATTTTATTTAATCAGAAACATTTCTGAAAATGTTTATTTGACTTACAGGGTGGACCCACCTGTCAAGTATTTCATTTACTGAAATAATTATAGAAATGATTTATTGAATTCATTAAAGAAAAAGAAAAAGACTTAATGACATCATGATGATGTCATGCTGACATCATCCATGGCTTGATCTCAGATCGTTCATGGAACTGGCTATTGGGCGCGTACGGGGCAGCGAGGAGGATCTAGCTAGACGCGCGTGAATGCGGGGAGTCGATTGGTGGGTGCGCCGGCAAGAAATGGTCGCCGGAGAGACACCAGCGGCGAGGTGTTGCGGCGGTGGTTGGCGGTGCACGGCGGGAGAGGATCACATGAAGAGCGGAAGAGATTGGGAGGCACTGGGAGGTGCGGGAGCTCACCACGAACACGGCAGAGGGGTCGGCGAGTCAAGACGTGCACGGAGGGATCCGGAATCGAGGGTGGACGCGGCGGCCAGAGTCGGGGAAGGTGAGGTTGTCAGCAGTGATATAGGGCGCCTTAGCCAAATCCCTTCGACAAGGAGAAGCAGTCAAGAACACCGGAGCTCCTAGACACCATAGCGAGGCTCAGGGTTGCACGGAATGACGGCGAGGACCGGTTCTGCGGCGGCTAGGATTCGAGCTTAGAGGGAATTTCGCGAGAGAGAGCGAGACAGGGAGAAATGGGTATGGGGAGAGAGAGGAGGGGATGGACGATCTTATCCAAGGCCCAACGGCGGCGGCAGATCGCAATGAGAGGATCGTGACCAGCGCTTGCCACGGTGCTTTTGGCCGGAGGAAGACGACGACGGAAACAAGCGAAGCGGTATCGGGCTTGGAGTGGGCTGCACATGGGCCAAGTGGGCTGTGGCAAAGCGAGGGCAACAGTTGCTGTCGGCTGCGCATGGGCAGAGAAAGAAGGGGCGAGGAGATGGGCTCGGCCCAGTTAGGTTTAGGAAACAGTTTTTATTTCAGAAACCATTTTTTTATTTTTCTGTTTTGACTTTCTCTTTTGCATTTGAATTTCAAAACTGTTTTGAACCATTTCAAATTACTAGAACTTTTATAAATATTCCAAATATTTCAGAGACCCTTTAACCATTTGGGTTCCAACTTTTTTTCTTTTTGAAATTCGAAACCATTTTGAATATGTTCCAATTAGGAAGAGGAAAATAGGGTTTACGGTTTTGTATATGTTTCTTATTGTTTGCATTGTTTATTTGTCTTAGCAAAATACATGATTCTCATGAATGCACAAACAAACCTAATTAGTATTTAATAAAACTAGGGTTGTTACAGGGTACGTTATCTATCGATAAAAGACCATAGTAGAACCGTATGTATCATGGCAGGAATTGAAATGCTTTTGAAATCATAGGATTATATCTTGGTGGGGCTATGCTTGCATTGCCTGTTGATAAAAAATAAGTAGATCTTCGGACATCTTGAACTTGTCTTGGTTATAGTTGGTCAAGTATTGTTCGTCGATCTTTGATTTTCGTCGGTGTTGACCTCGGACTTCAATATTGATTTCGATATCAAGATCGTATTCTACTAGAAAGAAAGGGAAACAATCAACACATGTCATCGATGCAATGCTCAAGCAGGGATGATGATATGACAAGTTAAATTGTACTGCAATGAAACCCTAAGGCATGCTCGACAGTTTAATTGGGGTTCCGAGGGGTACAAACCCTAACTCAGAGAAACTCCGGAATCACCTATAAGGGGTTACTATGTTGTTCTAATTAAACTTGTCATTAAAGTTGTTGATCAATGCATGATTATAGCTTAGATAGATACGTTTCATTTTTCTGAATATTTTGATGTATTATTTGTATTTTTCTGACTTATAAATAATAAGATATTAAATTCACAAGTTTAAAATAATTTTTGAAATTATTAAAGCCTTTTAAAATGATTACTGCATCATTATGATGTCAGCAGAGGGGTGGGGTTTGTTTTACACCGAGCTAGAGGCTTCCCACGTTGGCTGACAGAGGGCCCGAGGCCACCTCAGCTACCATGCAGGCAGTCAACAGTCAGCAGGCCCACGGGCCAAGTCAGCCTGACGCCAGGGTGACATCAGCTCGGCGGCCACGACCAGATGGTCGCCGGAGACGGCGGAGGAGGGCGCGCGGGGCTGCAATACTTAGCCTACTCGAACCAGCGCATCAAGGCAGACACAAAGGTGGCGGCGCCACTAGGAATAGGTCACCGGAGACGAGGCCGCGACGGTGCCCGACCGCGGCGAGCGGCAGCGCGCGAGGCGAGAGATAACCCAAGCGAGAGAGGAAGAACAGTGGGGTCCTGAAGGACCAGAGTCTCACCCTCGACGCGTGAGTGACCTCGGCGAGGACGGGGGAGCTCGAGAGCAGCAGTAATGGAAACGGGGAATGACGTCGGTGGCGAGGAAGAAGGGGTTGATGCCGATGAATCGAAGCTTCAGCGGTCGATTCATTAGGCCAGTCAAAGCAGGGGAACACGGCGGTACTGGGGGCTTGCTCATACAGGCACGGGGAGGCGCAGAACGATGGAGAGCCGGAGCTAGGTTTCGGGCTCTGCGTGAACGAGCTCCAGAGAGCGAGAGGGAGGTCGCGGGGAAGAGCGGGAATGGATGAGGTCGAGCAGGGCGTTGACATGGTGATCTTATCCCTCCCCGGGACACGATGGACGGCGGCAGGCGAGCGGCGCGGAAGACGACGGTCAGGGGTAACGAAGCGGTACGCGGGGTGGGGTGGGCTGGCTTGGGCTGAGTTTGGGCCGTTGGCTGCTGCGCGGGTTGGCAGAAGGGAGGAAGAAGAGGGAGTTGGACCGGCTGGGCTGCAACCCACTGGCTGCTGCGACCTATTTTTATTCCAGAAACATTTTCTATTTCCTGTTTTTGATTTTTCTCTCTTTATAAAACCATTTCAAATCTGTTTTAGAATATTTCAAAAATACAAGAAAGTTTACAAAATATATAGAATTACTTCAGGGGCCCTTGTATTCAAGTTGGGCTCCATAATTTTTGTCATTTCGAAAATATTCAAAACCACTTGAATAGGTTTTCAACAAGAGATAGGGAGAACTAAGGTTTAGGGTTTCACTTTAATTTCTTTGCATGCATTTTTAAGAGATGATGCTCATGAATGCACAAACAAAACCCTAATGTATGATTAACTAAAACTGGGGTGTTACAGCTCTATCCCCCTTACGAGAATCTCGACCCGAGATTCCAAAGGTAGGAGAGAGACAGAGAGAGAAAGAAACAGGGTCACTCTAATATAAGAGGGAAACACACTCTACATCACACAGAGTATCTCAGCGTTAACTCATGGATGGAGTGTTTAGAAACAACTCTGAGATGACAAACATGAAACACGTCAAGGTAACAGAGAAAACAAGAGGAGAAGATTTCAAGTTGTTAGATAGATGGTCTTCATAAGGATTGAGACCATGGAACTCACATAAGAGTTTAAGCTTATAGAAAGGAAGGTTTCCAACAAGAAGACGATAACCACCGACTTCTAGAGGGAACCTCTATTAAAAGGCTTAAGTAGAGATTTTAGGTTGCAGACACATGGATCGACAAAACCAAGCTGTTGAACTACTTTTGACACAGAAGGTGAAGGGTTTCGCGGCATAGTAAATCAAAATTTTCTACGGATGCGAACAGAGGGAAAGCCAAGATCTAATCTAGGAGATGCAAACAACGAGAGATATTGGATTAGATCTTCATACCCTTGAAGATTCGCATAGCGGAACGTTTGTCGGAACGTGGGTGATGTAGTCGTACTCGCTTCTCCTCCTCGCGATCCGATCCGATCTAGCACCACAAGTGGCGATGCCTCCGTGAGATGCACACGTGCAGCACCTCGACGTCTCCTCCTTCCTTGGTCCAGCAAGTATGGTGGAGAGATGGGTTGGATCTACAACGCGACGGCACGGTGCAATTGGTGGAGAATTTCTGCAGCAGGGCTTCGCCTACAAGCAGTCGGGAGGGAGAGAGGAGGGCAGCAGGGCGGCAAGGGTTGGAAGGGAAGGTGTGGGGGTGGTGCGCCCCCAGCACTCTTTATATAGAGGGGTGGGGTGGCAACCCTAGCCCCTCCCCCAAGCCAAGGCCGGCGTCCAAGGAGGAGGAGTGGGGGGCAAGGAAACCCCCCCCCCTTCTAGAAGCTCTATCTAGGGTTTTACCCCTCTTGGCCGGCTGGGCCCTATGGGACCTTGTGCCCCTGGACCAATGCGGCCAGGGCACTCCCTCATAGGCCCATGCCCCCTCCCGGAAGGTGGGGCCACGTTGGTCCCCTTCCGGAAGGTTCTAGAAGCTTCCGGTACAATACCGATTAACCCGGAACAATTCCGAACTCCAAAAACTGCACTGCCTTATATGAATCTTATTCTCCGGACCACTCCGGAACCTCTCGTGATGTCCCGGATCCCATTCGAGACTCTGAACAAAAACTCATAAACCAATTATCCAATCTATCCTAGCGTCGAGACACGTTAAGTGTGTGACCCTGCGGGTTCGAGAATATGCAGACATGATCTTCTATCAATAATCAACAGCGGGGTCTGGAAACCCATATTGACTCCCACACATTCATCGATGATCATATCGGATGAACTACGATGCCAGGATTCAATCAATCCCATATATATATTCCCTTCGTCTCGCGATATTTTACTTGCCCGAGATTCGATCGTCGGTACCGTCATACCTAGTTCAATCTCGTTCACGGCAAGTACTTTACTCGTTCCGTAATCCGATATCACTTTGTGATTAACTCATTAACCATATGCTTGCAAGCGGTGTTGATATCGATTACCGAGTGGGCCCAAAGTATATCTCTCCGACTTGGGAGGGACAAATCCCATCTCGATACATACAACCCAAAAGATACTTTCCGATCACCTGAGAGACACCTTTATGATCACCCTCTCATAGGATGACATTTGATGACCTCAAAGCTTTATTCCGATACCAGGGAGTTGTATTATCTCATGGTCTAAGGAATACAATATTTGACATAAGAAAAGCTTCGCAAAGACGAACACGATGACACGATCTAATTGCTTCGCTTAGTTTGGGTCTGTCCATCATATCATTCTCCCAATGATATGATCTCATTATTAATTGACAACTCATGTCCATGGTTAGGAAACCTTAATCATCATTAATCAATGAGCTAGTCCATAGAGGCGTACTAGGGACACGGTGTTGTTCACAAACCACACAAGTATTAAAGTTTCCGCTTAATACAATTCTAGCATGGAATATAAACATTATCATGAACAAGAATTATAATAATAACATCTTTATTATTACCTCTAGGGCATAATTCCAATAGTCTCCCACTTGCACTAGAGTCAATAATCTAGTTTACATCTGGCAACAATCTCACACCCATGGCACTGAGGTGCTGATCATGTTTTACACGTGGAAGAGGTTTAGTCAATGGATATGCGACATTCAGATCTGTATGTACTTTGCTGATCTTCAGATCTCCATCTGCTATATAATCTCGGATTATATGAAACTTGCGGTTGATATGCTTGGTCTTTGGATGATATCTTGGTTCCTTAGCGAGTGCTATGGCGCCAGTGTTGTCACACAATATCTCCAGTGGGTCCAATGCACTTGGAACCACGCCAAGCTTCGATGATGAAGTTCCTGATCCAAACTCCTTCACTTGACGCTTCTGCAGCAGCCATGTATTCCGCTTCTACTGTAGATCCCGCGATCACGCTTTGCTTGCAGCTTCGCCAGCTCATAGCTCCTCCATTCAAAATATAAACATATCCTGTCTGAGATTTAGAATCATCCTTGTCGGTGTCGAAACTAGCATCGACGTAACCTCTTACGACAAGTTGTTCATCACCCCCATAGACTAAGAACATTTCTTTAGTCCTATTTAGGTACTTTAGGATGTTCTTCACGGCTGTCCAGTGTTCCACTCCTGGATCACTTTGATATCTGCTCGTCAAACTAAGAGCATTGGACACATCCGGTCTAGTACACAGCATGGCATACATGATGGAACCTATGGCCGAGGCATAAGGCACTTTGCTCATAGCTTCCCTATCATTTACCGTAGCTGGACACTGAGCCTTGCTCAATATCTTACCTGACAACATAGGCACTGAACCTTTCTTTGCCTTATCCATTCTGAACCTTTTCAGAACTTTGTCTAGGTATGTACTCTGGCTTAAAGCTATCAGGCGTCTTTGTCTATCTCTATAGATTTTGATGCCCAATATATAAGCAGCTTCACCTAGGTCTTTCATTGAAAAACACTTGTTCAAATAACTCTTCACATCGTTAAGCATGTTGATGTCATTTCCAATAATCAATATGTCATCCACATATAGTACCAGAAACGTCACCGAGCTCCCACTCACTTTCTTGTAGATGCAAGCTTCGTAGCAATTTGGAACAAATCCAAAGCTCTTGATCACTTGATCAAAACGAAGGTTCCAACTCCGAGATGCTTGCTTCAGTCCATAAATGGAACGCTGAAGTTTGCATACTTTATCAGCATCCTTAGGATCGACAAAACCTTCGGGTTGCATCATATACAACTCTTCATCAATGTTGCCATTGAGGAACGCAGTCTTGACATCCATCTGCCATATTTCATAATCATGAAACGCAGCAATTGCTAATAAAATCCGAATGGACTTAAACATCGCTACGGGAGAGAATGTCTCATCGTAGTCAACACCTTGAACTTGTCAAAAACCTTTCGCGACAAGCCGTGCTTTATAGACGGTAACATTACCATCCGCGTCCTTTTTCTTCTTGAAGATCCATTTGCACTCAACGGCGTTTCGGTCGCTAGGAGGGTCCACCAAAGTCCATACATGGTTTTCGCTCATGGATCCCAACTCGGATTTCATGGCTTCTAGCCATTTCTCAGAGTCTGGGCTCATCATCGCTTCCTCATAGTTCGTAGGTTCACTGTCTTCTACTAATAAGACAGTCAAGACAGGGTTGCCGTACCACTCAGGAGGGGCACGCGACCTTGTCGACCTGCGACGTTCAGTAGCAGCATCGTCCGAAGCTTCATGATCCTTATCATTAGCTTCCTCTATTGTTGGTGCAGGCGGCACTGGAACAATTTTAGGTGGCGCTACTCTCCAATTCAAGAGAAGGTTCAATAACCTCGTCTAGCTCTACTTTCCTCCCAGTCACTTCTTTCGAGAGAAACTCCTTCTCAAGAAAGGAACCGTTCTTTGCGACAAACACTTTGCCTTCGGTTCTGTGATAGAAGGTATACCCAATAGTTTCCTTAGGGTATCCTATGAAGACGCATTTCTCCGCTTTGGGTTCGAGCTTATCCGGCATCAACTTCTTGACGTAAGCTTCGCATCCCCAAACTTTAAGAAACGACAACTTAGGTTTAGCACCAAACCACAGTTCATACGGTGTCGTCTCAACGGATTTAGATGGTGCCCTATTTAAAGTGAATGCAGCGGTTTCTAATGCATAACCCCAAAATGATAACGGCAAATCAGTAAGAGACATCATCGATCGGACCATACCTAATAGGGTTCGGTTCCGGCGTTCAGACACACCATTGCGCTATGGTGTTCCGGGTGGCGTGAGTTGTGAAACGATTCCACTTGCTTTAAGATGCGTGAGAAAATCATAACTTAAATATTCACCTCCACGATCGGATCGTAGAAACTTAATCTTTCTGTTACGATGGTTCTCCACTTCATTCTGAAATTCTTTGAACTTTTCAAACGTTTCAGATTTATGTTTCATTAAATAGATATACCCATATCTACTTAAGTCATCGGTAAAAGTGAGAAAATAGTGATATCCACCGCGCGTCGAAACACTCATCGGTCCGCATACATCGGTATGTATGATTTCCAACAAGTCCGCTGTTTCGCTCCATCATACCGGAGAACGGGGTTTTGATCATCTTGCCCATGAGGCATGGTTCGCATGTGTCAAATGATTCAAAATCAAGAGACTCCAAAATTCCATCAGAATGGAGTTTCTTCATGTGCTTTACACCAATATGACCTAGACGACAGTGCCACAAATAAGTAGTATTATCACTATCTACTTTGCATCTCTTAGCATCAATGTTATGGATGTGTGTTTCATCCCTTTTCAGATTTAGAAGAAATAAACCATTCACAATAGGTGCATGACCATAAAAGATGTTACTCATATAAATAGAACAACCATTATTCTCCGATTTAAATGAATAACGTCTTGCAATAAACAAGATCCAGAAATAATGTTCATGCTCAACGCAGGCACATAATAACACTTATTAAGGTTTAAAACTAATCCCGAAGGTAAAACAAAGGAGAGCGTGCCGACGGCCATCACATCAACTCTTGATCCGCTAACGCCAAGATCGTCACCTCATCCCTCGCAAGCCGCCGTCTATTCCGTAGCTCCTGTTTCGAGTTACAAATATTAGCAACTGAACCAGTATCAAATACCCAGGCACTACAACGAGGGCTAGTAAGGAAAACATCAATAACATGTATATCAAATATACCTTTGATGGTGCCAGCCTTCTTGTCCGCTAAGTACTTCAGACAGTTGCGCTTCTAGTGACCCTTGTCCTTGCAATAGAAGCACTCAGTGTCCGGCTTAGGACCAGACTTGAGCTTCTTCTCAGCAGGGGCAGTGCGCTTGCCGCCGCCCTTCTTGAAGGGCTTCTTTGCACCCTTACCTTTCTTGAAGGTGGGGGGCTTGTTGACCATCAACACATGATTATCCTTTTTGATGTCCACCTCCGCAGCCTTCAGCTTTGCGAAGAGCTCGGTGATCGTATCAGTGGAACCAATCTGATTGTGAGTCACTACAAAACTCTTGTAGCTGGGAGGGAGTGATTGCAGAACCCTGTCAATCTTGAGCTCCTCTCGAATCTTGCAGTCCAGTTGCTCAAGGCGTTGAGTGTAGCCCGACATCTTAATGGCGTGCTCACTAACGGAACTCCCTTCCTCCATCTTGCAGTTAAAGAACTTCTCAGAGATCTCATATCTCTCAGAACGGGCTTGAGTCTGAAACATGGTTTTCAGCTCCTCGAGAATCTCAAAGGGCCCGGGATAGTCTTCAAAACGATTTTGAAGGTCCGATTCCATAGCAAACAACATGGTGCTCTTAATCACACCATAATCATCTCTGCGCGACTGATAGACAGCTTTCTCATCAGCCGGCGCAGTAGCAGCAGGGGCATCACCTAACGCACTTTCAAGGACATAGTCCTTTTGACCGCCAGAGAGAATGATTCTCAGATTGCGGAACCAATTGGTGAAGTTAGACCCATTGTTTCTAAGCTTTTCCTTCTCAGCAAAAACGTTGAAGTTGAAGTTGGACTTAGCCATTTGATCTACAATATTTGCATGTACAAATTAGACTATGTTCATGATAACTAGTTCAACTTTTAATCAAATTACTAGATGAACTCCCACTAAATTCAACATCCCTCAAGTTGTTTAGTGAACACGATCCAAATTCACCACACCTAATCCGATCTTCACGAGAAGAGATGTGGTTTCAATGGTGGACAACAAAGTGTCGATCATATCATTCATATCACTCATGCTTAACCTTTCGGTTCATGTGTTCTGAGGCCATGTCTGTACATGCTAGGCTCGTCAAGTTACACCCAAGTATTTCCGCGTGTGCAAAACTGGCTTGCACCCGTTGTATGTGAGCGTAGAGTCTATAGCACCCGATCATCACGTGATGCTTGGACACGACGAACTTTCGCAACGGTGCATACTTGGGGAGAACATAGTTTTTATCTTGATCTTTAAGTGAGGAATCATCTTATAATGCTACCGTCGCGATCTAAGCATGATAAGATACATAAAAGGATAAACATCACATGCATATAACTTTAATGTGACATGGTATAGCCAATCTTAAGAATGATCTCCATCTTGTGCGTGCCGGCATGATCTCCATCACTCCACCATGATTGCCTCCACCACGAATAGCAACTACAACTATTGCTAACTACATAGCGATAAAGTGAAACTATTACATGGCGTATAAGAAGTTGACACACAGGTCATACACAATTATAAAGACAACCATATGGCTCCTGCCGGTTGTGTACTCAACGACATGCAAGTCGTGAAACATTACAAAACATGATCATCGCATACATTATACACATCACATCTTGGGCCATACCATATCACAGAAAACACTCCCTGCAAAAACAAGTTAGACGCCTCTACTTTGTTGTTGCATGTTTTACGTGGCTTATGGGAGTAGATGCTAAGAACGATTCTTACCTACGGAAAGCCACAACGGTGATATTATGGTTGCCAAACTCCGGTGTTAATCCCATGACAACTATAGTGATAGAAACTGGCATCCACCAGCCGCATGTGTGGAACAAGCCACACGTCAAGTGCGGAGCCGGTCTCGCGAACTACGTCGCGTAAGGTTGGCCTAGACCGCTTCAATCTCACTATCCGCGTCATAAGAAGAACATAAAAAAGAGGCTTGCAAAAGAAAACATCAACGCCTGCAACAACCATGTTGTGTTCTACTCGTGAAACACATCTACGCATAGATCTAGCTCTGATACCACTGAAGGGTTTCGCGGCATAGTAAATCAAAATTTTCTACAGATGCGAACAGAGGGAAATCCAAGATCTAATCTAGGATATGCAAACAACAAGAGAGATTGGATAAGATCTTCATACCCTTGAAGATTCGCATAGCGGAACGTTCGTCGGAACGTGGGTGATGTAGTCGTACTCGCTTCTCCTCCTCGCGATCCGATCCGATCTAGCACCACAAGTGGCGATGCCTCCGTGAGATGCACACGTGCATCACCTCGACATATCCTCCTTCCTTGGTCCAGAAAGTATGGTGGAGAGATGGGTTGGATCTACAACGCGACGACGCGGTGCAATTGGTGGAGAATTTCTGCAGCAGGGTTTACCTACAAGCGATCGGAGGGAGAGAGGAGGTAGCAGGCGGCTAGGGTTGGAGGGAAGGTGTGGGGGTGGTGCGCCCAGCCCTCTTTATATAGAGGGTGGGCGGCAACCTAGCCCTCCCAAGCCAAGGCCGTGCCAGGAGGAGGAGGAGTGGGGGGCAAGGAAACCCCCCCCCCCCCTTCTTGAAGCTCTATCTAGGGTTTTACCCCTCTTGGCCGGCTGGGCCCTATGGGGCCTTGTGCCCCTGGCCCAATGCGGCCAGGGCACTCCCTCATAGGCCCATGCCCCCTCCCGGAAGGTGGGGCCACGTTGGTCCCCTTCCGGAAGGTTCTAGAAGCTTCCGGTACAATACTGATTAACCCGGAACAATTCCGAACTCCAAAAACTGCACTGCCTTATATGAATCTTATTCTACGAACCACTCCGGAACCTCTCGTGATGTCCCGGATCCCATCCGAGACTCCGAACAAAAACTCATAAACCAATTATCCAATCTATCCTAGCGTCGAGACACGTTAAGTGTGTGACCCTGCGGGTTCGAGAATATGCAGACATGATCTTCTATCAATAATCAACAGCGTGGTGCGGAAACCCATATTGACTCCACATTCATCGATGTTCATATCGGATAAACCACGATGCCGATTCAATCAATCCCATATATATATTCCCTTGTCTCGTGATATTTTACTTGCCCAAGATTCGATCGTCGATGCTGGCCATACCTAGTTCAATCTCGTTCACAGCAAGTACTTTACTCGTTCCGTAATCCGATATCACTTTGTGATTAACTCCTTAACCACATGCTTGCAAGAGGTGTTGATATCGATTACCGAGTGGGCCCGAAGTATATCTCTCCGACTTGGGAGGGACAAATCCCATCTCGATACATACAACCCAAAAGATACTTTCCGATCACCTGAGAGACACCTTTATGATCACCCTCTCATAGGATGACGTTTGATGACCTCAAAGCTCTCTTCCGATACCAGGGAGTTGTATTATCTCATGGTCTAAGGAATACAATATTTGACATAAGAAAAGCTTCGCAAAGACGAACACGATGACACGATCTAATTGCTTCGCTTAGTTTGGGTCTGTCCATCATATCATTCTCCCAATGATATGATCTCATTATTAATTGACAACTCATGTCCATGGTTAGGAAACCTTAACCATCATTAATCAATGAGCTAGTCCATAGAGGCGTACTAGGGACACGGTGTTGTTCACAAACCACACAAGTATTAAAGTTTCCACTTAATACAATTCTAGCATGGAATATAAACATTATCATGAACAAGAATTATAATAATAACATCTTTATTATTGTCTCTAGGGCATAATTCCAACAGAAGGGTCACTCTTTCATTCAACAAAAGGCTTAAGACAGAAAGGTATTTTGGTGGACAGGACTCGTATGAGTCACAAGGAACATGTACCAAGAGAAACTTTTTATTACCAGAATCATAGTCTCTCTTAAACATGGTTGAGAAAACGAAGGAAACTCTTTATTCATCCAGGTTTATGAGAATCTTTGCGAAAGATCATGATTTCACTTTACACCACTAGACAAATTGGTAAGAAGATTCCTGATGACACGAGAAGAAAGAAACTTCATTCTCGGACTTCAATTACTTGGCACAACAAGACGCTTGCCAGTATAAGAGGGTCTGGAGGATCGACCGAGAGACATTTAGCAACACTACTTTAAATGTTCTCCTTGATGTTTGAGAAATCAAACATCAAGTAAAGGTCAGACTTCGTAGACAAAGGAAACCATGAGCACAACTTCTATAATCAAATTATGGAGGAAGCCTCATGAAGAGTGGTTGTTATTGCTGATTCAAGAGAATATAACAAAAGGTCTTTCCGGCTAAGTGTGTCAACCATTACATCAATCTTGCCGGATTTACAAAGAGACCTATGGCAAAACCTTGAGGAACACCAACCATCATTGCTGCTTGATATTCAACTTTGGTTAAGTGAAATGATACTTCAGACTTAGCATGTCCGAATAGAAGGTTTGCAACATTTACCGCAAAGGTAAATTTACTAGGTTCTCAAGATATGGACTACAGTGTAAAGCTCCACAAGACTGAGCTAGATTGTTAGAACCATGCATTAGCAACTTGTCGAAGGACAACTGCATACGCATAAGTACTGACAATAAAACTCACATGTATCATTAAGGAACGAAGATAACTCTTATCAAATCCATGGCGATATCTTTCAACAATTTTACATGAACTAGAGAAGGTCACTCCTGACATCCAGAACACATACTTCGAAATGACTCGAAGATGGATCTCGAAAGTTTCCAACATTAATGTCAACTATTCTAGATAAATCTTGTCTAGCATGGAGAAGATAAGGATGTCATCGATGGGCTCAACAACAAACTTATCAAGACACTCCAACAAGATGGACTCATATGTTGCGTGAACAAGACAAAAATACTGGTCAGACCAAAGGGCATGAAGATGTACCCATGTGAAACATCACAAGTAGAAACATCATCAAGATAGTCCTTGGAACTGAGTTTGGTTTGACGATAACCCAAATCAAATAAAAGATGGGGAAAGATAACATATCCACAAAGGAAATTTTATCATTCTTCAACACGAACAAAGCTAGACATCCCTTAAAGAAGGAACAAAGTTGAATAGAACTTTTGTCTTACAACTCTCCAAGTTGTTGTTTAAACTCAACCAAGCAGTTCAGGGGTATCCAGTATGGATCCTTGGAGAAAAGAGCAGTTCAGGGAACTTGCTTTCTCAAGAACTTAACATCACGGTCACATGGCAACATGGGGATACTTCTAGAAAGATAGCTAGAATATCACAAACCACCGATATATCACTTAGTACAAGAGGGAACTTGCTTTGTAAGGTAAGAAGACATAATCTCAGAGCTTCGGCACAAGCCTAAATCTTTGATCGAAGGGAGCGTACCAGAATAACGGACTTGGTAACATAATCATCCTTTTCTTAGTGAAAGGGTTAACCAATCACGCTAAGAATGACACAAATGTCCTTTGAGTTCTAAGCAATAAAATTTCTAGAATCTCAGATGGCCACATTATTACACACACGCATCACTCGCGAGCGCGAAAGCTTGAGGAAGGGTGAGTAAATATGTGTAAAAGCATCACTTCATTAAGGGGTCATGGAACTCAGCATGAACTCTTAGCATAAAAGAGTGTGATACTTTAAGGTAGAACAGACGGAGACTAATCAATGCTTCTTGATCTGCGGATTAACACTTTGACTTGGTCCTAGATATGACAAGGTACTGGAGTTTGTTTCTCCTCACATCCCAAAATGGTTTGTCTTGACGGACCACAAGAGTATCTTGCATCAGAAGAGACCAATGCACATTTACTACTTGGCTACCGACCGGTAAACAAAGGTCGGAGAAGAACAAGGGAAAAGGAACATACTCAGGATAGAATCCCGAGTGTGGATGCATAAGTCAACAATCTTCCAAAAACCAATGCACAGAAGGAAAGGTGTGGCAGAGTCACGAGTATAGAGGCGAGACTCTCGAGGAGTACTCTTGTCGTGATCTTTTTGGTTCCATGAAATAACATCTGCCATAGCTAGTGGTAGGGGAAGTCCTTAGTTGTCAAAATTCAATCGCGACAAATACCACAAGCTTGAAGGCTAGAATTGCAATACCAGCCATCCCGAGGTAATGTTTGAACATTAGAAACAGGGTTCAAAGGAATGGATCTTGGGTTAAAGGTCAGCTTCATGTATAAGATTCACAACAATAGAATCCAGCACAATCCGGGATCTTCGGTTCAAGTCCAAGGGTTAAAACCCAAAGAAAGAAGTAACTACTACCTGAGTGACATAGCGTACATTGCAAGATAGTAATCACAAGGTAGCTTCCAAAAGAAGACACAACTTCTGAAGTGCCCAAACAAATGAAAAAGGAGGCACACGAGGCGAAAGGAAACCTCGAAGCCTAGAACAGAACACTGTGGAACCAGCAATATAATATTGTGGGTCCAAAAGATAGAGAGATCATGATAGAAAGGAATCTCTTAGATCAACAGGAGCAAGGGGAACAAGGAATTCACAACATACACAACTATAGAGAACTCAACACTAGGTCAACTAGCTTAGAACAGCATGCCAAGAAGGCACCTAAGCTTTGAAAAACTAGAAGAGGTAGCAAAACTTTTCCAAAATCAACACCAGATGAGATGACCCAAAGTTAGAGCGAAACTGGATAAGGAGTAAAAGAAGCATACTAGAGTTTTCGCAAATACATTTCATCTTTAAAATAGTTTTCATAAACACTGGACTCAACGTCGACCAATATCAAGGTTTTCCTACGGTCGGTACTGGTCTGATACCAAAACCTGTGATACCCACGGGATCAGGGTTAAACAAATCCCAGACCTCCGTCTGACATAAGCATAACCTTGAGCTCAAGAATATCCAGTGAAGAATCGGTAACACAACAGTGACCCTATGACACAAAATTTATTACAGCAAGCTCATAACTGAGCAGAGAACCAAATTATTACAAACAGAGGTCACTGACCACAAACATCAAACAACGGAAGGCAAATTATGCTATTAAGTATGGCAAACTTAACAAATGGCCTAAGAGGCCTAAAGCATAATGATGATGTCCCAGCCCATAGATTCCAGGCTGCCGGCCGGGACCCCAAGCTACTCATCGATGTCAATGTAGTACCAAACTCGTCCTCTGGGGAACACTTACTCTGCCAAAAGTATCAACAAAGCAAGCGCGAGTACAGGGTGTACTCCGCAAGACTTATGGCTGGTGGAGTTTTTTTTTGCATAAATCAGTCTTTGTTTATAAAACAGGAGGGAGAAGAAGCTCGTCCAATCAGAGTATTTTAAAAGGGGATAAGAGAGCGACATCTCCGAAGTATTGATCATCATCTTTTGATATACACCAAATCATCATCATCTACCAACTAGGATCACCCCCTCGTACCCATGAGGAAGCATCCTTAAGCACACGTTGATATACCAAGTTTTACGATTAGGTTAAAGTTCTCTATGATCTTGAGTCCGGTCTCCAAGTCGTTCATAACCGTGAACATGGCTTTTCAAAAAGATTATTACCCTACAGGGGTGTACAACTTTACCCACACGTACTAACCTTCTCTTAATGCCACAATGATTAGCCCTCTTCCTTGGAAGGCCGGCAGAGGGTGGTTAGACACGACCTTTAACTTGCTTTCGCCGAGAGCATGATTCACGCAATAAGTATGGTTTCATCGTAACGGGTCAAATCCCGAAGCCGGTACTTAAAGATGTGAGGCGAGGTTGGTTCATTAGGGGCTCCATCGACCCCAAGCAACCCCGGCTACGCTTACCTACTTGTGATGAATGCACCTTCACCCGCCAAATTTTTCAAAAGGTTTTCTATGCATATGTCAAATGGAACACCCGAACTATGCGAATCATGGAATCTACTAGGCAAATTAGTTGCTCATGAGGTTGTCCAGGCCCCGTGTGGGTGTACGCTCGTCTTGGTTCCAAAGGAAAGAATTCAGGTCCTAGTGGTGGCGAGCATGGGACTAGAAAAACCACATCCCACTGTGGCCTCCGATACAAGCCTTAGCATGTTTAATCTCATATCATCTCTGATCTCATCTCATCACATTCTCCTGTCATACTAGATTCTCTGCATCTGATACATCATCTGGATGGACCAGAACTGACAGCTATGCATGGCTAAGCAGACACATATATAAGATCTAGCAGTGCACACAAGCCAAACCTAGTTATGCTAGGAGCACTGGATCAGGTAATATAAGCTCAAAGGGAGTAATGCAATAGATAGGGTACTTTATCTATCGATAAAAGACCACAGTAGAATTGTATGCATCAGGGCAGGAATTGAAATGCTTTTGCAATCATAGGATTATATCATCGTGGGGCTATGCTTGTCTTTGCCTGTTGATAACAAACAATTAGATCTTTAGACATCTTGAACTTGTCTTGGTTATAGTTGGTCAAGTATTGTTCGTCGATCTTCGATCTTCGTCGGTGTTGACCTCGGTCTTCAATCTTGATCTCGATCTCGATATCGTATTCTACTAGGAAGAACAAAACACCGAAAAGAAAGGGAAACAATCAACACAAGGCATCGCTACAATGCTAAAGCAGGGATGATGATATGACAAGTTAAATTGTACTGAAATAAAACCCCAAGGCATGCTCGACAGTTTAATTGGGGTTCCGAGGGGTACAAACCCTAACTCGGAGAAACTCCGGAATCACCTGTGAGGGGTTACTATGTTGTTCTAATTAAACATGTCATTAAAGTTGTTGATTAATTCATGATTATAGCTTAGATAGATATTTCATTTTTCTGAACATTTTGATGTATTATTTGTGTTTTTCTGACTTATAAATAATAAGATATTGAATTTACAAGTTTATAATAATTTCTGAAATTATTAAAGCCTTTTTAAATGATTACTCCATCATTATGACGTCAGCAGAGGGGTGGGGTTTGTTTTACACCGAGGCAGAGGCTACCCACGGTGTCTGACAGAGGGGACCGAGGCCACCTTAGCTGCCATGCAGGTAGTCAACGGTCAGCACGCCAACGGGCCACGTCAGCCTGACGCTAGGGTGCCATCAGCTCGGCAGCCACCGCTAGATGGTCGCCGGAGACGGCGGAGAGGGGTGTGCGGGGCTGCAATACTTAGCCTACTCGAACCAGCGTAGCAAGGCATACACAAAGGTGGCGGCGCCGCTAGGAATAGGTCACCGGAGACGCGGCCGTGACGGTCCCCGACGGCGGTGAGCGGCGGCACGCGAGGCGAGAGAGAACCAGAGCGAGAGAGGAAGAATGGAGGGGTCCTGAAGGACCAGAGCTCAGCCTCGACGCGTGAGTGACCTTGGCGAGGACGGGGGAGCTCGGGAGTGGTAGTAATGGCGACGGCGAACGACGTCGGTGGTGAGGAAGAAGGGATTGTTGCCGACGATTCGAAGCTTCCGTGGTCGATTCCTTGGGCCAGTCGAAGCAGGGGAACACGGTCGTGCTAGGGGCTTGCTCATACAGGCATGGGGATGCGTAGAACAACGGCGAGCCAGATCTAGGGTTTCGGGCTCTGTGTGAACGAGCGCCAGAGAGCGAGAGGGAGGTCGTGGGGAAGAGCGGGAATGGATAAGGTCAAGCAGGGCGTCGACGTGGTGATCTTATCCCTCCTCGGGACGCGATGGACGGTGGCAGGCGAGCGGAGCGGATCAACGGTGTCGGCGACGACAGCCAGCTGCTTCCTCACTAAGGAAGATGACGAACAGGGGGGAACGAAGAGGTACACGGGCTGGGGTGGGCTGGCTTGGGCTGAGATGGGGCCGTTGGCTGCTGCGTGGGTGGGCAGAAGGGAGGAAGAAGAGGGAATTGGACCGGCTGGGCTGCAGTCCACTGGCTGCTGTGACCTATTTTTATCCCAGAAAAATTTTCTATTTCCTGTTTTTGATTTCTCTCTTTATAAAACCATTTCAAATCTATTTTATATTATTTCAAAAATACAAGAAGGTTTACAAAATATATAGAATTACTTCAGGGGCCCTTGTATTCAAGTTGGGCTCCATAATTTTTGTCATTTCGACAATATTCAAAACCACTTGAATAGGTTTTCAAAAAGAGAGAGGGACAACTAAGGTTTAGGGTTTCACTTTAATTTCTTTGCATGCATTTTTAAGAGATGATGCTCATGAATGCACAAACAAAACCCTAATGTAAGATTAACTAAAATTGGGGTGTTACAGACGGGGTTCGGGTCTTCAGACTCTATGATCAGGCTTTGGATCTGAGAGGAATAAGAACACTGGGTTCGGTCTTTGGGTTCCGTGAAGGAGAGATTTGGGTCTTCGGCTTCGGGTAGGATTCCTTGGCATTCCATGTCGAAGGCCTAGGGGTTCAGGCTTAATTGGTCAGTGGGAAAACTTGCCAAAACTACACCACCGATTTTCTTATGTCTTATCGACACTGGTGCCAAGAAATCATAAAGAGATCGTGAATAGCAGCCATAACATGGCATGGTCGGGCCTTCATCTTGAGGTTGTAGCTAAGCAGAACACTACTCAGACGCCACATAACATCACAGAGACAAAACAGAGAGATGAGCATGATACGTTGGAAACATATCTATAATTTTTTATGCTCCATGCTTGTTTAGTATCTACTTTGCTTTGCTTGTCTACACTTTGAGGTGCTTTTTACATGTTTTCTGGTACTAACTTACTAATAAGTTGCAACAGTGTAAGATGCCTGTTTTCTGTTGTTTTTGGTTTCAGAAAAGTTAGTAAAGAAATATTCTCGGAATTGGACGGGACAAACATCAAAGTCAATTACTTCCTGTGGGGAACAAGAAGTCTAGAGGAGAGACGAAGGGGCCGGCCAGGGTGGCCAGACCCACCCCAGGTGCGGGTGGGACCCACCCCACACACTGGATAGGGTTTGGCGCCCCTGGCCGCCGCCTCGGCCTCTCCCTTCGCCTATAAGAAGCCCCCAATGCAGAAACCCTAAGCCCCTGATAAAATCTCCACGAAACCGTCTGTAGCCGCCGCCACCATCGTCCCTAGATCGGGGGGATCTGAAGTTCTTCCCGGCAACTTGCCGGAGGGGAGATCATCCCGGAGGCCTTCTCTCTGGTATGATGCGTGAGTAGTTCCACCTTGTACTATGGGTCCATGTAGTAGCTAGATGGTTGTATCTCCTCCTTTGTGCTTTCATGTATAGATATTGTGATCTCCGTTCATGATCTAATCTATTTGTAATCATGCATGTTGTGTTTGTGGGGATCCGATGGATATTGAGATTATTATGTTGGTTTGATTAATGGTTTTGTCTTTATGATTCTATCATGTTTGTGTTGTTTGTGATCTTGCATGCACTCCGTTGTTAGTAGCTATCTTGGCGAAGTAGTTGCTAGTGTCTCCAAGAGGGGGTATTTATGCTCGATAGTGGGTTCATGCCTCTAGTTCCCAAGGGAAGTGACATAAATCTCTTTGGTTGTAGATGTGCTGTTGCCACTAGGGACAAAACAACGGTCTCTTGTTCATGGAACATGTGGACTACTTACCTTACACACTTTGCTTAAAGCAGTTGTCTATTGCTTGCAACTTAATACTGGAGGGGGTTCAGATGATAACCTGAAGGTGGACTTCTAGTCATATATGCATTTGGATGGCGGTCTATGTATCTTGTTGTATTGCCCAATCGAATCTCATATGATCTTTCTGACTAGTAATTGCATTGTTATGCCTTGCTCATTTCCTATCAATTGCCCTGCTATAATTTGTTTACCATTCATGCCATGTTGTTTATCTAAGGAGAGCACCTCTAGTGAACTATGGACCCCGGTCCAATCTTTACCATTGATACATCTTCCACTGTTACTTGTTTACTTGTTGCAAACCATTACCTTCCACACCATACGTTTAATCCTTTGTTACAGCAAACCAATTAGCTTGACAACCTCATTGATTCGTTAGGGCAAAGTGTTGAGTTTGTGTTGTGCAGATCTCCGCATTGCTTGCAACACATTTGTGACGTTTCCTTCCTCCTACTGGTTCGATAACCTCGGTTTCTTACTGAGGGAAAACTTGATGATGTGCATCTTCATACCTTGCTCTTGGGGTTCCCAACAGGCTCACATAAGCTGTGCAAGCCATCAAGCTTTTCTGGCACCGTCCGGGGAGGCTAAGGATGTCTTCACAAGGGGAGTCCTTCACTCCCTTTCTGTTTACTTTGTTTTTAGTTTGCTTTGTTTCTTTTGCTTGGTTTTGTTTGTTTCTTTTCAAAAAAAACCCAAAAATTAGTCTTGTCTGGTTTGCTTGCTTTATTCAAAAACACAAAAAACTTAGTTCCTTCTCTAGTTGCTGCCATGTCTGGTTTTGGACCAACCCTTATTTCCCCTATGGTAGAAATCTCCACTTTTAAGCAAAAAATTGAAGAAAGTTTTAAAGAAGCTTTGGTCCAGAATCTCTACTTTCTAGAGGGAAACTGAGCCTGAGATGAGTCTTAGCTTGGTTATTGATAGTTTCTACCACGGTATTGCTCTTTTTTATAGATATGCTTTGGATGCTATGGCTGAGAAAGATTTTTTGCTATGTACTGAGGAGGAAGCTTTTGATGCCATAAAGAAATTAATCATGATTTATGGTACACCTGGCAAGTCTGATTCCTCTTTCACAAATATTTTTTCCAGGTTGAACACTCTTGAGACTAGTATTGCTGCTATGAATAGTTGTTATCACACGCTTAGGGCTTACCATGATTATGTTACCATAAATTCTAAGCCTTCAAAGTGGTTTCCCACAATCAAAGTCTCTATAAATACTACACTTTTTGATGCTTCTGTGATATCATGTCTGAATTTTGCCTCATGACTAAAGATATTTATGATTCCTTGAGTCTTTGGGGTATTTCTAAAGTACGAGAGGAAATCTCTCTTACCAAAAATGCCACTATATTGCCCAGTGGAATAGCTGAAGGTGTGTTTACAAAAATATTAGGGAAAATGGTGTCTACTGACTATCTTGTTATTGAATGTGTAGGAAAAGGACAGATAACACTTGGAAGATTCCTACTGAAGCACCTTGGAGCGGTAATAGATGTTGGAAAAGGCATTATTCACTTTTCTCATCCGGTAAGCAATCATATATTCCCTAAAGATAAAAAGAAAGGTAAGAAAGGAAGGAACAAGAGGGGCAATTCTTCATTTGAAAATACTTGATTCTTCTTGCTTATTGTGCCTAACTTAAAGGCGTTAAAGAAAAGTACTTGTTGGGAGATAACCCAAGTGTTTCCTTAAGTCTTGGAAGTTATTACTTCAGTAATGACCTCTCCGTGTCCTTTTTTGTTTGCTTTTTGTGCCAAGGATGACCTCTATTGAGAGGGAAGTAAGATTTGGGGAGTTGCTGTCCCAAAACAGATTTCTGTCCTCCACCAAAAATATTAGTCTCTGTAAATCGGATTGAGCTCAAAATTTACGAATAAATCCCCCACTATGTTAGCTAACTTTTGTTAGTTCAAGAATTTTTGATTTGAGCAACAGAAGATGTTCAAAAAAATCGGTTTCTATATGCTAGTTTGTTTTGACAGATTTCTGCTATTATTTGCATTTGCTTCTTATTGATTCCTTTTTGAGTTCTCTTAATGTGAATTGAGCTTTTTGAAGGAGTCACTACAGTATCTTTTGTTTTTAGTGAAAATCCTTGCTGTTCCAAAGCTTTGCCAGAGGTCTAATATCTTTTGAATACACTAATGTTGCTAATGAAGATTGTGTGAAGTTTTGTATGAAGGAAAAATTTCTGATGTAGGAAGAGAATGATGCAATGAGATGAAGAATGGACAAAATCTCAAGCTTGGGGATGCCACCATGGTGTCACTCCAAGAAATATCAAAGAGGTACAAGCGTCAAAGCTCAGGGATGCCCAAGGCATTCCCTTCTTCATCAATAAAAAGCTCAGGTCTGTCTAGACACTTCGTTTTTATTATTTCATGCACAGTTGTGTTGTTCGTGGAGCGTCTTAGTTTTCGTTTTCTTTGCTTAGGTTGTTTAGTTTGCTTGAATAAAGTAGTTTGTACCCCTGTTCTTGCTATGTTGTTTTGCAAATAAGTTGCTTGGTGTTGGAAAGGAGTAGTAAGTTATTGCTTGTAAGTGCAAGAGGAGCTTGCATTGACTGTGACTTAGACTTTAGCATGACATTCTAGGTGTTGTTTTCGCATTATGCTTAGTGATTATTTCTGTGGCATGTCTTGTTCCAAACAATTGGGAATGCTTAGTGTGCCTTGAAGAAATTATGCGTTGTTTTAGCATGCAAAAGCATAGTATTGTGGTATTCTCCTTTGATGCTTTGCTTGGGTTGACTTGGCACATGCTCACACCATGTTATGACTATGACAAGTCACCATTAGCCTCTATGATCATTTAGTCCTTGACTTGTAGTACCACTCTTTGCTTTGATTAGTATGCTTTGTTGCACTACATGATTATGGCCATTATTGCTCTCTTAGTCGGTTGCTCCCAGTATTTTGGTAGCCTCCACTTGTATGAGTAAGTTCTACTCATGCTTCCAACTCCCAAGAAACCAAGTTATTCCAAAGTGTCCACTATAAACTCCTATGCATGGTGTGTTACACCATTCCAAGTATATTCTTGTTTTCATCTATCTTCCAATTAAAAACTATTTTGTTATGTGAAAACTTAGTGATTAAAGACCTCACGAACTTGATGGCACACTTTATATTCTTTGCCCCTAATAAACTTGAACCATTGTGACAACTTTGTTGTATATGCTTGCAGTTATAAGTTGGAATTAGCAGAATCGTGTTGTCACGGGGAAAGTTTTCAACATTGCACTTCTACTTTGTACTCAGTTGATATCACGTTCTTTTGTCTATGGATGTCACCGGTGTGAAATAAAGAGGGAAATTGTAAGTCCATGGAGTTTGTATCATGTGTTAGAGAAACGCCTGGGCCACTAGCCTAAGCCATGCCTAATCATGGTGGAAACTTGCAGTATCACCATAATGATCTATCTATGAAGCATCCTCAATAAAAAGCTATGCATATGGTAAATAAAAAGATTGCTGAGATGCTCATTGTCTGCTTGCCTTGTCATTTTGGTTATGGGAAAGATCATGTACCATGTGCACGGGGTACCCTGTTGGCGGTTCTCAATGATATGCAAATACTTACAATGACAAGAGGTACAAGCGTCAAAGCTTGGGGATGCTCAAGGCATCCCCTTCTTCATCAATAAAAAGCTCAGGTCTGTCTAGACACTTCGTTTTTATTATTTCATGCATAGTTGTGTTGTTCTTGGAGCGTCTTAGTTTTCGTTTTCTTTGCTTAGGTTGTTTAGTTTGCTGGAATAAAGTAGTTTGGACCCCTGTTCTCGCTGTGTTGTTTTGCAAATAAGTTGCTTGGTGTTGGAAAGGAGTAGTAAGTTATTGCTTGTAAGTGCAAGAGGAGCTTGCATTGACTGTGACTTAGACTTTAGCATGACATGCTAGGTGTTGTTTTAGCATTATGCTTAGTGATTATTGTTGTAGCATGTCTTGTTCCAAACAATTGGGATTGCTTAGTGTGCCTTGAAGAAATTATGCGTTGTTTTAGCATGCAAAAGCATAGTATTATGGTATTCTCCTTTGATTATTTGCTTGGGTTGACTTGGCACATGCTCCCACCATGTTATGACTATGACAAGTCACCATTATCCTCTATGATCATTTAGTCCTTGACTTGTATTACAACTCTTTGCTTTGATTAGTATGCTTTGTTGCACTGCATGATTATGGCCATTATTGCTCTCTTACTTGGTTGCTCCAAGTATTTTGGTAGCCTCCACTTGTATGAGTAAGTTCTACTCATGCTTCCAACTCCCAAGAAACCAAGTTATTCCAAAGTGTCCACTATAAACTCCTATGCATGGTGTGTTACGCCATTCAAAGTATATTCTTGTTTTCATCTATCTTCCAATTAAAAACTATTTTGTTATGTGAAAACTTAGTGATTAAAGACCTCACGAACTTGATGGAACACTTTATATTCTTTGCCCCTAATAAACTTGAACCATTGTGACAACTTTGTTGTATATGCTTGCAGTTATAAGTTGGAATTAGCAGAACCGTGCTGTCACGGGGAACATTTTCAACATTGCACTTGTACTTTGTACTCAGTTGATATCACGTTCTTTTGTCTATGGATGTCACCGGTGTGAAATAAAGAGGGAACTTGTAAGTCCATGGATTTTGTATTTTGTGTTAGAGAAATGCCTGGGCCGCTATCCTAAGCCATGCCTAATCATGGTGGAAACTTGCAGTATCACCATAATGAGCTATCTATGAAGCATCCTCAATAAAAAGCTATGCATATGGTAAATAAAAAGATTGCTGAGATGCTCATTGTCTGCTTGCCTTGTCATTTTGTATATGGGAAAGCCATGTACCATGTGCAAGGGGTACCCCGTTGGCGGTTCTGAGTGATTTGCAAATACTTACAATGACAAGAACTTACCTGGGCCCAAAGTTGAGTATGCATGAGGTGTGGACCTCATTTTCAAGGGACTTGAGATTGATAACTTATAATTCGTCAAGCATATAATCCACCTTTGCCACTTTAACCTTAACCACTTCAAGATGCTTATGATAGGGGAAATGAGGGCTAAAAGCTAACAAGTACCATAATTTTTGGAAGCTCTTTTTGAAACTTGTAATCCCTGCTTCCTTTGCAAAAAGGCCTTTCTTCCACCATTATTTGAGTCTCCACCTTCTACCTTTAGGCACCATTAAGAGAGCATAGTTGTCATTCTATGTGTAGTGTTCCAAAGCTTATTAATTGTTTCATATTGTGATATTACTTGTTCTTGTGCTATTTGTTTCTAGTCACCCTTGTGAACTTTGAAGGTGTCCTATGCATCTATTTGCTACTCTATGAGGGACAAGTTGGTTGCCACTATGCTATGTTTTCTGTATGTGAAACAAACAAATGTTTTTCAATGCATGTTATTCATGATCTTTGTTTGTAGCTTGTCATGTTGCATGGATAGTTACTATGTCCTATTGTTAGAACTCCATCTTTCATGTACTTGTTTAGAGTTCTTTGATCCTAGTTTTCAATGCTTGCAAATGGTTGGATCTTTATTATGAGGGTGCATGTCACCTCAAAAATTATTCTTTTATCACTTACCTACTCGAGGACGAGCAGGAGTTAAGCTTGGGATGTTGATACGTTGGAAACGTATCTATAATTTTTGATGCTCCATGCTTGTTTAGTTTATATTTTTCTTTGCTTTTCAACACTTTGAGGTGATTTTTACATGTTTTCTGGTACTAACCTACTAACAAGTTGCAACAGTGCTAGATGCCTGTTTTCTGCTATTTTTGGTTTCAGAAAAGTTAGTAAAGAATTATTCTTGGATTTTGACAGGACAAACGTCAAAGTCAATTACTTTCCGTGGGGAACAAGAAGTCCATAGGAGAGCCGGAGGGGCCGGCCAGGGTGGCTAGACCCACCCCAGGCGCGGGTGGGCCCCATCCCATGCCTGGCTAGGGTTTGGCGCCCCTGGCCACCACCTCGGCCTCCCCCTTCGCCTATAAGAATCCCCTGATGCAGAAACCCTAAGCACCCGATAAAATCTCCACCAAACCGTCTGCAGCCGCCGCCACCATCGTCCCTAGATTGGGGCATCTGAAGTTCTTCCCGGCACCCTTCCTATGGGGAGATCATCCGAGAGGCCTTCTCTCTAGTATGATGCGTGAGTAGTTCCACCTTGGACTATGAATCCATGTAGTAGCTAGATGTTTATATCTCCTCCTTTGTGCTTTCATGTATAGATCTTGTGAGCTCCGTTCATGATCAAGATCTAATCTATTTGTAATCATGCATGTTGTGTTTGCGGGGATCCAATGGATATTGAGATTATTTTGTTGGTTTGATTAATGGTTTTGTCTTTATGATTTTATCATGTCTGTGTTGTTTGTGATCTTGCATTCTCTCCGTTGTTAGTAGCTATCTTGGCCAAGTAGTTTCTAGTGACTCCAAGAGGGGGTATTTATGCTTGATAGTGGGTTCATGCCTCTAGTTTCCGAGGGAAGTGACAGAAATCTCTTCGGCTGTAGATGTGTTGTTGCCACTAGGGAGAAAACAACGGTCTCTTGTTCATGGAACACGTGGACTGTTTACCTTACACACTTTTCTTAAAGCAGTTATTTATTGCTTGCAACTTAATACTGGAGGGGGTTCGGATGATAACCTGAAGGCGGACTTCTAGTCATAGATGCAGTTGGATGGCGTTCTATGTATCTTGTTGTATTGCCAAATCGAATCTCATAGGTTCTTTCTGACTAGTAATTGCATTGTTATGCCTTGCTCAGTTCCTTTCAATTGCCCTGCTGTAATTTTTTTACCCTTCATGCCATGTTGTTTATCTAAGGAGAGCACCTCTAGTGAACTATGGACCCTGGTCCAATCTTTACCATTGATACATCTTCCACTGTTAATTGTTTACTTGCTATAAACCATTACCTTCCACACCATATGTTTAATACTTTGTTACAGCAAACCGGTGAGCTTGACAACCTCACTGATTCATTGGGGCAAAGTCTTGAGTTTGTATTGTGCAGGTCTCCGCGTTGCTTGCAACACCTGTGTGACGTTTCCTTCCTCCTACTGGTTCGATAACCTCGGTTTCTTACTGAGGGAAAACTTGCTGCTGTGCTGCTTCATACCTTGATCTTGGGGTTCCCAACAGGCTCACATAAGATTTGCAAGCCATAAAAGCACTATGTTGAGGCACGATCATCGTGGCTAGCACAAGACGAACCCACGCAGGACAAGGTCTGTGAGCGCTGGCTCTCCACAGGCATTTTATCGAGCACTCTACAGGCTCGGCGGCAAGCACATGGAACTTGGTGCGGGGATGAGGACAGGAGGGGAGTGCGAGGATGGTGGAGAGCAGCCCGAGGCGCTCGCAAGGAGGCGGCCGCGAAGCTCGCGAGACGGCAGGACCGCGGGATGGCGAGCCGGGCTTGGACCGCGAGGTCGCTGTCTAGGGCGGAGGGGTGAATGGCAGCATCCAGAGGAGATCTGGCGGTGTCCGGTGGTTCCTTGAGGTGCCCGAGGACGCGGGAAGGAGGTGAGGTGGAGCGACGCATGCGTAGAACCGCTGTCGGCGGTAATGGTGCTGAAAGGAGGTGCAAGGGAGGCGGCGGTTGGTGGAGAGGGGCAGTGAGGCCGACAGTGATGGTAGGGTTGCTCGAGCAACAAAGATGGGAGACGCGCCTGGTGAGGCGAGGGACAAGGGCGCCAGGCCTCGGCAGTGCTGCTGCTTGATGGGGAGGCGGGGCGCCTCGAGATGGGGATGGGGCGGCCGGTTCGCTGGCGTGGTCGGGCAGAGGAAGACGAGCGGGATACGAGAAAGGACGCGAGGAAGAAAGGTGAGGTACGGGGTAGGGTGAGGTGCGCAGTAGCGAACAGGGAGCTCACGACAGGGAGCCCACGATTGGGCGATAGGATCGAGCGGAGAGGAGCGTTAGGTTGGCGAGGGAGTTTCACGGAAAGGCTAGAGAGACGCGTTTGGTGGGGCCAGGCGCACGGAATCGGGGGGAAGGGCTCGCATCGAGGGCGACGTGTGGGTGAGTGGGCGCGGGGCTCACAGGGGGTGACATGGGTACTATGGTGGCATGCGTGTCGGGTGGGCAAGGACGGGAGCATGCAGCGTCGCGTGTACGCGTGGTGTACACGGGGAGGCGATCTGTGCATGTTGGAATGAACGTGGTTGGCGGTGGGGTGGGTTACTAGGAGTGGGGTAGGTGGGATTAGGGTTTTGGGATTTAGGGTTAGGGTTGTGTGAAACCCTAGGGATCAGGGCTAAACAAATCCCAGACCTCCGTCTGGCATAAGCTTAACCCTGACCTCGAGAATATCCAGTGAAGAATCAGTAACACAGCAGTGACCCTACGACACAAAATGTATTACATCGAGCTCATAACTGAGCAGAGAACCAAATTATTACAAGCAGAGGTAACTGACCACAAACACCAAAAAACGGAAGGCAAATTATGCTATTAAGTATAGCAAACTTAACAAATGGCCTAAGAGGCCTGAAGCATAACGATGACGTCCTAGCCCATAGATCCAGGCTGCCGGCCGGGAAGCCCAAGCTACTCGTCGATGTAGATGTAGTACGGAACTCGTCTTTAGGTGAACACTTACTATGCCAAAATTATCAACAAAGCAAGGGTGAGTACAGGGTGTACTCCGCAAGACTTATGGCTGGTGGAGTTGTTTTGCATAAAGCCATCTTTTGTTTATAAAACAAGAGAGAGAAGAAGCTCGTCTATTCAGAGTATTTTAAAAGGGGATAAGACAGTGACATCTCCGAAATATTGATCATCATCTTTTGATATCCACCAAGTCATCATCATCTACCTACTAGGATGACCCCCTCGTACCCATGAGGAAGCATCCTTAAGCACACATGGATCAGCCATGTTTTACGATTAGGTTATAGTTCTCTATGATCTTGAGTCTGGTCGCCAAGTGGTTTATAACCATGAACACGGCTTTTCGAACAGGTTATTACCCTGCAGGGGTGTACAACTTTACCCACATGTACTAACCTTCTCTTAATGCCACAATGATTAGCCCTCTTCCTTGGAAGGCCGGCAGAGGGTGGTTAGACACGACCTTTACCTTGCTTTCGCCGAGACCATGAGTCACGCAATAAGTATGGTTCCACCATAATGGGTCAAATCCCGAAGCCGGTACTTAAAGATATGAGGCGAGGTTGGTTAACAGGGGCGCTATCTACCCCAAGCAACCCGGTCCACGCTTACCTACCTGTTAAGAATGCACCAACTTCACCCGGCAAATCTTTCAAAAGATTTTCTATGCATATGTCGAATGGAACTCCCGAACGATGTGACTCATGGAATCTACTAGGCAAGTTAGTCAGTCATGAGGTTGTCCAGGCCCCGTGTGGTTGCACGCTCGTCTTGGTTCCAAAGGCAAGAAACCAGGTCCTAGTGGTGGCGAGCATGGGACTAGAAAAACCACATGCCACCGTGGCCTCCCATACAAGGCTTAGCATGTTTAACTCATATCAATGATCTCATCTCATCACGTTCTCCTGTCATACTAGATTCTCTGCATCTGATACATCATCTGGATGGACCAGACTAACAGCTATGCATGGCTAAGCAGACACATATAATAGCTCTAGCAGTGCACACAAGCCAAACCTAGTTATGCTAGGAGCAGTGGATCAGGTAATATAAGCTCAAAAAGGGAGTAATGCAATAGATAGGATACTCTTATCTATCGATAAAAGACCACTGTAGAATCGTATGCATCATGGCAGGAATTGAAATGCTTTCGAAATCGTAGGATTGTATCATGGTGGGGCTGTGCTTGCCTTTTCCAGTTGATAACCGATAAGCAGATCTTCGGGAACCTTGTACTTGACTTGGTTACAGTTGGTCAAGTATTGTTCTTTGATCTTTGATCTTCGATGGTGTTGTCCTCGGGCTTCGATCTCGATCTCGATATCGTATTCTACCGGGAAGAACCAAATACCGGAAAGAGAAGGAAACAATAAAAACATGGCATCGATGCAATGCTCAAGCAATGATGATGATATGACAAGTTAAACTGCATTGAAATGTAACCCTAAAGCATGCTCGACCATTTAATCGGGGTTTCGAGGGCAAAAACCCTAATTTAGGAAAACTCCGGAATCACCTATGAGGGGTTACTATGTTGTTCTAATTAAACTTGTCATTTTAGTTGTTGATCTGTCACATTCCAAAATTTTCCAAATTTTGAAATGTGAAAAAAATAAATAAACAAAATGAACAATTGTTGATTTTTAGGGTGAGAAGAAACTTTTGATTCCAATTGGAAACATCAAAACCTATTTTGATCAAATAAAATCCTAAAGGGATTTAAAAAGATAAATAATTAATAAATAAAAATTATAATAGTTGGAATCACTATTTTTAGATCTTTAATAAAAATATATAGTTTTTATAAATCAAAGGTAGATTTATGAATAAGGATTATTTTAAGAGCCAAATTAATCTTGGCCAAGCTTTCGAAATAAAATATTTCTATTTGATAAAAAAGAGTGAAGGTTTATTTTAATAAAATAATAAGGATTTATTAATATCCAATCTTATTAAAGTAAAGGCTTTTCCATTTTAAATAAACACTAAAACTTGTTAATTTATTTTAATTAAGATTTCCAAGTGTTTTATATTTTCAAATAAAACCTACTGAAATGGTTTTGGTATTATTTTAGATTTCAAATAGAGTTTTTAAATAAATTAAATCCTATTTGAATTAATGACTAAGGTCTATTTATTTAATTATTAATGGATCCTAAAAAGAATAAAAATTATTTGTTTTGGACTTTGATTTGTGTTGTTAAACAGAATTAAAATAAATACAAAGTTTGGTGGTGGTTTGATTTGAATTGGTGTTTAAATTATTTGTTTGAAAATCAAAACAGAAATTCAAATAGAAAAATAAAAAGCTTTCAGAATAAAAAAATGAAACAGACTCAACCCACTAAGCAGGCCCAGCAAGCCCAACTCGCAGCCCATCTTTTTCCCCCTCAGCGAATCGTTTTTCACCCACGCGCGCACCCACAGAGTCACACACAGGTGGCCGCATCTCCCACTTCCTCCACCTCGCTGACAGACAGGCCCCACACCACTGTGCATCGTTTTCACCCGCACCAGCCGTTTCCCCCTCTCCTCAACGGTGTTCTGCTGCGATTACTCTGCTTGAATACGCGTAAACGGCTGGATTAAACTCGCATGCGACCTCGCCCGTTTAATCGCCTCCCTCTCTCCTTCCTTTCCCCTCAGAAACCACTGCACGGGAGCTCCCAGGTTGTCTCCAATTTCTTCTGCACCGCCGCCGTCTCCGACGAGCTTCGCAACCAATTCTAGCACCGTCCAGCCGCCTCTCACCTCCCTCTGCACACAAGCTTGCTCTCCAGTCCTTTGCGCACCTGCCCGTGTACTCCACTCGCTCGCGCGCGCTCAGAATCGTCGGCAACAACGACAACCAGCAGCGCCACCGTCTGCAAGCGACTCCGCGAAGCTTCCCTGGTAACTCCGACCGCCCCGAGCTCTCTCAATGAAACTCCCGTACTCCCCATGCTTGTACGCATCTAATGCCCCCTCCCGTTTGCCTTAGGACGAGCTGCAGCATCGCCCCCGTCGTCATACAGAGCCGCCTGACGCCACTGCACACTCTGGTGAGCAATCGTCACCTCTCCGGTGCGCCCCTCGCCAAACCAACAGCGCCTTGAGCTTCACGTGCTTCCTGCGATCGGCGAGCATCTGCGTCGCCACGCAGCGCCACCAGGCAATGGTCAACCATCTGAGAGCCGTTAGATCGTTAACCAGTGGCTAGGATTAGATTCAAGCGAAGAGGTATGAGTCCATCTGCGCCGTGCGATTTAAGTTAGATCCAACGACTCAGAGAGGCTGATCCGCACGAAGCGGTACCGGCCAATAGAATCACGCCACGTGGGCAAGGTTTTGTTTAAAACAGAAATTAGAATCTATTTGAATTGCAAACTTGTAAAATTCATAACTTTAATTCTACACGTCCAAATTTTGCAAATTGTATATCAATGGATTCAGCAGAACAAGTACTTTGCAAGCATGCTTTTTGTTTAATGTTTTGCTTCTGTAAAATTGGTTGAAATTGCAGAAACATGTGTAGGCTTATTATGAATATAAAAATTGTTCTAGATATAATTTTAATGTGAAATCTTTGCAAAATGGTTTGTTGTGAACCTACAGACCATAGAAATCAACTTATGGATTTAAAAATGTATTTTTTGAAGTTAAGGAGTAAATATTTGAATTAGCTCATTTTTAGTCAAATAAAAATATTGTTTTTGATTTAGAAATGATTTTTGAGTGAAACCTTTGGGAAATGATTTGATTCAAACCTTCTGACCCTAAACACCAAGTTTTGAGAATTAAAATATATTTGGTGAACCCTTTAAAGAATATTTCTTTGCTAAAACCATTTTCCACCACATAAAATATTGATTTGATTTAAAAATGGTTTATAGATGAAACCTTTTACAAATGGATTTACCACTTTAGTAAATGACCACTTTTGAACTTTATAATGTTTAGAGCCTAGTAGAAACCACTTTTGAAAGTAAAACTATCTTTTGCATGCTTGCATGCATGGCCTTGTTTCTATTATTTTATGTGTGGTAAATTAGTTGGAATGCTAGTTGAATTTGTGTTTGCTTGATTGAATTGTAGTGGAATTAGAAGAGTGTGATATTTGCAAGATCAAGAAGTGAACCATCATTCTCTACTAAAAAGGCCAGTGACACTATCATCCAAGTCCTACTATTTTCATTGCACTTAGTGGATTTTTGAAACATGCATGATAAGGACTACTATATTTTATGCTATGCTAAATCCTAATAGGATACCCTTATATATTCCTTAGTGGAAACACTGTAGTTGTAGTATGCTTAGCCCTGTTATATATTTGGGATGGGATACATGATATGACTATATGAAGTATTGAAAAGATATATGTTTTATATAATAAAACAAGTACTCAATGAACCACCTGGGTGGACAAGGATACTCAAGATTGGACAAGGTGACAACAAAAGGAACCATGTTTATATGGCTATCTCTTTTTGTATGTGCACTAGAAGAAAACCACCCAGGGACTTAGAGATTGAACATGTTTCTCGTACAGTGGCTTACGTGTACAGCCACATGCTAAATGGGCTCTGGCTTAGTCAACTACATAGTGGAAGACCCATCCATTGGCATCTTCAGGTTAACTAGAATTGTGTAAGGGAACTTGAAACCCTACATTTGTGCCTGGATGACAAGCTAGCATTGTGTATTGGGAGGACTCCTATGGAAAGACTTTGTCACATTCTCAATCTGCCAGTACTCCATCTTGGTGAGTACTTATCAAGCGGCCACTGGTGGCATCAAGATGAGATTGTGTCATGTGGGTAAATTGTACAACTTCTGCAGAAGATCAAAATTCTAAGTACTTATCCGTGTCCCCGGTTATGGACAATACTGAGCAACTAAGGCCTGAAGCTATGGAAGATCTCGACATTCCAATTTCTCAAAGTAAAACTTGATGGTGACAACAAGGCATTTTGATGCACTTGGAGTTTTCCAACAAGTTCAGAAAGATTTGACAACGATCAAAAACTATTTTGAAAATATAGGATAAAACTATATTACTTTCTGCAAAATAGCCTAAACCCTACTTAGCCAAATATGCATGTAAATGATAGGATCCAGTTATTTCTACATAGTAGTGAAACTTGCCAATACAATTCAAATGTATTGACCCTTGTGGCTGCAACTTGTTATGTTGCAGGTTTGTTTGATGTTAGTGAAGTTTGTTGAATAGGATTACAAGTCTACAACCAACATGATTGCCTGTGGCACTTTGAAGATGAAGGACCCCATGCATTATAGATATTCTGCTGCAATGTAATGTGATAGCCAGATGAGCTATGTAAGATGTAATAAATTATTTTATTCCTGGTTATAAAGTTGTATTATGACCTTTGTTTCTTGATATTACATCTTAATTGTGGATGCTAGCTATTGATCCAGGGACTAGCATTGTAAACACATGGATCTCTACCTTATTAAAGGTTCGGAACCTTACATGATCAATGCATGATGATAGCTTAAACAGCTAGGTTTAATTTTTCTGAACAATTTGATATATTATACACATTTTTCTAATTTATAAATAATTAGATATTGAGTTTACAAGTTTTATTCAAATTCTAAAATTATTAAATCAATTATTAAAAGCTTAATAAACATTTTACACCAAGGTCTGGACTAGCCCTAGAGATAGACAGGTGGGCCTCTGGCCACCTCAGCAGCCACACACGCTAAAGGGCATTATCACTCGGGATGGGGCTACCCACTCCCACTGACGCGTGGGGCCGAGGCCACGTTGGCATGCCACGCGGGCCTCACCGGTGAGCACTGCAAGCGGCGGCGGAAACGGCGCAGGAGGGCGCGCGGGTGAGCGGGATTGGGCGTGTTCGAAGCAGTGGAGCAAGGCGAGCTCAAAAGAGGCGGTGCCGCTTGCTAATGGTCACCGGACCATGCGGTGCGGCGACGGCCGACGACAGCGATGGGAGGCGCTCGGCACGAGCTCGATCCAGAGAGAGATGGGAGGATTGGAGAGGTCCTAGAGGACCACGAGCTCACCCTTGACGCGTGAGTGACATCGGCGAGAGCGCGTGAGGTCGAGGTTGAGCGGATCGACACCGGCGAGCATAGTCGGAGTCGAAGAAGACGAGGTCATAGGCGACAACTGGGAGCTCTCCTCCTCGATTCCGTTGGTAGGGAGGGACATCTCGACGAGGCGAAGCTTCGGGGACGGTCGGTTTGGCGAGGGAAGGCCGGGAACGGTGGGGCGCCGGCGAGGTCGGAGGCTAGGGTTTGCGAGCGTGAGAGCGAGAGAGGAACGAGAGGGAGAGTGGCGTGCTAGGGTTCGTCCTACGGTGGCAGAGGCGAGTTATAGGCGACCGGGGCGGCAGCGCGCATCTCAGCGGCGGGCTTCGATCGATGGCGGCAGCACAGACACGCAGCTGCTCGCTGTCGTCGATGAAGACGACGAACAGAGGAAGAAGGGGTATGGGCCTGGAGTGGGCCGCTGCTGGGCCGGGGTGGGCTGCAGCAAAGGTTGCATAGAGGGAAGAGGGAGTGGGCTGCGGCCTGGGAAGCTGTTGCTGCTATTTTTTTAAGGAAAATATCTTTTCTTTTTTTGTTTTGTATATTTCTATTTGTATTTTCATATCAAATTCTGTTTTGAGTGATTCAAAAATACCAGCACTTTTATGAAATGTATAAAAATATTGTATGGGCCCTTTTAGTCCATTTGGGCTCCAATGTTTTGTGATTTTAGAAATTCATCAACCATTTGAATGCTTGCAAAGAGAGGGGAAGATTAGGGTTTTTTAGGGTTTCATCTTCTTTCCTTCAATGCACAATTTAAAACATGATGCTCATAGATGCACAATCAACCCTAAATATAGATTAAATAAAACTGGGGTGTTACATCTCTATCCCCCTTACGAGAATCTCGACCCGAGATTCCAAAGGTAGGAAAAGAGACAGAGAGAGAAAAACACAGGGTCACTCTAAAGATAAGAGGGAACACACTAAGCAACACACGGAGTATCTCATGGTCAACTCATGGATGGAGTGTTCATAAACAACTCTGAGATGACTACATGAAACACATCAAGGTAACAGAGGAAACAAGAGGAGATGGTTTCAAGTTGTTAGATAGATGGTCTTCATAAGGATTGAGAACATGGAACTTACATGAGGTTTTGAAGCTTCTGAAGAAGAGAGCTTCCAACAGAAAGAACATGACCACATACTTCGATGAGGAACCTCTACGAAACGGCTTAAGTAGATATTTCAGGTTGCAGAGATATGGTTCAACAAAACCAAGCTGTTGAACTACTTTTGACACAGAAGGATCACTCTTTCATTCAACAGAAGGCTTAAGACGGAAAGGTGTTTTGTGGATAGGACTCATAAGAGTCACAAAGAACATGTACCAAGAGAAACTACTAATTACCAAAATCATAGCTGCTCTTAGAACATGGTTGAGAAGACGAAGGAAACTCTTTATTCATCTAGGTATACCAAAATCTTTGCCAAAGATCATGGTATCACTTTACACCACCAGATGAGTAGGTGAGAAGATTCCTGATAACACGAGAAGAAAGAAACTTCATTCTCAGACTTCAACTACTTGGTACAACAAGATGGTTGCCAACATAAAATGGTCTGGAGGATCGATCGAGAGACATTTAGCAACACTACTTTAAATGTTCTCCTTGATGTTCAAAAAATCAAACATCAAGTAAAGTCAGACTTCATATACAAAGGAAACCATAAGCACAATTCCTATAATGAATTATAGAAGAAGCCTCATGAGAAGTGGTTGTTACTGCTGAATCACAAGAATATGACAAGAGGTCTTTCTGGCTAAGTGTGTCAACTGTTACATCAATCTGGCCAGATTTACCAATAGACCTATGTCAAAACCTTGAGGAACACCAACCATCATTGCTGCTTGATATTCAGCTTTGGTTAAGTGTAATGATATTTTAGACTCAGCATGTCCGAACAGAAAGTTTGCAACATTTACCGCAAAGGTAAAGTTACTAGATTCTCAAGACAGGGACTATAGGGTAAAGCTCCAAAAGACTGAGCTAGATTGTTGTACCCATGTATTTAGCAACTTGTCAAAAGACAACTGCTTACATATAAGGTACTAACAATCAAGCAAACATGTGTCCTTAAGGAAAGATAGATAACTCTTATCGAATTCACGGCGGCATCTTTCAACAACTGCACGTGAACTGTAGGAGGTTACATCTAAAATTCCAGAACTCATACTTCGAAATGATCCGAAGACGGTTCTCGAAATTTTCCAACATTAATGTCAATTGCTCCATATGAATACGATCTAACATGGAGATAATAAGTATGTCATTGATGGGCTCAATAACAAACTTACCAAGACACTCCAAGAAGATGGACTCATATGTTGTGTGAACAAGACAAAAATACTGGTCAGACCAAAGGACATGAAGATGTATCCCAGTGAAACATCACGAGAAGAAACATTATCAAGATAGTCCTTGGAACTGAGTTTGATTTGACGATAACCCAAATCAAATCAAAGATAGGGGAAGATAACATGTCCACAAAGGAAATACTATCTTTCTTCAACACGAACAAAACTAGACAACCCTTTAAGAAGGAACGGAGTCAGATAGAACTTTTGTCTTACAACTCTCCAAGTTGTTGTTTAAGCTCAACCAACTAGTTTAGGGGTATCCAGTACGGATCCTTGGAGAAAGGTGCACTTTAGAGAACTTGCTTGCTCAAGAACTTGACAACACGGTCATGTGGCAACATGGCGATACTTCTAGTAGACATCTAGAATATCACGAACCACCGATATGTCACTTAGTTCGAGAGGAAACTTGCTTGGTAAGGCAAGAAGACGTAGTCTCAGAGCTTCGGCAACAGCCTAACTCTTTGACTGAAGAGAGTGTACTAGAATAGTGGACTTGGTAACACAATCAAACTCTGCTTAGTGATAGGGTTGACAAATCACGCTAAGTATGACTCAAATGTACTTTGAGTCCAAAACAATGAAAATTGTTTAGGAATCTCAGATAGCCACATTATTACGCACACGCATCACTCACGAGCACAAAACTTCGAGGAAGGGTGGGTAAGTATGTGTAAGAGCATCACTTCATTAAGGGGTCATGAAACTTAACACGACCTCTTAGTATAGAAGAGTGTGATACTTTAAGATAGAACAGATGGAAGACAATCAATGCCTCTTGATCTACGGATTACAACACTTTGACCTGGTCCTAGATATGACGAGGTACTGGAGTTTGTTTCTCCTAGACATTTTGAAATGGTTTATCTTGATGGACCACAAGAATATCTTACATCAGAGGACATCGATGCACATTTACTACTTGGCTACCAACTGGTAAACAAAGGTCAGAAAAAACAACAAGGGGAAAGGAACATGCTCAAGATAGAATCCCGAGATGTGGATGCATAAGTCAACAAACTTCGGAAAACCAATGCAGAGAAGGGTAAGGTGTGGCAGAGTCATGAGTATAAATGCGAGACTCTCGAGGAGTACTCTTGTCGTGATCTATTTGGTTCCATTAAAGAACATCTGCCATAGCAGGTGGTAGGGGAAGTCCTTAATTGTCAGAATTCAATCGCGACAATAACCACAAGCTTGAAGGCCAGAATTGTAATACAAGCCATCCTGAGGTAATGTGTGAACATTAACGACAGGGGTCAAAGGGATGATCTTGAGTTAAAGGTCAGCTTCATGTACAAGATTCACAACACCAGAATCCAGCACAATTAGGGATCTAAGGTTCAAATCCAAGGGTTAAAACCCAAAGAAAGGAGTAACTACTACTTGAGTGACATGTCGTACACTGCAAGACAATAATCATGAGGTAGCTTCCAAAAGAACAAACATCTTCTGAAGTACCAAACGAACAAAAAGGAGGCACACGAGGCGAAAGGAAACCTCGAAGCCTGGAACAGAACACTACAGATCCAACAATATAATATTGTGGGTCCAAAAGATAGAGAGATCATGATAGGAAGGAATCTCTCATGTGAACAAGAACAAAGGGGAACAAGGAATTGACAACACACATAACTCTAGAGAACTCAACACTAAGTCAACTGGTTGAGAAACGACATGCCAAGAAGGCACCTAAGTTTTGAGAGATTAGAAGAGATATCAAAACTTTTCCAAAATCAACACCAGATAAGATAACCCAGAGTTAGGGTGAAACTGGATAAGGAGTAAAAGAAGCATACTAGAGTTTTCGCAAATACTTTTCAGCTTTAAAATAGTTTTCTCAAGCACTAGACTCAACATCGACCAATAGAAAGGTTTTCCTACGGTCTGTACTGCTCTGATACCAAGAACTGTGACACCCCAGGGATCAGGGCTAAACAAATCCCAGACCTCCGTCTGGCATAAGCTTAACCTTGACCTCGAGAATATCCTGTGAAGAATCAGTAACACAGCAGTGACCCTACGACACAAAATTTATTACATCGAGCTCATAACTGAGCAGAGAACCAAATTATTACAAGCAGAGGTCACTGACCACAAACACCAAACAACGGAAGGCAAATTATGCTATTAAGTATAGCAAACTTAACAAATGGCCTAAGAGGCCTCATAACGATGACGTCCCATCCCATAGATTCTAGGCTGCCGACCGGGAAGCCCAAGCTACTCGTCGATGTAGATGTAGTATGGAACTCGTCTTCAGGTGAACACTTACTCTACCAAAATTATCAACAAAGCAAGGGTGAGTACAGGGTGTACTCCCAAGACTTATGGCTGGTGGAGTTGTTTTGCATAAAACCATCTTTTGTTTATAAAACAAGAGAGAGAAGAAGTTCATCTATTCAGAGTATTTTAAAAGGGGATCAGAGAGCGACATCTCTGAAATATTGATCATCATCTTTTGATATCCACCAAGTCATCATCATCTACCAACTAGGATCACCCCCTCGTACCCATGAGGAAGCAACCTTAAGCACACGTGGATCAGCCAAGTTTTACGATTAGGTTATAGTTCTCTATGATCTTGAGTTCGGTCGCCAAGTAGTTCATAACCGTGAACACGGCTTTTTTAAAAGATTATTACCCTACAGGGGTGTACAACTTTACCCACACGTACTAACCTTCTCTTAATGCCACAATGATTAGCCCTCTTCCTTGGAAGGCCGGCAGAGGGTGGTTAGACACGACCTTTATCTTGGTTTCTCCGAGACCATCAGTCACGCAATAAGTATGGTTCCGCCATAACGGGTCAAATACCGAAGCCGGTACTTAAAGATGTGAGGCGAGGTTGGTTAACAGGGGCGCTATCTACCCCAAGCAACCCGGTCCACGCTTACCTACCTGTTATGAATGCACCAAGTTCACCCGGCAAATCGTTCAAAAGGTTTTCTATGCATATGTCGAATGGAACGCCCGAACTATGTGACTCATGGAATATACTAGGCAAGTTAGTCAGTCATGAGTTTGTCCAGGCCCCTTGTGGTTGCACGCTTGTCTTGGTTCCAAAGGCAAGAACTCAGGTCCTAGTGGTGGCGAGCATGGGACTAGAAAAACCACATCCCACCGTGGCCTCCCATACAAGGCTTAGCATGTTTAACTCATATCACTGATCTTATCTCATCACGTTCTCCTGTCATACTAGATTCTCTACATCTAATACATCATCTGGATGGACCAGACTAACAGCTATGCATGGCTAAGCAGACACATATAATAGCTCTAGCAGTGCACACAAGACAAACCTAGTTATGCTAGGAGCAGTGGATCAGGTAATATAAGATCAAAAAGGGAGTAATGTAATAGATAGGATACTCTTATCTATCGATAAAAGACCACAGTAGAATCGTATGCATCATGGCAGGAATTGAAATGCTTTCGAAATCGTAGGATTGTATCATGGTGGGGCTATGCTTGCCTTTGCCAGTTGATAACCGATAAGCAGATCTTCGGGAACCTTGTACTTGACTTGGTTACAGTTGGTCGAGTATTGTTCTTTGATCTTTGATCTTCGATGCTGTTGTCCTCGGCCTTCGATCTCGATATCGTATTCTACCGGGAAGAACCAAATACCGGAAAGAGAAGGAAATAATCAACACATGGCATCCATGCAATGCTCAAGCAATGATGATGATATGACAAGTTAAATTGCATTGAAATGTAACCCTAAAGAATGCTCGACCATTTAATCGGGGTTCCGAGGGCAAAAACCCTAATTTGGGAAAACTCCGGAATCACCTATGAGGGGTTACTATGTTGTTCTAATTAAAGTTGTCATTTTAGTTGTTGATCAATGCATGATGATAGCTTAAACAACTAGGTTTCATTTTTCTGAACAATTTGATATATTATACACATTTTTCTGATTTATAAATAATTAGATATTGAGTTTACAAGTTTTATTCAAATTCTGAAATTATTAAATCAATTATTAAAAGCTTAATAAACATTTTACACCAAGGGTTGGGCTATCCCTAGAGACAGACAGGTGGGCCTCTAGCCACCTCTGCAGCCACACACGCTAAAGGGCATTCTCACTCGGGATGGGGATACCCACTCCCACTGACGCGTGGGGCCGAGGCCATGTTGGCATGCCACGCGGGTGCCACGCGGGCCTCGCCGGTGAGCACTGCAGGCGGCGGCGGAAATGGCGCAGGAGGGCGCGCGGATGAGCGGGATTGGGCGTGTTCGAATAAGTGGGGCAAGGCGAGCTCAAAAGAGGCGGCGCCACTTGCTAATGGTCATCGGACCATGCGGTGCGACGACGGCCAACGGCAGCGATGGGCGGCGCTCGGCGCGAGCTCGATCCAGAGAGAGATGGGAGGATTGGAGAGGTCCTAGAGGACCGCGAGCTCACCCTTGACGCGTGAGTGACATCGGCGAGAGTGCGTGAGGTCGAGGTTGAGCGGATCGACGCCGGCGAGCATAGTCGGAGTCGAAGAAGACGAGGTCGTAGGCGACAACTGGGAGCTCCCCTCCTCAATTGGGTTTGCGGGGAGGGACATGTCGACGAGGCGGAGCTTCGAGGACAGTCGGTTTGGCGAGGGAAGGTCGGGAACGGTGGGGCGTCGGCGAGGTCAGAGGCTAGGGTTTGCGCGCGTGAGAGACGAAGAGAAATGAGAGGGAGAGTGGCGTGCTAGGGTTCGTCCTGCGGTGGCAGAGGCGAGTTATAGGCGACCGGGGCGGCAGCGCGCATCTCAGCGGCGGGCTGCGATCGATGGCGGCAGCACAGACACGCAGCTGCTCGCTGTCGTCGACGAGGACGATGAACAGAGGACGAAGGGGTATGGGCCTGGAGTGGGCAGCTCTTTGGGCAGGTGGGCTACAAAAGGTTGCAGAGAGGGAAGAGGGAGTGGGCTGCGGCCTGGGAAGCTGTTGCTGCTATTTTTTTTAGCAAAATCTCTTTTCTTTTTCTTTTTTGTATATTTCTATTTGTATTTTCATTTCAAATTATGTTTTGAGTGATTCAAAAATAACAGCACTTTTATGAAATGTATAAAAATATTGTACGGGCCCTTTTAGTCCATTTGGGCTCCAATGTTTTGTGATTTTACAAATTCATCAACCATTTGAATGCTTGAAAAGAGAGGGGAAGATTAGGTTTTTTTTAGGGTTTCATCTTCTTTCCTTAAATGCACAATTTAAAACATGATGCTCATAGATGCATAATCAACCCTAAATATAGATTAAATAAAACTGGGGTGTTACAGGTTGGCATCTAGGTAGTGGGCTGCTGCCAGCTGGGCCTGGATGGTGGCAGCCTCCCCAGGTAAAAAATAGGTTTAGTTTTAATCATTTATTTTATTTTAAAAATAAAACATTTTAAAATAGGTTTTTAGACAAACAAAATATTCCAGACAAGTCTAGGGTTTTGATTTGAAATAAAAGATGGAGATATTTAGAAAACAAATATAGGCTTTTAGAAAATAGTTTTAGACCGAACATGCATGCACACATGCAGAAGCTCAAATGCAATGTGGCACGATGACTTGAGCATGCGGTCATGATGATGCACAACAACGAGCAGTTTTCTAGTAGTGGTTTTACCCAGGGTGCTACAATTTGACACCACTAACAATGGATCTCTCCCTCGAGATCTGCCTCATGGTACGGGGAATAAGGCCGATGATCTGAATCTTCTCACTTCATGTAGATCCTCGTGACACCACTAACAAAGATCCTAGCTCCATTTTGAAATCGGTGACACCACCAACAAGGGTTGTGGCTCACTTTCGTCGAGAGAACACTCTGGATAACGAAGGACGAAGGTAAAGGCATCAAAAGATAAGGCCACCTCTAACTTCGGTAAAAGGATAGAAAAAGATACAACATATTCCACTTCGATGTACAAGAGCAAATAGAATGAGTAGTCGGCATGGGGGCCAGTCCATCACGCACCCAAACTTTTACTCCGCACGTGTAGTAGAAAAGCGTGCAACCCATTCTCGAAATTACTCTGACGATCTTGGCAAGCGATGTTCGGACACAAAGAAATGATGTAGGCTCTTCATCGGATCTGACGTAGATCATGTCATCATCTTGGGAACACCGAAGATACAAAGAAAATATTTAGTGAATTTTCGGTCCACTAAAAGGTACAACAAAGGAAGATTCCTTAGGTAGCATGTAGATCATATGTCGAAGCACTATTACAGAGGAAGAAAGCGGAACCCTGAAGGTACGACAGAAACCCAACCACGAGAAATCCTGGACTCGAAGAAAAGATAAGAGGGCAGATTCAAAACACACAGAGATAAGAAAAGAATAGAACATGGGTAAGGAGTAAAAGCAGACCTAATCAGATCTATCCAACCAATTTTAGAAAATAGTTTTGACACTATACATCGACCGTTAGCTAGGTTATTCTACAGACTTGACCAGTAGGGTATCGGAACTGCTGAGCTCTGATACCACTTTGTAACACCCTCGGATCGTCCCTATAAAGGTATAGATATTCCCACCAAACCCGCATAGAAATGATTCAAAGGTGCCCACCAGGAACTTTCATGCGGGTGGAAAACAAAGTAATATAATTACACAATAGTCCATGATGGAACCCATAGACAGATATATACAACATGACTCCATGAGTCAAGAATACAGATATACAGTACAAAGATCCAAATCACCTTGAAAACAATACAAAATCCAACTATGGATACGATGCAAATTGGGCAAACAGCCTAGAAGAATAATCATTGGAGTCCATAACCCTGCCCATGCCAAGCCAAAAGGGTAAACCTGCTAACGACTTCGATCTCAAAGCTGCTTAAACAAAAGAGGTGCTACCAAAGGGCAAAGAAAAAAGAGAGCGGTCAGTACTGAGGCCAGTACACGGAGAGACATAGAATTCGGCGACTCTCGCCTACATAGGTATGTTGTGCTAAAGAGGCAGCGCAACAAGCACTAAACAACCTATAGAGACTCAATATAACCGTCGACTATCAGAGAGAGGTAAGAAAGACCTATTCGTAATGATCCTGACACTATCACCAAACATTCCCATCCTGGTATTTCCCCCTCGAAACCACACGAGGAAGTCATGCCGAGGAAACTCACACAGTTGGCAGTTTTAGTCATTCTTACCATGGTAGTTCTCCAACTTACTAGTATATCAGATACAAGTCAAATTATAACAATAAACTTTAGTTGTAGTTGTCTATGATCGAGATAGTGTGCTCCAAATCGTCCATAACCGCGGACACGGCTTTTTGAAAAGATTTAAATCTACAGGGGTGCACCAAAGTTTCCACATGGACATTGACCCTTGTTTCTAGATAAATTAACATACTTCCATCGGTATGTTGACGTGGCCTAGGACACGACGCTTTCCCAGACCCAAAGCAAGTACATGTGATCCACCTGAAAGAGCTACCCGTACGAGGTATAGCTAATCCTCCTCGTACGGACCCTAAGGTTGCGTGGAGTTGCACGGGAGCAGAGGTCATAGACAAAACATTCCCGTGACAGAGTGATGCACCTACGCAACAGTAATAAATGCTCATAGATCAACAAGTAATAAATATATCATACATGGCATAAGTACGGTAGTAAAGCATAGAGCCTGAACTAGTTTGTGGCCCCCAGAACTGTACTTTGAAATCGGTACTAAGCCGATAGGGGTGCCCAGACACCCGACATGTGGTTATGATGGCTATGTAATATAGCCATCCACACTCACATTTAAACTGGATATTATTCATATATTTGATGAAATATCTCTCTAAACCCTGCCACTAATGCCTAATGATCAAAGGGGTATGCAATCCTTTCTTTCTATTTTTCCCTACGCATATAATAACGTTTGATGATGGGAATCACTATATTAAAGTCAAAGATACGAGATTTCCAACAACTCAAAGATATCTGGAGCCGTCAAGTGGAGGTAGTGCCTTTAACGACCAACTATATGGTGGCAATTTTATTCGGCCGTATAGTTGGCACCGACATCGCCAGGTCAAATAGAACAACTTTCGTGAAGGGACCCCTATATAAAGAGGCTTTGGGCGATCAGAAAAACCCTCTTCTTTTTTATCTCAACTCTCCCTGCCACCAAAAGCCACCACGCCAGAGGAATAGATCTAGATCTAATCTCCAAACCCTTCTCCACCACCATATCCATATTCCACCACTTGTAATAGTAGATCTCATCTCCAATTGGCGACATTGTAAGACTATTTGCTATGAATCTCATGATTTCCATTAGAATGTTTTTGGTTGTTGATTTCATATCTATGTGTGAGTAATTCTCCTTAGGATAAGGGCTTCGGCCTATCCATGTAGCTTTTGTGCATGTTATTTATCATAGATGGTACCATGTATTAGTTTGTATGACATGATGATTATTGTACCCTCTCTTGCCTCAATATAAGGACTTGTCAGGTACCCAAGACCCCAAGGATTGATCCAGGTATAGGGAGTGTGAGTAATGACTGATCTGCAGGTTGGAAACCCCAATGACAGAAGGGGTAGTACGGCTATATGTGAGGGATTTACTTGCGATTAACGGTGACATCACTATGCATATCATTAGATCTCTTTCTTCTATGGATGAGACTAGTAGGTTATTGCTATAAGCGATTACGGAGGCAATAGCAATTATGGATGCACAACCCACATATAATTAGATTGCTCTAACAATTACATGCATAATTTTGTTGGGCCACACAGAGATAAAACAAAACTTTTTCCTTTAACATGGTGATCCCAAGATCTAGCTGAGGTAGAAGGCCGCGAGGATTACCACTAGACGTGTGGTTGTGGATTACTGATGAAGCGCGTCAGTTGATGCAGTGCACTCCTCACGATCGTCCTGGTGCTGATCGTACATCACCTCTACTGGTATCCACACGTAGAAGGAGGAGCACCGGCGGCGAACTGCTAAGTTTGATACAACGGCTGGACTGCTATGGAGCGAGGGTTTCCAACGCATGGAATGAACTAACTGATCAACCCTCCTGGGTTTCTGCACCCCACTATATATATGGAGTGATCATGGGCTCCACTTACTCGTGGCCCATTCACTAAAGCTCATATAATATTAGTTACTGTGAGTCTGACTCACAAACTCAGTCCAAAATTCGGCTCGGGTCCAACCAAACCAGATTTCCGGTTCAGATCCAATCCGAACTTGCTCCCGCTCTTAAGTGTGTGACCCCGCAGGCTCATGGAAACTTGGAAACGATTGGAGTCCGACTATCAATCGATCAGTTGGTAGTGGCTCCTAGTAGAACGTGCTCACTCCCAAGTACCAAAGAGTCATGACGACTTGCCTTTCCAATGCGACTTACGTCTGAGTCCCTTTTGCCTCATGATATACCTTGTCAGACTATAGGCTAATATTTGTCATCCCTTAAATAGTCTGAATCTCTTCTCGATACGAGATAAGTGATTCATCATACTAACTCTTAGTCGATCGCCTCGCTTAACACTCAACCGAGTCGTGCATGGCCATGCTTTTTGAATCATATCATCCGAGAGGGCCCATAGAATATCTCTACAAGTGGAGGGGCAAAATCCCATCTTGGTTATTCACATCACGTAACTTAATTCTTAGTCGACCTGAACTCTTCCTTTATTACTAACCAGTTACGGATCAGCAATTGACAGAACCTAAGTCGGTGATCCTCGACTCGGACTTTGCAACAACCTCAGGTCTAAGGATTACATTGATTGAGATATACAAATGACAACTTGTTCGTTGTACCTCGATATGGGTCAATACGACTCGCTAAACTCTTTAGCCAAATATGTGTAAGTCGGACTAGCATCTCCATACCCATGACAAGTGGAACCGAGTCATCTACCGACTTTCACGTTGGTCTAAGTTGTGTGTCCAGCACAACCTCGATGACCAAGGATATTTAGTACAAACAACATGAATATATAGTTCCACAACCGAATCACATATTCAATGATATACATCATAAGTCTATACAAGGACAACATGAATACAATGGGAAATATCAACATACGTGATTGTCTCTAGGGCATATTCCCAGCAACTTTATTATTATCTTTTATTCCCATCATATGTTTTGCACAACTACTGGTGAAACCGAAAGCCCTAGGCCCTCTCTCTCCATCATCGACAACAACAAAAGATCACAAACTCTTGGTCCGGTAGAACGCAAAAGTAATTCTAAAACTCCCAAAGGTCCGTTAAAGTAACCTTACTATGCTTTCCGCTTCCCGAGGATTCGATAACCTAGGTCTACTAGGGAAAAAGAGCTATACTACATCCGTAATCAGGTATCAACCCTTTTTCTAGTGCTATTAACAGGAAAGCAATAGCTACCCTGGTGAGCTTAGTAGGAAGATTGCTAGTTTTAATTCTTGTTTTTAATTTTGTTAGTTTGCTTTCAGTCTTTATTTGAAAAACCAAAAAAAATAGTTAGTCTTTAAATTCTTGTTTTTACTATCATTAAGTATTTTTATAAGAAAATCAAAAAACATAAGAAATATGGCTAAAAAGAAGCTTGGGGAGTTTGCAACTCCCAACAAAGATATTTGCATACTCCTATTACACAGCTAGCAATTACTGCTGAAGATTATGAAACTAAGCCCCACTATTTAAGTTTGGTTCAACAAAATCAATTTGGAGGCTTTGCTGTTGAGGATGTGGGTATGCACTTAAATACTTTCACTAAAATATGTGATATGATGCGCATTAAAGATGTTGACCCCGATGCGACCAAGTTGCGCTTATTTCCTTTCTCTCTTAGAGGAAGATCAAAAGAATGGTTGCTATCTTTGACTAGAAATACTATTTCATCGTGGGTGGAATGTACTTCTTTATTTATGACTAAATTCTTTCCACCTGCAAAGACTATGGAACTAAGATCTAATATTACTGATTTTAGATAGGAAGAGCGCAAGCCACTAGCGCTTGCATGGGAGAGGATGAAAGAATGCATGAAAAACTGTCCCAGCCATGGGATGGAAGATTGGTTAATTCTCCAATTAATTTATAATGCTCTTAACCCTGTATCTAAGTCTATGCTTGATACTGAAGTTGGAGGAATATTTATGGGTAAACAAATTACCGAAGCAAAGAAGCTGCTAGACAATATGCAAGACAACCATGTCATATGGCATGTGGAAAGATCAAACACAAAGCAGGTGAACTCCGTCACACCACAAGAAAATGAAGAACTCAATGCTAAGTTGGATGAGCTCATATTAGCTGTCAAAGGTAAGTATACCAAGGTAAGAGCTATCTAGAATCAACTATTGAAGAGATAGACGTCATTGCTCATAATGATTATAACCCTTCTTGGAAGAAGAATTATACTCCAAATTTTTAGAAACACTATTCTAGTCCTGCAGGTAAGTCTAATAATAATATGGTATCAAGTAATGGTAGTCTCCAAGAAACTCTTAAGTCTTTTATGGATTCGCAAAATGATCAAAATAATATCCTAGTTAAAATAACGGAGAACCATGATGCTATGCTTGGTAAATTATCTAACCAAGCTGTAAGTTTGAGGAATGATTTGCAGGCCCTCCAGGAAAGAACAAGGATTGTTGAGGTACAGCTAGGTAAGATAACCTAGAGTCAAACTCTCATTCTAGATAAATTTGTAGGTAAAGCTGATGCCAATCCAGTTGAAAACCTCAAGATGATAAGAATCCAAAGGGAGGAGCCCGAAGAACTTGACTATAGCAATGCTCCTTCACCAAATTACACCATTGAAGATCTTGTAAAAAGGATCAATACCAAGATTCCGATAAGTGAAGGAAATGTGGAAGCCATGTATCAACACTTTGTTAATCAGGTAGCAATAAAGGTACGTGAGCTTGAGGAAGAATATAAGAAAATTGCTGAAAAATTACCTGTTAAGCTTGTTGATATATTTGAGCCTACTATTAAGATTAAAATTGGGACTAATGAAATAGCTGCACTTTGTGATTTAGGTGCAAGTGTTTCAACAATTCCAATGAGTCTTTTTAATAAGTTAAATCTTGGCTCTTTTGAAATCACCGAGTTAAAACTACATCTATTAGATTCTACCTACAAACAAGCAGTATGAATTAAAGAGAATACTTTAGTATACATTAAAGGTTGTCCTGCTCTTATCGATTTTGTTATTGTTGACATGCCTGAAGATGCTACTGCTCCTATCATATTAGGCCGGCCATTCTTAAGAACTATTAAGGCTTTGATTAATCTATGAAGGGAATGTGAAGCTTCAATTGACTTTGTAGGATCCTTTTGTTATTCATTTTCCTAGGAAGAAGAAAACCGAGGATGATGATAAGGAGGCCATCACATTAAAGGCCAACTATTTTGGAGTGGGTGTTCCACTCATCTGGCCTAAGTGAGCAACATCAAGGTCAAGCTATTGACCATAAAAGAGCGCCACATGGGCGGCAACCCATGTTAAATAAAGGTTTGAGTAAACTTTTTATGTTTAAGTTTAAGTTTCATGTTGAATAAAGAGTGCTAGAAAATTTCAGTTGAGAAGGAGAGATTCAATGGTACTAAAATTTCTGTTTTATACATGGTAATGTTGGTCGACAATTTATTCTGTCATTTTTTTTGTCAAAACATGGTGTTTCACTAAGTTTTAGTTTAAAAAGTAATTCTTGAAGAAATAGAATTTTTTTGACGACTACAGTACCTTTAACGACCAAGTTTACAGCGGGAATTAAAATTCTAGTCATATAGTTCTGGTCGTATAGATATTTGAGCCATCAACAAATTTTATTCTCCGGATACAGAAGGTTTAACAATCAACTGTACGGCAGGACCATTTTGGTTCGGCCGTATAGTTGCACCCATATAGATAGAGTCGCTAGGAAAGAAACCCTAATTTTTGCCGTCGGACCAAATATACAGCAGGAACAAAATGTTCTGTCCGCATAGTTGTGACCGTATAGTTGCATCCCACCACTTAAACGCACAGAAAGGTACCGAAAACACCAAAACATCAATTATTTTTCTCTCTTCTACCTCCAAACTCTCTCAAAACCTTAAGGGATATTCATCTCTACTCAATTTCGTTCATTTTTCTCGCACGCAAGTGATCTATGATATGTTTCTTCTCCGATCCTACAATTTATTTTTGCAAATTCATCTCTGATCTATTGTCATTATCAATCTAGGGTGAGATTTATTTAGAACCAATTGCCATGTTTCTCTTGCCTAGATTATTATTTTGAGGAGAATCTTTCGTGTGCTATGATGAGGAATATTCTATGCTTATTATTGTTGGATCAAAAAATTATTTTTGTATTTCTTATTTATTTTTAGAAGATGAACACAAGGATCCAAACGCGTGCTCATGCTGTTGTGAGTTCTTTTCAGGCTGCCACTACCACTGCAGCTCGGGACTGCATGGGGACACGGTTCAGGAATGAGCTCCAATGTGATCGCTTCAACAAGATCAAGAACTAAGAAGTGAAGGCAACCAAGTGGGATTGTCCCGTTATATTGAAACAACTCGGTATTTCTAATGACTTTAATTTTCTTTACAATAGAGTTGTCATGCAAAACTTTGTATTCCATGATGTGCCTACTTATCGTCGGTTAACTATTGAATTCTTAAGTTCTTTGACAAACACCGTTAAAAGATGGAATGGAGAGGACATGATTTCTTTCCAACTTATGAACAAAAATTATACATTAGCACTTGATGAATGGTGCAATTGCCTTAGTTTAACAAACAATGATGCTGATGCTTTACATGCATCTTTTACTTGCATTGACCCTTCCCCAGACCAATATTATAATAGAATGAGTTTCACTTCTAGAGTCAACAAGGGGAAGAATATCCATCATCCTGCTATTCGCTATTTGTTCTATGTTATTGCTAACACCTTGCAGGCACGCAATGAGTTTACAAGACTCAATGAGGAGGACATCTTAGTCCTTGCAAAAGCTACTTTCAGCAACAACTTGGCACTCAACTTGGCGAAGTTCTTGTATGCTACCTAGAGCACTAGTCTTCCCAAAGCCAAGGACGAATTACAAGTGGAGGCGTCATCACCGTGCTTGCCATTGCCCTAGGCATGGACCTAGGTGAGTTGCAACTATTGCTAGTTGAGTGATGTTATGGTTTCTATACTTTGAAATCTTGTGGAATGATCACTAGGAGAGGTGGTGGTTTTTACTTGCATATTGCAGGAGTTGGGCGTGTCTACCCCGCTCCTTTGCCTAATGATGTCTTCTCTATAGAGGAGGGATGTTTGCTATATGATGTGCATGTTAAACAACATCAACCCGAGGAGGAGATTCCGGATGAGGATCAGGACCAAGAAGAGGAGCAAGAAGTTCCTTATCAAGAGGAGCAGCCACCGAACCAGTATGCTACATATCATGACTTCCAAGAACTTGGAGGGACTATGGACGGGATGCATAATATCACCCTGAACCTCCAAGAAACAACAAGTAACCTATCAAATCCATTTGCGGACTAGAGTTACAAATTTTTCCTGCCACCTCAGTGATTGAAGGTATTGCAAAAGCCTAAGCTTGGGGAAGTTTTCTATTTATTTTTATTTGGGGTTCATTTTCTTAATTTTATTTTCAGGTTATGCTTTTTATTTTAGTCTATAAGCACTCATGTTGGTTTCCCCAACACTTTATCTTTAGTTATTTCATTTTGTTTGAGATTTTCAAGCGAGCTTTGCCGCCAATTTTCCATTCTTCAATTCCCTCTCTCAAAAACAACAAAAAGATTTCTCCATTTATCTTTTTTCCTTGTTTCTTTTATTTTCTCCTCGAGGTTCTCATGTATTTGAAGAAGGGTGATCGACTTCGAGTTTCCAAGAACTAAATCAAATGGGAAGAGAGAAGTGGAACCAAACATGATAGGTATGCCTTATTGTAACATCCCAAAAATATTAAACTAGAATCATCAAACTCTAATCACCAAATTTAGGGTTAACAAAAAAATTTCCAATTAAAATATGAAAGCATTAATATGTGTATGTATTAAAATGTGGATTCTTTTGAATTGCCATGATTATGTGTTTCTTTGCTTGTAAAATGATTCTTAGGTGAAATAAACATCATCTAAACAATTCCCAAAGTTTTCCCAAAAACAAACAAATCAAAATCATCAACTTAAGTCAATGGTCACTTTTGCCAATTTAACTACCATGCCTACTTTGGCTATCTCTAACTTTCAGAACTTAACAGAAACTTATTTGGATCTTTGCACCCCTTGATAGTACTCATAACAAAGTATCAAGGCCCACCTTGTGATCATCCAGAAACATTCAAATGCATAGTTTAAATGATAGTTTAAAATTGAATCTATTTCATATGGGAAGATCCCACTTCTTCAAAAAAACCTCAAACCAACTCAACTTTCAAAACCCAAGAATCTACAGACTCACCAGCACATGCCTAGCACACCCACCAAAAATCTTTTCAAAATTCAAAAGTTGAATTCATGCGGCCATTTCATCAAACACCTTGCAGATACAAATCAAACAAAATCAAAACACTATAGTGTGCAGTGATTCTGGCCTAACTTGTCCCCTCTCTGGACACCACTAGCCTTGGTAGATCATCTAACAACCTTAACTAATCACTAGCCCCACTGTAAGCTTGCCAATATCATCAATGGTGAACAGGCCGAGAGCACCCATGTCACCCTAGTGTGGACAGCAGGCTAGAGGAAGAACTAGCCGTGCCAACCTTGTCTGGGAGGTAGCCCATGCCTCACCGCCCCTCTCGACTAGCCCTGCCTCGTAGAAAGCAACCAGAACTGCCAGGAACACCGCGCCTGTGCCGCTGTCGACCATGCCGACGTGCACCGCAGAGCACGCACCGTTCCCACGCAACCCGACCACCTCAAGCCCTCGCCGCCCGCCAGCATGCTCCCTACCGTCCCAGGAGACTGCTAGACATGCCCATTTCACCGCCGTGCCCCATAGCCATCGCTCGCCGTCGAAGACGCTGCCTCTGCCTCGCAGAGCATCGTGCGTTCCCGACCATTTGCCACCTCCCCTACACGCGCATTAAAAACCTAGATCATCGCCAGGAGACCACCGAACGATCGCCACCCTCGGCCATGCCTCTATCTGCCCGTAGCCATGTCGCCACCGTCGTTTGCCCATCCCGTTCAGTCTCGCCGTCGAGCCTATAAAAGGAGGCCACCCCAACCAAATTGAGCACACCATCTCACTCCCCTCACCTCACTGATCGTTCCACCCCATTCCCGGAGAAGGCGAGCAGCGCATCGCCGGAATTGCGCCGGAGCAGGCCGCCTCTGGAGAAGAAGGGAGCCGTCGATTTTGTCCACCCCAGGAGGAGCTGCCGGTACCAGGAGGTTTGCCGTCGTCGACTTTGTCGTTCGCCCGCATCGCCGACCCTCTCCTGAGCCCCGGTGAGCCCCCGACGACCCCCACCTGCCGCGTTAGGTTTCTGTCTCGCCGGCGCCGCCCGACGTGGACGATGAGTAGCAGCCGTTCGATTAGACTTAGATCATGCGGATGAGATTTCCCCGTACCGCTTCGCGTTTAAAGGGTCACTGACTAGTAGACCCCCCTGTCTGTTGCGCCCCGTGCCGCGGAGTGACACTGGGCCGGCCCAATAACTGTTCCCGTGCAGCCCAGTCGTTTGAATTTAACTTTTTCCATTTTAATTCAAACATAGTTCTGTACCCAGTTTCAAAAATCAACCCAGATCGATTCAGTGAACCAAATTGAATGAAACCAATTTTGTTAGAAAGATATTGAAATGCTTAATCCAAGCCCGTTGGATTCAAATCATTTGAATCGATATATCAACTTTGGTAAAAATAACAAGGCAGAAGCTTTTCTGCATTCAAACATTTTTCAAATTTAAACCATAATAGCTTTTGAGTTGATTCCAGCTCTCAAAAATCACATTTGATCATACCTTTCAGAATATATAAAAACATATGGGTTTACTTACAGAAATAATGTTCAAGTAATAAAAGAATGCCACATAGGCATTTCTAGTCATTTATTTGTATTTCAAATAAAAGGTTAAATCTTATTAAATTGTGACACCACTTTAAATTACATTCCCATGTACTGAAATATGTGGTGATGACATGTGTCAACATGATACCATGTTTGGTTTGGAGAATATTAAATCTTAAGTAGTTTTTTCAATGAGTAGAAATTACTTTTCTAAAAATAAATAAATAATGCAAGTGCTTTAATCTTGAATGTTAGTGATGATGCTAGATCATCTACAGAACCCTTGTGTGTGATGATTGGGAGTAGTTAAGTATTGTTTGGTGATTGTGTACCTCGTATTTATTCATAGACGCTAGTACCGACCAAGAATACAAGGAGGAAGAAGGATACTACGAAGAAGAAGCTGAGAAGAACTTCAACCACTACTCTGCACAAGGCAAGCTAACACTTGCAAGATACTCTACTTTAGCAAGCATAATACTACTAGTTGATTGAGGAAGCCAATACTTGCAAGCTATTAACTTAGCAAGCTTATACTGATACTGATGTAAGCCTTACTAATCAAGTTGGCCTATGCAAGCTAATACTTGCTTGTTACCATGCCAACTATATGCCTTAAGCATATGTGATCATACCCACTTGATAACCCAATCCTAGTTTTACTTGCAAGCTTCTATTTTATTTCTTTATCAAAGCTATTACTTAGAGTCTACTTAATTGATTTGTAGATTCTAGGAGGATAATTGAAGGTTGCATAAAGAGCATTAAATTTGGCCTAAGCTAGATAATCTTGATGTCATCCTAAGGCATGAGATGGAACTTAGTTAAACTCCACTAGTTTACCACCCCTCATTAGTACTCACTCCCATTTTTAGATGCTAGTGCTAAGCATAAAACTTGATCAACTTTAGATGGGAATAGTTGGTGAAAATGGTTATGAAAACCTTGGAATGATGGATCATTCTATTGAGATGTTTTGACATGTGTTTCCGAACACCATGATGATTTTGGTGATAAAAACATTGAGGCATGAGCCTTAGCCCTTTATAAAACTGATGGTTGTCTGGATGCGATACCATTCCAATTTTACCGTACAACCACTATACCCGAGAATTGGGTATGGCTTGACTAGAAACTTATATACCTTAGTATTGGTTCCCTCACGGCCAAGGTCTGAGCTGAGGCTACCTTGTGAAGATTGTCCACCTGTGCAGTACCCAAGATGACAGTTGGTCATGGTTGGGAGGCCAAACTCACAGGAGAGGTGCCTATACTAGGGCGCGTAATCGAAAGGTTAGGATTGATTATCCGCATACTGAGTATGGTGAATTCAGGATTTGTTCCTGACGGATGTATCAACTGTTGTGGTGAAAGTGTACAATCTCTGCAGAGTGTCAAACTATTCGAATAGCCGCGTCCGTGGTTATGGACAGTCCGAGTGGCCATATTGTTCCCTCGTCAGATATTTTCAAAATGACTTGTGAAATGGATTGAGATTTTGACTTGACCACAATGGAGTTGTGATATGAAATTCAAGTTCCCACTTAGGTGTTATAAATTTTCAACTAGATTTTCTTGCTTCTGAACTTAGTAGAGGTAAATCTGGCTTTTTGCAAAACAACCCTAGAGCTTAGTGTCCTACTACAAAACCCCCCTTCATTTGTTAGTATTAGTTTGTGAGTACTTAAAGAGTACTCATGGCTTTGTCCCTGGCTATTCCCGTGGCTAGACTATGACGAGGAGTACTAGGAGGATGGAACCCAGGAAGGTTACGACAACTAGGATCATCTCCCATCGTCAGCATTGCCTGTGACGCCGAAGATGGAGCTTCGCCTACACTACCTTTATTATTATGTTATTCCGCTGCTTGAGTTGTATTAAGAACTGGATCATTAGATCCCTATTTGTGTAAGACCTTATATATGGTTTGTAATGGATGATGTACTGTGGTATCCAAATCTGTTATGTCTCACAAAAATGGTAATCCTGGGATTGTGATGTATGGCATAATAGCCATCTGGGATTAAAAATCCGGGTGTTGACAAGTTGGTATCAGAGCCATCCTGACCATAGGAGACCCTAGTTAGACTGGACGTTTGAATCAAAAACTTAGTTTCAAAACCAAAGGAAGCAAATATTTACAAAAACTTATTCCCATTCTTATCACCTTGATTCTTTCATAAAAATTCATGTTCCTAAAAAACTCTTGCAAAATACATAAAATTTGACACACTTGATTACTCTACTAACTTACTCATCCTATATTCTTATAGATGGACGTGAAGTACAGCAAATTTTATTAGTTGGGGAATGGAGGAGACCTTATCTTTGAGCGGGATTTGGACCAGCTTTCGGAACTTCTGGAGCGTCCGCACCCCAAGTTCTTCAGAGCTCAGCTCAATGATCAAGGAGGAGAAGATCTGCAGTGGCTAATTGTTGCAAGTCTCCGAGGTAAGATTGAACCTCCCACTGCCGACCGAGGGAAATCAGTTCACCTAAAGAGAGAACAACTGGCTCGATGGACTTGCCAGGGCCATGCAGGAAGCTCTTGCCCGTCTGTGTGGGCAGAGTATCAACCAGATCAAGGGTACCCTCTTTGAGTTTTGTCCAAGGCGTGATGCTAATGGACAGCCACTGGAAGCCCCATACCACCCCGAGCTGAACACTCAGTTGGACCACCTTAGCTTCATGATGTATGATCGTCAGCAGGAGTTGGACAATTGTCGTGACTACTCCAACCACAAGTCCTCCATCATCAAGATGAAGGATCAGACCATCACCATGCTAGCGAAGGATCGCAAGTCTTGTCGCCGTCAGCTCGACAAGAAGGAGCGCATCATTACCCGTCTTCGCCACCGTATCTCGGATTTGGAGGAGACCATCCATGAGAGGGATATGCAGTTGGAGGAAAGGGAGAATGCCGGAGAAGATCTTCGTGGAGACCCCTACTCCTGTCTGAGCGATGATGATGATTTTCTGGAGGACCAGGCTATGGACTTCTTCACCGATGAGGATGATTTCGCCTTCATCAATGATGATGAGGATGATGAGGATGACGACTACACCGACTCCGAGGAGTAGTAGCACTTGATCACTAGCGTAGTGAGTAGTATTCGGTCCCACTGTATCGTAGTTTCCAGAATGGTTCTTAAAACCATCTGCTTTTCTTGCTTTGTGATGTGTGTTTGTATGGTGTGCTATGAATGAATGAATGAAAAGCAAGTTGCTAAAAAAATCAGAGTCAAACTTTAAAAACTTTTCAAAGTCCCGGAACCTTAGAAATTTCCCTCTTTTCTCATGATCTATCTCAATCTTCAGATGCCACACGGAGGAAGTGGTTCATCCCCGGACCCGATGTTGCAGATCTTGCAAATGTTGGTTTCTGACCACGAAGATGAAAGAGCCGAACGTCAAGCCAACCTAGCCACCCTTCAGCAGATAGCTCAGCTAGCCCACAACAACCAAGGCCACGGAAACCAAGACAACCATGGATCTAAGCTCAAGAATTTCCAGAACACCAACCCACCTGTTTTCACTAAATCAGAGGAGCCCCTAGACACCGATGATTGGCTTCAAACCATGGAAAACAACCTAGAAGTAGCAGGAGTGGAAGCTAACGACAAAGTTCTGTTCGCCACCCACTATCTAGCCGGAGATGCCAGAGCATGGTGGAACAGCGTTCGTGCAATGACCGAAGGACAAATGATGACCTGGGAGGAATTCAAGGTCAAGTTCAGCAGAACCCATGTGCCACCAGGTTTGATCAAGAGAATGATAGATGAGTTCATAGAACTGAAGCAAGGAAGGATGACCGTAGTGGAATACTGTGACAAATTCTTGTCATTAGCTAGGTATGCCCCGGATGAGATCGACACCGAAGCCAAGAAGAAGGAGATATTCTTAAATGGTCTGCACGATGAGATGCAGACAGTGTTAGTCAATATCCCCTTTGCTGATATTGAAGCCCTGGTTGACTCTGCCATCCAGATGGAAGGAAATATCAACCAAGCTAATGAAAACTGCAAGCATCGCATGATGCATCAACCAGGAACCCATCAGACCCCAAAGTATCACCTTAACCCATCTCCAGGATTTGACCCGAGAACCAACAGACCCCCGATGAACCGTCCGACCTATCCTAACCGTGGAAACCCAAGGCCCGGAGGATCACAACAACCCCGACAACTCTAACAATTTCAACCGTGCACCACCCAAGTTCAACAACAAAAATGCTACTTCCAATACCAACACTGCCCCGAGGACTGGAAGCAATGTTGTGCCTGTTGTAGCAAAGGACAAGTCGCAAGTGACTTGTTATGACTGTGGAAATAAGGGTCACTACTCCAACGAGTGCTCCAACAGGAAGAATGCCGCAGCCCCCACTACCAATGCCCCAGCTCAGCAGCAGTGTCATGTTCAGCCCGGAAGGAGGTTTGCCCCAGGGAATTCACTCAATCGCAATGCCGTCTTTTTCTCATGCATGCTGAAGAAGCTCAGGAAGCGCCAAACGTCGTGCTGGGTATGTTTTCTGTTAATTCAGTACTTGCTAGAGTGTTGTTTGATTCGGGTGCATCGCATTCATTTGTCACCGAAGAATTTGCCTGCACTAGTAAGATTCAACCAACAAAACTGAAGCATGTTATGATTTTTCAAATCCCCGGTTCAACCACCAAGGCTAGGCAAATTTGCAAAGCCGTCCCTATCCGAATCCATGGCATATATTTTTATGCTAATCTGATAGTACTCGAAACTAAAGGTTTGGAAGTAGTACTAGGAATGGATTGGATGTCCAAACATAAAGGATTAATTGAGTGTGCCAAGAAAGCCATAACCATGACCAGTACAGTCGGAATATCAGTCGACCATATATCTGAAACCTTCGCTCGTCAATTCAAGTGCAACAAGAGTACAACCTACCATTGACCAAGTCCGGCTAGTCTTTGAATACCCCGATGTACTTCCAGATGTTTTTCCCGGTATGCCCCCAGATCGGGATATCGAGTTTATCATTGAACTAATCCCCGGAACAGGACCCATAGCCCCAAGACCATATAGTATGAACCCGTCGGAACTAGCATAACTGAAGAAGCAACTGGATTCCATGCTGGAAATTGGATTAATTCAACCAAGTGCGTCACCATGGAGATCACATGTCTTGTTCGTGGACAAGAAAGATGGAGGTAACCGTTTGTGTACGGATTATCAGTTGACCGGTGCCAAAGTGTTTTCTAAGATTGATCTTAGAACAGGCTATCATCAACTCAAGATTCACGCAGAGTATATTCCAAAGACTGCCTTTACCACCAGATATGGATTAAACGAGTATACTGTCATGTCTTTTGGATTAATCAATGCCCCCGCTTATTTCATGAATCTCATGAATAAGATTTTTATGGACTAACTGGATAAGTTTGTCGTTGTTTTCATCGATGACATACTGATTTATTCCAAATCAGAAGAAGAACATGAGGTACACCTAAGGAACATTCTTGGAACCCTTAGAGAGCATCAGTTGTATGCCAAGCTTAGCAAATGTGAATTCTAGTTACAGGAGGTAGGATTCCTCGGCCACATTGTCTCAGCCGGAGGAATTGCTGTTGACCCTGCAAAAGTGAAAGATGTCGAAGATTGGCAAGCCCCAACCACCCAAACCCAAGTTCGTGCCTTTCTCGGATTGGCAGGATATTACCGCAAGTTCGTAGAAGGATTCTCGAGTATCGCCAGACCCATGACCCAATTGCTGAAGAAAGACAAGAAGTTTGAATGGACCGACAAATGTGAAGCGAGTTTTCAAGAACTCAAGAGAAGATTGATTTCAGCCCCAATCTTAATCATGCTGGATATCACGAAGCCCTTTGACGTGTATTGTGACGCATCCAAGATCGGTCTCGGATGTGTGCTAATGCAAGAAGCCAAAGTTATATCTTATCTATCTCGACAACTGAAACAACATGAGCAAAATTACCCAACCCATGACCTCGAACTCGTAGCCGTAGTTCTAGCCCTGAAGACATGGAGGCACTACCTGATGGGAAACCGTTGGGAGATATATTCGGATCACAAGAGCCTGAAGTATATATTCACTCAGAAGGAGCTAAATATGAGACAGAGAAGATGGATTGAGCTAATCAAGGATTACGATCTGGACATTCACTATCACCCTGGTAAAGCCAACGTGGTAGCAGATTCCCTTAGCAGATTGCTGTGCCGCTTGAACTCCATGATATTGAAGGAGCAACCATGGTTGCACAAAGAGATGGAAGATTTTTGAATGGAATTAGTGAGTGAAGGATTTTTGTCTAGCATAGAACTTCAACCCACTTTGATCAGCCAGATCAAAGAGGCGCAGAAAGGAAATGCTAGTATCGACGGAATCAAGCGTCGTATTGGTACAGGCAAAGTACCCGGATTCACCGAAGACGAAGAAGGAGTTATGTGGTACAAAGGACGCCTTTGTGTACCAGTAGATTCTTAGTTGAAAGAAGTTATTTTGAGGGAAGCTCATGATACTCTTTATTCTATCCACCCCGGAGGAACTAAGATGTATCAAGATTTGAAAGAGCAATTTTGGTGGCATAAGATGAAGAGAGAAATCGGGAGCTATATCGCTAAGTGTGATATATGTCAGAGAGTCAAGGCAGGACATCAAAGACCCGCTGGATTGTTGCAACCATTGCAAATTCCGGAATGGAAATGGGATTCCGTTGGAATGGACTTTATCACCGGATTGCCTACTTCTAGTAGGGGAAATGACTCTATTTGGGTCATAGTGGACTGATTGTCCAAAGTCTCCCATTTCTTACCCGTCAAGACCACATATCAGAGTTCGAAGCTAGCGGAGTTATACATCGCTAGAATCGTCAGTTTGCACGGAGTACCAAGAACATCGTATCGGATCGAGGAACTCAGTTTACCTCGAGATTATGGAAGAAAGTCCAAGAAGGTTTAGGAACCCGCCTAGATTTCAGCACCGCCTATCACCCGCAGACCGACGGAAAAACGGAGCGAGTAAATCAAATACTCAAAGATATGTTGAGAGCATGTGTGTTGGAATATGGATCTAAGTGGGGAGACTGTCTGCCATTTGCAGAATTTTCATACAACAATAGTTATCAAGCTAGTTTGCAAATGGCCCCATTTGAATTCATGTATGGAAGGAAGTGTCGCACCCCTTTGAACTGGTCGGAAGTAGGAGAGACTCAGATTTTCGGACCCGATATCCTACGAGAAGCATAAGAGAAGGTTCATAAGATTCGTGAGCACCTCAAGATAGCCCAGTCCAGACAAAAGAGTTACGCCGACAAGAGACGTCGAGACCTCGCCTTCAACATAGGAGATTTTGTGTATCTAAAAGTGTCGCCATTGAAGGGAATGCAGCGTTTCCAGCTGAAAGGAAAGTTAGCCCCCAGATATATCGGCCCCTTCAACATTCTGATCCATCGAGGAGAAGTTTCGTATCAATTGGAACTACCCGAAGAGATGTCAGCCGTGCACAATGTTTTCCATATCCCATTACTTTGCAAGTGTCTCGAAGTCCCGGAGAAGACTGAAGTGTTCAAGAATATTGATCACCGGACCATAGAAATCAATGATGACCTGACCTATCCCGAAGTACCCATCCGTATTTTGGAAGAAGCTTTCAGAACTACCAGAACCCGAAGCATCAAGTTTCTCAATATTCAGTGGAGCAACCACACAGAAGAGGAAGCTACCTGGGAGTGCGAATATCACATCAGGACGGAGTTTCCCGATCTCTTCAAATCCTAGGTAATCTTTCGTCCTTTTTCAAATCTCGGGACAAGATTTTGTTTAAGGAGGGAAGGTTTGTAACATCCCAAAGATATTAAACTAGAATCATCAAACTCTAATCACCAAATTTAGGGTTAACAAAAACTTTTCCAATTAAAATATGAAAGCATTCATATGTGTACGTATTAAAATGTGGATTTTTTTGAATTGTCATGATTATGTGTTTCTTTGCTTGTAAAATGATTCTTAGGTGAAATAAACATCATCTAAACAATTCCCAAAGTTTTCCCAAAGACAAACAAATCAAAACCATCAACTTAAGTGAATGGTAACTTTTGCCAATTTAACTCCCATGCCTAATTTGGCTATCTCTAACATTCAGAACTTAACAGAAACTTATTTGGATCTTTGCACCCCTTGATAGTACTCATAACAAAGTATCAAGGCCCACCTTGTGATCATCCAGAAACATTCAAGTGCATAGTTTAAATGACAGTTTAAAATTGAATCTATTTCATATGGGAAGATCCCACTTTTTCAAAAACCCCTCAAACCAACTCAACTTTAAAAACCCAAGCATCTACAGACTCACCAGCACATGCCTAGCACACCCACCAAAAATATTTTCAAAATTCAAAACTTGAATTCATGCGGCCATTTCATCAAACACCTTGCAGATACAAATCAAACAAAATCAAAACACTATAGTGTGCAGTGATTCTGGCCTAACTTGTCCCCTCTTTGGACACCACTAGCCTTGGTAGATCATCTAACAACCTTAACTAATCACTAGCCCCACTGTAAGATTGCCAATATCATCAACGGTGATCAGGCCGAGAGCACCCATGTCACCCTAGTGTGGACAGCAGGCTAGAGGAAGAACTAGCCGTGCCAACCTTGTCTAGGAGGTAGCCCATGCCTCACCGCCCCCTCTCGACCAGCCCTGCCTCATAGAAAGCAACCAGAACCTCCAGGAACGCCGCGCTCATGCCGCTATCGACCATGCTGATGTGTACCGCAAAGCACACACCATTCCCACGCAACCCGACCACCTCGAGCCCTCGCCGCCCGCCAGCATGCTCCCCACCGTCCCAGGAGACCGCCAGACATGCCCATTTCACCGCCCGTGCCCCGTAGCCACCGCTCGCCGTCGAAGACGCCGCCTCTGCCTCGCAGAGCATCGTGCGTTCCCGACCATTTGCCACCTCCCCTACACGCGCATTAAAACCACCGAACGATCACCACCCTCGGCCATGCCTCTAGTTGCCCATAGCCGTGTCACCACCGTCGTCTGCCCATCCCATTCGGTCTCGCCATCAAGCCTATAAAAGGAGGCCACCTCCAGCCGAATTGAGCACACCATCTCACTCCCCTCACCTCACTGATCATTCCACCCCATTATCGGAGCAAGGCGAGCAGCGCATCGCCGGAATTGCGCCGGAGCAGGCTGCCTCTAGAGAAGAAGGGTGTCATTGATTTCGTCCACCCCAAGAGGAGCTGCCGGTACCAGGAGTTTCGCCGTCGTCGACTTTGTTGTTCGCCCGCATCGCCGACCCCTGCCTTAGCCCCGGTGAGCCCCCGACGACCCCCACCTGCCGATGAGTAGCAGTCGTTCGATTAGACATGGATCGTGCAGATGAGATTGCCTTGTACCGCTTCGCGTTTAAAGAGTCACTGACCAGTAGACCCCCTTGTCAGTTGCGCCCCGCGCCACGGAGGGACACTGGGCCGGCCCAATAACAGTTCCCGCGCAGCCCAGTCGTTTGAATTTAACTTTTTCCATTTTAATTCAAACATAGTTCTGTACCCAGTTTCAAAAATCAACCCAGCTCGATTCAGTGAACCAAATTGAATGAAACAAATTTTGTTAGAAAGATATTGAAATGCTTAATCCAAGCCCGTTGGATTCAGACCATTTGAATCTATAGATCAACCTTGGTAAAAATAACAAGGCATAAGCTTTTCTGCATTCAAACATTTTTCAAATTTAAACCATAATAGCTTTTGAGTTGATTCCAACTCTCAAAAATCACATTTGATCATACCTTTCAGAATATATAAAAACGTATGGGTTTACTTACAGAAATAATGTTCAAGTAATAAAAGAATGCCACATAGGCATTTCTAGTCATTTATTTGTATTTGAAATAAAAGGTTAAATCTTATTAAATTGCGACACCACTTTAAATTACATTCCCATGAACTAAAATATGTGGTGATGACATGTGTCAACATGATCCCATGTTTGGTTTGGAGAATATTCTACCTTAAGTAGTTTTTTCAATAAGTAAAATTACTTTTCTAAAAATAAATAAATAATGCAAGTGCTTTAATCTTGAATGTTAGTGATAATTCTAGATCATCTATAGAACCCTTGTGTGTGATGATTGAGAGTAGTTAAGTATTGTTTGGTGATTGTGTACCTCGTATTTATTCATAAACGCTAGTACCGACCAAGGATACGAGGAGGAATAAGGATACTACGAAGAAGAAGCCGAGGAGAACTTCAACCACTGCTCTGCACAATGCAAGCTAACACTTGCAAGATACTCTACTTTAGCAAGCCTAATACTACTAGTTGATTAAGCAAGCCAATACTTGCAAGCTATTAACTTAGCAAGCTTATACTGATCAAGTTGGCCTATGCAAGCTAATACTTGCTTGTTACCATGCCAACTATATGCCTTAAGCATATGTGATCATACCCACTTGATAACCCAATCCTAGTTTTACTTGCAAGCTTCTATTTTATTTCTTTATCAAAGCTATTACTTAGAGTCTACTTAATTGATGTGTACATTCTAGGAGGATAATTGAAGGTTGCATAAAGAGCATTAAATTTGTCCTAAGCTAGATAATCTTGATGTCATCCTAAGGCATGAGATGGAACTTAGTTAAACTCCACTAGTTTACCACCCCTCATTACTACTCACTCCCATTTTTAGATGCTAGTGCTAAGCATAAAACTTGATTAACTTTAGATGGGAATACTTGGTGAAAATGGTTATGAAAACCTTGGAATGATGGATCATTATATTTAGATGTTTTGACATGTGTTTCCGAACACCATGATGATTTTGGTGATAAAAATGTTGAGGCATGAGCCTTAGCCCTTTATAAAACTGATGGTTGTCTGGATGCGATACCATTCCAATTTTACCGTACAACCACAATACCCGAGAATTGGGTAGGGCTTGACTGGAAACTTATATACCTTAGTATTGGTTCCCTCACGTCCAAGGTCTGAGCTGAGGCTACCTTGTGAAGATTGTCCACCTCTATAGTACCCAAGATGATAGTTGGTCATGGTTGGGAGGCCAAACTCACAAGAGAGGTTCCTATACTAGGGCGTGTAATCGAAAGGTTAGGATTGATTATCTGCATACTGATTATTGTGAATTCAGGATTTATTCCTGACGGATGTATCGAATGTTGTGGTGAAAGTGTACAATCTCTGCAGATTGGCAAACTATTTGAATATCCGCGTCCGCGGTTATGGACAGTTGGAGTGGCCATACTGTTCCCCCGTCAGATGTTTTCAAAATGACTTGTGAAATGGATTGAGATTTTGACTTGACCACAACGGAGTTGTGATATGAAATTCAAGTTCCCACTTAGGTGTTATAAAATTTCAACTAGCTTTTCTTGCTTCTGAACTTAGTAGAGGTAAATCTGGCTTTTTGCAAAATAACCCTAGAGCTTAGTGTCCTACTACAAAAACCCCCTTCATTTGTTGGTATTAGTATGCGAGTACTTCAACAGTACTCATGGATTTGTCCCTGGCTATTCTCATGGCCAAACTATGAAGGGGAGTACAAGGAGGATGGAACCCAGGAAGGTTACGACAACTAGGATCATCTCCCATCATCAGCATTGCCTGTGACCCCAAAGATGGAGCTTCGCCTACACTACCTTTATTATTACGTTATTCCGCTGCTTGTGTTGTATTAAGAACTGGATCATGAGATCCCTATTTGTGTAAGACCTTATATATGGTTTGTAATGGATGATGTACTGTGGTATCCAAATCTGTTATGTCTCGCAAAAATAGTAATCCTGGGATTGCGATGTATGGCATAACAAGCAGCTGGGATTAAAAATCCGGGTGTTGACACTTATGAGTCCCCACTTTTGAAGTTTGAGAAACCCATGCTAGTTAGTAGTAAATGTTAAGACATTATATTTGTGGAGTGAGTCTTTATATTGGAGAAAAAAATTATTTGCATGAGTATTTAGTTGAGTATGTTTTGTTCCAACTCTTGTAGTTAACCAAGTCTTGCCTAAAAATTGCTAAACAATTGTAAGAATAAAAAGTCTCACAATTGAAGGCTTGGGTGTTGTAGTGTTTAGTCTTGAAAGCTTATTAATAGAGACACTCAACACCACGGAAAATAATGATTGACTTGATAGCTCTCTTTGAAAATATTTGTTCAATTGAATTAATGTTTACCGGTTTTTGTGAGCATGCCAAAGTTTGACTTTTGAATCATAAGAATGATATAGCTTTATGCATGTCAAACTTCATGGATGCCAACAACTCCCCTAGCCTATGAACGATCTTCATGGAGGAAACTCCTAGATTTCGGCTATGAGTTGATTAAACATATATAGCAGAAATGCTATAATGGGTAAGATTCTTGGCACCCCTGGGTAGTTATGTTCATGATGGAATCAATCCTCTGGCTGATATGAGTAATCATTATGCAAAAGGAATAAAAACCTTAGTGATGACACGAGTGTCCATCACAGCCCAATAAACTAATACATTTTTTTGGCATGCTCTCAATTACTTAAGAACCGAAATTCTTGAAGGACAATGAATAGAAAAGTAGTTCCTGAAAAGTCTTGATTTATTGATGTGGGAGAATTGAGATACTTTAGTGTATATTTTTTTCATGACAAAATCTCACACTCTCAATTTTACATGATTATACTTTATTGTTCAAAGGCAAGCTTATGAATTGATTACATGACATGGAATAAATGTGGCACCCCGGATTTACGGTCTGAGAATACCCGTTATGCCTGCAATTCACATTCCCATGATCAGTGAGCCGTGAGCATAACTGACAAGTATCATTACAACATTCGTAATTAACGAATACAAGTACTTACAATGTGACCATTATGGCGATTACAACACAAATAGCAGAAGTATTCAAGCGCAGAGCCCATGTCATGTCTTAACCTACAGGCAACTGACTGGGAAGACGGCCTAGCTCGCATAGACATCATCACTCTTCATTGTTCCTCCTGCTTCTAAAAGTCTGGCCAAGTAAATAGCCAGGGACAATGCCGCTGAGTACTTTGAATGTACTTGCAAACCACCTTAAGAGAACAATAATAATTCATATGCAATAGGGTTGTGATAGGAGGGCTCCATAAGAGGTTCGTTTATAAACTATTTTCTCTTGTAGATATAGCATATCTCTATATCTTTGTTGAAAAACGTTTGTAAAACATTTGGAAAGTTTTAAGAAAACACTAGGATCTGGGTCACCCATTTGTTTTTCCTCCCTGTCATCTCATCACCAAACTCCTTCCGCCTTTTTCCGACCATCCCATGGTCAAATCATTTTCAAGCCCTTGCTTTCCGAAGTCCTTTTTAAATAAAAACCATCACCCACCGTACAGCCCCCAGCACAATCATCCATGACCGAGGAATCGGCTATTCGAATACATTTATACTCTGTAGATGTTGTGCACTTTACCCACACCATCCGATTACCTGACCCTGATCTACACCGATCGTGGGTCGAATAACCGGTCAAGACCTTTCAGATGCCTTCTCTAGTATAAATGCCAACCCTATGAGGTTAATCCCCTCAAGACCGGGACGCCCTATATAGTCACAAGCCAACCGGACCGTGTTTTGCACCTCGACGGGTGTGCGCTTTCAATGAGGGGCTCATAGTATCGTCTAGCCGTCCTTAGACAGTATGTACCTTCCCCAGACCGATGTTTCACATGGGCCTTTATAGGTGAAGGCCCAGCCTCCGGCGATTTGTCCTCCCCGTAGTAGTGCGAGGCACTTATACCAGATTAGACAAACTTCCAGCCCTGCCCCGTCCCATTCCAAAGTAATGTGGTTGCACGGGTTAGTTGTTCTAGCCTAGAAAACTGCACAGCCCAGCGTGTTTTTGTAAACATTTTTCCTCCAACTTTTGTCCAACCTTTTTGTAAAGAAAACATTTCTCATTTTCTAAATCAACTGGTAGGCCAAGCCTCACCAAGGTTTTCTCATAAAACATTTTTGTAAACCTTTTTCCGGGGTCTTCCCATCCCATAGTTTTGATTCAGCTAAAATAAGGTTTCCAAAGGGAAATGGTGTTAAGGACCATCTATCCTACTAGGGGAAAATAGGTTTTCTCAAGGTATTGTACTAGTAGTACAAACACATAATGACATGGAGGAGCCAAGCCACTACCATAAATAATAACAGTAGTTAAACAATGCAATTTAGATAAACAGGTACATAAAACATGCATGAGTGTAAAAATAGGACAATTCTTATGAGAAAGTAGGTGGCTTTCCTGTGACCAGCGAGATGTCCCGTGACTTCTTTAGAATACCAGAATACTAAATACAGTAATAATAAGAATATCCCGATGCTTCCTTCTTGTCGGTGTCACATAATCGCAACTATCGCCATCATCTAGCAACATGCAAGAAAACAACACCACAATCAATACAATGCATACCAACACCAAAGCATACAACAAGCAATGGACAAAACAAGTTTATAGATCATTAGAAGTTAAGGATTTGGTTGGGGATACAAGGGAAATGATTGGGTTGCATTTGTGGATTTTCTATTTATGCTTTATAGTTCAAAACTAACTAGATAGGGGTTTTAGAGCAAGGTAAAGTTCTGTTTGTTAACACTGGGTAAAAAAGATACCATCAAATAGGTATTGATAAAATGAAGCCAACAAAAGTGGTTTCACTATTTTATCAATTACCAATGATTTATAATGATTTTTATAGTGAATAAAACTCTAGTTTTAGGAAATACTTCACCAGAATTGTTATGGAGTTCCAAAAATTATTTCCTTGGATGATTAGATAGTATTTGATGGAATGATTTACTGAGTGTTAGATTAACCTCAAAACAAATTAACAGAATGCCCTTGAGAAATTCCCAAAGACAGTACTCGAAGCATTTTCACTTTTTCACCAGATTAAAATTATAATGCATTTTGATGTGATTCCAAGGACACATGTTAGGCATTTGAATTACCTTTCTGTAAAAATTGGAATCACCCTTTTTTGGATAAACAGAACTACTTTGGTGAATTTATTGGTGAAATAACCATGTACAGAAGTTATTAATTCACTAGAATTCAAAGAATCCTCCATAAATATTGGGCTCCTAGGGTTGATATATATGGGTATATAGTTTTACAGAGAATTGTAAATAGGTCAAAACGTTGTTTGGTTTGACCTAGAGAATTTTCTAAAGGTAGATAATGATTGTTTATGTTATTTTTATTGTGGGTGATCTAGGAATCAATTTGGGTTGGGCCAGGGGGACCTGCAAGGTATGACTAATAACTTTCAGCACCAGCAAGATTCGTATTATTTGGTTTTATAGAAACTCTAGAAATAATTTATTAGCGATAATAAGTACTCCTTGTATTTATTTTACCAGAAGAAGAAGATAATTCCTTTGAGTATAAGGTTTGTTCTGCAAGTTGGAGAAAACCCTCAGGAATCCTAGGAATTTGAGGTATTTTAATTTGGGGTTGATTTGTATTTTTAAAGAGATTTAAACCAACAGTCTATAGTGCTGGATTTGGGGTATTTTTTAAGAAAAAGAAAAGGATTCAGAGCGGGCCAGATCTAACGGGGAGCTGGGCCGCAGAGCAGAAATATGCCCATTGGCGCGTCGCTGCGAGCGAGAGGCTGCGCGGGAGCTGGTTTGAATGGTTGCGGGGCCGGCCCTACCTGCAGCCGCAGGGGGTGACCAAAAGGGTATCGGCTCCCCTGGGCCGCAGGATTAGACGGGCATCGACGGTCGGAGACCGTCTTCCTCCTCCCGACGGTGTCTATGGGATGGAACCCTAGGGAAGGGTTAGCGGGGCTCGTGGAGCTCACCTGGGGGCTCGCCGGCAGCCGGGGAATGACGAGGGAGATGCGGAGCACAGCGGCGGTTCCGGAGAGGGGTGGAAGAGGCCGGTTCGGTATGGATCTTGTGGGGCGCGCGTCACCTCGGCGGAATCGCTCGGATGCTCGTTGGGGGAGGCAGGGCTGGCATTGCATGTCGACGGTGAGGGGCAGAGATGAGGTGCTGTAATACAGCGTCCAAGGAGAGAGGCATCATGGGCGTAGTGGCTGGAAGTGACGAGCGCACGCGATGGAGGCTGTGGGTGGTCTTGTCGGTGGTGGACGGCGACGCCGGTGGAGCTGGTCCTGAGCGAGGATGAGAAGGCTATCAGATGCAGCAAGGCCAGGGGATCTCAGAATGCTTACATGTAGAGGTAGGGGAGCAGAGGAGAAAGCATAGCAGTTGGATCTTGAGAATGGCCGAAAATGGAGGTCCTCCTTCTCCTGGGTTATGCCGGGGCAGAGGCTCGGTGGGGGGCTCTGCAGGGAGAGAGCGGGGATGTGTTAGGAGTGGAATGGAGCAAGGATAGGCGCAGGTATGGCCTCTGTCCTACTTAAAAGGGAAGGGATGGTCTATGGTGGACATGGCCTAAGGAGGAAAAGAGAGGAGGGCTGGTCAGCTATTGGTCGAGGGAGGAGTGGAGGGGGTGAGGTGGGACACTGGGGTCGATGAAGGAGTGGTGGAAAGGGGTGGTGTGGCTGCTGGTTTGGACAAACAGGATATTTGTACTCTCCCCTCCCTCCTTTTCTTATTCTTTAGACAAGAGCGCAAGGATGCTAAAGTACCATGCCACAGGTTAGCAAGTTTGGATGAATTTTGAGTTGGTTTGAAACAAGGTTTGGGTAACTTTGCAAACTTGGTCAAGGTGGTGCTTGTGAAGGAAGTTGAAGACATTAAATATGTCAAGGTGATGAAATTTGTTTGGTGGATGGATATGATCAAGATACCTCCATAGGATTTAGTTGGGATTTTTTTGATGATTAAAAGTCCACTTAAAACCATTTACTCAAAAAGTGCAGAAATGGTTTGTAAAGGATCATTTGATATATTTACATTGGGAAAGGTTGGTTTTTGATGTGAGATGGTCCTAAATACCATATTACACATTGGATTTTTATTGGAATTTATTTGGATAGAAAAGTATTATTAAGGAACTATTTCTTAATAATAAAAGGGAAAAAAGAAATAATAAAGAATCTGAAAAATATTTATTTTTGAAATGTGAAGGTGGAGTATGATGTATAGAACTCAAAGGTACATTGTGTTGTCAAAGTGGTTTGGATAAAAACAAACTTGACTTTATAGAAGTGATTTTTAGAATTTTGTAAGATAATGAATTTAAATAGTTTGAGGATCCAATAATTAAGGGAATTATTTGGGGAAATATCATACCCAAGGTAGATGGTGTAAACTTGATTTATACATAATTTCCATCCTTGGTTTTTGAGTAATTGTGGTGAAAAAGTATGGAAACAAGATTTGGGAGAATCTAGGGTTTTGTTATTTTCATGCCATCAAAACATGGTTGGATTAGTGAGCTCATAGCTCACCTTGATACAAGGGGTAGATGGATGGATAGACAAGGTTATAAATATGATCATGGAATCAAGAGTTGCTCTTGGTTGGATTTTAATTGGTTTAGGAGTTATGGAAAACTTTGATGAAAATAAGGTTACCATAATAGAGTTGTCATGTTGCCTCCTAAACCATGGGGTTTAAGAAGCACAAAGCTCCAATGGAAACAAGTGAGGTATGGGTTCATAGACCATGGTTGGTAGATCATAACCATGCAAAGAGTTTGTCAATGGGAGGTAGCATATAGATGTCAGCTTCTGCCAAAATAGGTAAGATGATAAGATTTGCAGAAAAGATTATTATCTTGACTACAAAACCATCATGGATGAGTGGGAACCATAAGGGTTAATCCAAGGGAATGAGTGGGATTAGGTAGTACTAATGATTTACTACAATATGGTTCAATTACATTCTCAAGAATGCATATAGGTTGGAGAGGGTAGAGCTCAAAAGATTGAATATTGATAAGAATTCCAGACTTAGCCATTTTGGCAGATTTAGGGTTTTAGACTAGAGTGGAAGTGTAGATGATTTTGGGAGGATGCTATATTCCAAACTCATGATAAAGGATATTATGTTGAGGTGTTAACTAAGTAGATAGGATCCATGCTTAGATTGGGTCTCTACTGAGTTGGAAACTAGCAAAAAGGGAGTATCCCTGGATTAATCTGATTAGGAAAAGGGATGGTCACTTAGTGGCTTAGGATAGGTCCAGATTTGGATGCTTGGTTTGAGATTGGTGATCACAAACATAGATTGGGTCCTAAGGGACGAGCCACTAGATTATCTCACTCTATTTCCTAAGCAAACAAGGCAGTCAGCAGATCAAGGCAATGCATCAGACAGCAAATCAAGGCAATTCATCAAACATCAGATCAAGGCAATTCATCTTATCAAACTTATCCAATTACTACTAGGGTTACCATCAAGCCTAGCTTGAGTTAGGGGTGGGTATTTTGAATGGGTTGTGCTTTGAAGTAAGATAAGGACCTCTTGGTATTTCTACCCAGATTGGAGTGAAAATGTTTTTAGACAAGGTCTTGGAAAAACTAGGGAGAGTAGTTGAAGTTCTGTCTTGAGAACATAAGGAGATAATATATAGGTCTCCATAGTTTTTTTAATATAATTAGTAAAATAGTTGGTTTTATGAAAGTCATCTTGGCTCAGGTTTGGAATGCCAAAATATTTGGGAATATTAAAGAGGAGCCAAGACATCTCCTTTATAAAATAATTTTTGTTAGCTAGTGTTGAGATAAGGATATATCACCTAATACAAAATAATTTGCATGAACACAAGAAAACAAGTAAGAAAACATTGCAACACCTAACAAGAAAAAGTTTTTGTTCCCCCTAACTTTTGCCTTTTGGATAGCAAATCAGGGTTGCTGAAATTGGGATGTTACAATAAAGTTCACTCATTAGAATAAGCCATGATTTCAATAATTTTGCAGCGCTACAAGGATTCATGAAACCCGTATGATATGCTTGACATTACTCTATCTCTGCTGAAGTTTTTATTAGATTAATAAAGTGGAGGAAACATGAGACTACCAATCATGAGTAAGATCATCATCTCGTTATTTCAGTTGAAATGTTGAGTTCCTTTTTGGTTTTGGTTTTCCTGCTCGAGGACGATCAAGTTTAAGCTTGAGGAGGTTGATGGCCGTGAAATATAGACATCCACACTAACATTTAAACTAGATATTATTCATATATTTAATGAAATATCTCTCTAAACCCTGCCACAAATGCCTAATGATCAAAAGGGTTATGCAATACTTTCTTTCATTTTTCCCTACACAGATAATGATGTTTTATGATGGGAATCACTACATTAAAGTCAAAGATACAAGATTTCCAACAACTCAAAGAAACCTGGAGCCATGAAGTGGAGGTAGTGCCTTTAACGACCAATTATATGATGGGAATTTTATTCCTTCCATATAGTTGGCACCGACATCGCCAAGTCAACTAGAACAACATTCATGAAGGGACCCCTATATAAAGAGGCTTTGGGCGACGAGAAAAACCCTCTTCTTTTTTATCTCAACTGTCCCTGCCACCAGAAGCCACCACGCCTGAGGAATAGATCTAGATCTAATCTCCAAACCCTTCTCCACGACCATAGCCATATCCCACCACTTGTATTTGTAGATACCATATCCAATTGGCGACATTGTAAGACAATTTTCTACCAATCTCATGATTTCCATTACAATGTTTTTGGTTGTTGATTTCATCTCTATGTGTGAGTAATGCTCCTTGGTCTAAGGGCTTTGTCCTAGCCATGTATATTTTGTGCATGTTATTTATCATAGATGGGATCATGTATTAGTTTGTATGACATGATGATTATTGTACCTCTCTTGCCTCAATATAAGGACTTGTCAGGTACCCAAGACCCCAAGGATTGATCTAGGTATAGGGAGTGTGAGTAATGACTGATCTGCAGGTTGGAAACCCCAATGACAGAAGGGGTAGTACGGCTATATGTGAGGGATTTACTTGGGATTAACGGTGACAACACTATGCATACCATTAGCTATCTTTCTTCTATGGATGAGACTAGTAGGTTATTGCTATAAGCAGTTGCGGAGGCAATAGCAATTATGGATGCATAACCCACATATACTTATCTTGCTCTAACAATTACATGCACACTTTATTATTATGTTTTATTCCCATCAGATGTTTTGCATAGCTACTGGTGAAACCGAAAGCCCCAAGCCCTCTCTCTCCATCATCAACAACAAAAAAAGATCGCAAACTCTTGGTCCGGTAGTATCCTGAAGGTCCATTAAAGTAACCTTACTACGCTTTCTGGTTCCCGAGGATTCGATAACCTAGGTCTACTAGGGAAAAAGAGTTATACTACATCTGTAATCCGGATCAAAGGTATCAACCCTTTTTCTGGTGCCGTTGTCGAGGAAGCAATAGTTCCCCTGGTGAGAAAAGTAGGAACCTTGCTAGTTTTAATTCTTGTTTTTAATTTTGTTAGTTTGCTTTCAGTATTTATTTGAAAAATCAAAAAAATAGTTAGTCTTTAAATTCTTATTTTTACTATCATTAAGTATTTGTTTAAGAAAATTCAAAGACATAGAAAATATGGTTGAAAATAGGCTTAGGGAGTTTGCAACTCCCAACAATGATTATTTGTGTACTCCTATTACACAGCCAGCAATTACTGCTGAAGATTATGAAATTAAGCCCCACTATTTAAGTTTGGTTCAATATAATCAATTTGGAGGGTCTGCTGTTGAGGATGCGGGTATGCACTTAAATACTTTCACTAAAATATGTGATATGATGCACATTAAAGATGTTGACCCCAACGCGGTCAAGTTTGTCTTATTTCCTTTATCTCTTAGAGGAAGAGCAAAAGAATAGTTGTTATCTTTTCGTAAAAATACTATTGCATCATGGGTGGAATGTACTTCTTTATTTATGACTAAATTCTTTCCACCTGCAAAGTCTATGCAACTAAGATCTAATATTACTGGTTTAGATAGGAAGAGCGCGAGCCACTAGCGCTTGCATGGGACAGGATGAAAGAATGCATGAAAAATTGTCCCAACCATGGGATGGAAGATTGGTTAATTCTCCAATTATTTTATAATGCTCTTAACCCTGTATCTAAGTCTATGCTTGATACTGCAGCTGGAGGAACATTTATGGGTAAAGAAATTACGGAAGCAAAACAGCTGCTAGACAATATGCAAGACAACCATGCCCAATGGCATGTGAAAATATCAAATACAAAGAATGTGAACTCCGTCACACCTCAAGAAAATGAACAACTCAATGCTAAGTTGGATGAGATCATATTAGTATTCAAAGGTAAGGAAACCAAGGTAATAACTATCCCAAAATCAAATATTGAATACATATAGTTCATAGCTCGTAATGATTATAACCCATCTTAGAAGAAGAATTATAATCCAAATTTCAAAAACACTATTCTAGTCCTGCAGGTAACTCTAATAATAATATGGTATCAAGTAATGGTAGTCTCCAAGAAACTCTTAAGTCTTTTATGGATTCGCAAAATGAGCAAAATAATATCCTAGTTAAAATAACAGAGAACCATGATGCTATGCTTGGTAAATTATCTAACCAAGCTGTATTTTTGAGGAATAATTTGCAGGCCCTCCAGAAAAGAACAAGGATTGTTGAGGCACAACTAGGTAAGATAATCGAGAGTCAAACACTCATTCTAGCTAAATTTGCAGGTAAATTTGATCCCAATCCGGCTGAAGACCTCAAGATGATAAGAATCCAAAGTGAGGAGCCTGAAGAACTTGACTATAGCAATGCTCCTTCACCAAATTACACCGTTGAATATCTTGTAAAAATGATCAATATCAAGATTCCGGTAAGTGAAGGAAATGAGGAAGCCATGTATCAACACTTCGTTAATCATGTAGCAATAAAGGTACGTGAGCTTGAGGAATAATATAAGAAAATTGTTGAAAAATTACCTGTTAAGCTTGATGATATATTTGATCCTACTATTAAGATTAAAATTGGGACTAATGAAATAGCTACCCTTTGTGATTTAGGTGCAAGTGTTTCAACAATTCCAAAGAGTCTTTTTCATAAGTTAAATATTGGCTCTTTTGAAAACACCGAGTCAAAACTACATCTAGTAGATTCTACCTACAAACAAGCAGTAGGAATTAAAGAGAATACTTTAGTATTCATTAAAGGCTGTCCTGCCCTTATTGATTTTGTTATTTTTGACATGCCTGAAGATGCTACTGCTCTTATCATATTAGGCCTACCATTCTTAAGAACTATTAAGGCTTTGATTAATCTACATAAAGGGAGCGTGAAGCTTCAATTTCCTTCGTGGGATCCTTTTGTTATTCATTTTCCCAGGAAGAAGAAAGCCAAGCATGATGACAAGGATTCCATCACTTTAAAGGCCAATTATTTTGGAGTTGGTGTTCCATTCATCTGGCCTAAGTGAGCAAGATCAAGGTCAAGATATTGACCATAAAAGAGCGATGCATGGGACGCAACCCATGTGAAAGAAAGGTTTGAGTAAAGTTTTTATGTGTTAGTTTAAGTTTCATGTTGAATAAATATTGCTAAAAAACTAGTTAATAAGGAGAGATTTAGTGGTACTAAAATTCCTGTTTATAGATGCTAATGTTGGTCGACAATTTAGTCTGTCATTTTTTTGTCAAAACATGGTGTCTCGCTAAGTTTCAGTTTAAAAATTAATTCATGAAGAAATAGAATTTTTTTGATGACTACGGTACCTTTAATGACCAAGTTTACGGCGGGAATTAAAATTCTAGCCGTATAGATATTTGAGCCAGCGACAAATTTTATTGTCTGAATATTGAAGGTTTAACGGACAACTACACAACGGGACTATTTTGGTCCGGCCGTATAGTTGCGCCCATATAGATACAGCCGCCAGGAAAAAAACCCTAGAAACCCTAATTTTTGTCGTCAGACCAACTATATGGCAGGAACAAAATGTTCCAGCCCCATAGTTGCAATCGTATAGTTGCGTCCGACCACTTAAACGCACGGGAAGGTACCCAAAACACCAATACTTGAATCCTTTTTCTCTCTTCTACGTCCAAACTCTCTCAAAACCTCAAGGGATCTTCATCTCTACTCTTCTATGGATGAGATTAGTAGGTTATTGCTATAAGCGGTTGAGGAGGCAATAGCAATTATGGATGCGCTGCCCACATATAATTATCTTTCTCTAACAATTACATTCATACTTTAATATTATCATTTATTGCTATCATATATTTTGCATAGCTACTGGTGAAAACGAAATCCCCAGGCCCTCTCTCTCCATCATCGACATCAACAAAAGATCGCAAACTCTTGTTCCAGGAAAACACAAAGGAATTCTAAAACTCCCGAAGGTCTGTTAAAGTAACCTTACTACAGTTTCTGCTTCCCGAGGATTCGATAACCTAGGTCTAGTAGGTAAAAAGAACTATACTACATCCTTAATCTGGATCGAAGGTATTAGGTTAGCACGCTCGGCTCGGAGCAGGTGTCAAGAACTCAGGTCCTAGATGGACACATGGGGAGGGATAATAACCAGATCTCAACTATTACCCCTCTATGCCTCTGCATTATTTATATCTACTTTCAATATTAGTTATTAAGCTATAATTAAAGCCATAATCATCTCCACCATTAAGAATATGCCAACCCCCAACATTGGTGGTACTCGACATTACGAGGCAGCACCTGAGCAAGTGACTATGACACACAAGCCAACTGTCTACACAAACAATAGGCAATAGAGGTGTCCAAGGCAATATAGGCTGTAAGGGATATAACGGGTACGAAAAGACTAAAGCATCGCAACACAGGTAACAGTAAATCAACAAGGGGAAGTAAAAACTATAAATGTAAAATAGGTAGAAAGAGGGAGAATGCTTGCCTGAGAAACATTGTCAAATGTACATTCAAAGAATAGTCGAAGATCGCATCAACTAAACAGCCTAATCCGTGAAGAAGCAAAGCACTAGAAAAACACCGGATGAACTATTTAATACTATGGCAGAAAATCGGACATGATGCATGTATGATATATGTCATGGATGCAATGCGATTAGTCAATATTAAACGGAAACGGGGTCCCAAAAATTAAATATAAGGTTCAAGTTGTTTAGATACCCGCATTTTAAATGTTGGCTTAACAAGGCAAAACATGTCGCTTCGCTACACAAATTTAAATGGAGCCAATGTAAGACTAGAAAAGCCCGCATATGGTCTCCATATTTAATTATGAGGTAAATCGGCATATTGCCCCCAAACCACATGATATGCGTGCAAGCATGACAATTAAATGCAACAAGTGGATATCATATATTATAAAAATAAGGGTCTCAGAAAAGGGGTCACGCATCAGATCGACGATCTTGGGGTTCGGGTCTTGGAACTCCAGGATCGGGCTTCGGATCCGAGAGGAAGAAGACCGTCGGGTTTGGTCTATGGGTTCTATGAAGGAGAGATTCGGGTCTTTGGCTTTGGGTAGGAGTCCTTGGCATTCCATGTCGAAGGCCTACGGGTTCCGGCTTCATTGGTCAGCGAGAAAACTTGCCAAAAGTACAAAACGGATTTTCTTATGCCTTATCTACATCGGTACCAAGCAAAGAAAAAGAGACCCCGAACAACAGCCATAGAGCAACACAGTCGGCTCATTATCTTGAGGTTATGGCTTAGCAGAACCCTACATAGACGCCACACAACATCACAAAGACAAAATAGAGAGATGAGAACTATGTTGAGGCAGCATCATCGTGGCTAGCACAAGAGGGAGAATGCTTGCCTGAGAAACATTGCCGAAGGTATATTCAAAGAATGGTTGAAGCTCGCATCAACTCAACGGCTGTCGTGGTATTGCCGACGAGTACGCCATGGAGGGGTCCTCATAGTGCGTGTTTAGAGACGTGGGGGAAGGCAGACGGTTCACGCGTACGAGATAACACAGCTTACCCAGGTTCAGATCCCACGACGGTGGTGGAATCCTACTCCTTCTATAAATCACTATAATGGCAATACGCCGAGTTATAAGGATCAATTATTTGTGCGAGGTATGAGTTAATTGGTGCCCTAAAGGCTCCCATACGCCCAACTTATATAGTCGCCAGGTCCTAGGGTTACAGGGAAAAGTCTTAGCTAGACAGGTTATAGAATCCTACATTGTCTATTACTAGTCTAGCGTATCTTGCACTCCAAGGCTCATGGTACGTCGGTGACTCCTTCATAGCCTTCCTTTATCCGGCATGGGCCTCCCTTCTGGATCCATCTAACTGGGCTACCCAGCAGGCAAAAGGCCTTGCTACCAACTGTGGGCCACCCTGGTTATCCGTATACAGGACATGCTATGAGGATAACTGTATAGCATATCCCCAACAGTAGCCCCCGGAGAACTCCGAGATCTTGCGTCGTCTTGCCTCTTCACGTTGAATGCTCCATCTAGATGGATGTCGGCCATCAAGCAACATCTTGTAGTCCTCCCAAAGAACCCTGCAAGGTTTTCTCCGTCTTCAATTTGTTAGTCGGAGAATTGATGAATCTTCTATCGTACTCTTCCGTAGCCAGATTGTATCCGTCTATGCCGGAATCTTCCGATGTGATGGTTCACCTGCTAGTGACATCTAGGGCGACATAGACACAGGTCAGCAACGCCTCGTAACTTACACATGCAGAAAACGCAATCATGTCCGATTTTCCCGCGCGAGCGATATGACCCGTTGGTGGCGACGGTTGGCAACGTGGCGAAATTTCCGTGCACGCGCCCGCACACGTCGTCCACGCGTCAACCGTTGATCATTTCGCACGAATCTTGATGCCGGAGGTTATAAATTATAACGGCGATGGAAACTTTACTTTTCACCTCATTCTCCTCTGCATCATGTTCTTCCTCCAGCGAGCGCCTCCTCGAGCTCTCCGTGCACAGTGCGAAAAACCCTAGCCCCTCGACCTTCCCCAGTCACCACTGCAATCCATCCATGGCCAGCAGCAGTTCTGCCCCCTCCATGTCGGAGTCAGGAAATGCCATGGCGATGTCGCGGCGAAGCCGGCGATCTCCGTCGTTGTGCCCCCAGAGGGTCTAGTAATTCCCAGATCCGCGATGGTCGAAGCCACTGGTAGTGACCATAACTTAGAGGCGATGTAGCTGCTCGAAGAAGAGTACGACTCCCACAAAGGCGACTGGCGCGGTTCGGATATTACGGACCTCGATATCAAGGAATTGATCATAGAGGGCTACCTCCCTACGACGGAGGGGCTCGCCTGGCGGGCGGCGCCAGCCGGCAATGTCACACCTTCTCCCCAAGCCGGAGAAAAGGTGTACCTTAAAGCACAACTGGTACGCAGCGTCTCCCTTCCCATCTCCATCTTTTTACTTGTTGTCATCAACCATTACCGAGTATAGCCTCAAAACCTCTCCCCCAATAGCATCTTAGCGCTTAGAAACTATGCTTCGCTTTGCGAGGGTTATTTAGGGATTAGGCCTAGGCTAGATCTCTTCATCTATTTCTTCACCGTCAAGCGCGAAGCCGGAGCCGGCAAGGACGAGCTTAGAAATTGTGGCACCATTAGTTTTAAGATCCGTCCTGGCCGGGGGTTCCCCGTCATTGTCGGCCACGAGTCTTGCAAGAACTGGCAGCAGACATACTTCTACGGCCCAGATATCCCTCTGGCCGGCCGAGAAGTGACATACCCGGACTTTGTCGACGGAGCTGCTGCCGAAGCCTCGACATGGAGATCCTAGGCCTCCCTTCCCTCCGACATCGATGCTTCCCGTGCTATAAGGCGGATAGAGTGGTTTGTAGATACGGGTCTGACCGGATTGGACCTAGCCATGTGCTGGTTCGTCAGGCGGATCCAGCCTCGGCAGCACCGCTTGAAGTTGATGCACGAGTATACCAACGAGAGGAAGGATAGCCTCCGCATCTCAAGGACAACTTCTCGAGCGACTCCGTCAAGATTCGCCTCAAGGACATCGTCAAGGTGAAGGATAAGAAGCGTGGCTTCTCCATCACCTACGACATGTTCGTAGAGAGCAAGTGCCCAAAGGTACAAGTTTATTTTCCGTGTATGAAATATACTCCAGTTCTTCCGTCTAGCCATTACCATCTCATATAACACGGTGGTTCTTCATTTAACAGCTCAGCGACATAGATGAAGATAGCATGGATCCTCAAATCTATGATCCAAAGATGAAGGAAGTCACCGTCGTGTCCGATGACGATGCCCCGTTTGCACGAAAGTGGAAGAGCTCCACCTCTGACGCTGCGAACGGTGGCAAGAAGAAGAAGACAGAGGGTGGAGCCTCCAAGAAGACTACCGCCGCACTGGTGGCGGAGAAAAGAAAGGTTACAGGGATCCCCTTTGCCAAAGCACCCCCTCTTGTGTAAGCTTCTTTCTCTCCGACATTGTGCATTGTTTGTCTTATTGTTGTACTTATACTTTTTGTGCGTTTTAGGAAGAAAGCCACAACCAGTTTGAAGAA